>VZDJ01007753.1:38209341-38564003 GCA_008694505.1 Cyanoderma ruficeps
CTTTTCTCTCTTTTCTCTTCTCTCTTTTCTCTTTTCTCTTTTTTCTCTTTTCTCTTTTCTCTCTCTTTCTGCCAGCCTTGATATGTGTAAATGACAAAATCTTTGGAGTAAGGACAGTACATCTTCAGCTCACAGGCTGGACATTAATACCTGAAGCACAGAAAGGTTTTGCCATCTGCTGCTTGAAACTCCTTCATATTAATAGAAAAGCCAGAGAGAAAGGCAAGAAAAGTAACCAAAAGCAGGGGATAGCCTCTGTACCAGGATGCTACTAGACAGACTGGGATTTGTCAGTCTTGAAAAATTACTACAAGAATATGGTAAGAGACTTACAGCATTCTAAGTGGCCTGAAGAATAAAAGCCAATTACTCATTTTGCTCTAAATTGCCTAATGAGGAGTGAAAAAACAAAGTGGATACTTTTTCAGAAGTCCCTTAATTATCTTTTAACCTCATTGCTAGAGGACACTTTAGTGACAGGTTCACTGAAGAGTCTAGATTGTAAAATACCAAAACAGAAAGAAAACAATATTGGGTTCCAAAGTCAAAGAATAAGATGCTACTAAAAATAGCTGCATTCATGCACTAATTAAACTACTGACTACTCCTGGAATAAAGTTGTTCCTTGCTTTTCATTTCATTCGACCAATTTTTGTATTTATTCATCTTAAAAGACTTTCTTCTTGCCTGCGAAAGTGAAAGACAGCCCGTGAACTCTGATTTCAGTGAATGAGAGAGAATATTGTCACTAACTTCCAACCAGCCAGGATTAAATTTTCCTCTATGAGAGCAACAAGTGGAAGCAGAAGTTGGACCATCTGACTTTTTCTAATAAAACTGAGCAATACTTGCAGAAATATATACTCTAGAAATCTAAAGGTCTGAAAAGAAATAATGAGTATTTAAAAGGAAGAAAATGGCAAGTGTGTGCTACAGTACCACTGAGAGTCAAACCCTTCTGCTTCTGAGCATTAGCACTGAGCTACCAAGCAAGGTGCTGTGTGTCAGGAAAATGGGTTGTGAACACAGAAGAGACCAGTCTAAACCAAACAGAAGCACACTGAATTTTCACCACTCTTTAGGTTGAGCCAGAAAGTTAGTAACCTCTGTACTTGTTAAATTTGGACTTTTAGTCATAAAAAAGTCAAAAAAGGTCAAAAAAAGTCCTAAGTGCTTCCTCCAGTTGTGTTTTATATAGACTGTTAATTTTGATCTGTAACAATTCATTCTTCATCTCATGCCGAAAGGGAAAGGACTGTGGGTTAAAGGGTAACTTGCTCTCCCTTTGGTCAGGTTTTTTTCTTCCACAATCTAGGAAACTAGGACTCGTGAAGCCTTATGAATCCTGACGTGGGAAGCCTTGCTGTAGGTGGAGGAAGCAAAGGCTGTCAGTGAGCCTGGGGATGGCACTGCCTGCACAGTAGTAACGGGCTGGCACTTGAGGATCATTATTCTGCTATGGATTATAGCTTTGTTTCTAAGATAAGGATATTTGTATGGAAAATACTTGATTTCTTTACAATAGAGCTCAGGTATCCTGAGCACATCAAGGCTGTCAGCAGTCCCAGAGACATAAACAAGGGGAAGGAAGAACTGTAAAACTGGCTGCAAGTCCTTTTCCTCTCCTGAGTTCTAAGCTGCCTGGGGGATAAAAACTGCTGCCAGAACAAACTGGATCAGACCCAAGGTGGAGAGCAGGATGAGCCCTGTAATACATTACTTATTTAAATTCTGCCCTCTCAGAGTAACCTCTTTGCTGCTGAGTGCTTCCCTTTATTCTAGAGGGGGTCTCACATTGCTGAGACCTTTGGAAATATCCTGACTGTAGTGCTATAAATAGCAAGTATTTCCCACTGACTAAAACCTGCAGCATAGCAGCAGTCTGATGTGGGTTTATTTTTCTGCTTGAGGACTACATAAGTGCTTGTGTCCTCTCTCCACTGAGACATTCCTTCGCTTTAGGCTCTGGTCCCTCTGCTCATTGCTGGGGAGTGTTATTGAACCTGGCTCACATTCCTGTTCCTTCTGATCCTTTTTTCTCTAATGAAAGACCTCCCCACGAGCACTCCTCTCCCTTCTCTTATGGCAGGTCCTTGCTTCTCTTGGGTATATTGATTTCTACTGTTTATTAATTTCTGCTCATTCCATTTAGATTCCTCCGGTATTCATAGATACTGTGCACTGCCTGTGCACACTGCTGAGTCTGGATGAGCTTTTAGTCAAGCTTCTTATAACCCCAGAGCTTCTCTTGGCCTTATCTTGCATTTACATGGTGCCTTTCAGTTCCTTGAAATCCAAGTCTAAGAATAAATGCAAAAGTGGTTCCCTGCACCTACCAGTGCTTCTCTGAGCAGGATCTTGACTGCTGGCTGACAGCACTCTGTGTTACTGGAGTTCAGGAGAGGACTGTCCAGTAAAAACGGCACAAGGATCAAGAGCAGATACAAAGTCGTTACAGAAGTGAGAATGTGACAGTGTAATGCCTGGAAAAAGAACAGCAAGCAAGCACAAACGTGTGTGCCAAGCGTGCCTTTCTCAAACACATCATAAGCAGCAGCACTTAGTGCCCTACTCAGCACCTTGCTTAGGGAGTGGCCAGGATTTAAGCCAGGCACCTAGCTTCCCAAGTTTGCCCTTGGAGGAAAAAGAGGTTAGAATTACTTCTTAGGAGGAAAGGAACAAAACTGCATTCAGCTGTGATGTTCAAGTGAGGTTAAATCCTCGAGGAGCCTCTCCTCCCTGTTTGGTAATTCGAGCACTTGTTTGTGAGATAAGGGAAGGTGTCAGCTCCAGCAGCATCTGAACTCACACTCTGCTTTGTATGATTTCTGTGCCCTCTTCAGTTTGCTAATCAAAACAAGTTTCCTCTGTTTTTCTTATCCCCGGAGGGTGGAACTATCCTCAGAAAATTAAAGCTCTCTTATCTCTTAATGTGTCATCACAACTAATAGCCTGGGGACTGTAAACAAGTTTAAATATCAAAACAATTTGGCTGGTGATTGTCTGTGATTATGGATTAAGAATACAAAATTTGTGCTTGCCGATATTCAAGGTAGATTGGAAACCAGGAGCCATATCCTCACTTGATGTAAATGGAAGTGGCTGAGCTGAACTGGGGGAGGAAGACTGCTTTGTACCAGCTGAGCATCTGATCCTGGGAGGTTTTCAGAAGTTTCCATTCTTGTTTTTCAAGGTGCCAGATAATACATGACAGCACAGGGCTGATCAGGAGGAGCACTGAGGGCCCCCGGGAGAGCCTGTATGATCGTCCCCTTCTCTGAGCTCCCAGGAGCTCAGATTCTGCTGGCTGAGCCCTCCACTTGCAGCCCCTTTGGGGAGCTCATAAATAATAACTTAGAGGAGAAGTGATTTAATATTACAAAACTTTTTCAAGATCAAGTCAAGGTGCCAGCATATCCAAAAACTGTCAGATATGTCAGGGCAGGTGCTTTGTGAGGGATGTGCTTTGTATCTGTGATGTGACAAACATCCTGCAGTAAATTCTCAAACACACACTTGCTACTGCCTTTTCCAAAGCCCTGCCATCAAGCCATCACCTTTAGATCAGTCACATTGAGTAAAGAGATGCAAAAAGATCTTTTGCTAGAAATGCTTTTCCTGCTTCATTGGATGTTTGCAACGGCAGTGATGTGCAGCATTTTCCCCAGATTTGCGGAGATGGTAGTGGGTGTATTTCATGGCACAGCTGGATTTAAAACTTTTCCTTTAGAGTGTTCCTCTTTTGGAAGTATTTGTGAGGCCTCACTTCTGTTATGGACCATTTTCTGCTGTAGTATAACCTATTCTTCAAAGAATCCCACAGACTGAGGCAGAGAGAGAATAAGTGGATTTCATGTAGATATATATGAAGTCAGCAGAAGTGCAAGGAGATGAATAGTGCAAGGAGTGTCCTAACCACTGTACTGTCCTTGTCTCCCATGTGCGGTGCAGAATATGCAGAATATTTATCTTGTAATGGATAGCTTTTTGGAATACATATCTTTTCAAAGGCTGATGTTAGGTTAATGATGAATCTTAGAAAATGAAGTAGGAAAGACATTCATTTTGATGTGGCAGGAAAGTGCTTCCTAACGACGTAGTAATTAAATAAAAAGGATAGTTATTAAAAAAATGAAAAATTTAGTCTTCTCTAGCCCTCCTATCTCAGCAGTTCTAACGGTGGTTCTGGGTAAGGAAAAGGAATGTTTCTATCAAGTATGAAGGACCACCAGAAAAATATAAAAGGAAAAATGTTTCATAAGAATTATAAAAAATATTAAATAATATCAAATAAATGAAAACAGTTTCTAGAAGAGAATAATAAAGACTGAGAAAAGGTACCCAGAAAGCCAGATGACTTTTCTATTTTCTTAATTGGGGTAGTTATACTAAAGCTGACAGTGAGTATTTCCCCAGTAGCAAAAAACACCCACAAACCCCAGCCAGAAAAAATACCACTCTGAGCATGAGATCTGTGAAGGTTAAAGGCTTGAGTCTGCCATTAGGAGAGTGCTGCTTTTCTCCCAAGGTCAGTCCTTACATATGGAGAAGTAATTTCGATTCTGGTCTCCTCACTGTACAAAGTCAACGCTTACCTTGATTTCAACAGTGCTATATTTGGCAAAGTACTAATATAATTGTATTTGGTCCCAGTCATGTCCTGTTTGAATGTTAAACTCCTCTTAATACCAAGCCATTGTGTGCTCACTCCTGTATCTTAGGCAATGTATAAAATAGAGAGCAGCACAGACCCGCTGGAGCAATCCCTCCAGGGAAACCTGTGCTGCCAGTGCCCACACTGTGTTTGCTTCGGGGCCTTTACTTCACACCAGCTTTTGTCTGGATCCCTACTCCCATGGGCTGAAACCGGTTTTTTGGGTGTAATTTCATCCAAAAAAGATGCAGTTTATGCAGTCCCAGGATGCACCATAGAGTAAACCAAATACAGCACATGGGCACGTAGAGACGACCTCCAACAAATCACACTGTGCATCAGCCCATGTGTAAACTCTCAGCTGCTGATGCCCCCTTGTTGTTCATCATGTTCCAGCCACCAGCTTCTCTGTGCATATTTTACTGCATCACACTGAGGACTTCTCCCTCAGTTAAGGGCCCTTAGAGGGACAGAAATAACCTGGCAGTCTGATTCATGTCACCTGAATTGAAACCACCCACTACCTCCTTGCTAATGAGTACAACTTGCAAAGAGGAAAAATGTGATTGTACACCCTCAGATCAGAGACTGTGCAGCCCAAGGGCCTTTGCCTTTCTCATTAGCCAGTAATGGGTGCCTGGGAGAGACTTCAATAATAAGGCAAAGACATGGTGGTACTTCCCCAGAAAAATTTCTTAGCTTACAGAAAATTCAGAACTCAAGGATTTGCTAAGCCAGAGGCTTTGTCTCTATATCTAATAGCTTTTGCTATGTCTCCTTCATTTGTGAATTATTTAGCTACTTTTTAGACTGATGTTAATTTTAGGATCTAGCTTTCTGCAGGAGAGAATTTGATATTGACTTCGTGCTGCACAGTTTATCAAGAAAAGAATGGGGGTGTTAATAACAGGAGATCAGATGCTGCCTCTATTCACATTAATCCTGGAATCAGGATTTCCTAGTACATGTGGTGCAGGGTCACCATACCAAAGTGAAGAGTGCCAGTGGCTGCAGAGCAAAGCCACCCCAGCTGGGCCTCTGCACCACACTCTGTGGGTTTTTGGTGTGAATGGGAAACTCTGCCCAAACCACGGGATACAGAGTCAAATTGTACCTCCTCTGGCTTTTTTTAAGCCAGAAAGGCTTGACCCACAACATGCTTGGGCATGATCATATTTCTGTGGGAACCAGAGTGCTGAATCAAGAGAATTCAGCTCTTGTGGGAACAAGCCAGAAAGAATTTCACTCTCCCCTCAAAGTCTTGCATTACAGGCGTGGAATTTTATCAGAGTATATTTTTAATCCTACTTGATTTCTCAAATAAATAGTGAAATTCAAACAGTTGGCCAGAGGGAAAACTTTCCTGTTACTGAAGGGGAAAAGAACACAATATCCAAATGACTTATGGCTCTGTGGGTGAAGTAGTGGCTGCATGTCATAGCCTAGGATGTGGATTTGTGGTCTGATGCCACATGGAGTGGATGCACTTAGGTTGTGATGTTAGTGTAAATGGCTTTGGTAGGACCTCTCCTGTGATTTCTCAGAGACAAGTTGCTTGTTAGGATGCCAGTGACTGCTCAGTGGCAATTAACAAGATGGGGAGGACACACACCAGGTGCAGCACGACCCTCCTCTGGACCTCAGCTGGGGCAAATACGACAAAATCCTTCTGCTGCTAGAAGAGATAGGTGCTGCAGGAGGAGTTGGAGATGGTTGTGACTGAAGGAACTCTGGAGTCAAAGTTTCTGAGGACTGGGAGGGAATCTGGAGAGGGACAGCAGGAGCCTCGTAGGTACCTGGTGCCTGTAAAGATTTGCTTTCCTGGGGCAGGATATCCAAAGACCTTCTGAATGATCATGCTCTGATGTTTGATGCTCTGATGTTTGATGATCTTCTCCTTCATGCCCCCCTGCTCCCACTGACTCCTGTCTGCTGTCAGTACTCTCAGGTTTCTCACTCCCTTGTTATTTTTTCCTCTGATCCACTGGTTACAATAAGACAAGACATGTAAATGCTAATGCAAGTGTAAGTACAAAGGCCTCTGCAGAGCCTGACTTCTGCCTTACTTGCCACTAATCACTTGTACCTGCTGCGAATCAAACACTTCTAGGAAGTTGCAGGCAGTCAGTCTCTGTCCTATATATGAACAACTTGCAGATGTACAAAAATACAGGTTGTTTTGTCTGGATCCTCAGTTCCTCCTCTCAGCCTCTCCATTGCAGGATTTCCGTATCTCCCCCAATGCTTTCTATCCTGTCAGTACTCCGGCTGCTGCTCTGTGGCTGTGCAGTGCAGGAGCAGCTCAGAAGAGCTGCAGGTCAGGGCTCTGCTGTGGTGATACCTGCTGGAGGGGATGTGCCCACAGAGGTGGTGGCCAGCTCTTGGGGAGTCCTCACCACCCTGAGCATATGCACTGCGTGGGAGATACCGGGTTTGCTCTGTGAGTTAGTGAAGGACGGTCCACTAAAGGACCAAAGCAAATCGCTCTTTTAGGCCAGAGCTGTTGGGGAACAATTTTTTTTTTTCTACATCCTACCACTGCTTTCTGCTGCAGAAATATAATGGGAAATCGGGTTTGTAGCTTGCAAGACAGCAGCAGGGCTTTGCCTGAACCCAGATCTTGGCAGATCAGTTGCTGTTGGGAGACCAGCCAACCGTTTTCAGTTTTCTGGGACACTCTGGTTTGTCCATGTGATTAAAATTTGCAGTGTTAGATAAACACAGAAAAGAATGTATTCATTTCTAATTTGAACAATCAGATGTTTACCCATTTTAGGAAGACCAAGGGAGTTTCTTTGTTTGCAGCTTCAGCTGCGCTGGGAGTCAGGGCTCGTCCCACATTTAAGAATCTTCTTTTTTTAGGCTGGGGCTGTTGCTTGGGAAATGGCTGTATTCTCCCTGCAGGCAGATCGATACATTTCAGCTCACTGCACTGCAAGTAACTTTTCATCGTACATTAAGAACGAGGAAAATAAAAGCCAAGATGGATGTTATTTTGGTTTTGCTTTTATTTTGAATTATTTATTAAGAAGTCACTGCTGTCTTCCTTCTCGTCGGGAGACAAAATGCCTTTCTCTTTAATGATTTTTTTTTCCTAGTAACAAAGAAGCAAGGTCTTCCCAGTTTTACTTCCCTCACTTGCTTCTTGGTACTGAAGTGTAAATATGGGGTCTCCACAGCATGACAAGATGATCTGCAGTCCCAGGGCAGGCAAAGTCCCCACTGATGCTGGAGGAGTCACACCTCATGGTACATTTCTGACCAGTTTTATAATGACATCGCAGCTGAATTATGTGTGCTAGGAGTGATTGTTGGCACATAAGCAGAGGGTTATAAGTAAACCACAAAATAGCTGAAGTATAATTTTAATTATTTACTAAATAGCTAATAGAAATACTATTCCTTTTCAAGTGAATTCTTAATAAAATGTGTTATGGGGCAAGACTTCTGCCGTTGGCTCCACTACTAATATGAGTTTCTATTTCTATACTCACACTAATAATCCATTTTGATGTTTCTGTTCCTAACTCTAGGTTATTCTGAAGGGGAGGATAAAGAAACTGGCCACCAAGATGGTAATCACTAGTGGAAATGAAGAAGATAAAGGCAGTCAAGAAAAGGAAAGCAAAGAAGAAACCATCTTGGCAATGCTTGGAATTATTGGGACAATTCTGAACCTAATTGTGATCATTTTTGTGTATATTTATACAACGTTGTAAACTAGAAGGCATGCAAATAGACCAGATAAAACGGCCATTAAGAGTGACAACAAACATTGCTGACTATTGACAAGTTCTTTAATCAGAATTGACTCTGTATTATATTAACACATCATAAAAGCACTGCCTGAAGGCAGCGAAGACTGAAGCACAATTAATTTAACAAGACTTTTTCACACAGTAATAAGCTTAACTCTTCTCTCCTGCCCTCTCCCTTTCGGTTTGGTTTTCAGTTTGGGGGAGGATGACTGCAGTTATATAAGTTGTAGCTTGGAAGAAATCCACCAGGGGTAGGTTGTTTTAACGCAACTGAAAAAAAAAAAGAAAAAGGAAGAGAAAAAAGAGAGAAAAAAAAAAGGAAAAGAAAGAAACTGTACACTATATATAATTAGAAATGTATGCTGTATACCCGCAAAGATTGAACTCAAAGATAGCTTCATAGCACAGATCACGTGTCTGTTAGGTCAAATGGGTTTTTCTCTTGGTTTTTGCTTTTACTTACATTGAATCCGACAAGCTTTTTATTTAGAATGAACATATGGTGCAATCATGAAAAAAACAATTCCATTGAGCAAGATCTGCCTAAACCTGATAAAATGTTGGGAGAAATACATTACATGGTTATTTTTCCTTTCTCATTTGCTTAACATCTGTGTCTGTTCATACCAATGTTTATAAATATATATTTTTAATAAATGTGCTATATTTTTAGCATGAACCAAATATTTGGAGACACTTGTATTCATGCAGCTAAATTTTGTTTGATGAAGTGCCCCTTTTGACAATGGATGTTATTTTTCTCGGCAATTATACAGCAGCCTTGTTTGCAGCCCTCTCACTGAGGTCTGAAGCAAGCTCACATCATGCTCACATGCATGACTTGAAGTTGGAATGTCAGCTGAAAAGCATTGCTGCTTAATATGGGAAATAGCAAAACATTGTAAGGTGACCTTTGGAGACTGGTTGCAGAAAGAAGGCTCTCTTTATAGTTAAAAAAAGAAAAAGGAAATGAAAGGAATACTGAGGCGTCTCACAAAATATTGCAAAATTCATAGAATTTATGGCTTTCAGAGTCTGGTCACGGTCTCTAAGTACTTGTGCTGAGAGAAGTGAGCAGAGGTTTATACAGTGGAAAAGAGAAATTTATAGAGCCTATAGTGAGGGGCTTAAGTGAAATCCAGATTGTAAATACAGGGTGTATTTTTAATGTGAGGATCATTAACTGTTTACGCTTCTCTGACATGTGCTTTAACTGAGTTGCAGTGAAAGTGCAGTGAAATTCTCTGACTTGTGTTTTTGACAGGAATGTGCAGTGATGATGATCACCATTTTTCTTCAGAGTTCAGTACCTATAAATATACGAAGCATTAAAAAATATGAGACCTCAATTCTGCCTCAAGCTGCCTAAGCACATTGCCCACTAACTCTGATATATCCTCTTTAAAAATAGGTGAATTAATTGTTTACTGACTTGTGGTTTGGATTGCATCCTCAGATGCACAAGGAGGATTGGTATTGAAGTCAGCTAGAACTGTGAAAATTTTGACCCTAGAGTCTTATTAATTTTAGTGATCAGACCTGTCCCTCTGGAATCAATAATGAGTTTTTCACCATTTTCCAGGGTCTAGGAAAGATCTCAAAAAATACAGAATTTCCATGCAGGATATAAAAGAAAGCCTATGGGGCACCTCTTATAAACAGAGGTGTCTAGTCTCTTATGGTACAATACAGTCAATAACAAAACCATTAAGGGTAGAAAAAAAGGTCAGTGAATAAATTACAATGAACTCCAATATGAAGACTGAAGGAAAGCAGAGCAAAAATAATCTCTTGTTAATGAAAACATGACAGGGTGAGAGAGGTGAGGAAACGTGCAGAGATTTAAAGTAGAAAACAGCACAGAAAGCCAGTGCCATGCATCCCAGCATGGCTGAGGAAACACTTGTGTTTTGCACAGAGCTGCAGATCTCAGAGAGGACAACAAACAGTAGAGGTGCAGGACAGTGTAGCTCAATGAAAGTGATCTTGCTTTTTAATTTATAGTTGTTCTTAATAATTCTAAGGATTCGGAAAACTCTACTTTTTGATCATCCTAATGACTAAAATATATTTTACTCCGCTAGGCATATTTTCTTCTGTTTAAACTACTGCTGCTCACAGCCTGTGGCTTTGAGCACCTGCACATGCTCCAGGCACCAGTCTAAATTCAGCCACCCCCTTGCCTGTCAGGATCTTCTCTGCAGATATTTCTCTTTAACTTCTCCTTTTCCAGCAAACACCACAGCAATCTGCCTGAGGGTCATGCTCATCTTCTAGAGGGGCAGCCTCTGAATCAAAAGATGAAGTCTCATGCCAGATACTTTGCCTCCCTCTGCATCAAATGGTAATACCTGTCATCTTCTTGTGGGCATGAAGATGCTTAATGTATCAAATTTCATGAGGGGTTCTACTATTATTACAAATTAAAGCTCTGAATTGGAAAACAGCATAAAACACCTCATCCCCTAAAGTAAAGAAGGAACTTTTGCTGCTCAGCACAGTTACACTTATTCAGACATGGGCCAGCACCTTCAACAAGACAGGTATGGCAAATAGCCCAACTAAGCTGAAACGATGTATCAAGAGCCTAACAATTCCATGTTTTCTCTGCTGTGCTTTGCCTGTTAGTCTTGACGTAGACAGTGTGTCCAGGTGTAGTATCACCCCACACCACAGCAGCTGTGTGCAGTGTGCTTTGCCACAGGACTTCTATTCCTCTGAAAGAGGAAGAAGGGCTTATCCCATTCCATAAAAAGTTTAACATTTAATATTTTAATTTTACAGGTTTCTGTTCACAGATATTTCTAGAAATATCCTGGGGCAATTTCTTCTTAAGTAGATTCCTTAAGTATTCATTTAAATAAAAATGAAGAGTTTCCTTTGAGGGCAATTTCTTTACCTTTCATTTGGTATTCATGAACGCTGATAGGGGAAAAGTATGTTTTCAAGAATGACAGTGGAAGAGGAATATTTTATACGGGAATCTGAAGGTGTGCCTACCCAGGCAGCTGTGGGCGGGTCTGCTCTTGGCTCAGTGACAGTTGGAGCCAAATTCCCCTCATGCTTTTTTTATGTGAGCAGTTTTCAGCATGCACCTGTAAGAAATATTCAACTAGGTAATATATATGTCATGGATACCTTATAGTCAGTAACTGCTCTATAAACAGTTGAATAAAACTTCTCATTACAGGAGTTGAATGGTAAATCTACTTTGACAAGGAAAAATCCAACAGGATTACTTTGAGCTTGACTTTCATGTAATGCAAAGTTTCCAAAGTAAAATTTTAAAAAAAGTATTAGTCCATTAGTGATGGGAACTTTCATCTTTGCATTTGAATAGAAGGAAATTAATATTCAATATCATAAAAAGATACTAAAGCATCACCTTTTGCTTCAGGCAACTAAGAATACAATTACATATCCTATGTATTGTGATGGTTTGTGTCATGGGAATGAAAAGTATTTTCATGAGGTGACAGAAAGATGACATTGTCCCCCTTAGTATCTGTTGTGTTGGCTGGTGGATACAGAAGACTTTCAAGAATGGAGAAGATAAAACTATTTATTATGCACACAACAGGATCAGGAGACAGAAAATAGACAAGTTACTGCCCTCCAATCTGGTTCTTACAACTGCATCGAAAACTCGACATCTCAGGAACCACATCCTTATACAGGAATGTATCATCCTGTGTGTTGGCTGTCAGGGCAGTCCTTGCAGTGATGTCTCTTCTGCTCCTTCCACCTGCACCTCTGCAGCAGTGTGTGGCTCATTGTGCCTGAGGAGAGTTTGAACACAAACCCAGCCTGGCAGCCTCTGGAAGCAATTGTTTTGTTTTACTGAGGTGTAACAATCTACTATGGTCCTGAGTTTTATTATTTTAAGCACAGTCAGTAATCATCATCATGTTACTGTCTGATAATCTTGGGGATATTTCACTTTGTGAATTCCCAGATAAATCCCACCCCTGGCCTACAGGTAAAATTTTCATTCCATAGGCATTAAAATACAAAAGAAACTTCAGTTACATCACAACCAGATTTCAGTATGAAGCATTGCTTAAGTCCACATGTCTTATATTTCCATTTAATCTATACTCTGGAGCTCACCCCAAATGCCCCAAGATCTCATCTGTGTCAAGAGGTCTAATCTCTTCTGAGTCAGAATTACCATTTCTGTGTGAATTATGGCATATGCAGAGAACTTGGCCTATAGAGGGAAAGGATAGAAATTAACTGAATTAAAACTCTAGGAATGCAGCGTTTTAGAATTTACTAATTAGTTTGAGGTCTAGCCAGAGTACTTTGTTTCTGGATAGCCAATATTTTGGAGAAAAGATATTATTGTTCCTTGGAAAGTTTCTGGAAGAAATATGTCTAATTGAAAGAAAGAACCTAATTGAAAATATTTCAGCAGCAGTCATCCAAAGAAAACACTGACCAGGACTCTGAGTGGCTTGCTTCCCAAGAGAACTGTTTGGCAGGAACACAGCACACACGTATGTAAGCACCTCTTGTTTACTGAGAGGCTTTGTCTTCTTTGGAACAAAATGCACAGATTTAGAAATTTATGAAATAGCACATTATGCAACATCAACAACAACAAAAAAAATCTGTTTACCTTTATTTCCAGCAGATATGCTACAGACATCCTGCAGAACCTGCACTGCTTCCATGCCTGGCTCTGTGTTTTGGAGGCTGATCTCAGAAGGTCTTATAAACTCAGCACAGCTTTTCTTCTCCACCACTGATCCAAGAGAAACAAAACCTATTCAGTATGGAAACCTCTACACCAGACTGAAATCCCACATGCTTCCATATGCATTTATCTGCATATGAACCATCTGGTATCCAGTAAGACTTTCCTTGTCTCAGGCATTAGGTTTGCTTATCTGCATTTCACCTGGGGGCACAGACAGTGAAAGGCAATTTGTAGAGCTGAAAGCACCCAACTGTTTCCAATGATCCAGCTTTTCATAGTGGAGTTGTCACCTGGAGAGTGCCTGTTCATGTGCATGGCACACCACACCCTCCTCCTTGTGTGGTCTCACACTGACACAGCCTCTGTGACACCCAGGGGTGGGGTGGGGCTGTAACTGGCCCACACAGCCGAGAAACTGAGCAAGAGAAAGTGTTCTGTGCAAAAGCCTGGGGCCCAAGTCAAGCTCTGTAGAGTGAAAGGACATCCTGCCTTGTTCATAGAAAGGCACTTTGCTATGCCCACTGGGATTTCTTCTTCTGCAACCAGTCCCAGTTCAGCCGAAGGTGACCCATGCACCACCGTGAGTGTCTTGTGACAGCCCCAGAACTCCCTTCCCCCTGAGGGAAGTAAACAGCTCTGGACTTTCCTAATCTCCTAGAATAGGGAACCATGTCACTCTTGCACGGCAGAAATAGCAGCAGGAGAATCCATTTCTGGCTGAGAGGGACAAGGCCACCTGCCTAGGTCACTGATGGAAACCCTTTTCTTGCCCATCATTCCTCGTAGTCTGGGAAACACAAGTTAATTACCTGAACTCCAGGTTCTTCTCCACAGACTCAGTCACCATTTAGACTGAGGCAGACTTTTTTTAGACGCTGAGACTTTGATGGCTTCTGAAGCCAAGGCTGCAGAAACATATTAAATGTCATGATAATTTAATCGGGCCTTGATATCGTGGAAGTGTCACCATAACAAGCCTTGGCCGTTGTCAGTCTCTGCCAACAAGGTGTTAAGGGACAAGCATTAGTAGGGAACACCATATGAGAGCCATGGGCAGCCAGAGGTAATGCACTGTGGCTGCTTTCCCCAACACTTACCTTTTTGAGGAGCAGTGGTATTATGGTGGATTGATGGTGGTGGTGGGTAAATGTAATAAAATGTTTGTTGTAGCAGGGCATGATTTTTCACCTTTATTTCCTGCAAACTTAATGGGAAAGGCTTTATAAATAATTCTGGCTTTGTCAATTTAAAATATGGATTAAAATTTACTATATATGTTTTCAAATTTTAATGTGCTGCTTCTTTTTCCCCCCTTACCAAACAATGAATTTTAGTTCTGCAGATGCTATTCTTCTTCCTGTAATAATGATGGCTAATGCAAAAACATTGGTACTGGATGCAAAAGTAAGGAATGAAGATTATATTGTCAGTGTTGTATTATTCTGTTCTTGTGAGCAGGAAAAGATAGTCAGTGGTTTTCTTTGCATCCAGTGCACAAAGTTAGCACTATTTTAATAATTTGATGGCATTATTTCTGGAATTCTGTGGGACAAAGTTCCATCATTTAGAGCAGTGCATATTCAAACAAATGTCAGCAAACTGACAAGTATATGAAATGTTTGCCTTAGCTAAAAGAAAACCATATCAGACATATACATTTTGAGCAGATTCAAACTCAAAGTGAGACCACACAACTATCATTCTTACACCCCTGCTGACATTGTATAATACACACCAGGACATAATTCAGAAGCTCACTCTGCTAAGACTATTCATGTACATAACTCAGATTAAGGGACTAAGTTCCTTTACAGTTAATATGGATATGAATATGTATTTGCAGGTTTGGGGCATTAGTTGACAGTTAGATGACAATTCAGCTGTAGAAAAAAAATGCAGCTAATCAGACAGGGAAAAATAAGACATTTCCTGTACAATGAGCTATTTCTCTTTGTATCATTGACTTTATTTTCTGCTGATTCTTTTAAGACTGTGTGATTGATGAGAATGATGCTAAAGTCTGCCTAAACAATGAAATAATAAACACCATAGAGGAATATTAAATCTACATTTTCTATCAGAAACTAAGCATTTCCCTAAATGGCTTAAAAAAAAATCTCAGAACTAAATGTTTTACATTTTGCTTTATGTTTCACCATCAGTGAACGCACTATTTCTATTTGATTGTATAATAATATTTATGTAGACTTTCACTGAGCTGTGAAAACACCAGCAAATGGATTTTGCATCCTTTGTTGCTTTTTAAGTTTTATAAGCCTCTTTCCAGTACATACCCATCTCCTGTTTTAAAGATCACGAGGAGAAATATACCACATCCTAAAGTACTATACAATTATGCAAACCTCTCTACAAGCTTAGATTGAAAGTGTAAGACCATTTACACAAAAGAGTTGCGTTATTTCTCGAGACTGTTCATATGGCCCAAGTGACCCTGATATGGTGCTGCATACAACATTAGATTCTTTTGTTTTGAGGAAAAAAAAAAAAAAGAGTCCAGCTGTGAAACTCCTTGAAATAGTGCATTGCACTCTATTTGCAATTTACAGAGCACGGCAAAAAAATCTGATGACCACAGACAATGCTCAGCTCCTGGCTGACCTTCTCCCATGGGGCAGCAGCCCTAGGTGTACCCTGACAGACTAAGTGCTCAGTGCCCTCTATGCTTGATGAAAAGCAGTAATATTCAAGTCATTAACATCCCAAAAATTGAAACGTCACCGTTTTCTTTCTGGTCTCATTGGTCTAGAGAAAAAAACCACCACCAAGCAGTAGCCTAACATAAACCAGAAAAGTAGCCAGTGATTTCTTAAGGTGCTCTGTCCTCAAAATACATATTTTTAGAGAAGTGGCTCCAGTAGCTGTGAAGAGCCCTTGGCAGCACCTGATGCCATCCTCATCCCCAGAAGTCATCACTGCTTTGACTCAAGTGGCCTGAAAAGGCATCTTCCTAAACGTGACCATGCCAATTCGCTGGAGGATGTTGTGTGATGCTGCAACCCCTTACTCTCCATATTTTCCTGTATGTGCACTTTCCAATAGACTAGACAAGACTAGACTAAACTGGAATAGAATAACATAATAGNAGAATAGAATAGAATAGAATAGAATAGAATAGAATAGAATAGAATAGAATAGAATAGAATAGAATACTTTAGTTGGAAGGGACCTACAATAACCATCTGGACTGTCCAAAAGCTAGAGCATATTACTAAGGGCACTGTCCAAATGCTGACAGGTTTGGGACATCAACCACCTCTCTAGGAAGCCTATTGCAGAACTATTCCAGACCACGCTCTTGGCAAAGAAATGTTTCCTAGTGCCATCTCTGGATCTTCCCTGATGCAGCTTTGGACACCATTCCCAGACCATATATCACTGGATTCCAGGGAGAAATGCTTAGTCCCTTCCTCTCCACTTTCTTTCCTCAAGAAGCTGTAGAGAACAATGAGATCTTCCCTCAGCTTCTTTTTCTAGAAACTAGACAATCACAAAGCCCTTATCCATCCTCACAGGAGCTCCCCATTCTTGGTGGAGTTTGAAAAGGGAGAAGCTTTCTGCATCTGTATTCCTCAGACTCCTGCCATCTCCATGTGACAGGGTGAGTGGCAGGACCACAGATGAAGGGCTGGGTATCCTGCTAAGAATCATCTTCTTTAAAATTTCACTCTTTTTGGTTCAAAATTCTCAGATTGTTTAAGGATAGTTTTTAAGTGCAGCTCAGCTTTTAAGAGTCACTTATGTGAGTCTTAGTTGACTTGTGAGCACTTCCATGACATGATGTTGTAAGAGTTGCAGCAATGGCATCCACAGTGCCTGGAGTGCTCACAAATTCTTCATGGAATTGCTAGGATATTCCCATCATTTCAGAGACTAAAAGAGAAAATCAGAATAGAATCATAGAATGGTTTGTGTTGTAAAGTCATTTCATTCCAACTCCCCCTGCCATGGGCAGGGACACCTTTCACTAGACCAGGTGGCTCAGAGCTCAACCCAACCTGTCCTTGAGCACTTCCAGGGATGGATCATCTACAGCTTCTCTGGGAAACTTGTTTCAGTTCTTCACCACTCTCACAGTAAAGAATTCCTTCCTATCTGATCTGAAACTTGCCCCTTTCCAGTTTTCAGTGGAGGCACTTAGCTCCCCAGTCCCCACCCTTCTGTCCATCCACTCGAGAGGTGTGGGAAGAGAGGCTGCTATTGAAGACTGAGGGAAAAAAAGTTGTTGAGTACCTCAACCTTCTCCTCATCCATCACCAGCTTTCCAGCATTGCTTATCAGGGGCATGACACCTTCTTTGACTTTCACTAGTAGAGGCTAATAATTTCAACTGATTCAAACCTGGTTGCTTGTCTGAAAATAAAATGTCCTTACAAAATTAGTGGCAAAAGTAGAATTCTTTTGATGCCATGAAACTTGAAGATGATAAAGATCTCATGTTATTAAAATATCATAATTAATACCAGCTGAAACTCACTTTTATTTCTGAGACATCTCTCCAATTGTCAAACGAGCTCAAAATTTTTGCATAAATTTCTGTCGTTTTGCAGAATAAAGTAAAAAGTCTGAAAACAGTGATCCTTGTGCTGCAATTCCATTGCCTGGAAACTAAATAAAGAAATCAATAGGCTGCAGAGTGTTCCTCCATTAGTCCATGCTTGGTTTCCAGAAGGATGTACTGAAGTGTGGCTTAACAGTAAAACAGAATCTGACTGATACTTTCCAATATCCTTTCAGATCAGTAAGTTTTTATTTATAGTCTTGTCCCCTGTACAGAGGATGGATACTCTTCCTTTCAACCAGATGGTTTCTTCCTTCTGTGTGTCTTTTTACTCATCAAGTCCTGCATGATAACATTGTTGATATGCCATTGCTGAGAAGTAGTTTTAACAAAAGAAATTTAATAGTCCAGTTGAAGGAATAAAATATATCTGTTTGTATCAATCAATTCAAGCTCCACAGACCAAAATGTACAGAATTCTATAAGAAATAAGTACTTTTTAGAAGCCATGATTTCCTGAGGAGTGGTAGAAGCAGAAGGATATACAGCATATATCCAAAGGCTCTTCAAAAACTACCTTGAAAACTTGTAACTTTATTATGTAAAAAGTTAAATATATCAGTTCAATTCAGTGTCTTTTCTTTGGTAAGATTTTTTTCATTACACTCACGTACACACAGGGTGGTGTTTCCCAGCTGTCAGTCCAGCCTTTGTTGAAGTTACATGACTGGAGCTGAAGGCACAGTCTAGCTCCCAGGGCTGAATCCAGCAGAGCATTTATATTCATAATTCTGTCCAAGAAAGTGCATGGTCCTGTTGGCTTTCTGGGCAGCCCATAAGCTTGAAAGTAAGGGTGTGCTTAAGTGCTTCACTGGAGCAGGGCAGTGTCCTGCAGCCGTGCTGAAATACACAGTCCATTTTGTTTTTTAGGGAGGTTATTACTGCTTGAAAGAGGTATTTCTTTGAAATAGAACGGAACAAATGTCCCAGAGCACTCATTCATTTCTTTCTCAGTCCCTTTTCTCCTTTCTGCAACTCCCTTCTTGTTTCCTGGCTCATACCATCAGCCTTGTCTGTTCCTTACAAAATATCGTAGCTAAACAGTCTTACTTAAAGGGCTAGCTCTCTCTGCTTTATGTTCCTCAGATTGAAATTGAGAACCTCTTCCTTGCCCAAGGCTCTATTTTATCTTCTGATCCCATTTCAATCACCAATGTCACCAGCTGTGCTGAGCATCACCATTTCCCGCAGCCAGAACAGCTGTGGGCTGTTCCCATCATATACTTGGCAGGCTTTGCCCTTTCTACCAGCTCTGCTCCTTCCCTCATTTAAAGCTTTCCAGGAATACCTCCCCACCGCTTAGTGACAATACAGCTACCCCTCAGCAGAGCTCTTCTGGCTAGGAGCAAAAAAAGCTGGTGAGTGAGACCCAGTAGCAGGGCAGCTGCAGAGAGGAGTCTGCAGGGTGGTAGAAGCTACCAGAACTTCTTGGACTGAAGTGCAATCACCAGAGCCTGTGGTGAAACACTTTGAGCCACAAAGGAAGATCAGTATACAGGAGTCTGTGACTGAATGCTGCAATGAGTGCTGCATTGCAAGGACCCTCTAAAATTCCTTCCTTACACACTTTGGTTAATAGAGAAAGAGCTAAGGGGCAGATAAGAGTCTCTTATTATGAGGCCTCTGAGGTTTTTTATAAAGCTGCTTAGAAAAAAAGATCACTTTGGTTTGTTTTCTGGTACAATCCCATTCTTCTGCAGTGCTAGTCTTACAGAACTAGTGGTGATCAAGCTGATTTCATGCTCACAAGATCACAGCTAATCTGACTGAACCTTTGCAGCAGTCTGTAAAGAAGCTGATGTCCTAAAAATCTGCCTGATTGTGATCCTGCATGTGTTTTGAGCTTTTTTTTTTTCCAGGAGATTGGAAAAGCCCTAGAAGACACAGGCAGATCTGTGGTTGTTCCTGAGCTCTTATGTGCTTGGTTAGAGCAGATGTGGCTGTGATGGTGGTGAAGAGGACGTGGGATCGGGAGAGTGCTCTCCATGAAGGCAGTATGGCTTTGTGAGCAAACACACATTCCTCAAGATGACTAAGAGCAGGCTTCAAGGAAACACAGGAAAAAAAGCAGGGAAGCATGAATCATCCGTGAAATGTCAGTTTGCATGTGTCCTTATCTAGAATGTAATTATTTTTATACACATGTTTAATTAATTTTTCTTTGTATTTCCTCTGGGACGACATTTGTTGTCATTGTCCTTGCTGGGTATATCAACACACTGTTGCACTGTCAATGACTGCTTTGGCAGTGGGAAGCCCTTGAAGTGAGTGTGGCTGCCCCCAAAAGCAGTTTGAGCTGGAGAAAACAGCCTGAAGGTATTCTAGGATGAAAATTGTATGTTCTATTGCACAACTCTGTCCCACACCTGTGTCTGAGGTCAAAGCTCATGGTCAGGGCAGAGCCAGAGATGTTTCAGCTTTGGCACTGGCTGAGCTGGCCCTGCCCTCCCCTGGCTGCAGAGAGACAGAAACCTGCCACATGAGCACCCTGGGCAGCAGGGCAGTCTGGGGAAGGGCAGCCTAGGGAAGGGCAGCCACATTTGGGGCAGAACTGAGATGCTGATGAAGCCTCTACGCTGGGGTAGCAAGGAGTCCTAGGGGAAAACAAGCCATATAGAACCAGCTTCTGGCAAGTGCAAGCACAGGGAAGTGATCTCAGAGGAGAGCTGGGAGGGTGTTGTGGCAGCTGGAGGTCTATGGGGGCCGCTATGGAAGGGGCAATGACAATTTCCCTGCTCCTCCCTGTTCTTTCATCTCCACAGGGATAAACCTGAGGCAAAGGTTTAGGCTAGGAAGAAATAAAAGTGTTTTGTCCAAAAACAAAAAGACAGTAGATTTACCCTGGCCATCAGGAGGAAAGCTGTATCTTAGGGCATTGGACATTTGTTGATTTTATGGAGTTTTTTTACTCCCCTTAGCCATGAGAAAAGGGCTCTGACTTTCCTGGAGGAACAAGTTGTTAAAGCTGTTCCCTGAAGATTTGATTTGCTCATGCAAGGTGAAAGCAGCCCATAGCTCTCCTGTGTAATAGAGCCTAGGACATGAAGGAGAGAGGAAATCTTCCTGCAGTAAATATCAGTGCAACTTTTACCTATTAATATACTTATTGCTGTTACATTATGAGTTTAACTCATGAAAATCTTTGACTTTTCCTTGTTTATATAACCATGTGCCATTGGAGTTCCCTGTGACAGCTGCACTCCGGGTGTGTGGTGGGTAGCAAATGGGAGGGACTCTGCTCTGCCCGGGCTGGGATAGCACTGAAGCAAAGGTATAAGAGTATCTCTGGCCAAGGCTGTGAACCCCCTTATCTCACCTAGATAACACAGCTCAATCCAGTGCTGTGGAACCCACATAACATCTGACAAAACTGGGCAAATTAGGGAGTACCAGCCTTCTGTCAGAGGCAAAAAAGTTTTTGAGAATGCCCCTGCTCTCAGAAGTAAGACTGAAATAACCCTGTCCAGCACAGTAGAGTCTCTCAAGGAATGAAGCTTGTTTAAGCAGAATGAAAATCCTGTCTGTCACCTGTTTCTGGCATTTTCCCAGCATGTCTTCTGACTGCAGGATGTTCACTGCTGGCCATCTCCCCTTGTCCTCTCTCTCTACCATCTCATTGGTATTATTTCTAGGTTTGCATTGCTTTTTTCAACCCTTTTTTGCTGGCTAGTTTAGCTTTTCATTTATAAGAGATGTGAAATTTTGCCATCCTCCTGAGTGTTTTTAATTTTGGTGTTTGTTTAGCCTATGTACTTTGAACCATAAAATTTTTCTTATATATTTTCTTCTTTTGCAGTATTTGGAAATTAAATTTTGTGATATTGTGCCTTTAAAGAAAGGCATGATGCTTTTATTTCATTCTTCATGGCTACCTCATAACATAGGTTTGACCTTTTCTGTGCAAAATCCTTGCCAACATTTTGTTCTTTTTAGCCTTTTGAAAGTCTACAATAACACTTCTTCATTCTTGCATATTTTCTAAGAGTAAAAATGCATTGGAAAATGTATTTCATCTGTCCTGTATTAGGGCAGGAGAGTCAAGGAGCAATTCTGTCATTTACTTCAGTATCCCTGTACTTACAACTAGGGGTGTGAGTCATGGGTGCTGCATCACTGCTAACAGAGATGTTCATGACCTTCATAGTAACTTCAGCTGGTCCTTCTCCACCCATGTGTGAGAAGAATGGTGTGCTTTCATCTCATCTCTTTGTATTTACAGAGTATCACAGGTAATAACTTCACTTTTCCTGGAATAAGCCAATAAGCTTTTGGCAACCCAAATGCTGCATGAAAAGATCCCTACTCTCACTACATGAAAGTTTATCAGGAGTTCCATAACTGTAGGGCCCAGACAAGAAAAGTTGGAAATGGCAAAAGTAAAATAAATTTCTTTTGTCTATATTGACAAGAGAAATTATCAATTTAGTATCAGGAAAGCTTCCTGACTTGTCATATAGGTTAAGATGTTATGTTACTTATGCAACAGCAGTTTTCAGCAGGTACTTCTTATCTTTCTGGAAAAAAAAAAAAAAAANAAAAAAAAAAAAAAAAGGAAAATTTTCCTGTGTTTAACAGTGGGGTTCAGAGTTTTCACTTCAGAAAAAATGTGCACGATACACTGTGGACAATTCAGCAGAGACTGAACACTCTTACAGAGCTAAGTTTGAGGCATAGCTGAAACACCATAAACAAGGAAAAGTGAACTTGAACTAAAAGGTCATCAATATTTTTAATTGAAACCTTTGAAGAGCATTTTGCTTCCGACTCCATCTTCAATAAAGTTAATAGAATGGGCAGAAAGTATTCCACAGTTCCCAGATCATAGTTCACTGTGCAGGAAACCCACAATGTACAGTGTGTGTATGTCTGAGGAAAGGTTTGATTGGTCCTTAAGACTTAGCCTGATTTAGCAGTGATCCTTCTAATGCAGAAGAACACACCAGTGGTGTCCTGGAGGGGAATGCTGAGCACCGGGGACATGTAAGGTATTTGAAAATCTTGGATGATTCTTTCAGACATGCTGCATTTTCCTGGGATATTGCTCTCTATTGCAGTGACACTGGTAGCTCTTCCTGAACAAGAAAATATTTGTCTAACTGTAGATTTAGTCTGTCCAAATAGAAATTTTCCATTCTTTGTGACTTTCATCCTCATTGCTGGTCAGGATGTCTCCTCCATGGATATGTGGAGAAACACAGAGGCTGTTGACTGGCTGGTACAGATTCTGCAGTCCAAAAGCCCTACCCAGGGTAATTCTCTGCATGGTGCATCGAGAGTATTCAAAACGGAACATTACTATCCTGATGATCCTTTCCCTCTGCTTTGGTTTGGGAGTCTGTGAATCTTTTCCGTGGGATATGAAGCACTGGTCTCCTTAGGCTTCTGTTCCCCTCCCAGCTGTGGAGGAACCCAGCGTTCAAGCAGGATCTGTCCCTGCAGAGCTGCTTGTGGAGTAAGTTGCCAGCTGGCTGTAGTGTGTGTTCCCCCTTGGCTTGAAATATTGTCAGAGGGAGAACCTGTGGAGGATTTCTTGTCATCTGATTATATTATATTTCAACCATATAAGCAATAAATATTTTAAGTCTGGTTGTAGGTGATGTAACAACTCTGTAAATACACACTTCTGAATACAGAAGTAAGAGGGAATCTTTTAAGAGGAAACAAATACATCTCTGTTTGGCATAAAGTGTCCTCCTCCCCGTTCTGTAAGGATGAATATGTTGAGGCAATTTTTCTGCTATGAATAAAGGCAGAAAAGTACTGCTGCATATTTATTGCTACCTCCTGGTGATCCTCTGTTCTTTTCCATTTGTCAGATCGAAGTACTAGATCAAAGCCCAGAAAAGAAAGGCAAAGAGTGAGAGAGGGAACTGAGAGAAATGAATACCCTCACTCTTTCTCCTACTGCATTCTCTGTCCCTGTCTGTCCCCACCCTGTTTTTTTCCTGACAGAGAAGCTGTGAAGAGTGATAGAGATAGGAAGCAAAATGGGGGTTCCTGTGACAATTTCTGTCTTCTCTACAGCACCACATGAACTTCCAGTATTCCAAGTAATTTGGTTTTACAAATTACCTGGTTTTACAGGAGTACTTGCAGTTATTTTTCATGAACTGAAAGTGAGTATTGGCATGAGCCTGCAGATGCTGAGCCCATATCAGCACTAGTGGAAAAGGGCAGCTATGGCCAGAGAGGTGAGAAACACCCATGGGTGTGACTCAGAAGTGAGTACACGATCCTTATCCTTGGACATTGACCACAGACTTTGTGCAGTGCGGAAATAAATCCAGGCCTGTTTTGATGTCCTTTGTAATGATTAAATTAGATTTTTTTTTCCTTTAGAATTGTTTTGGAAGGAAAAAAAGTACTCTGGCACTGACTGAAGGGAGATCTAGGGTCTCAGCTGATTTAACCCACAGTTATGGTAGTGGGGAAGCAGCTGGTTCTGCACATTGCCCTCTCTAGCTTTCCTCTTTTTTATTTTTTCAAAAGAACTTCCTGTATTTTTGGAGGTGATTTTATGAAGTGCTTTTGCAATTGAGAAGTAACTTGTGATTTGACTCATGTGGTTTGTTTCTCCTCTGTGAGGCATAGTTAGTAAAGTTTTTTGAATGTATAAATGATTAGCTAAATGTAATGATGTGTGAAGAATCTTACACCCCTGCTGTTTCTGAAATCCCTTTAATGAACAAATTCCTTAGTGGTCATCTCAGAACAAACCATTATCAGACAACTCTTACCTACTAAGAGAAATTTCTTTTTCAAAAAGCCTAGCTCAGGCATCGTAGAATATTTATTACATGGCTGGCAGTATTCTTCTGCCTGAGGGATGGACTGCAATTACGGCATGGTAAATATTTCATTAGAACAAAGCAAAACTGCATGGGAAGTAGCCTTCCCTTTATTTAAAACATTTATTAAAATACAACGTTAGAATCTACATGGGAATAATTCTTTCTACCTAATCTACCAACTAAGCTACAATTTTAGGCGAGACACTTTGTTATTACAAAACCTTGCATATTAGAGCAATCTATCTTCTCCTCTGAGAAAGATGGACATCTTAGCACTGATTAAACTTAGTGTACACCCATGTTCCTTATACCATTCTGGCTTCTTCATGGAAGGAAGAAAGAGCGGGTGCAGAGATTTCAGTGCCCTTACAAAATGCTTTCTCTTCAAAATGACAATGCAAATGTAGTTTAAGAACAAAACCTAAACACAAATGAATGTCGAATTCTGCTCCCAAAAGTGGAAGTAGTCACTTGATAGTGCATAACGATGCATGTGCAGTCCTGGAGAGTAGTGTTCTAGTTTAAATATTTCCTGAGTTCAACTTGTTTTAAAATTGTCCACTTCTCTGGACAATGAAAAAAGAGACAAAGACAATTCGTGAGGGCTCATCCAACTGCAGCAATTTTCCTAGTGAATAGAAAAGTCATCTAGGACTACATATGAGGAATGAGGTCTTACTGAACAGTAATCTGGCTATAACTCTTTTTCACTGGAGATCATCTTTCTACTAGAGCATCAGATTATACATTGTCCTGGGCAGCCCAATGTGTTATTGTATGCCATATCTACCTGTGCCCAAAAACATTACAGTCTCTGTAAGAACCAGCAGCTGGACACAGAACCACAGAGTTCAATGTGCCAGGTCCTTTTGAGGGTGGGGTCTCACAGGCAGAATTCTCTTGCCCTTTCCATTTCTTTCTTAGGGGGAAGCTGGGACAGCAAGGCAGAAGCCTTTTTTTGTTCTTTCTGAGCTCCTTGCCTGCTTGCAAGAAACTGCATTTTGCAGTGCAAAACTGCTTCAAAGAAAATTTCACAACACCTGCCTACAGCTGGGTGCACAGCCAGAGCCATCGGGGCTGGGAGGTGCTGGTTTGGTTCTTGGGGAGACCACCCACTGGTGGCAAGACACCAATGGATGGCTCAGCAGCTGCAGTGCTGACACCAACCAGGTCCAGCCAGCCGAGGAGGAGGCAGAGAAGTTGACTCTGCAGGTTTGCTGAGTTCTCTGGCTCCGGAGTTTCCCAGTCACCAGAGTCTTTCAGCCACCTCTCTCAATGAAGCTGCCACTGCTGGAGAAATGTTACCTGTGAGATGCAGCAACTTTGTATCTACTTATTATTTACTGTTGTTTTTCTTGTTGCTGTTTCTTTTTCTTTAAGTAAACAGCTACTTTTTGACTTATATCTACTTGCATTTGTCTCTCTTTATAGATGCAAAAGAGGAGTTAAAACTAAAAAGAAAGGTAATTAATTTTGGAGTACCCACCCACTTAAATTTTCTTAAACCAAGATGTTTAGGCAATACCCCACTTTATCTGCTAGAGGTCAAGGACAAGGCCCCAAGTGTATAGTCTGGTCCTACAGTGATATCAGCCTTCTTGCTTCTTCCAAAGCTAAGAAATGAAAAGAAAAAGATCACCTCACTGTACAGTCATAGGCAGCCTCAAACCTCAACTCAAGCTTTGTTCTTGAACTTTTCTCTAGTCTTAAAAATTTGCAAAACTACTTGACTGTGCTGCAGAATGTGCAAAACCATTTCTCATGGATCAGCATTGCACTCATAGCATGACTTTCCATCTGTCCCAGCTGCTGCCTCTGCTGCTGTCCAGCGACAGGGAGCTCCAACTTGTCTCTGGGCAAAATGCACTTCTTCCTGGCTGTGGGAGCTGGTTTTAAGTTGTTGTGAGCTGTAAAAAAGCAGGATGACTTTACTAGAGAAGAGTTAACCAGGATTTCTGGCTCACATTAGCTAGTCCAAAGAATTTTATTGTCTTATTGGCATGTTTTGTCCTAACACCCTGAGCTCCATAGTGACTCCTCCAACTACACTGGAAAGCTGACACACTGCAAAAGTTAATGGACAGTGAAAACAGTCTCTAGAGAACCCTTACCATACTCGATGTTAGAAGCATCCAGATGCTGAAAAGCTGTGTCCCCTTGTTTAAAGCCAAGGCTGTTTCTCACCCTGAGAAAGGGATCTTGCAGTAAATCTGTTCTGGGGCATAAAATCACCATTCATTGCCTATGGCATGAGCTAACTCCCAAAATGCAGCATCAGCTCCAGAGACCAAAATGAGTTTAGGTTCAATGCTGGTTTCTTTTGGGTGGCCTCCAGACTCTGAGGATGCAACTGCAAATCATTCTAGCGAGACTCACAAGAATATGCAAATAGACCACAAGCGAGTCTCCAAAGTTGCACTCCCAGGGCTGGCCTGCCATGCAGTGCAGTACAGAAGTCCTGAGCAAACAGAAGCTAAAGCCAGCACATCTTCAGAGGACTGGGCAACTGAGCTACAGCAGCCCACAGGCATGCTGCTGACTCTTCCCAGCCTGATGGGCTGGCAGCAAGGGGAGGCCATACTCTGCTTCTAAGTGCCTCCTCCTCCAGGGCTGGCAAATACAGGGTTATTTCAGGGCCCTTTGGAACATCTCTGCGCTACTTAATCACTTTAAGTTTTTTTTCTCTCCCCCCCCCCCCCNATTTTCTTTTTTTTTTTTTTCCCTCTTAATTCCTTCTGTCAGAGATGGAAATTAGTCACTCAGAGACAGAGAGTCTGAATCTACAGAGCTGGCCCCTGGGATGCTAGGCAATGCCTAAGCATTGGAGGTTGAAGATTTCATGTGATAAAAGCAGCTGAAGTAACACTAAAATGGGGTTTGGGTGCCTAATTTCTTTGGAAATCTAATCCTTGCACTCTCCCTTTGTGGGTCACAGAATTAATGCAGCATCCTCATAGACATGCTATCCTTCAGAAAGGTAGTGAGGCACTCTGTGCCTGTCTTTATATTTAGCATTAATACATGAAGCACTCCACATGCAAATAACTATCCCAGGATTTCTGCACAGTCCTGTACCAGAAGACAAACTGTCCAGCTCCATCCTGATAATGCTGCTTTCCTTCACTAAGAAGTCAGAGCAATGAAATCTCACAGTTTTCAAAAGCAACAATGGTTAAGTATAAATATGTAATCTTCAACAATGGTCAGCAAAAGAACTGAAGAGAATTTATAGTATTAAGTTAGCAAAACAGATAGTAATGGAAAAAAAAGTATAGGTACTTTCTGCCTCCTGTAAGGTTTATGAGGATGTACCAAAATGAAGGCGGGTGTTTGGAGTCTCACTCCTCCCAGAGAGTGCTCTCTTAGTGGAAGTATTGGCATACCTCCAGCAACATTCCTTCTGCTTTTTTTCTCATATAGGAAGATAGACTGATATGCTTTGTGTCTTGGTGTGATGCCCTTCACTCACCATATACTGTGTCAATATAAAGTTGTGAGTTAATTTTCAATGGTAAATGTGACAGTGATTTAACAAGATTTGTTGTCAAGGTATACTTGATTAGTTACTGCATAGAGGACAGGGTCAGACAAAACCATCAGTAAGACCCTCCCACTGAATCATCAGGTTCAGAACAGACTGTCCTGCTTTCTGAACCCCTTCTCAGAGAGCAGCGTAGGCACACCTGGGTCCACTTCTAGTCTCAGAGTTGGTCAGCCGTCTATGGCTAAAGGATTATGCATGCACAGTGAATCCTTTAGACCACTTAGCTAAGAAGTCAAAGTTTATCATGCTATTGACCACTTAGTGTAGGTCTGTCATGGGAAGGGATCTCAGCCTGGAGGAGTAACCTTGAGAGGTGTCCCTGCTCAAGGAGAGATCCTGGCGTGCAGCCCGCGGCCGTAAAGGAGCTCCACGGGCCTGGGCTGGCCGCTATTTATAGAGAAAGATGAGTGACTTATGGTCATATTTGCATTCCAGCAAGACGTCTGGGTCACCACTCCAGACAGACCCTGGCTGCCATGTGGCCATCCGCCCCCAAAGTCCAGAGTAAGGTGGAGGCAGCCATCACATCCCCTACTAGTGGTTATTGCTTAAAAGGGATGGGGGAAAGCACACCTCACAGGATGTTAAGAATCCCAAAGATCCACAACACTAGCAACTTGCAGTTATATTTAATATTTTAAGTATTTATGGAAGGCATGAATATGTTGCTATCAAGTGACAAGGTACTTCTAAGTCCTATAAGCCAAAATCTTTCCTGCAAAACAAAGAAATAGAACAGCTGTCTTCTGGAAAAATGCCTTGTTTTCCCTTTTTGATCATGAATTCTACATCTCTATGCTTGTCTGGATTTTTGTTAGAACAATTTTTACATCCAAACTCATATGTAGGTCATCTGTCATCCAATTATTGGAGGTTATTCAAAGGTTATGTTTGAAGTACTCACTGGAGATATAAAGCAAGTGTTTCATTCATTGATAGTGATTGCTGAACAAAGGCTTGGAAATCCTAAAGGAACATTCAGAACAGATTTGAACTTCTGTACCATGGGAAGAGTGTTGTGAAGTCAGTGTGACCTTGACAGAAACAGCAGGTAGCTGTGCTCACACCTTCTGAAGTATGAGGGATACATTTGCATAATTGACTGAAGGTGCTTTTCTTGTGACTGACAAGTTGACAACTATTAATTATCTTAATATTTGTTTGGGGTTCTGAGCCTGCACCAAGCGATTAAAGATACTTTTAGAAATTAGTGGTTTTGTTTGCACTCCTTCCTCTAATTGTTTGCTAAATAATTTGCCATCATTGTGTTTCAAATCTCTGAGTACTGCAAATAGTACTTAAATAGTATGGCTTAATGCAGAGCGAAGTAAATACAAATGTGTAAAGAATGTGTGGAAGAAGGGAGGAAGGGTAGATCTTAACAGAACTGTGAGTGTGTTCCTCACCTAAATATGACATTATCATTTAGAGGTGGCTGGCACCAAAGTGCTGTAATGTTTCAGGCAGACATGCAGGGTCTATTTTTATTTTGTGGATGTTAAGTGGACTGTTAGGAACATGAAGACTGTAGCAAATTTTCCAACAGTTTGCATTTCTGAGTGTCAAGTAGCACACCAAATTAGGTCCCTCGAGAAACCAAACTCTATACCCCTCTCTGCCTGAAACCTCTTTTGCTGCATCCATTGGTTCTCAGCACTCCTCACCTGAAACTCACTGTGCAACTTTCTATGTACTCCTCTGTTTTCTTTTAGGTCATCATGATACCTGTGGTGTTCAGGCTGCTATATAAATACGGTAGATATCCTTTCAGTATAAATTTCACCTCATCATGCCCTACGCCAAAAGCATGGCTACAGTTTGTAAGCATGTCATGCATTGGGCTGTATTTTCTATTGAAATGAAATAAAACAAATGGTCCAATAATGTTTTTAAGAAGAAACTGAAATTCTGGGAAAGAGGTAATGAAAAGCTCTGTCTTTTAATTCCTGATCTGAATTCAGAGTGATCTGAATTTGTGAGCAACAGGGAAGCTATGAGTCTTTTCCTTTGTGAATCTCATTATCTTGCTGAGATCGCTGAAAATTCCATGACTTAGCAATCACCATGCAGTCCACAAGTCAATTAATGAATACCAGAAGGCATTGGTCAGTCCTAGATGGCTGCTGTTGTCACTGCTATGCCTCATCAACAACAGAAACTTTTAGCATTAGGACAGAATTCTGGCCAGCTCAGACAAGGCGTCCCATGACAGTCCTGAGGCAACTACTTACTTTGTGTGTGAGCCAGGATAAGCTTATATAAAACTGATAAAATTGATTATGCTGATATGTGATAAAACAATGGCTGAAAACATAGATTTCTGCAAAATATCGACCACCTTCCCTCCTTCTGTGTGACAATGCACACCTTCTAATCCTTACATTATTCTACTGCTACGGTCAGCTAAGGTCAACCCTAAAAAGCAGCCCAGCATCAATGGATGCTGAATGCTTGTGATAGAACCCTTTTGTTAGATTTAGTTTAAGCAATGATCACTACTTCCCCATTTCCATTACAAACACAGGAAGAAAAAATCCAGCAACATATTATGAAAGAAATGATGGGAATCCCCTTACATATTTATGAACAAATGATCTGCTTCTACCCTTTGGCATGTCTGGACTGTCCATATGCTAAACCTTTGGTAAGTTTAATTTCATTCTGCAGAAATCTTAATTTAAAAAAAAAAAAGCTGAAAAATTTCATGGTGAAAAAATAGAAAAATGCCATTTCCAGATCTCAGAGCAATCCTGATTAACTACGTTAGTCATTCTTTGCCATCAAAAATATAAAAAGTAACAAATGTGGAGTGTACTGTGCCTCATATTGCCTCATGCCTTTATTCACATAGACAGTCCTTCCCATTCCCAATGGATGTATTGGTATTGTTCACCCAGCCAACACACTGGCTCTCCATGAACCCACACTGGCTGACCCTGTGCCTGTAGGTGTAGATGTGTCTGCTCTGTTCCTGTAGATCTCTTGCAGTATTTCAACCTATGTTAGACTTTGATGTCCATATAAAGACATAGAGACATCAAAGTATGGTATAAACCATGATATTCAAACTTGTTGAACAACCAAAAACATCATTGCTTTGTGTCAGATTAACACAGGCAGATCCTTCCAGTTGTTATTTGGCTGTTCTGAGTACTTGGCTATCATCTCTTCCCCTCTGCTGTGTGTAGCAGGGCTGACAGCTGGGGACAGGAGTCACAGCTTCACTTATCCAAATTCCGAGAAAGACACCAATCAGGCTACAACCCACAAAGGCTTTTTTTTTCCTGGCTGTTAAAACAGAAAAAACATTCACATACACATAGCAGAGACAACCTGTGGAGAAAGAAAGGCAGGGCAAACTCTCAAACGTGGTTGAATATGCAATAACTATCATTCTGCCACATGAACACACAGATCTGTTGCTATGCTATGCACAGACTCATGATTGCCAGCCATGTTCTCTCCCCTGTTCTAGGCAGAGTCCTCACACACGTGCATGCAGCCTGATAATTGCCTCTACCATGCACTGTATGTGTCCCTCTTGGCTCCACATAGATTCATAATGATCAGAATATTTTTGACAGACCTGAGGCAGAATTCATTCTTTTCATGCACAGAATACAATTAAGTCCTATTTGGAAGAAAAAAAATGTGGGGGCTTTTTTCATGGATGTTTGTTTATAAACTAAATGCAATATTATGAGTTCTTTGAACTGAATTTGCTAGAGGAACTGCACTTATTTGCTTTCCTTCTTCCTTTGCCTCTAGCTGTCTGTTCCAGAACAGGGACTCCCATTCTTCTCTGTCCACCTATTACAAATCACAGTCTACAGGGGAGTATTTATGCAGCAAATGGTACTGCTGCCATCTACTCGTTGAAGGAAGAATTACCATTTCCTTATTAATCAAGAACACAGCTCAGTTTACGTCCCAAATCACCTTTGTTTTCCCTGAGTCTAAATATTTAATCAGAGTTTTTATCTCACTTGCGCTATGCATCCACCAGACAATCCACCCACGTGTTGTCGTTTCCCTTAGCCACAGCAACACAAAGCAAGTAGCTGCAGGAACACTAGAGTTTCCTATTTCTTGATGGGAGTAGCAGTAACTAGAAAAATGCCACCTGGGTCAGAAATGTTTCCTGCAGCTGTGCCATTAACAGTGTGTCTCTCTCACATGGATTCTCTTGTCTTCTGTTGTTACTGAGCTCCTACTACTGTGGAGACTTTCATTTGGTGGATGGCCCTTGCAAAATTTTTCTCCATGATTTAATAATACATAATATTATATAATAATAATAATAATCTGTTGTAAACCCAGCTCCTAATTTATTTTTGCATTTGTCTTTGATAGATCTTGGAGTTTCACTGAGGTCCCTAACTGTGATTAAGAGGGGATTTATTCCCGTATGTCCAAATCACTGTGACTCAAAATTTAACTAAAATTGCAAGACTACATACAGGGCTGTTGCTTGCTCAGCAGGACTCTCCAACAGCTATGTTCCCTTTGACATGAGCAGAGGGCTTTTTCTGCTGTCTGATGTGTCTTCATGGTGCTTCTGTGATTAACCTGCAATTGTGACCATTTTGCTATCTGCATGTCTGACAGAGGAATTCCGGACAGAAAATTTTCTCTAGAATGACTTCAATTAAAAAAACTCCTTGATTTTCCAATTTTCTTTTTGCAGTTATTTTTAATTTTGCTGTCTGATTCCTTTTTTGAAGGAAATACTTTTTTTGAGTATTGACAATATTGACGATGTGCCTAAAACATTTAAGGGCTGTTGTGTCCAAGTATCTCCCTGCCAAGCCTGGGGATTTGCTACATATAAAAAGTAATACTAAACTGCAATGATATCTTGGAATTAGCCTGTTTGCAGATACTTTGGTTATGGCAATGTTTGTGAAATACATCAATGTAAAGAAGTAAAGATGACATCTTCTTATTTACAAATGTACTCCTCTTTAGAAAAATGCCTTGATTTCTCCTATTATACTCTTTTCAAATGGCACAGAATTGGTCTGTGTTTTAAAACACTCTTGCTGAAAGTTTTATACATTGGTGCTTCCTTCTGGCCTCCATAAATGCCATTACAGCACCCAAAGGAATATTGTAGTCTGGAAGCCCTTCTAAAAGCCTAATGACAGAAGAAATATGTTGAATCCTAAAGTAGGAATTAATGAAAGCATCCTACATCTTTCTTTTTTCTCTATCTTGTTTGTGAGCCCTTTACCACTGGGACATGAGTTCCAACTGATTTTTAAACACGCTTGACTCATTCTTGCCTTGGATCAGTGTAAAGGGCTGCAAACAGAGCAACTCTGGCTTAGTGCATGGAAGCAATATGTGCTTACCGTGAGGTATCTAATTCACTCAGGGGATTTTCATCTGCTTAAGCAGTAGTGGGGATTTAGATGGTCATGGAGAAATGGAGTGGAGAAATTTAGATGGTCATGTTTCAGTAAATGCATCAATAGGCTATGGGTATCTTTTTGCATATTAACTTGTTTGTCAAAGAAAGTAAACTGTAACAGCAAGTGATGATTCCAGCTGGCACTTGTCAGAGTCTCCACAGAACTAAGGTTACCCTTTACTATGAAATTCTCAGGCAGAAAATGAGAGGGAAATCCAAATGATCATTTCAGAGAAGACAACTTTTCATAATGATTTATTTCTAAATGTCTCTGCTTCATTTGTGTAATATCAAATTGAAAACTTGCTTTCCTTTTAAGAGCTCACATAAATAAATTTATTTTTAACTGCCATATTTAGAGATGTTATGCATCTTTCGCATCTAAATATACTAAAACAGGGTCTATTAATAGCAACACTGGACCAGGGTTTTGAACTGTAAATACTTTGGTATATAGATTGCAGAGAGCTCCTATAATAAAATATTTATTTTGTAGTAGTAAGATTTGTATTTGCTGTAGTTATATATTTTTTCTATTTTATGGTGTGCTAAATTATTTCTAAATTCTAAAATGGATCTCACTTGATTTGTAGGATGTGTGTTAGCAATTAGTTTTATTGGTTTATATAACCTGTATGCATACCTCTGTCCAGCAGGGAAGAGAAAAGAAGAGCAGAGCTGAGAACAGCAAAGTTAATAGATCCAATCAGTACTGAATATAGGTTATTTCATAAAATCCATTGGTGCCTATGGTGTGGCACTGTACAGATCAGTTAAATATAGTAGTTTCAAATACTTGTTTTGTAATATAAAAACATAAGGCACAGAAAGAGCATTTCTGAAGGCATGGGAAGGACTTTTCTGAGAATTGGAGTCTGGGAGGATAGGAAGGAGGAAAGATTATATTGTGTTTCTCTATTATTATATCCCTTCCTCAGACATTTGCTACTGGAGACAGAGACAATCCACAAGGCTGGCAGGACGTCTGCAGTGACCCCGTGCACCTGGGTTTGAATGCTCATTCTCAGGGTCAAGGACCCAAGGAAGATGTGCAGGGACCGTGGAAATTCCCAGTGGAGTAGCTACACACACTCCCAGAGCCACCACTGAAGGTGGGCAGATGAGTAACAGGCTACTTTTCCTTGCAAAATATCTCACGGTCATGTCAGATACTTTCTCATGCTCATTTCTGTTCGAAGACACGTGACAAGAGCAGGGGTAGTCCATGTGCTGCAGTATTGTTGGAAAGCTGTGAAGCCTGTACCCTCATGGACATAAATCATCTTGCTCCTGTCACAGGCTGCGCTCGGCAATGAAGGGAGAGAGTGAGGGAAACAGGGAGGATGGATGCTGCTCGTATTTTTTGCCCATTTTGGAAACAGCTCCTGTTGATTTAATAAATAAATAAATAAATAANAAATAAATAAAAAGCGTTTTGTGTTCTAAGGTAGGCTTCGGATGGTGATTTCTTAAATGGCAGGGACACCTGGCGGTGCTAAAGGAATCCTGCAGAGCATCCAGCTGATGCCAGAGTGCCCTCTGGGTACCGTGAAGGGTAGGAGAGGGCCCGTGATGCAGGGCAGCAGGGAAGGGGCCAGAATGGCCAGAAGCAGTCATCAGGTGCTCGGGTACTCTCTGTTTGCAAAGAGGCACGAGAGCAATTTTTAAATGGAAATTAATTTAAAATTGTAATTTCTATCATTTTTAATCATTAAGAAAACTCATTATAAGTTGATAATTGTACTTATTTAAAGCATGGACAAAATATAGACCCTAATCTTCCCCAGCTGCAGTGTGATGCTGTATGAAAAACACAATTAGTATGCAATTCTTCTGTGACCAATCAGGATTATAATGCTGCTACTTCAATGTCAAATCAACATTCTTCATATTGTTTGTAATAATTTCACATATGAGGAGGAACAGTTTCAAAAGGATGACTGCTGTCCACAGGTTTAACCCTAAATTTGCATTCCAGTGCTTCCATACCCCATTACTTAATGCTCTTACACAGTCTTTGGCAGTCCTTCATACCTTTCCATCTTTTCAGTGGGTTGGGGGTGATAAGGGATGTAAGGTATGCACTCAATACCACGTTGCCCAAGAGTTTATAAGGCTATTTCTAAAATCAGTCCCCTTGTCTGAATTGATTCTCTCTTGGGTACCGTGTCACCACAAAATGTGTCTCTCGAGGCGTGGGCTGGTGTTTGGAGCAGTGGCAACAGCTTACAGCCAGTCAGCCGATGCCTCTGCCTGTGACTGCGTAGCTCTTGCAGTGCTAGGACATGATACGATGTGTACTAGCTCTCACCGCCTCCACAGGAGCCTTTCCTTGTCCCCCTCATACAGACATCAAAACAATCTAGAATACCCTTTCAACCCCATCACAACCCCAGTCCTAAACCCTAGGAGCCAATCTCTTTATTCTCAGACCTGTAGGCAGCCAAGCAGTAGAACATCCATTCATGATCATCAGACAATCTGCCTCCCTCACTAAACTTCATAATCCTCTTAATCCTATGCCTGTTGTTGGAGCTTTAGAAAGCAAATTACTTAAGCTCTAAAACTAATAGTTCATAAAAACTTTGGTCGTGTAAACCAATAATTGGAGATTATACATCTTCTTGGAGTTCTTTTCCTTCAGAATGAAAACCTTTATCTACAATTCCCAAAGCAGCTATTTTAAATTAAACTACTTTTTGACTCCCCTCTACCTTAAACTGCTCAAATTGCTCCCAAAGATAGGACCCATAAAAGTTCTAAGATGACAAAAAGAGTTAGCAACAGCTCTAAGCCTGCAACCAAGAACCACCCTAGTCCCCATGGGGAGAACAGCTACCCTACTAAAATCCAATCACACAGTCAAGACACCTCCACTATCAACAGCATCTGCATTAAACCAACACAGAGCTACTCCCACTATCATAACCAAAGCTTGCCACATTTTCTTCAATCCCCCCATGTTTCTGGAAAGGGGTCCACTGCCAGGGAGAGAGTAAAGAAAACCCACTAATATTCTGCCCAAGTACACTAAAAACAGCACCAGCAACATAAAGGAGGTACCTGGACTCATCAGCCACTGACACCCAGCAACAAGTGCCAATACCAAACCTACCACCTAATAATAATAATAATAATAATAATAATAATAATAATAATAATAATAATAATAATGTTTTAAGAAGAGAAANACAAAATTTCTCATAATAATTTCTACTTGACCTTTCTCCAAGACTTATGGTTACATTAAGTTAACAATGATTTTCATTACTATAATGCAAAATCTCCATTTTGCAGCTGGAGAAAAACAAATATATCATAAACCTGTTTTATGTGATGGATTGGGGTTTTTTTGGTTTGGTCCTCTCTCTCCACTATGTAAATAAAATTATAGGGCCAAAGAGTTCTGCTTTCCTCTGGGCAGAGAGGTCAGGCACGGAGGGGGTCTCAGCTTGTGTAGGCACAGCCACCTGGTGTCAGTGAGAGCGTGTTTTGAGAAGGGTGGAGGGTGTGAACGAGAATCAATGTGATGTACCCACACACTGAAGAGCTACGGAAAGCATCTCACAACGGTCACGAGGGGGCAGAAGCATCCCAAGATTCGGTCTGCGGCTCCGCGGTATCTTTCCCTTGCCTGGCTTTCTTCTACATTCAAACTCATAGAATCATCTTTGAACAAAAATATAAGCACGTGACTTAAAGCAATTATGACCAGACAGCTCTACTATTATCTCACTCCTACAAAAACCAAACAAAAACCTCCAACAACTCTGAGATGATTTTTTTTATGGTCTGATGGAAAGATCAGTTTTCTAGGGAATGAGGGGTTTCAGGGACACCAGTCTTAATAGCATCTTTGCTTCCTCTCTCACACGTCTCTTAACTTCTCTTAATTCCCTTAACTTCTCCTAATTTCAGTTGCAAATCAAGTTCTGTCACTCAAGAAAAGAGAAACTCAAGAAAATATGCTAGTTTCTTCAGGTACAATAGTCTTTAAAACATTATCTCCCCTTGCCACTCTTCGTTTATTCATCTTTTGATTCTGTTACCAAGAGGTTGTCTTTATGTATTTGACTTTAGTTATGGAAGTATCTTTATTAATTCCACTGGGGCCATAACAGTAAAGCAAAGAGACAAGAATTTTTGGGATTATGGCTCTACGGCTCATATAATCTTTTTTAATGCACAGTTAACACCACTCCTGCAAATGTCTCTGTGCAGAGAAATTAGCTCCAAAATTGTTTCTAATTACTTCAAAGAAGCATGAAGAAATTGTTCTCTTTCCATCAAATTATATAAATCTCTGGTTTTCAAGCTTAAATCCAAATCTGAGTCTGCTCCTTCCTGCCAACAGCTCTGGATCTGAGAGGAACACACCATTTCCCCTGTGCACAGAAATGTTTTCAAGAGCCCTGCTCTGCTGGCAGATGGGTTCCAGCAGTGTGGATGAGCCCTCATGGGTAAGCAGAAGTCCTGCAGGACTGGGCACAGAATCTGAGCTGCTCCAAACAGTTCCAGAATATCTCAGTGAAAAAATAAACCTCTACTTTAGAGGTCTGAGCAATGACTGATTTTTTTTCATAATGTTGAGTAACTAAGCCCAAATAGGTATGATGAACATACATCATCATACATATGACATATGTTCAAATGCCAAAACTTGTAATGACCCTTTTTAGAAACAATTTCATTTATCACATAATAAAAAAAGACAGACAGAATCCCTAAAAAACTTATCTGAATTCCTTCTTTAATATAATGCACAGCTACTGAATCAAATCCATCTTTTAATAGGGAAATTAATTTAATGAGGAATTGAATAATAGTAATACTAGCAATATAGTAATATAATAATGTAAAAAACAAACTCCATGGACAATAGCATGAAGAGTGAACAGAATGAGGAATAAACCCTTCTCTTTTGGTGTCATTTGCATGTTCCCCTGGTGTTAAGATATAGATCTTTGTAAAGACAAGACCCCTGGGTAGCCTAAGACACCAGAAAATCTGGAGATAAGTAAATAACTTACTCTTTCATCAACCTGAAGTCACTGAGTTCACATCTGTGTGACCTTTATTACAATTTAGAGGTGGCATGACATGAAATCTTAATTCTTTTCAGGGATTTCAAACTGATTAATCTTGCAACGCACTAATAATGATGGTTTCTATTTTCTAGTAATTAATTCTTAAATTAAAACTGAAAATGTCATGAAAGACAGAAATTCTTTTGATGACAAAAATAGAATACAAAAATGTTCCTGGCAAATTAGAAAATGGAATTAAAAATAAGATTAAATTAAAAGTAAGCTAGAATTAAAATTATCCAAAGACATGCTACATGAGTGGGATGAATCATCCCTATTGGTACAAGACGGAGAGCAACTTTCTTCAGCAGTTTTGAAGAAAAACCTCTGGTCAAGTATGGACTCTGTTCAACCATGTCATATTACAAAAATGGGAAATGTCATCCTAAGTTGCATTGCTAAGGTTAAAACTTGTAAAATATGTGAAATAATTTCTTCCAGTGTACTTTTCATTGGTAAATATTCAGCTCAGGTGCATTATTCAATTTTGAGTGTGGCCATGTAAGAAATAGACCAATGAAATCTAGTTAGTTTAAAGAACTGAGGATAAAATAGAGTATTGACTCCTTGCTATGATGTGAGAAGCAGGAGAATTCAAGGAGACCCACCCTCAAAAATGGGCTTTTATGACTGTGAAATGTAAAAAACCCCAGCAACCTTATCTTAAAATTCTGATAAAAAACTCCAGTACAAAAAAGGGAAGAACAGTCTATGATACAATAAATTAATAAACAAATGTGTACACGTTAGGATGATAGGAAGTAATTAAAAGAAAGAGGAGTACCTGTATTTTAGAAATCACTAAATGATGGTTAGTATATTAGAGAAGAAAATTTCACTAGCTTTCCTGATATTCAAAAACTAAAGCTTCTGAGAAGACCTAATAATTTCTGTGGCCAGCCATCTGATTATGAACTCAGCCCCAAAGGAATGCTGTTTCAGAGGGAAGCTCTTCTTGCTTACCACACCAGTCATATAAAACTGTTCTAGCTTATGTATGATAAGTGGGTCTAATAACATCGTTATTTGTAATCAAGCTCATTTCATGAACTATGCTTCTAGAAAATTCCAGCTCATCTCTTATTTCTGAAGAGTTTTATCCTGCTCTTCTCTGAGAAGCTTTACTTATGCTAAATAAAGCCAAGGAAAGGCTTAGGCGATCCATAATTCTTATTGCTCACTGTTTTCTCTGTTCCTAAAGCTACCTTTAGTTAAAATTTACTTCATTTCAGATTGAAGAGGATATATACTGTCCATGTGCTCTATAAAAAAACATAATAATGTTCTCTAAATGCTGAAGACATGGCTGTGAGGAGCTGTGGTGGTTTGACCTTGTCTGGCTGCCAGATGCCTACCAAGCACTCTACCTCTCACTCTCTCAATGGGATGGAGGAGAAGATATGATGAAAGGGCTTGTGAGCCGAGATAAAAGAGAGATTGATTAGCAATTACTGTCATGGGCAAAAGAATCTTGATTGAAGAGGATTATATCAATTTATTGCCAATTAAAAATAGATTAAGATAGTGAGGAGAAAAGATAAAACTAAAGTCCCCTTCCTCTGTGCCCTCCCACTTGATCTTCCCAGGCTCAACTTCAGTACTGGCTCTGCTGTCTCTCCCCTGAGCTGCACAGGGGATGGGAATTGGGAAAGTGGTCAGTTCATAACCTTTCATCTCAGCTGCTCCATAATCCTCACTTTGTTTCCCGGCTCCATTTCAGGTTCTTCCCACAGGTCCAGCCCTGGCTGGGTCCCTCGTGGAGACTGCAGTTCTTCAAGAACAGCCTGCTCCGATGTGGGCTTTGAACAGCAGGAGGAATATGCGATTAAATTGTCATAAGAAAGATAAGCATTAGACATCGATGTGGTGAGGGCAGAAGAATTTCATGGGAAGGATATGGAATTTTGAGTACAGAAAAGGAGAAAAGGTTTAAAACAGAGTGAAATACCTCCTATCAAAATGATTGTATTGCAGAGTAGGGGTAGAAGAGAAGGTTCTTAGAAATCCCTCCTAATTCTTGTGATCTTGTCAGGTTGAAAGAATCAGTTAATTGATGCCACATAGGGTAAATTTGCTCTAGAGGCAAACCTGTGATCTGTGACTTTAGTTGACTGATATTTGCATGTTTAGTATTTTGTTATAATTTCTTTGGGGCTTTTTTTCCCCCTTCTTTCTTACTTTAAGCTCAGCTTTTGCCCTCGTGTAGTCTTTTACTTGTAAGCTATTATCTATTTGTCTCTCTGGAAGTTTGGAAGTTTTATAGTGCTGTCCATGTCTATTACCATTCTAGTTTAGTTTTTAGTGCATGTAATTGATAGCAATAGCTGCTTCTATCAGACTTCATACAGTAGTTCTGCTTTCTTTTGCTTTCTGGCTAAAAAATTATGCTTTGGGCTTTGCCCTTTAAAATGTAGAACATATTCATTTATGCTTTATTTGTGCCATCAGAGTGGCTCTTGTTAACAAACAGACTGTTTCTGAGAGTGGATATTTTCTGGTTATTGCATTTTTCCTCAGGTGCAGACATCATACAGTCAAATATTGCGTTCTGACCTCTTTCTTTTCATCTGTCTTCACAGGCTGTTAATGAGCTTGAATATTGCATTAAAGGCTTGATGACAACTCCCCAGAGAAGAGTAATCTGTGGATGGTGTAATAGCAAGTAAATATTTAAGTCTGTTCTCAAGACACTCAGACTGTCAGCTTTGCAAAGCAGGGAAGGCATTTTGCTCTCTGTGCAGTGCTGTGGTGTCGGGGGGGAGCCTTGTGGCCTCCCACGTCCTGGTCTGCCTCTGTGGGATCCCACGTGAACCTCCAACAGGGCACATACCTGACACCACTAGCCACTTCTTTCCTTACCCTATCACCTCTGGGTCCACAGGAAAAGAGTGGGAGGGTTTCCAATCTGAAGCAGAGAAACAGAAGTGCTGAATGTGATGTGGGAAGTGCCAGCCTGGCAGCCCATGCCCAGCCTGTGTGAGCCTTGGTAGGTGCAGCAGAGCCTATGCCTAGGATTTACAGGCACTCTGGTTATACACCTGAACCAAATATTACAAGGTCTCTCAATAGCTACATCTGTCTGAGCACTACATTCACATTAAAAAGAATATCCAAGGCAATTAATTCTACTGCAGTGCTGAATAAAAGACACTAAATTCCTCAAGGCCAGGAAATTTAGATAAGCCATAAACTTTTCTGAAACACTGATCATTTTACCTCTCATTTCCTGCCCTTTTCATAAACACTCATAAAGGTTTCCCAATACATGATGATGCTATCAAGATGATAATTTACTTTGGAAAACATTCTGGGTTTTAGAAAGCAAATATTATCATGCTGAAGTTACACAGGGTAAAACCACAGCTGGCTGTATTGGGGTAGAAGGTTAATTTAGAACATCTGTAATAAACTAATGACCCCCCTCAAGCCATGAAGAGAAGGTAGTGCACTTTCTATTTGTGTTAGTATTAGAGAAGGAAACCGCATTACTGGGAGGGGAGGGAGGGAGATATTCTGGAAAACTGTCATGGCTCTCTGGCTTTAGGCAGATTGAGAAAATCTTTCACATCTCAGCTTTAATAATGATCAAAGTTTTGGTGTTTGAAAAGCTAAAGGCATCTGCCACTTGTTTTTTCTTTTAGGGTAGGCAGAACGTAACAGAATTTGGCCTATTAAAAGTGAGGCATTCCTAGACTTTAGGCACACCTGCTAGTCCCAACACGAAGCTTGCTAAGATTGGTGTGTGCCAAAGTACAAGAAAATCAGCATCAAAACTTCTTACCATTTTGGCAGTACCCAACACTGACTTTTAGAAATGGTATTGAAAAGGCTATCTAAGACCAGAGAATTTATAGTGTATAGAATTTATATTCGAGAAGGAGATACAGCTGCTTTGAATCTGCTACTAATAACCTGCCAGGGCATACTGGAAACACCCAGGGCAAACACCACCAACGAGGGCAAGAACGGTGCACGGTGTTGGCAGACTGAACTTTTGATGGTGCAGAAAACAACCCTTTCTCTACCAGTCTCATGCAAAAATAAGAAATTTAATCAGATCACATACTGACTACACAGTGAATATTCAGTCACAACATGACAAAGTTATACACTCATGCTAGTTTTCTTATGTCCACTGCTTTTTTTCTAGATGAAGTGATTCCACTTAGGATTCAGTAATGACGCTACAGTAGCCATCATTTTAAATTGCATTTTGTAGGATAGTTGAAGGAATGGAGCACAAGATACATTGTCATCTGGCATGGCATAAAAATATTTTATTTGGATGCATAAATGTATTTAGTACCCAGAATTACAATGTTAGAAGGTCTTGACTATAGCCCCTTATAATGAGCACTTTGAGGAAAGACAGCAAATGGAACAGGCTCTGACATCCAGTGTACACCTACACAGCTGCTCTACCACATGACATTTCTAAATGGGCTTCCCCTTCCAACAGTATGTGACAAGTGATAAAAGCTGGTTTGCTAAATCTGACAGTATCTCAAGTCTGTATCTCCAGGACACTTTTCATTAAAAGGCTCTCAGCTTTGGGTCTTCTTGAAAAGAACTACTTTAAAAATTGCACTGGCACGTTAAAGTCCCCTTGTTTATCATGCCCTATTTTCTAGAAGAAATCAAGGACGTAAAGTTATCTGCCTGAGGCACTCAAAACTAGACCTGAATTCGTGGAAGGTGAATGCACAATATCATTTATCACCTTCCCAAGAAGCACATAAACTAATTAACATAAAATATATATGTGTAGCATATCATAGTAATATTATATTTTATATAATATACTATATATGCATACATATTCTTATTCTGACATTTTGAAAACCCTGGACTTAATTTAATTTGCTTTTCCCAGTGTAGCTGATTTGGGGTCTGTATTTCAAAACTGTAATTTTTACATGTGTGAGAATATGAAATGCATACAATATCCACTATATGGATATGAATGACTGCCCCCTGCTACCTTTCCAAATTCCAACATCCAAGTCACTTTTTAAAAAAAAAACATATTGATGATAATCTGTTCCTTCAAAGACTCTAAGAACAATAATAACACAATTTCTGCCTGAAATAGGTGTGTGTGTTCATCTTCAGTAATACTTGGCCAAATCATTTAAGGAATGCCTGAGACCCACTGCCCTGAGATCCACCTCTGAGGACTTCGGCTGTGACCAGCTCAGCAGATCTGATGGACTGTCCCACAAAATGTAGCAGCATTCCCTAGTATGACAGCAGAAATCATGGCCTCCAAGGCCATGTTCCTGCCATATGAACATGGTCAAGCACCCTATTGTGCTCTTCATCTCTCTGTGTTGTGCTCTTTTCACACAGAATTATGGAGTGGTTTGGGTTGGAAGGGACCTTAAAGTTTATCTAGTTCCAACCCCCTTTCCATGGGCAGCAACATCTTTCACTAGAACAGATTGTTCAAAGCCCCATCTGACCTGGCCTTGAACACTCCCAGCGATAGAGCATTCACAGTTTCTCTGGGTAACCTGTTCCAGTGCCTCACCACCTTCACAGTAAAGAATTTTTCATAGCTAACCTATATCTACCCTATTTCATATATCATGTTCAAGAGGAAGAGTAGAGAATAACAATCCCAAATAATCTAGTTCAGTATTTAGGAGACACTTTAAAAAGATAGGAAGAGAGAGACGTGGATAAAGAATTATCTGATACCATCTTATGGCCAATACTTACACCTCTAAAACCCTGCTTAACTTCTACAAATGCTTCAGTGTCTGCCTTTGCTGTGGGCAGATTTCCTGAATCTCATTCTGGAAGCTGAAGTCCCACCTTCATTTTGACAGCATGTGCATGCCTGCCCAGTTGCTGTACAAGCTCACAAGCCAGACATTTCTGTGGCCATCTCTTTAAGTGATACAGCTCAAACTCATAATTGTCTCAGCCCATGCTGCCAGATAAAACACTGTATGAAGCAGTAGTAATGCCTTTTCTCCCCTGAGAGCCACCTAAAATACTCATCCTTCCTCTGCTGTCCAAGTAAGCCCATATTATGCCTCTTCTTGGAGAGTTTCCTGATCATCTCAACTGGTTTATTGAGGACCTCACTATTCCTTCTATTTCTCATGGAGTCCCTGCACTTCCCTGAGAGACCAAGTGATGAAGAGTACATTCAGTATTTAGTAGCTATAGCACCAACTAGGGAGAGTAGAGATATATTCCCTAGTTTCTACATCAGTAAATAGTTTAATTTAAATACTTGACCTTTCAGCATCATAGCCCCTAAAATGTCAAAATAAATACCTGCCAGACTTTGGGAAAGGTGTGCAAAGTCACAGCAAGTAGAAGAACTGATCTATACCTTTTCTTTTTCATAAATAATCTGCAAACACACTCTGACTTCTGCAAAAATGTTTCCCATGTTTAAAGCAAATTGGGCAGTATGAATGAAGACACCGAGTGTCAAAGCCTTGGATATAAATGAACATGCCTAAATATGTCAGATCTAAAATGGTTTGTGAAAATAGGACAGGCTCAGAGTTACAACCTACCCTAGAAGAAGAGGGCAATCCAGGTTCTTGTTAATAGATCCATTGGGGTGGATTAGAGTGAAATAACACTCCATGACCCATGTTTGCAAATATACTTGCGGAGGGTTTATTGTAGTGGAGTACTGTGCCCAGTGTGGGGCTCCCCAGGGCAAGACAGTTGGGAATATAATGGAGCAGAGCAAGATCAGCAGAGGGTTTGTAGAATAATTGAGGGAATGGTGCACAAGATTTATGAAAATAGACTGTGAGACCTGGAGTTGCTCAGCCTGGAGAAGATGAAGGGATCTTACTGCTGTCTACAAGTCCTCGTGGAAAAACAGTCTTTCAATTATAAACCTCACCATCTTGCTTTATGGAAGACTTTCAAACGGAATGAAAAGCATTTTTTCATTGCACAAGAGATGAGAAATGGATATTTTTTTACCAACTTGAGTCTAACATTGCTAAATTTTCAATAAAGCAAGGGAAGCTTTCCTTAAGATTAGAACAAAATGCTAAACCTTGGAGTAGGCCACTTGCCACAGCAAAATAATTTCTGTCCGTCTTGAAGGTATCTTTATGCTCATTCAGATTCTAACTTCATAGGTGATTTCTTTCATTGTATAGTCATTGTATCTGGTTTGATTAGATCACAGTTTATTTGACTTGATGGGTATTACGTATGGGTCTACAAAAGATGGATCAGTTTGGACAGGTGACATGGCTTGGAGCTCAGCCAAAAACATTGATACTTCTATGAGCTGTTCTGTGAGCTGTTCACTTTGAATAAGGATGTACCAATCCCCTTACCAAGGGGCTGCATGTTTTAATAAATATAGGGTGAATTTTCAGTATGTAACCAAACAGCCTTTTTCTCAAATTCTGAATTATGAAGATTCAAAGTGTCTTCCTCATTATCTTTGGTTTAAGTTTACTGACAAGTAGAGTGTGTAGCATCTATTACGAATTATAGTAGTGTGTTTCTCTTTTTGGCTATTAATTTTTTTTAGTGCTGTTTCTTGCCCATGTCACTGTGCTATATTTGTTTGTGAGCTCTTTAGGAGAAGCTTTTGCTTACTTGATGCTGTACAGGCTCAGATAATCTACTCTTTTTTTCAATATAAACTTTTTTCATTATTTATAAAGCTAAAGAAAAAAGTTTTAGGGTGTCACTTTTAAGTCTATCCTTGATGTATAATATGCCATTCTGGACTTTGTTTTCAGGGGTGCAGAAAAATGAAAAGAGGTCAAGAAAAGCCCATGAGGTCTAGAGAGTGCGAACTGTGTAGAGAGGCTGAAACACTTGTTGTTGAGCTACAGGAAAGAGGCAAAATAAAGGAAAGAATATAGCAGTCTTTATATCTCTGAATGTTTGCTATGAAAAAGAAGGCAATAAAGTACACTTCATTTCAACTGAGGATGAGAGAAGAGCAATCACTTTAACAAGGAAAAAGAAAAACTTAAAGTTGGGTATTAGGAAAGAATTTCTAACAATTAATGTAGTTAACACTGAAATATGTTCCTGGGGAATTTGCAGATCTCCACCACGTCTTCATCACTGAATGTTTTTAAAATCAACTTCAGGAGAACATTGAATTCTGTCCCAGTGTGGGAAAATTAACAGAATGGTATCTTCAGGTCCTATTTAGCCTTCTGTGTCTCTAATAGCTCCAACAGCTCCATCAGTACAGATACAGGTACAACTTTTGTTCCCCATAAAATATGTTTCTGGGACAATTTGTGTGCTGGAATTTTTGCTGCCACCACATATAGGGCTGGCTCAAATACTTGCTAGGAGCTACAATTGCTTTCCTTGTGAAGTGTAAAAACCTATTTAGTGATACTTGTGAGTGTTTTGCATCTCAAAAAAAGGAATGATTTTAAGGAGAGTCTTTTCAAGTATTCTGCTTGTATAACTAACTAGAGGCAGAGTAAACTGACTGTAGATTGCCAAAAATAAGATGGGAAATCAGACAAAAGCCTGAGGGAGGACTGCATCCTGAAGCCAGCCCTCTATCTGTTAGGTCTGTTGTGTTTTGTTTCTTCTTCATTATATGCTTCAGCTTGGGTCCAAGCTGTGTAATTCTAAGACAGAGACTCTCCTTCTCCCAGAAAGCAGAAGAATCTGGGACACCTTAGGACAATCAAAGAGCAGCTCCCTTTTGGAAACAAGAGCTCTGACATGTGAGCATGGTAAGATGCCATTGGATCCCATTCTCTGGAGCTGACTTCTTGCTCAGCAAACTCATTTTCTCTGTATACCTCAAACACTACCTGCTGTAACAATGATTGACATTAATCATGGCGGCAGTTCTGTGTTGTTCCTGTTGCAACTACACAGCCAACATTGTTTGTAGATATTTATCTAGACTGGGTTTATCACTGGACTTCTTAACTACTGCTGGGTACATACTCTTGACAGCAGCATGTGAACTAGGAAGAGCCAAGGTGTTTTCTGCATTCTATGCTGCCACACTGGCAAGGAAATTGGGGTAGCATGTGAAGCTGGGAGGAGACACAGCCGGGGTGAGTGACCCAAACTGACCAAAGGGATATTCCAGACCATATGGCATCATGCTCAATATATAAAGTGGAGGGAGGAAGGAGAACTGGGAGGATATTTAGGGTGATTGATTTCATGCTACCAAGTAACCATTACCTGTGATAGGACTCTGCTCTCCTGGAGATGGCTGAACATCTGCCTGCCTGTTGGAAGCAGAGAAATAATTCCCTGTTTTGCTTTTGCTTGTGTGTGTGGCTTTTGCTTTCCCTACTAAACTGTCCTTATCTCAGCCCACAAGATTTCCAGCTTTTATCCTTCTGATTCTCTTCCTGGTCCTGCTGGTGGGGGAGTGAGAGAGACACTGTCTGGGGCTTATCCACCTCAACAAAATATTTGTAATGAATCCTCTGGGACTCTTCTGCCAAAACCAATCAAAGAGTCAATTGGGACTTCTGCCAAAACCAGTCCAAGTCTAATTTCTTATGGCAAATTCCATACGTTATTCAAGTAAAACACAATGACGACGACAACAAAAAAAAGATAGAAAATAACTTAATATTGTTATAAAGCAAAAAGCTCTGACATTTGCCACCAGAAAAGGAGTTTGCATCACTTGAAGATGTTTCTCTCCATAGGATCATAGAACAGTTTGGGTTGGGTTGGAAGAGATCTTGAAGATCATTTAGTTCCAACACCTCTGGCCATGGGCAGGGACACTTTCCACTAGACCAGGTTTCTTAGTGCCCCATTCAACCTGGCCTTGAACACTTTCTGGGATGGGACATCTGAAACTTCTATGGGAACCCGTCCCAGTGCCTCACCAGCTTATTAGTGAAGAATTTCTGTCTCATAAGATCTAATAATGCCTGTTGCAGTACCTCTCAGTTACTTCAAAGGTGCAAGAGTGGCATGGCTCTGGCAAGTGGAAGAAGGAAAACGGAACAATTTTCCTATTTTAGAACCTGTGCTTCCATGTTCTCAAAATGATACATCAATATATAATCTCAATATCTATATTTCCTCCAACATTTTTTTTGCCTTTCTTCAGCTGGCATGAATATATTTGCAATGAATTCTTCTTGGGAAGACAATAACATTGCCTCACAATCTATCTGAAAGAAGACAGACTCTTTTCTATCAATCTTGCAAAGTCAGCTTCTGAAGAAGGTGCAAACCAGAGAGGGTGAACAGCAGTGTCTCTTTGTACTGACCAGATGGAGAGAGAAGGGACATGAGACATCCACATGGATTCTGCAGCTGGCAGCATCTGGAAAACTGTGAACTTGGTCAGTTTTCTTTGGTCAATGCCTTTAGAAAGATTTGGCTTTCCCAGATTCATGTCTGTCCTATTTTAAGAAGGATTCTTGTTGTTCCACTCCAGGAAAGTATTATTTGTTTTGCTGTCTGTTCAGCATTCATTACTTTACTTCCAAGAGAAGGAAGAAGCAAACAATTTCTTCCATTCATTTTCCACTGTTTTTTGCCCTAGGGTCATCTTTGGGATTCAGGGAGCAATATACTTTGTGACCTAAAATACTAGGGACAGTGAACAAAGTGCAATCCTTGCTGATCATATTATAGTAGCTTTCTTTTTCCACAAGAAAAAGACTTTTAGCTTTGCTTACATCCATTGTGAATTCCATCATGGAATCCTGCAGTTCTCTATCATCTCCCTTTAATGATTTCATGGTCTTTTAATTAAAGTGAACGAAGCTGGGCATGATGAGCATTGGCAAGTGAGAGGAAGGAAAAAAGCTGATGTCTGCTCTTGCAAGCAAGTTATTTTGTATTAGTTACATACAACACCACTGAAGTGCCTCGCTCGTAAAATGCAGTGGGAGGTATTGATGTGTCAGGAATAGTAATTGGTTCTCCACTAAACTGAGGCATGTCACAATGACATTTGCATATGAGATTGCCTCATTTCTTCTGTTTGTATAATTTCATTTTTAAACAAAGGAAGAAAAAGTTTCTGGTTGTTTCTAAAATCTTTACAATGCACAGCCCATGACACTCTCTCCACTATGCAGCACTTGTAGTGACAGAGAATGTTTATCTTCCTGCCTCTCACTGGTGCCAAGCACCTTCTGTCTGCCAATGGAAGTCTCTGCACAGGGGTGCCTGGTCGTTATTTTCCTTTGTGTGGAATGTCTGAGGAAGGAAGGCTGAACAATGTCCTAATCATGACAAGTCAGAACACGATCAGCATCTGAAAATAGCTGCCACACAATCCGGAATAATTATTGCTCCTAAATCAGACGGATTTTGCCTTCAGATGGCAAGAATATATCAACCTGTCTCTATCTGCAGATGTTTCTCAGGCAGGTTAATCAGAGCTGGATTTTTTTACTCCATTTGCCTCTCAGTACCAGATGTACTGATGTTCTCTGTGACGTGGGGATGTCCCTGGGGAGCACTGGACTGGGGTCCCTACACTTGTCTCATAAAGTTCTAAGCTTTTCTGCTTTATCAAGAGCATATGGAGCTGCCTTACATTTTGGAAGGATGACAACTATTTGAAGTTGTGGGGAAAAGGTAGATAACGTGTAGAGGAAAAAAAATTATGTATTTTCACAGATTTAAATTCAAGAAAAGCTTCTTGAAAACTATCAGCTTATGGAATATTGTCTCATAGAAGTGTGATATGCATACAAAGATGCTGGGTATTGTCCTAGAGAGTGATTAGTGAGATGATCCTGTCTTCTAGCTTTCAGTGTCACTGCCTTTGTGAAATATTTCAAGATATGTAGAAAAAAAACCTATGTAGATGCTCTAGAGGTGAAAAGAGTGCTTCTCAATATTACAAAGAATAATTATTTTAAGACACTTCATCGAAGACATCAGGAGTTAATTTGGCTCCCTAGGTGTCATCTTCTCACCATATTTTTAATTCTTGTTTGCATTATGCCATCTAAAGATAAAAGAAGCTGCATCTTTGATGTAGGATTTTTGTCTTTCAGTGTTTGGAGAACTGAAATCTCATTATTTTTTCCCAATTATATTTTCTAATGTGCAAGTCCTAGAACCTGTAAATAATTTACACTCCTTTTGAAATTTCTTTATCAGCTTCACTTCAGCAACATTCAAACAAAGATCAGAGGCAAGATGAATCTTCTCGTGATACCCTATGACTGTAAGGTGACATGCTGGAATGTTTGAAATGTGATATAAATGTTTCAGTGGTTCAAAACAAAGTTCAATGTGGCAACGTCCACATTTCATTCATAATGTTACATCCTTGCATCTTTTAAAGAGGTAAACTCAATTTCACCAGTGCTGACACATTAAACACATATTTCATTGTTGTGAAAGATGTCTTTATTAGCTTTGCCTCACTGGTAAGCAAAATTAAGTGGCTGATGATGACCCAAATGTAGCTCAGTTGGAATACCATGGAAAAACCCCACTGTATCAGAAAACTGCCAGGTGACAGAAACACTCAAATTCAATTTGAGTGTTTAATGAGCTCAGTGTTCCAGGAAAAGAGAGGGGAAAGTATTGATCTTAATAAAATGAACACTTTACCCTATTCTGTAACCCTAAGTCTTATTTTTAAAAAAAACAACCAAACTGTCAGAAGACAATCATGCTTAATTTGGTAACTTTTAAAATTTCACTTCTTGATGCAATTACAACTCTTTACCTTCTACCTCTTTTCTTCATTAAGGTAGTTTTTTATTTTGCATTAGTATGGTGAGATTTCACTGCCTTCACTGATTTCTTTCACTGCAGAGCCCTCCTACAGACCCCTGAGCTTGGTAAAACCTCATTTTCTGATGTTTATGGTCTTCATTCAGCATTTTCACTTATTCTGTTCCTTAGAAGATTGAACACTATCCCTTCAACCCAGCAATAGAACAGAGCAATATCTGACAGTACTCTCTATCTGCACTCCAAATGTTCACTTTAGCGCTTCAGCACTTTAAAGCTTACATATCTTAGAAGACTGACATGTCAGGACATGCCAGTTCTTATGTCACAATCTCTGCAGCTCCATTCTACCACAGCTTTCACCCAAATTGTATTTCATTCTATCGGTTTTCCCCACCAGCCAGACCCAGGTCTAAACAAAATGCTCAAGAGAAAGGCTTGTGAAATGGAAATTTGTATTTTGCATGGTTTGTAGCTTCCTGTAATTTTTTCTCACTCTACATGTGAGTAGTGAAAAATCACTCCCATCTCTTTCACCACTATTTACTCTCCTATTAGCTAAGTCTACTAGTGGCTAAAAATGCTTCAGTTACTGTTCCTTTCATAGCACATTTGTGGCAGATCTCACAAATGTGAGATCTCAGCTCCTGCTTTTACTTCTTTTTCCTCTTTTTCAACACCAGAGTTCTCTCAACATTTTTACCTCTTCCTATGGCATATTACTGGGTTTTTCTTGTTGTTTGCCTCTAAAATATTCCAGAATTAAATAATACTATTCATATTACTTTGTACAGTGGGCAAGTAATTTGAACTCAGTACTAAAACCAAAGAACTCCTGAGATCTGAGTTCTTGCTACAAGCTTAGAACCTGGCCTTTGGTAAGTATTTCAGAATGTGTGGAGATCTTCAAGCCAGAACCAATCTAATATAACCAGCAAGGTGTTGTGCCAACACGGCCATTCTGCACTAGAACATCCATAGGCTTGTTCTTGAGATACTTTGGCCTGGTGACTCTGAACTACTGAATGCCCACCAACATTTCTGGTTTTGAATGGGTTTGTGGAGAGCACCAGCAGCTATGTTGTAGATATACTCATGACCTCTGTGTTTCAGTTTGTTTTTTCATCATGGCCTGACAATATTTGTAAAGCATGTTAAAGGAATGCCCAATTAATATTTGTGCTGTGCTTTTATAAGTGGGGCTTATTTTATGAACTCTCTGCCTGACTTAGATAAATCCCCTACCTTTTCTCCTCTGCCCTTTCTGCCTCTTTTAGAGGGTTATTGGGCAACCTCATTATATATTCAACCTCTTTTTCTCTAATGCGTGAAATAAGATGAAGAATGAAATCAGTTTAAAGAACACTGGCTCTTTCAGATGTGTATAAGGAAAATGAGAATGTACTATGCTCTCCTGCTCTTTGAGAGACCAGCAGAGCCAGCTTTTCACAGGCAGGACTCATGGGTATTGGGAACAATGTAGCGGGACAATATATACAGACCACAGTATTTTGAGAAAATACAGCATCAACAGCAGCTGTGGAATTTATGATTGAAACTGCCTTTTTTTGCTTTTTATTTTGGAGAGGAGGTGGGGCACCAGGGATTTGAATGACAGCCCAGCTCTCCCAGGGGGTATGCTTGAAGATGAAGGCCTCTTCAGCAAGGAGAAAGAACTGGCCCAGCAGGGTTAGTTAATAGTAAGTGATCCTCATTCAAGGCAGAGGATAATTTCTTAAGGTATGATGTCAATAACTTCTTAAAGTTCTGTGCAGTGCTATCTTCTGGATATTTGATTGTCTTTAAAAATGAAAGCCCACACATGTTTATAGTTTTGTAGGGGTATCCCTTTCGGTAATTCTAATTGCTAAACTAATTCTCTTGAGAACTCCAATGGGGGCCATAAAATTCTCCTTCTAAAGGCCATATGTCCTCTTTCCAATATTTTTAATTAGCATCTTGGTAATTATGTCATGGAATATGCTTCTTAAATGGATGTTGACATTTCTTACTCAGAACTGAATTCACATTATGGTTGATGAATATATTGTTTCAAAGTGTCCAGAGTCTGTCAGCATCAAGAAATCAAATGTACTGTGACAGGAGACACACTGCAGACCCCATTGCTTGTCTTGGACAGAACGGATAATCTAAGGACAGGTGAAAAGCCTGTTTGAATGGAGTAAAAAAGTAGTGTTTATTTCCACTAGGAATGTTTTACACAGTTAGAAACTTTTTTTTATAGACATTTAGCTCAATGACAAACAGAACTGATAGACAGCTTTTCCTTCAGGGTTAGAGGAGGCTACTGCAAAACCCATCCTCAACTGGGAATTCTAGCCTTACTGGCAGCAATCTTTTATTCATTCCTTTGTATCATCTAATGTAAATTTGGGGTGGGAAAAAATGTTTTCAAAAGCCAAGACGTTTCTCAAGTTTTTAATAGTGTATAAGTATGAAGCATTTTCTGTTTTGCCTTCATGTCAAAATACTGCCTTTTAAATTAGTGTTGATTTCCAAATCAATTATGGATCTTTCTGCCATGTAACATGAAATAAACTGATTTGAAGCCATTACCTCAACATGCAACTTCTAAGACAAATAGTTCTGTAGCGAAATACCAAGAAGACTGTAATTGAGAAGGAATGCTATATTATACATATATATACTTACTCTTATCATACATATCTTATTATACATATATGTCTTACTCTTATCAACCCACTACTGCAATGAGGGGTCAGCCCCAGGGCTGCAAGAGATACTTGGATATCTGTCTGTGATAAATGTGCATCTCCACTGAGGGGAGGTAACTCCCTACCAGTTACTTTCCCTCCTCCGTTACCTTTCCTCTCCCAACTTCTTTCTAGGCTGGGAGTGCCCTGTGCAGGCCAAGCTGCAAACACAGGCAACAGCCCCAGCATTTCTACAGGAAAAGCCACCCTATGGGTGGGCCAGGCAGGAGCCAGACCCACCTCGTTGAGGAGCCAGATTTTGCTTTTGCTGCCCCTTCTGTTTCATTTTGAGCTGTCATAAATGAGACTAAAAAAAATGACAATTTTTTCAAGACCTGGAGCAGCCAAGGAGCTGGCTGGGGCTCTCTGCATAGTGCTGACTCCTAACAGGGACGAGTGCCCATCCTTCCCTTGGTGGAAACTGGGAGTGAAGTAGAAGGCAATGTTGTTCCCTTTATCTATGTTCAAGTACTTCTCTATTTGTCCCCTGTATCGCAGCAATTTGGATTGTCTGCTTGTAAAGCTGCAGTGCCAGCAGTACAAGGAGAAAGTCCTTGAAATTCAGAAGCTTTCTTGCATGTTAAAATTAAATCCTACATGAAGTTAAAAGCCTGAGGTTTTAGGAATTTGGGCACTATAATGGCTCACTAATGTGCTAATGATATTGCTTTTAGAAGAGTTTTAAGTCTGAATGTCTTTTGTGAGGAATATTTTGCACACAGTTTGAGAGTAATATGTGACTACTATTATGCTTCTGTGAGCAGCAGAGGGGATTCAGGGGGTATGCAGAAAGTTACAAACTTAATTTGTCTCTGAATTCCTTGGAATTAACCAGTTTTATAATGTTATGGGAGAGTAAGCTACTGGCCAAGAAACTACTGGCCAAGAAGCCACCAGGCAAGGAATTATGCACCACAAAACTACCAGTAAGCCCTGCACTACAGAACAGCGAAGAGAGAGAGCAAATAAACCTTTCACTATGTAACAGAGAAAGAAAGAGCAAGCCCTTCACTCTGTAACAGCAGTGGAAAGAGAGAGGGAAAGCAAGAATTCTGTCTTAAGACTGGATACCACATGTCACTGTGGCTGATTCCTTATTGCAGCAGCCCTCTGATTAGACCATAAAAATTAGCCAAGGCACAGAGTTCTTGTTAAAGACAGCATAAAAAGGGTCTTGGTTCCTCTTCCTGGCTTGGTGATCTTAACTCCAACTATTCACTGATTCTGGCTACAGCAAGCACCTACTGTAGGTTTCCCTTGAAGCCTCTGACTGCTGGTTATTTCCTACTGAACTGTGACTGCAGGTATTAGTTTGCAGACTCTAAATGCAGGCTTTTGCCTAGCTAGACTGTGACTGCAGCTTCCAACACCAGGCTCTAACTTCAGACCCACATTGGCATCACAGCCAGTGATTCTCTCTTCCTATCATCCTTCTTCATGATTCTCTCCTTTATGCTCCTCAAGATTCTTCCTCCATGATGATCCTCCCCTTACCAGCTCACCTCCCTCTTTAATCTCACCCATCCTTATTGGATATATCTGTTACTCATCAGGGGCAAGGCTGTACTGGTTAATTAATACAGTAGTTGCTTATCAGGGGTGAGGTCACCTGTATTCTCTTCTCCTACAATTCTGCATTAAGGGAATTAATTTCCTTGTACGATTACAACCTGCTGCAATGAGGCAACAGTAGGTTTAAAATGGGACTCAAAGGAAATAGCATAAAAGTGTATTAAAATGCAGGCAAGAAACCAATATCTCCTTCTCTCCTTAAAGTGGGAACTTAGTCTCCCTTCGCATAGATGAAAGATTTAAATGTTGTATCAGGATGCAAAGCTAAAAATTGGTACTGCATTGCCTAAGGTATCTAAATACAACATATGGTAAGTGGGACTGTACAGATACAAACCCATTTAAAATCTTTTCTGGCAGCAAGACTCAATTGTCATGTTTTGTTAGGTCTGTTTTGTGAAGCAAAGGCAGAGCTTATGTGCACATGCAGTGCAAGAAAGGATTTCCTACTATGCCCCAGGAAAACTGACAAACCAAACTATTCTCTAATTGAGTTGAGTTCCACTGTACTGAAAAATGTGGTCTTTTTAGCAAACAGCTTTAAAGCTAATTAAAGAGCATCTTTGCTTGTTTTTAAGAATAATGTTATACAATCATGTCTGCATTTTTAGCTGGGTGCTATAATGTCTGTCCACAGGAATAGTAAATTGTGACAGAATCTTTTTAAGTGACCTAGATATTTTGATGAGAAAGCTGGACACAAGGTGGCCAGGACAGCTGGCAGATCTCATTCAAGCTCTGCATTATCATTACTGAAAGACTGAAGGACATCTAAAATACTTATTTTACAGAAGAACTTATAGAGCAATTTATATCCAAAATGTATTTTGGGGGAAGATGAAGAAACAAAGCTTCATATTTTGTAGTACCATAATTAAAAGCTTGAAGGGTGGTGGCAAATGGAGTTACATCCAGCTAGTGGCTGGTCACCAGTGATGTTTCCCAGGGTTCAGTGTTGGGGCCAGTCCTGTTAACCATCTTTGTCGATGATTTGGGTGAGGGAATTGAGGGCACCCTCAGTCAGTTTGCAGGTGACACCAAGCCAGGCAGGAGTATTGATCTACCGAAGGGTGGAAAAATTCTTCAGATGGATCTGGGCAGGCTGGATTGATGGACTGAGGCCTATTGTATGAGGTTCAATTAGACCAAGTGCTGGGTCCTGCCCTTGGGTCATAAACAACCACCTGCTAGCCTATAGGCTGGGGACAGAGTGTCTGGGAAACTGCACAGGGGAAAAGGACCTGGGGGTGCTGGTGACAGCAGCTGAACATGAGCCAGCAGTGCCCAGGTGGCCAATCAGGCCAATGGCATTCTGGCCCGTGTCAGAAATAGTGCAGCACCAGGGCAGGGATTGTCCCCATGTACTCAGCACAGGTGAGGCCACACCTCAAATCCTGTGTTCAGCAGAGCGAGTCTGGAGAAGGGCAACAGAGCTGGTGAAGGGTCGGGAGCTCTTTATGAGGAGCAGCTGAAGGAGCTGGGCTTGTTTGTCCTGGAGAAAAGGAGGCTCAGCGGGGACCTCATTGTACTCTACAACTACCTGAAAGGAGGTTTTAATGGACTGGCAGTCAGTCTATTCTCCCAAGTAACACGACAAGAGGAAATGACCTCAGATTGCACCAGGGGAGGTTTTTATTGGATATTGGGAAAAAAATTCTTCACTGAAAGGGTGGTCAGACATTGGAACAGTCTGCCCCGAGAGTTGGTGAAATTACCATTCCTGGAACTGTTCAAAAGGCATTTGGTTGTGGCACCTGGGGACATGATTTAGTGGCAAACAGTGCAATGTCAGGTTAACAGCTGGACCTCATAATCTTAGAGGTCTTTGGAATCTTAATGGTTTATGATTCTACAAACACAAATAATTTGGTGTTCCTCAGAAATTATTTGCATCTTAAACAGTACAAACCATGCTGTTTTACAAATGTGGCAGTAAACCAGAGGAAAATCAAAAGTGAAAACTGAACAGTGATTTTTTTTTTTTGTCCTTCGTCAGGCTTAAGAAATATGAATGAAAAATTAATAGCTTGGAGATTGAGGACATTGCCGTGATTAATAGTAAATTTCTAGAACAAAATATAATCATGATTTGGATGGCTTTTGCAAATAGAAATGCTGCTCCAGTGAACCTAAAAGTCTTGCAAGTAGAGAAGAAGATTAAAAAGTTCTCCCAGATAAAAGAGCAATTTCTCTGCAAATACTTCTACAAAGACTGGTTTTGACTGGCAGTCTTCCAAGATAACTTAGCCGAAATCCTAGCTGAGATCACGAATAGGAAGTAATATTTAGTGGCACCTGAAGAAACGTATGGATGCTTATTAGTGTTAATTTCCTAAACTTGTAGAACCTCACAGTAAAGTATTTGGAAACCTGACTGGAAAATCTCGGTACCATTAGAAATCCTCCTTGAGCGCTTTCAGGGAACAGCCAAAATACCATAAGTCTGGGAAAAAGAAAAACGCAAAAAGCAGTTCTCAGAAGGCAAGTTGTTATTCCAAAGAAAATAGTTTCTTCTTCATGTCCGTATGTGACACAGCCTGAGAGAATGGCCACTGGAATAAATCTATGCACTGCCTGAGAGGGAATGGAACATTCCTCATTAGAAACCTTAAAGAAGAGATTGGGTAAAGAGAAACACCCTGTTTGGAGGGTCACTGGTTGTGTTTTAAGTAGATGTGTGGACTAGATTATTTCCTGAGCTCTGTTGTTCTACAATTCTCATGCTCTGCTCTACAGAACTAAATGAGTGCAGAAGTCACGGTGGTTTTGAAACTTTAACTATGTTTTTATTCTCATGAACTATTTTGTTATTCTCTGTTGCTACAGATGCAGTGATTGACCAGGACATAGTTGCTACCAAGAGATGTTTACCCAGCACATTTAAAATTTATCTGGATGACGAAGGATTAACACTGTTTCAAAGTTAATTTATGGCTCTGACACACACACATCAATGTCCTTTTAAAACTTTGGAGAGGCTCTATAAAGAGATAATTCCATTTACACAACTGAACTATAAAATCTTAAAATTGCATTGGCTCTTTGGGATTTTACTTGTTTACTTAATAGGCCTCTTGACATAAAAGCATTTTTGGCAGACACATTAATAGTCACTGAAGTAAAGGACTGATTTAAAACAGCTGATTTTCTTTCCATCACCTCCTGCTGCAGCAGTGCAACAGTAGGCAAAATAGCATGGAGCTCATAGCACACATGATGAAGCCTGGTCTATTTTTTTCCTCCAGACTTTAAAATCCTAGTGCAAAGCTGATTTTCCATGTACTTCTGATGGTGACATACACTTGTATTCTCATCAGCCCTGGTTCAGACCCCAGAAATATGCTGAAGTAGTAAAAATATGATCAAAGACTTCAGTCTAGGAGATGAAACTAACATGTACATGTCAAAAGGGTAACCCCCCCCACACACACACACACAAAAGCTCTCAGTGCATTAAGACGTACATTCTTATTATCCTACTTTTTTGTGTTGGTGTCAAAGGTTTTTCAGAACCAGCTGGTGAATAAATACACTGAATTTTTCACGCTAAAAGTGATAACAGTGTCTGTGAGGAACAGGGAAAACATAAGGGGGGAAAAATATGTTTATTGTATATTGTTGTACAGCAAATTCTGGGAACAAGGAGGAGAGAAGCTGAAAATAAGGTTACAACAGCTCAGCCATGAAAAGGTGTAAGATTGAGCCGTCGGGAGTTCTTTTCAGCCGTGGTGAGAGGGAGCCGAGTATTTTAAAACGAGGCTGATGGATTAGCAAACTGGGCAGGAAATCCAGTGTGACCGCCAGGTGTGCAGCTCCCAAGACGCGTGTGATGCAGCGGACCTGCACACGCCGCCAGAGCCGAGCAGAGCCGCATCTGCCCGTCACTGCGCTAATCACTAATCACCCTTCGCTCCCCAGCACTCGGCCGTCATCGGCTCCGACCGGCGGGACCCAGCCCGGGGGTTCCGCGGCGCCGCTGCCACCGCCTCCCCGCCGTGCCCGCGCACCCGGGCTGGCCCGCTGCCCGCGGGATGTCGCGCACGGGCCGCGGAGCCGCTCCGCGTAGGCCAACAGCCCCCGGGCACCGGGGGGCTCCGAGCCCGCCCGGGCTGGCCCCGCTGCGGAGCTCCCGGCCCGCTGTGGCCCCCGCCGGCTCTGCCGGCCGGGAGGAGCGGCGGTACCGGGGCGGGGCCGCCCCACAGGTGCCGCCGGGCGGGCGGAGCGGAGCTGCCCCGGGCTCCCCCCGCCGCGGGGGCGGACCGAGCCCAGCCCAGCGCGGGGGCCGGGTCCCTGTCGCCCCCGCCTCCTGCCGGAGCCGCCCGCCAGCCGCGTCGGGCCGCGCCGGGCCGGGCCGTGCCGGGAGCCGCCGGAGCTGGAACTGGTACCGGTGTCGGCTCCGCTGCCGCGGCCGCGCCCGCCGCTGCTGGGGGAGGCGGTGTCTGCGCCGCGCCCCCGCGCCCCGCCCGCCCCCGGCAGCAGCAGCAGCGGCAGCGGCAGCCTCAGCACCTCCGCCAGCTCCGCTAGCAGCTCCAGCGGCAGCACCATGGACCTCTCCTTCATGGCCGCGCAGGTGGTGCGCGATGGTGGGACGGGACGGGAGAGCCCGGGTCGGGACGGGAGCCCGGGGCGGGGGCGGCGGGGCGCGCATCCCCTCCTTTACTTTCTCCTCGGGTCCTCTCTACTCCAAAGTTGCGTCGGCACGGGGGTAAACCTCAGCAGCCCCGCGCCTTGGGAAAGGGACGAGGAGGAGAAAAGAAAGGAAAAATGCGGCGGTCGGAGCTGGTAGCGCTGCTGAGAAGTTGGCGGCGCAGCTCGGGGCGCAGCACCTGTTAGCGCCCGGTGGCGGGCCCAGCGCGGCCCCGCCGCTCCCCGGCCTGCCTCCGGGGCGCTGCCAGCGGCCTCGAGCTTGGCAAGGCGAGCCATCATCTCTCCATCCTCCGAAAACAGCTACAAATGAAAATCGGAGATGCGATTTTTCGGTTCTTTTCCTCCATTCCGTACTGCGATTGTATGTTCATCTGTGGTCTTGTTTTTATTCTGAGTTGTCTACGCATACAGAATCTCGCTTGGCGTGTATAGAAATACTCCTCTCTTTGTGTGAATAAATTTTTTAAATTGCAGCTTAGTTCTGGATTCCAGCTCGAGGCATGATTGTGGGTGTCGGTGTTCAATGTACTCATGCTTAATGTACTGAGAAGTATGTACTGCCTATAAGCCACCCAAAGCCAAAAATCATCATGGTGAATCCAGGTGAATTAGGTTTTTAACAGCCAGATAGTGCTGTGCTTGAGAAAAAGCCACACTCACTGACCGTCCATTACCTTTTTCCAGGATATATTCTTCTATTCATGTGGGTGCCTAAGTGTAATTGGCTTTTTTCAAGAATAACTTGGATCCAAGTTTGTGATTTTGCCAAAAAACATCACCCACCATTTAGAGGTGGAGTAGGGGCCGGGAAAGCCTTTCTGCACTGTTGCTGCCTGAGTGCTGATTTCAGCTGGAGGTGTTTGTTGGAAGCCAAATCTAATCCTTGTGCTGTTGTTCTGTTTCAATAATGCAATGGCTGTTTTGTCTTGTTCTCTTTCTGAAGTCCACTGAGGAAGTCTGAGGGGTGTCAGGCTTTGCCTTTCTGAAGGTAGCAATATTTCTAAGAAGTTTTTTAAGGAAAACCACCATGGGGAGGAAATTTCTATTGATATGAGATCTTCCTGGTAACTGGAGTATACAAAAGAAATTTTGCAGTAGTCAGATCATTTTCCTATGGTCCTTCTCAGCACGAGTGAGCTCCCTGTGTCCATCTTTTGTTCCCTAAGCATGGAGCTGAAGTGGAATGTCCCCATAGCACAGAAGGAGAGATGCAGCACAGCAGCAGGTTTTACCCAAATCAGAGTGGAGTGTGCTGAAACTGGGACTAGTGCTGCCCATTCTCCTAAACTCTCCCTTATTCTTGCTGTCCCATATTCCACATAACTTGTGTTGGAAGAGTCACAAAGCCCTGTTCCTTGCTTCTCTCAGAACGATTCCCAGTGCAAATGTGTCTTACTAAGGTTATTAATGCAACAGTTTACAGTGAAATGTGCTTCTCTCCTCTATCCTTTGAGGTCAATTTGTTGTTTTCTCTTGTCACAAGAAGTGACAATTGATAGCTTTTGTTTCAGTGTGAGATGAAGGTGAGGTGATAGACCTCAGGAAGAAAGGATGGAATACCTTGGAGTTGTGTGCTACAAAGCCCTTTGGGTGGTGAGGAGGGTGGGAAGCAGTCAGGGCTGTCAGGTCTCTCCCAGTGGGGCACAGGGCTCATTGGGTCTGCATAGCACACAGCATGTGGGGAATTCCTCATGGGGATATTTGTGTAATAAACCTTTGCTGAGCTGTAGGAGAGGATTTCCTGGGCTCCTTTGCTACTGAAGGAAATTAATCAATTTCTTAGGTCACTGTGTACAGCCGAGGCTGCATTTAGCTCTGTTAGTCTGTGTCACAGACTGCTTGTACCTTTCTGAACTGTCAGGCCTTTCCATTCCTGTCACCATAGTGGCATTTAACCCCTAGTGTGTCACTCCTTTAATTTAGGTATTGCTTTTCTTCAGCTTTCTTTTCACTGCTATATCTTTTTGTCTTTTTTGTTTGAATCATTTCTGTAGCATCTCTGGTGGTGTGGTCCAGTGAGGTATCTTCAATAACAAATGACTGAGAACACAAGAGAATTGTTGACTTGTGCTTTCTGCTCATAATCGCTTTTAAAGATACTCCACTGTCACTCTCATTATTATCCACCTGCAGCAGGTATTACATTTTACCTGATGAATACCAAGCACATTAATATTTTTTAGAAAAACAGGTAATACCTAAACTGAGATGCTTAATGGCATACAAGTTTTCTCTCAAGTTAATTTACTTTTACAGGATACTGTAGACTATTTATGTTCCTGTAAATTGCTTTGGTGTGTTACCACACCTTTGCACTGCTCATTGTGGACCCAAGTTGGCTTTGCTAGATGTCTTGTGAGACAGCATAAATGACCTGTACATTAGAGCCCCTCTGAGGGAACACAGAAGCAGAGTGTGTGGAAGTTGGGTTACCACTTGCAGCCTCGGTGATTCTACAGAGTGTAATGAACAGTTAAAATCTGGCCTCCTCTTAAGTGCAGCTTGAGCAACCACCTGAACACCTCAGCTGTATTATATTTATTAGCTATGCCATGAAGAACAGCTTTTGGTGGTAGCTATTAAATCTGTTGTTAAAATAAGCCTTTTTGCATCAGCGTGTTCATCTCTATTCAGTAGTTGATTGAGCAGGTTTGGGTGTCTTCTGTTCTGCTGGTGCTCTAATTGGCTTTGGTATAAGGTCCATTGTGCTAATGAGCAGGACTCACACCTAGTCAAAGCCTATTAGCAACTAGTCATTTGGTTTCCATTTAAAATCCGTATTTTAATTAAAGTAGTGCTGTACATCTCAAGATGCTGTGCCAAAGATGTTCAGCCACTGCTAAGCTGTATGACTGGCTCATTTCTGTGTGTTGTTCAGTGATTTCAGAGTGCTCTGGTAGTCTAGGTAACCTCAGAAATAGCCACTTATCATAGGTAGAGACTTTTGCTTCCAGTATAAAACCCTGGTTTTGGGAGGTGCTGAGTGCTGCATCCAGGCTAAGAGCACTCAGTGCTTTTATCAGGGGTTAGGGGGTTGCTGTCAGATGCTCAGGACTGAGCTGCCGCCCTCCCTGCTTCTGACAGACTAAAATTAATATTGATTTAACAGCCAGCTGCTGAAAAAAATGTTAATGGGAGCAGGGTTGAAACATGTCTTCAACCTGAAAAAAATAGAACCTTTAGTGGAGAAAAAGGTGGGAAGACAGAGAATAAAAAATGATGTCATGGTCTTCAGTATGATCCAAATTGATATGAGCTGGGCAGCACCTGCAGTCAAAATGTTACTGATATGTTTTTCAAGATTTATGTTTGCAGTTTAATTTTCCAGAAGTGTTTCTTGTATTTTCCGTTTCATATTGAAAACAAGTACTGGACTTCCGTAATTTGCAGTGTTTTTATGGTCAGGTATGTCTCCCTACAGTAAAAATAAAATTTTAATTGTCAGATAAATGGTCTTTTCTTCTTTTACATTTAGAACAGGGAAAAGGTAGCAAGAGCCTTGGGAGTATGGCTATTTCTGTGAATTTTTTTTGGCTAAGTCATATGTTGTTGATTATTCTCCATGTTCAAAACCTTTTTGTAAACTGTTTCTGAGGATTTGAAGTACAAGGAGTTGAATTCTTTGTGTATAATTTAATGACTAAAAGTTGTATTTTTATAATCTTTCATTTCAATTGGAGTGATGGGGTTTTCTTTTAAATATGAAAAGTGATGCCATACTTTAGGAGATAGAGAAACAAATGAACAAGTTTGGTACAGAAGGCAAAACCATAATTTCATTGGTTTTGCATTCCCTATTGCTCTTCTAGAATTTCAGGTCTGGTCAGTGATCATTCAAGTCGCTTGAAGCCTTTCATTGCATTGGCAGTAATTCAGGTCACCTTCCCCAAAGCAGGGAGGTGGTCCTTGGTGCACCTTGAAGAAACTATATAGTTCCCTATTACCATGTCAGAATAACAATCCATGCTTCCACATGAAACATACATTACTGAGAGCTATATAACTTCTGAAAAGCCTTGGAATACATGGGATGAGCTGAATTCATTTAGGGTCAATGATATCATGCAAGTTATTTATGGGAAAATATAATAGCCGATTCTGCAAACTTTGATTTAAAATATCCTTTCATTTTGACTTATGGAATCATAATATCATGGTCATTATGTCACTTAAAGGTTGGAAAACACTTCTAAGATCTAGTTCAGCCATTAATGTAGCACTGCCAAGTCCACCACTGAACAATGTCCTTAACTGCCACATCTACACATTTTTTAACTACCTCCAGGGGTGGTGACTCAACCATTCTCTGGGTAGCCTGTTCCAATGCTTGGCAACACTATGCATGAAGAAATGTTTTCTAATATCCAATCTAAACCATCCCTGTCCCAACCTGAGGCTGTTTCAAATTCGCCCTGTCACTTGTTGCTTGACAGAGAAGACCAACCTCCACCTGGCTGCAGCCTTATTCTGGGTGGACGTAGAGAGCAATGAGGTCCCCCTGAGCCTCCTTTTTCTCCAGGCTAAACACCCCCAGCTCCCTCAGCCCATCCTTATCAGACCTGCGCTCCAGACCCTTCACCAGCTTTATATTCACATTTTCCAGCTGACATGGACAGCCCATGTACATGCTGCAAAGCTGATGTGTGCACAGAGGCTGTGCTTGGCATTCTTGGACACCCAGCCACCTGAACAGAGCTGCTGCATTTCCAGAATACCCAGACCAGTATCCTTTAATTACTTTCTAATCAGATTTCTGGATGTTAGAGGATGCAAAATTAGAATCTGCTGTACTCTGCTCTATCAGAGTACAGGGGGAACCAGAGTGCAGGATAATACTGGATTTGTTTTCCCACTCTTCCATTTATCTATTCTCCATCTCAGGGGCTGGAGAGATTCAAAACCTTTATTAGCTATGTGCTCTTTTTTACAGCTAGGTAATCTGAAGGTATTAAAAAAGAGAGTTTAGATTTGTGGTTTGGGTAGACTATTCCCACCAGCTCAAACCAGAATGCAGGCTGCTTGCTTAACGTGAGCCACATCTGGTTTTTTGTCCACACATGTGCCACCAAGAAAGCTCCAGAGAAAGACAGACCTTTCAGTCATGCTTGTACTTGGGGAGTCTCTCTTTGACAGTGCTAAATGGTGGCCATTTGGAAGCTTTGCAATTACTGGAATATGCTTAGGACTGTTTGTTTTTTTCTTTAAAAAGTGGGATCACTAAAAAGCAAGCACTTTGCCAAACCAGTGGAGAGTTGGGATTAAAAGATGCATGAACAACTCCTTGTCAAAAGCTGCCCTGATTATAATCTAAGACCTAAGACAAAACCTCTTTGATCTATAGCATTAAACATTAATAATGTTAGCTAGGAGCTTGTAGTCGTTCTTTTATATAACCAGTTCAGTGCTCCCTTATCTGCATAATAGGGCACTGACCATTATTAGCTCCGCTTTCTTCCAAAGGTTAAAGTCATTTTCTCTGGAATTCTTTGATTCCTGCAGAATGTCTTGAGTTATAACAAGTAGCATCAAAGCATCAGGAAGCTGAAAGATTGAGTTTAACTAAGGAATTCTCAGATGCTTTGGTTCAGTCTTAAGTCCTGATGTCTTGCTATGGTATAGCACAGCCAGAGGGACCAGCTGTATAATCCAGATGTTGCCGAAATCCTGTTCTGTGTGCAGAAATCAGTGCCCTCATCCAGGATATTGCCAACAGTTGAGGTGAGAAACATTTTCTTTCTGCTGGCTGCTTGGCACAGTTGCATTAGATTTTTATTAGTGTGGGGAACAAGAGGAATCCCTTCACTTTTCTTATCACTGCAGTAATACTGCAGACTACATTTCAAGTCTTGTATAGTTGAAATTTCTGTTCCAGCAAAGCTTTTGAAAATTCACTGGAGATTTGGGCATACTGTTTTTATAAAGTGTTGATACTGCACTTTGGAAGAGGCTGTTGTTCCAGGATTGTGCTTGTAATTGCTGTCAAAAGATGTTAAAAGCAGGGATTCCAATCCAGCAAAACACTTAAACATTTACTGCACTTGGAACACGTGTATATTATTCCAGTAACATCAGCAGGACTGTCCCCTTGCTTAAAACGAGGTATCTTAAAGCCTGGCACAGATGGAAAGAGAATGCTTTGCAATTCATAGAAAAATATCCTAAGAGAGCAAGAGGAAACCTACTATTGGTCATATTATTAATTCAGGGAAGCCTAAGTGTTTTGGAGTGACTGTGCTTTCATCAATTAATAGCATGATGAATTTCTCATAGGAGCTCTTAAATGTTGGAAGAGGAGGATGTGGTAGGAGGTGGATGGTGGGCAAGGGGAAGTAGGATGCGGCTCATGTGGCCACATGTGTTTGTGTACCTTTGCACAACAAGGGTTAGAAGAAACTGGAAATAAGTAATTTGTGTTTCATGTGCCCATTAACTGTGAGACTAATTTGTGACACATTTAATTTTTTTTTAATAATTTACATTATTTTCAGCAGTTATATGTTAAAAACTTCACAAACAGAGCAGATATCACACATTTCCATCTTTGCAGAGTGTGGAAAGGAGGTTTGTAATATAATAGCAGATAGACATTCACTTGTTTTACCAACATAAAGCATTTCACAACACAGTTGAATGCAGCAGTAGCTGGGGTTCTGCTGTACACAGAGAATAGCTAGAGAGGGCAGGTAAGAGGAATGAAGACTGAAGCAGCACAACATTCATGCCGAACATCTTGCCTGTTGAGGTGCCTATTTTTCTTGAACAGTAAGAGCCCAACCCTGTCCTACCCTGAGCAATAATTCTCTTGGAAGACTCGATGAGAATGGAGTTTCTGGGTAGCAGCTGATTAGCCCAGTTGGGTCCTCAGAATCCATAGGCTGGAAAATCTTAACAGGTTATAGATTGGGGTGGTGGTGGCAGTAGTGTTATCTTAGTTTTGGCTGTTTTAGGATGAATTTCTCAATTCATTGATGAGCTGCAAACATGGGGGTTGAGATCCTGGTTTGAGTTTTGTTGAAAAGGGAATGGATTCTGGCCATTAGGAACCTAGTTTCACCATCTTCCTAACCTCATTCCCATAACATACGAAGCAAAAGCCTCCAAATGATTCAAAGGGTTGTATCAGATTAAGTAAAGCAGTGTGATCCTTTGGTGACCATACGCTATCAAATTAAATCATTGATTAAAGATTAGACCGTTCAAATGGAGTGCAGTGATGTAGAAAGCAGAAAACTAGAGCACCAACCTAGCTAAATTCAGCAGTGACCAGCTCTGTTAGTTTGCTATGTCTCTCTACTGGACTTTAGTTTCTTTGAAAGTGTTTTTGGTCATGAATTGCATTTTCTACCTGAGATAGTGAGGTCAGTTGTAGTACAGACCTCTCTGTACACTGTAGTTGTTTCAGCAGACATCTTGGTTTGATGAGTATAGTATCCTATACAGAATTACTATTAACCCCATCCTCTGCTCACAGGGATGATGATTTTTAAAGGCGTCTTTTGAAGAACTGATGGTTCTCTGTGATTGTTATAAACACTTTTTTTTCCAGCAGATACATGCTGAAGTATGAAAGGAAGATCCTTGAAAATTAGTTGTAAACCGATGATAGTTGTGTGACTTGATCAGTGGCTTGGTCTGCTTCTTGTGCTGGTTAACATGTTGGGATTGTTCCATTTCCGTGGAATGGGAGCCCTTGGCAAAGAGGATCCTGACATTTCATATGCAAGTTATGAGCACTTTGGAACAAAAAAGGGTCAGAATGAAATATGTGAACTCCTTGACATCTTTCTTGAAGGTGCTGCGTGGTCAGGGTGTGCAGTCTTGTCCGCTCTGGTGCGGAATGCCTGTCCTTACACTGGGCACTGAGTATGAGGAGAAAACATGGCCAGCTGTGCCACAAAGACACTGACTGACTGTTTGCTTCACAGTGGTGGCAGGGTTACAGGAAGCAGAGGCAGTACAGGGTGGAAATCTCTCCTTGTGAGCAGGACCATGAGTGCACAGCAGCCAGAACTGGTGCTGTGAGCAGTACTCGCTGCCCGCCCGTTCCCCTGCTGGCTCACACACCCACACAGTGCTCTCAGTTTGTCTCACAGCACCAGCCTTTTGAAATGACACCTACTCTTACACTGAACCTTTAGTCTTAGCTGAATTCCACACTCCTGGTAGCTGCCAGACCAGCAGCTAATTAGAAATCGTTGTGGTTATGGTCACTTCAGAAAAGCTCAGCACCTCTAGGAAGCAGGCTGCTGGATACAGGGCCATTTCCTTTTGTTTTGCAAAGTGGTTATCTCTAATGTGGAAATGTTTTAAAAAGAAAGAAAGAATATTAAAAGCTGTTTGCCTCAGCTGGTTCTGTTTGTTGTAATTTTGTTTGTAAGCCTTTCAAATGTTATGAAAGGGGGAACACCCCAGGAATGAGCCTGCATAACTAAACAAAACCAAATTTCCGCTGTGGCTTTTCTTCTTTCTTCTTTTTTTTTTTTTTTCCTGCCAAAACAGCTGGAAGAGCATTTGCAAAATATGGGATGGTGTGCTGAGTTCTGTAACTGATAAAAGAGACCAACATCAGAGTTGCTGCATGGAAGGGAAAAAGACAGCTGTGAATCTTCGACTATGTGTAGAGGTTTGGGGGTGTATGTTCAGAAATAAAAAGTAATAGGCCTGATGCGGAAACAAAAATATTAAAATTTGAAGTTTTAAAGGATTTCTGAGATGTCAGCTGAACCCAAGGACTTGGAGCAGCTGATCACCTTTAAATATCTAGACCCTAATTAAGTGCATGCCTCAAGTATGTAATTCTATGAAGTTCTCTTCTGCTTAAATGAAGTATATAATTAAATGCCTTGATAATCTGAAATAAGTGCCAAAGCATTTTGAAGTATTATAATACCTCTTCTTTAAAAGTGAGCTCCACTTGAAATATGTTGGGTTACTCCTTTTGGTTTTCTACCTTACCCTCCTTGATGTACCACACAAGTTTTTATGGATCTTTCTCAGGGGTTTCCTCACAACTTTTCTCTTATATACCTGCGTAAAATGTTTACCTTCCATTTCAGGTATGCTCTCCTCTTTGGGTATCTGCTTTCTTCGTCTCTCATATCCTCTATCCTTACCTTCTATAAATTATTTCAGATGCTATAGTTGCACCAGCTCCAGTCCAAGTCCTACAGAAATTTGAGTTTAGTTCTGGAAGATGGGGGTAAACAATTCTCCTGTTCAGGGACAAGAGATGCAAATGCATCAGAGCAGCAAACTAAAATGCTGCAATCACTGAAACTGTAAGCAACACGGAAGGAACTTTCCCAGTTGACTTACTAAAGACAAAAGCCTATTAGTATGTCTTTACTGGGCTGTAGGTTAGTAAAAATTCAGTGGTGCTTGATGTAGAATCTAAATCTCAGGAACAGAAATGTCACCTCCTTTGCTCTGTTTTGTATTTTGGTTGTTCTTCAACTAGAGCAGAGTGGCTTACAACCTCGATCTGAACTGTCTGAATTCTCCTCTATATGCTGAGCCCAGCAGTCTCTCATGAGAAAGATATTGAAAATTCATTCACACTCTTCTCTCTGCCCGTGCTATAATATCTTTCCCGTTGCAGACCTGAATGTCACCGTCATTAAATATGTGGTTATTAACATAAAGGCATGCCAAAATGGTTATTCTGTGATAGGATCCAGGCTGTGAAATGGTTCATTCTGTATTGGTCTCTGAGCCATGTGACTGAGCATGCAGTGGAACTGTGCAGATGAGCAAGGCGGTGAAATTTGTTGTCAGGGTGGCAGATGTTTTATTCTCCTGGTGCGTTCTCTGGCATTTCTCAAGGACATGAAACAGAAGTAGAAGAAATTGAATTGTGCTTGCTCTCTCCCTTGTTCTTCAAGGTAGTTTTGCAACTCATTTCTCCTGTAATCTTATCAAGTGTGAGAAGAGACATGCACCTCCTGACTTCACTTATAACTGTCCTTTATACTTTCACAGGTAACCTTCTTTACCCAGCCAGCTGTAGTTTTCAGCATGGGTGGTTTTCATGGTACATATCTTGCTTATCACTTTAGTGTACATAATACCCTTAACAGTGCTTTAGAGATGGGTATTTGGATGACTAGATAAACATTGCTGCCTCTAAAACATTTGTCTCCTGACCTCTGGTCTGCACAGTACATCTGGCAGAAGGGAGGGCATGGAGAAGGCAGAAGACAATGTGCTGATGTAAGCTGCAGTCTGGGCTGCCATGATAACAATCCCTTGCTGTGCCTTAAAGCCTTCAGGTGCCAGCATATGCCGTGGGACACGCTGACAGGTGAAGGGAAATGGGAAGAGGAAGCAAAGGTAGGTTCGGCCAAACTCTGCTGTCTGTCTTGAGGACACAGCATGGTCTGATTTGAATTGGTGTAGGGAATGCTGGCCAGTTCCCAGGAGCTAGCTCATTATTTCTGTAAGTGTTGGTTTTGGAAATGGCAAAGTCAACTGTTACTAAAAATCTTAAAACTCAGTTCTAGAGAAAAAATAAATAGGAGAGTATCTTCTGTAATGACAGTTGGTCTTGTTTTGCCACCTGATCTTTGCTGTTAAAAAACTAATCATATAGTTTTACACTCTAAGTTTAGCCTTGCCTAATCAAGGATATAAGTTCATTAATGCAAACAGATTCAATAATTTCTTAGTGTTAGATTTTTTAATGATTAAAATTTTCAATACCTAGTATTGCCCACAGGTTATGATGGTAATTCCACCACATCCATGATATTTTTTTTTACAGAAATATGTAACACTTAAGGTATGGGTGGTGCATCTCCATACTTACTCTAGAGCTCTCAGGAACACTACAATATAAGCAGCCATCAGGCATATCCTGTAGATTTGTGTGAGACATGACTGGGACCTTGCACCCCAACACTGTGATGATCTGTGGTGTCTCTGCTCTGTCCTGCAGGACTGTGGCATGACCAGGGAGGTGAGGGACCATAGGCTGGGCCGGCATGGGCAAGCACACAGCGTGGCAATCAGAGACAGACAATACAGCTGTGTCTGTTGCTCATTGTATTTCAGGGTTGTCCAACTGCTGCATCCAGCAGTGACCTACAGCTTACTGAGTTCAACCTCTAATGTGATTTTCATTCTCATAAACCTCAAAACTTTTCATGAAGAGTGTAAAGTTTCGCCTGAAATTAAAGGATACAGAGAGGAAGGCCAGACTGTCCTGTGAGGCCACAGAGGAGATGAGGGTCTTAGTGAGCACCTATTCCCAGTCTGGTGCTCTTTAATGTGGAAGCTTAAACTGGCCATTGGTTGCAGAGGCAAAGCAGCAAATCCTTCTTACTCCACATGTGCAGCCGGGTGGCCCAGCAGGAAATGCACAGAGCATCCTCAAGTTCTTCCAGACGTTAATGAAGTAACAGCTTGAAGCTTATAGCCCTGTCTTTTGGTACTGGATTCATGATAATCAAGCTCTGACTTTTATGTTGGTTTATTTATTGTTTGGTTTTTTTAGACTGTGGTGTCATTTCCTTCAAAATTAATCTGGCAGGTGATCTTACAGATGTATGAAAAACTGGGACTTTCAGACTCTGGATCGTTTCAGTAAAGCTTGGCCAACAAGCAGAGCAGGGTGTGCTCTTCCCCCCAAAAAAGCAGCGTCTTTCTGCGTGCTGATTTTGACAGAAACCCTGACATCCGTTTTGGAGTAATAGAGCTCATGTACAACTCTTTGCCTCAGGATCATACTATGCTCCTGTCAGTCCTAGTAGTCATCCTGTTCACTGCCTGTCTCACAGGAGCAGCAGAGTGGTGACAACAGAGGGGATGCAGCAGCTGTCACACCTATTTACAGCTTCTCAGTCACTGATGTGAAAATAAACAAACATGATATTCCTGCAGTTGCATTGTTAGCAATTTATTTTTAAAACCAGTCACTTGAAAAATATTGAGGCACAGGTAAAGTAGCTCTGTCAGCACTTTCTGTGTGGTTTGCAACCTACTGCTTGACCTGAGAATTTCACTGTTTCTGTTAACTTAATAGAAGAGTTAAGGTCAAGGCCACATACCTGGTGAAAGCACACATTTCTCTTCTGAGTCAAGTTGTATCAAGAAGGGATATGGCTCACCAAATGCAGGAATACGCTGATTCCTGTCCTCTGCTGCCATTTTATTCCCTGATTTTATTACCTGCTCAGCAGTGATGAGTAATTCTCACATGTAAGCGAGTGATGTTTACTGTAAGAAAGGCCAAGTAAATTCGTAGTTCAGACATAACAATTAGAGATTGCTTTCCTATTTTGTTTGAAAATGTGGAGGAGAAAAGAAATTGAAAATATAAACATTTTCTCTTCGATATCCAAGAAACAAATGCAGAAGTTCATATTTTCCATCACTGCACCCCCTGAAATGTGGGCATGCAACTTGTTGTATTTAGTCAGTAAATCTTTATTAAAACCAAACAGTGGCTAACAATAGATATGTTTAAAAACCCAGTAAGCCAAGAAAGTGGATAGGATTAAAATCTGTGGTCTGTTTTGGGGGCTGAATTGGGACAATCTCTGATAAACAGGAGGGTGAGTCCATAACATCCCATGAAGACACAGCATTTAGGGACATGGATGTCATGCTCTGTTTTTCCTTTGGTCTCTGCTTTCCTCCTCCTCAAAGCTGTGGAGGGGACCACACAGAAAAAGCATCTCATGGCAGGATCTCTTATGTTTGGCTTGGAGTTGAGGGCCATTATCCCTTGAGTGCACCAGAGACACTCCAGCACAGTGGCAGCTACAGAGGGCTTTTGTAATCAGGCTGGCCTGCTGTCACTGTTCCTAACTGGGACTTACCTATCCCTCTGGTTTTGAAGCGTGGTGGAAACAGTGTGGCTGTGTGTACTTAAAAGCTCAAGGTGGATGGTGCTTTCAGGGGTGTGACTTCAGAGCTGCAATGAAACATTTTACCCTTCCTTATTGGGAGGCTTCATCTCTCTGTGGCTGCCACCTTGCCTTAAGGGGCTACTGCAGCCTTGCACCTAATTCCAGAGTCACAGCAACACACAGCAGACTTTGAGTATCTCTGCCACCATTTGACCCTCCTGTGCCATGGTTCCGTGTGATGATACTCTTCCTTTTGTGCCTGCCTCACCAGCTAGTATCAAATAATTTGGGTGCTTATCTCTGAGAACCACTAAGGATGTATTTATTCATTCATTCAGTTACTTATATTCTGTACAGGATCTCATACCTGGTGTGGTACCTCCTGGTGTCGATCTCAGTGGTTCATCATTAAGAGAGTGCTGCATTTCCCTGGAGGCACCTGATTGTAGCTTCCAAAGCACAGCCGTCAGCATATTTGGCTTTTTCTCTTCCCTCCCACTTAATTTTATTTTCTTCTGTTTTTCTAATTAATCATAAACCAGACTTGCTTTTGTGATCCCTAGAATTACTGTAACCAGTGCTTCAAGCAGCACAATTCCCAGTCATCTTTCAAATGGGATACTGTTTTTCCTACAGGAGTATTTATTTCATATACAGTCTGAGCTACATTTGTTTTTGTAGGTCAAATTTAACTGTGGGCTGTGCTGCCCAAACCATGCACTGGAATTATGTTGTGGGAGCCATCAGAAAAACCTGAATCCTCCAGAACTGGATTTTTTTCTTTTTTAATCTGTTTCACAGAAACCACTAGATAGCCTCCAAATCTATTTTTTTGAAAAATTTGACACATTCTCAAAGAGACAGGTTGATGGGAACAACTGCTGTTAAAAAGCAGGAAGCAAAGCAGCAGGGAAGGAATTACGTGCATTCGCATAATGTAAGCCTGATGCTGACCAGAAGGAGCCAGCCCACACCTTCCTCCCTGCCCAGGAAAGCCCCAGAGGGACAGAATGCCACCTGACCTTATTGCCACGTTAGGACAGGGTGAGCCCTGGCCATGTCACCAGTGTGCAGCAGCAGGCACTGTTGGTGAGCCATGGGCAGAGTGGTGGTCCCTGCGTTCTGCGCAGTGCCTGGGGAAGCAGAAGTGGGTGGGGGGTGGCACTGCTCTTCTGCTGCCCATCTGCCACTGCCCACCAGCATGAATGCCCTGTCTGCCAGCACAGAAGTGCCTTTAAGTGAAGAGCAGAAGGGGAATCCAGGAGAAGGGGTGTTGCTGACACATTTGCTCCCAGGTCCATGTCTCTGTGCATTGAGTGCTCGATGCTGGGAGCAGCCGTAAATAAACGCAGGCTTTGCCTGCATGATACAGATACAGTCCAGAGAAAACAATGCTGAAAACATTGTGGTAAAATTGTCACATGTGGGACACATATAGTAGTAGAACTGCAAAAAACAACACAGGAGTCACAAGCAGATGTAAATCTGCTTGCTAATATGTCTTGCAGGCTGTGTCAGGGGTGTTTTGGTGGTAGCTGCTTCTGCAGCAGAGCAGGCAGCATGAGTGCAGTGTCCACAAACTGCTCAGAATCTGTAAGTAAAAGGCAAATTAGCTCTGCACAGGCCTGTGGAAGGAAAAATATAAGCTGAGGAAATAACAAGAGAGTGATGTGCACTCTGCATTTCGCTGAACACAGAGCAAACAGGAGAAGATGAAATCTATGAAGATTTGGAAACTTGAAATTGTTAACTGAAGAAACAAGCAATTGTTTTGTTAGTTCATGTTTGGCCTTTTCTTCATCTGTCTCAAATGAGGAGCATTTATATAATAAATAAACACTTGTGCCATCCATCTCATCCATTCTTCTGTATTTCCCTTCCAAATCTCATCTAATTCCAGTTGCCATGATCTCATCCATTAATCACTTTTTATATTTCAGGGCTGCCTTTTCCCATATATGTCCTCAACCTTGTATTTAGTTTCACACATACAGCAAAGCCGCTTTGTTGGTTTTTTCCACAATACCTGCAGAAAACTGTCCTTTTTAAAAGTTGGTAAAATACAGGGCCATGGCTGGACTGCTGATGTGTGTAACCTTCCAGCTGCACTTCTGTCTCATTGCCATCTTTGCCCTGTGCCCATTCCATTATTCTTGGCTTTTGATCAAGACCTTTTTCTTGATTTTTCACAGGTCCTATGGGATCCTTATATTTAACTAGAATTGTTAATACCTAGATAGAGTAAAAAAAAAAAAAGACATATCAAATCATAAGTATTTGAATATTCATCCCACTGAAGACTGTAAAATTTGAAAGATTTTTTCTTTTTCTCCACATCTGTGGAGAAAACAAATATAATTATATTCCCATACAAGCATCCATGTATGTCTGAAGCTGTCAGCCTGACAGTGATCCTCCCAACACATTTTCCATAGTCGCTGGCTGTTTATCATCCAGCTACTGTATTCCAGGTAGCAGTGCCCTTTTCTTCTAAGGAATGAACTGAGTTACAGAGAAGCCTAACACTAGCCTGCATATATCTCATTTTGGCCAGCCTTCCTAAATATCTTTCATATCAGGGGTTAAGCCAAACAGATAAAAGAACAATCAATTAAAATGTCAATCAATAAAAAATGGAGATTAATTAGTTTAAATAATGGAGATAACTAGAGAACAACTCTGAAAGCTGCTTAGAGTGGTGGTAAATCCTGTTAGCACTTCAATTTTAATGCTCTCACCTCAGCAGCAATGGAGTGATGCTGACAGAAAGGAATCATTGCTTTGTGAATATCCTTATTTGTGCAAATTTCACTGAAGCAGTGTGAGTTCCCATGCTTCTTCATTCACCAGTCGGGCAGTCCTCCTGAGCACCCAGGTCAGCCTTGTGAGTGGGAAAGAGCTGCTTGTTCACATCTGTTTGCAGCTGTCTGCCAGCATGCCCCTCCTCTTCCCTCAGTGCAGCATTTTTAGTAAATGAGATAAAAACAGTCTTGTGCCATCACACATCCATCTGCTTTCAAATCTGGGTTTCCAAAGCCTGTGTTCAGATCTGGTTTTCATGCATCACTGCATTACAAGTGACCATTTGCATGGTCCATTTCAGGTTAATCTTTGTTTAGATTTTTCATCCTGTCACCAAAATTATGTTTTTATATGTAAATGTCAAGGTGGACTAAAAATGTATTTTCCCCTTTCCAGGCCTTCCATGATCAAATGATAATTGGTTGTAGCTTTTCTGCACCCCCTCACTCCATCTTTTTAACCAAGTCCTTTGAGATATTCAAATTCGAGTTACCCAGTAGGAGTTTGTAGTTGACTGTGTGAAAGATGAGGTTGTCTTGTATCTTTTCAACAAATGCATGAGCCCTGAAGACAAGAATTTCATTCTATGCTGACTCTACATCTTTGGAGAGGATAGAAAAGCTCATGTGTGGGGTATGAATGAGGATGTCTAGAAAGAAGGGACAATCACCTTGAACTGAAGTCAGCACCTCTCTGTTTTATGTCAGATATGCTTGCAGTGGTTTAAGTCCAGTTAGCAGTAGTCTGGTTTAGATTAATTGCTTTTTACTTTCAGTATCTTTATGGGAAAAAGGCAGATTCATCATGAATCTGCCATTCATCATTTTGTGTCATGGTATCATAATCATCTGAAATCATGATATAAAATAGCAGTTCATTTTTTATTAAAACTACATTTAGTCTCCCTGGTGGCTTCTTTTCCTTCATATCTTTTTCAGTTGAAAGAACAAGATGGCCAGCAGATGTAAAAGCTATCACCTGGAAAAAGCTTTCTTACCTGCACCTTTTAATGCTTGATTTCTGAGCTGTGAAAAATAGTGCATCAGTGTTGCTTAAATTAAGCATTTACATTTCTTCTGTAATGCAAAGCAAAATCATTAAGGTCACAGACTTCTTCTTTGACATGAGAAGTAACCTTTCCTTATGTTATCCAGCACTTTATGTAAAAATGTTTGATGTTTCACTGGGAGATGTTGTTAATGGCAACTGAAGCATTCATCTTAGTGACATCATGTCTCTTAATCAACAAAAGATCACAGTAACCTTTTGAGAAATCAGCGTACATCAATATCCCTATAATTCACTCTGCTAATGTCAAACTTCTCATGTGAAAAATATCTTGTCTCCATTTCTGCAAAGGAAAGAAACATGTCATCCTCTAAATTGCAGGCTTAAATGAAGGTCTAAGATGAAAATAATATAGATCAGATAAATATTTTAAGACTGTCAGCTCATATTGGTTCATCTTGTTCTGTCTGTGGATGCCCAAGTACAGTTGGCAAATGCCAATGCTGCATTTTCTTGCTTTTCTGCTGTCATAATTGGAGATCAGCAGGGGTCAGCTGTGCACTTTTCAGCCCCAGAATGCCAAGCCTTTGACCAAAGCGACCTGTGTTTTCTGAAAAGAAGAATGATTATACCCCTGTATTTTAGCCTCTTGGTGGAAACTGATCACAATCAGCCTTTGGCTTTACTTTTATTCTTCCAGCAGGAGAACAGCTTGCCTGTATTTTGATTTTTTTCAGTGTTGTGAAGCCATTGGTTCGTTAGGATTAATGAAACAAGCTGCAGATGAAAATGATTAAAAATTAACATCAGAATATCACTAGTCCATTAAGGATTAAGGCAGTTTTGGAATTGAAAGTGAGGTGAACCCTAGTAATATTTTAAAGACTCATAAGTTGATTGTATGGTGGACACTGAAAATGTGCAAAAAGCTCTGAAGAGCTTACAATCAAAGCAGACAAGGTAAGGCAAGAAGGAACTTTAAATATGAAAAGGGAAGATTAAAGTCCATAAAGAAAATTAGTTCCACTTTTCCTTTGTCTTGCTCCTTCATTGGGCAAATAATCAGATTTGTAACACAGATCTTCTTGTGACACAAATCCTGACTGGCTGGTTTTGCCGATGTTTCTCTGCATGTGAACAGATTCTGGCTCAAAGCCCATCTTGTTTGGAGCCTTCATAGGCCACAATCAATTGGCAGCCAGGGCTAGGTTCCAAGTTATAGCTAGGGGTTTTCTCAGCACAATGTGAACTGTACTTTTCATGGAAACGTAATGGTTTATTCTAAAGGCCAGAGTGACCCAATGATATTTCCTCAATAATGAGTTGTGCACTCTAATGCTTTCTAGAAATTTTAGTTCTTCTTTTTCCTCATCAGATCATCAAGAATTGGATGAATTGTCAATGTTCCTTCTTTTTTCTTCTTTTCTTACAGTATGACTGCAAGAAGCTTGAAATAGAAAGGATGGGTATTGGTGAGATTTATAGGGAGTATAACTATACAGATAAAGAGTACTTGCACTGTTCTCAAAACCTCGGTTTTTCTACATTGCTTAAAGAGCAAGCACCTTCCCTCTGGAGGAACAGATGGTGCCTGCACAACAGGGTTACAGAAGGAAACGGGTTATGATGGAAGGTGAGAGGTAGAAGCTTACTCTTCTGCAAAATCCAGGCTCTGCTTTCACCTTGGAGATGGTGGCACTGGTTTTGTTATCTCAGTGCTGGAGTAATTTAGTGCCTTCTGCGGTGAAAAGTGCTACTGTGGGCAGAGCTGGGATACACAGGTGGGATGGGATCTGAAATCTACCTGGTATTTCAAGAACATGTTTAAAACCTGTGGTGATCCTAATGTGCATGTAGGAATTGGTGTGGTCACACTAAGGCTCTGTCCACCTCTGGAACCAAAGGAGTGGGACACAAGTGTTTGTTTCTGTTTCCCCTTACTTCTCTATTTAAGCTGCAAGAAAAACAAGCTGATTTTAATAAAAATGACTGAAATGAGGTTCATGATGGCAGTGCTGCATAGCACCAGACTAAAACTCCACACCCAAACTCCACTTTTATGTGTTCTCATCTGAGCTGGTAAGACCCAAGCTTGAGAGACACAGCCTCAAACTGGTAATGAGTGCTTCCATTTCCCATCAAATTTTTTGTAGCTCTTGTATTAGAAAGCTGAAGTTGACCAAGGCCCACTCTAAATCTTACGGGGGTCATATCTGAAGTAATCAGAAAAACAGATTTCTTGGGAAGAGATTTTCTCTGGGACAATGTGAAATACCCAAGACATATATGACTTCCTAACAGCTTGCCTTCCCATGCACATATTTGTCATGCACCTCTTCCTCCTGGCCCCCTGCCTACCTGTGTTTGTCTTTTCACATCACTACCGTGCTATCCTTTGATCAGGATGTGATGATCCAGGAGCCAGACCAGAGAGGAAACAGGAGGAGCACACTGTTCATTGGAGCACTCCCAGGCATAGTCAGGAGAGCCACTGCTCTTACCTGCAGAGGTTGTAACAGGCACCAGCAGTCTGATGATTGTTCCTCTTCCTGAAACAGCATGGAAACCAGAAAGTCTGGTTCTCTTACCTCTGTTGCAGTGTCTGAATATCCCTGTTGGATAAAGCAGGCTGCTGGGTTTTGTGAATATTCTTTAGCTGTGTCTTGTCAGTTTTGCCTGCAAGCGTGCAAACCCTGCAGCCCTCTGAAATCAGTGACGTGATTGTGTATGACAGTCATTAGTGGGTGAAACAGAAATCTGTCTGTGAGCATCTGTTTTGAGGGAGCCAAATATAATTAAAGTTTAACCATGCTGCATTTGCTCTTTTATTTACTGGGACCCAGTCCTTCATAGGGATCACAGGGACATTTCTTCTCAGGGGTTTGACTTGCTGCATTTTGTCATTGTGTGTGTGTTTCATATAATTGTGTTTTGTATTACAGGCTGGATCAAACAAGTTCAGGACAACGAAACTCTACCTTCTTTAATATGTTCAAGTTCTTTTCTGAGGGGAATACTTTCTGGTTTCAGGTTGCTCTGAACCTGGACATCTTGCATTGATGTATTGCATGTTATCAGTTACATTTCCACGATGCTCTTTGAGCAACGGAATGGATTAAATGTGGGTTTATTCTGTAATTAATTCTATACATTTGGCAATAAATATATAATGCCTTAACTTGGTAAGCGGTTCTTGGCAGGGTATAATGCAGGGATTAATGATGTAGTCTTCCAAGTCAGGAAATGTCTCACAGCGTGTTCTCCAGTTTATTTTCAAGGAACAATTGATCAGGTATAGAATTATGCTAGGAGGAAAACATTCAAAGCAGCATCAATGGTGCAAAGATGATGCAGGCCTTGGAAAACCCTGGTGTAAAAGCTTGTCTTGAGTTCAGCCCTACCAACAAATGCATAGAAAACTTTGGTTTTTTTCAAATGTTTTGAACTTTCTAACTTAATTTTATCTTGAGTGAACGGGGTTATCTGTTTATTATGGTCACCTTTATGTTACCTGATGTGTCTTCATCTCTCTGACTATGCCTTCCAAGCACAATCATTCATATTACACTCACGACTTGCAGGGCACTTCCAAAATGCAGAACTGCTTTAAAGAAATTACAGTTACTTTTGAAAAATCTTTTCATTTTTCTCTGCTATTCCTTTTACTACTAGTTTATTTATTTATTTACATTTAAAATGGGTCTGTGTAGTTAATTTTAGGTGTATGTTTAAATTTTACTGCAACTCTGAAACTTTAAATGAGTAGGAAATAAGTAAGGAGATACTGTTAAATAGGAGTAGGACATAAGTTCCTATTTTGGCACCTAATGAGATTCATTTTTGAGGTTTTGTACAGATTTTCAAATAAGCACTGTATGCACTGCCTTAAGATTAGGTACTTACCTTCCCATAGATTGCCAATGGAGAGCAATAGCTGTCTTCTCAAGGGATCTCTTCATGTCCAGTTTAAATCCCTAAATTTACCTCCTTTTGACTGGATGGTGAGTTCGAGAATATTTTTAAGGAGGCTGCTCTGAGGGGGCAAACCAGGTGGAATTAAGCCCTCTCTGTAGGCTTTTTTTTTTTTTTTTTTTNTTTTTTTGCTGACTGCTTTAATTGTTTCTTGTGTCATCCATTGTAATAATTCTTCTTTGTGAATTTTCTTCCTGAGCTCTCAGTGCCTCATTGGGTTATGGGTTTATTCATTCAAGACACAGAATGGTGGTGTGGGATGCACAAGTCTCTTGGAGGTAGTTTTGAAATGAAGATCTTCAATCCAGCATTTCAAAATAGAAACGATTAAAGATGAGAGGAATGCTTACATTTTTGCAAGTACTACATATTTGCACTGTTTACTGAACGACTCCCATGCTGCTCTTTAATATTTCTGTGCTGGATTTTTGATGAGTGATGCTCAGCTTGAAAAAGGCTTGAGCTGCAATTCAGAAGATTTTCTGTGGCTGGCGAATGTCCCTCTGTGGCAGATGGGTACCCTGGTCACTGGGTGAGGGAGAGTCCTCTTTCTCCCCAGGATGCAAAAACCTTCAGAGTGTTGTAAGGCTATGTCCAATGACATGAAATTTCCTTTGCCTGTTACCTTTCTTTAAAAAGTCTCCCTTATCAGGTGTAGCATTAAGTTCTAAGGCTGCACTAAATGGTGCAAGGACACCAAACTCTGTTAACTGAGCTGCACCTTAGGGCCAGTAGCTCCTTGGTGAGAATCTATGTGAATGTTCCAATTTTTATCTCTTCCATCATTTAATCTTTTTATGGTACTCATTGCTGCCTTGATAAAATGAGATGGTGATATTTTATTTAAGTTGGGTTCAGAGGGATCATAAATAAAACCTCAGCATGGGTTAAGAGTATTATAATCTAGATCAGGGAGTTTGTTATCTGAATATAAAAGCTTGGAATGAAGAACTCAGCCAAGACTTGGGAACTGCACTGCTATGCATGCAACAAGAGTTTTGGGTTTTGGTGCAGTTCACTTGCTTGATACTTCACCTTACTTTTTGTGTTGTGGTAGCTGATAATTATTCTCAATCTTGGACTGCTTTTGGCCAGATGGGTTGTTTTGAAATTGCATCTGTAGGTGCAAGATACCATTGCAAAATTGCATGTATAAATGTCTAAAGTTCTGTGGGTGAACGTGTCTTGCTCCAGCATGAATCTGTCTCTTAAAGCACCAAGGTATCCCGTAGCTGTTTTGCTGCTTTGACTGTCTGAAGCTCAGAAGGCTCTGAACTTCAGCTTGCAGAGGAGTTTGTGCATTTGCTCTGGCTTTCAGGCTGTGGAGGAAGCCCACCTGACCTTGGAGCCAGCCCATTTTCTGATTACTTTTCAACACCTTTTACCTGAAAGATTTTCAACTGGTGCACTTTTCTGGTGGAGCCATTTCTTTAGTACCTAAACTGCAGCGTACTCAGGGACAGCTGTCAAGTTCGGGGACAATAACATTTCTCTCCTGTTTATGTACTTTCAAAACATTTCTCCAAACATCCTGAGATCCTAAGACGCAAGGGGAGCATGAACCTGCATCTTCCATCAAGCATGGGAGAATACCAAATCACTTGTCTCTCAACTGTTCCAGTTCTCCAGGCCAGCAGTGTTTCCATAATTCATATTCCACTGAGTGAAATGAGGGGAAAATGCAAATACAATACATTTTGACTTTATTTTCTTTGTTCCCTGCTCAGCCTCCCATAACACAAGAATAACTGAACAAGCTTTTACAGGAATCACTTTTGGGTAGGAAAATGTTACTTCCCAAGGAAAACTGTTACATATCTATGGCTTTAATTATCTTGAGCAGCCCCAAGAGTTCAAAGCACAAGTACTGAATTACAAATAGAAGTATAATAAATTAAACATGGATTTGTACCCATCCTATGTATGTCAGGCACTAAGGAGTGTTATTTTGCCTATACATATATACACAGGCTTATCCAGAGAGAATCAATGCATAATTTATTATATTTTTCTGTAGCGTGCTCTGAACTGTTTGAACAATCTTAAACATAAGCACACAAACACAGATGGCTTGGCCGTTCTGTGTTTGTTTGGCGTGATAAAGCTGTCATCAGCTGCTGTCTAGTTCAGCCACACTTAATCATCCCTTGATGGTCCTAGTACATGAGCAAAACCTGGGTAGTGAGTATCTGGGTTTGTGAGAACATATGGAATATTTGGCTCTGATGCTGGCTGTTCTCACACTTTGATGAAGGTTTCTGCCCCCCCAAAGAGACAGTGAAATGTCCCGTATGGATGCTGCTCTTTTGCTTCAAAGCAGTGAGCCAGGCTTATTTTAAGCCACTGTGAATTCTGTTCATGTCATGCCTGCTGACCTTGCACCAAACGGGAAGAGAAACACATTACTTCTCCTCCTTGGGCTCTGCTGTGGGAGCAGTAAATCCTAGAAGATGGGTGAAATACTTGCTTGGTGGCACTGAGTTCTTAATGACTCAAGATTGACATGTGATTGAGCTTTTATTTCTTCATGACACTCAACAAATAGTTGATGTTGGATGGAACTTTTTTTAGCCCAGTGAATACTACTCTTCAAATACTAGAAATTAGGAAATCATCAACAATATTTCACCTTCTGATTTTTATCATCTTATGTAATGTGTGACTGGCTCACTCATAAGGCAGAAAAAGGAATAAGATCAATTTTTAAGCAAATTGTGTCTCTTTAGTTATAAAGTGCTACTTACAGAATGAGTTGAGAGGAATGTGCAGTCTGTAGGTTTTTCAAGCCATATGTTGAGGCCGATATGCCTGATGGGATCACAATGGATGCCAGCCTGACAAATGTTGGTATTCCATCAAATGAAGTGTATGCAGTAGGGACATTTGGCAGTTCTCCTTTCTTCCTGGAAGCAGGTCTCTGTTTTGCTTGATCTTTATGCTGGCTGCTACCCTTAACATCTCCAGACATGAGGAGCACTAGCATTATATCAGATTTTTCTCTGTTTTTTGTCCATCTCAACTGGAATACCTTGTTTTTGTTGCCTCTCAGGCTTGTTGTGTGCCTTGAACTAGGTGCCAAGTACGCAAGCAAAAATGTTTACAAAAATAGCCTTATATAAGGCATAAGAGATATACCTCAAATATTGTCTGAGCATACCTCAGCCCTCCCCATTCTTTTGTTTGTGAAGAAGATGTAATGCAACATGAGAATGAAAGGGGAAGGAAAAAATATAAAAAAAAAGAAAAAGTGTTGGCTAAAAATGCTGCATAGCCAAAATAACATTGCACACATCATTAGCAGTTTTCTCTTTCTGTTGTTTTTTTCAGAGACTCTGATAGAATATATAAGCTTAAGGAAAAAACTCTTTATGGAATAAGTTAAATCTATTAAATTGTTTTGATTTCCATTCTGAGGCTTTTTATTGGATGCCTGCAAGTATTTTCCGTGAAAGAATTAATCTCTGGAAGTCGTAACAGAATAATATTCTTCCCACTGTGTACGCATTATTACAGCGACCTAACTCTTATTATATTTCAAGATAGGTTCAAGGTGGCTATCTCAAAGGTGATATAAATGAGGCATTTATATCACATCACTAGGGACAGCAGAGCTGCAGTGGTAGTAATTACTTCTCTCAATAGATAAATGTATCACAACTTGTCTTTGCAGCCATCACTGTGTAACATAGGATACATTAGATTTATAGTTTGGAAGGTTTGAAAGCTTTTGAGTCTGCATGGAATAGTAAGTAATTTCGCTGATGAAACAGAGCTAAGCCTGTTAGTATGGCTTAGCTATATCTCAGCCAATTAATTTTTCATGGGCTGTGTAGCAAGGATTGGAGGAACATGCAAGTTTTTTTTATTGCTCCTGTGTTTTGGTTTGAGCAGTGGTCAGCATATGCAACATAGAGGAATTTCTGTGCCGTTTTTTTTTCCTCTAGAGGAATAAGATGATGTACAAAATGTTGCACCTTCCTAGTTCCAGCTCCTAACACCTGCCCCTTAAAATTATTTTAGTGTTTGTGAAAAGCATCCTGATTATGAAATACTGAAGGATACAGGGATTTACAAAATTATTACTTTTGCCCATGCCTGAAGTCTAATGATTTAAACAATTTTTCATCTCGAAGCAGTTCTACTTTTGAAGTCGTGTCATTGTTTCCCTTGTTGTGAATGGCTGCCAATTCCCATCTCTCCACACATCCCCCCCACCCCCCTGGAGGACAGCCTAAGCATCTTGTTAGGCTAAGGAAGAGTGAGCAGAAGGAAGATCAAAAGAATATGAAGGTCAGTCTCTTTCTTTGCTACCCAGAATCTTGATCACATCACCAAATTGATAATGAGGCATTACCATTTTCTCAGAGATGGACAGGGCTGCAAAGATTACGGTGGAGAAGATCTGAGCAGCCCTTCTTCATTTTGAGAAATGGGATTAGGATTTGTTCAGTTATTTTCCAATACATTCGTTCTTGAGTTCTGCTCTTTGGCTTTCCACTTACACCCCATAATGTGGCTTTTCTCTTTATGGTGGGAATGCCTTTTCCTCAGCAGATACAAAGTTCCATTACAATCAGCTTGTGTTACTCTTACTTTCCTCTTTACCCTCTGGCACATGGAAAGCCACTTACTCTCTGCATAAGGACTGAAACTGCCACTGATCCTGTGCAGCCGTGTGCCTGCTTCCTGTCAGCGATACAGCCTCCTGTCCTTAGAGAAAAGCTGTCCCTTGGGACATCAAAACATTATGCCAAGGTACTGTTTGTTTTTTCCCCCAAGATTATTTTTTGGTTGCTTCCTTGCTTGCTTCCTTGCTTGCTTAATTCAGGATTTATTTTTTTTTTTTGTAACTTGGAACTTAACACCAGAAAGAAATTGCCAGCCTGGATCAAAACAGGAGACAATTAAGTCCAGGTAAACCCAGTAGTTGGGCTTTGAAGTCACCAATGCCAAAAATTTTGGAAGCAGTAAGTGGGATAATCAGTACCTCTTTCTTTTCACGTATTAGTAAAGAGTTTAAACTCAGAGACTTGTTGTTTGAAGCTCTTCCAGAATCATGTTCTGTCTTAAACTGTTCCAGCTCTGCAGATTGCTCTTATCTGTAAAGGAATTCCTGTTCTCCCCGAGTTTCTCAGTATGACTACACATGGTGTGAAGTGTCCTCTGTTTTTCCATTTTGGGAAATTGTAAACAGGTTTTAATAGCTCTTACTGATGATAAGATTGATGGTTAGTTTTATGGCCTCCAACTGAGATTTTCCATTTTGATAAATGCTTGCCTTTCTGGGTCCCTCTGTTAATATTTTTCTTTTTTGTTCATGTTCTCTTGGAAGCATGGAAGTTGTAACTGTATATGGGGGCCAGACATCTTCTCCCCCACTGTGGTGTCCACAACGTTGTAGGAAGGTAGGATGTTAACATCAGTTGGATGTAGAAGCTAGTGCTGCTTTAATAGTTATTCCACGGACATTCAGATAGTTTAAAGCACAGTCTGCTTGACTGCCCTGCATGCTTTTGTTATATTCACCATTCCCTCCAATTTAAGGTATACAGATTCACAATATAAATTGTGTGTGACTTAGAGCTGTGGCTTCTTCACAGAAATTTGAATTTCTGTTCAGTGCTGACAAACTTGCTCTTTTCTTTGATGCATCATTGCTGGCATTGGCTGGAAAGAGAGGAGGAATTTTTGGGACCAGGCGTGGAATGAGAAACTTCTCTGTATCCTTTTGAGACTTGTCAGCTATTGTCAGCTTTTTTATTAGAAAGGCTTTTGTTTGTTCTCAGTCTTATGCACTTGGAAGATGAAATCCAGCAGTAGCTGGTTGAGACTAATAGTTTAAAAGCAGTAGGGTTCTTTGAAATAAAAAAAGCTATTTCAATGGGCTGCTAGGCAGATTTAAATTGCAGGAGTGGAATCACAGCACATTTATCATTAAGGCATCTTGGATGCCACCTATGCAAAAATATGAGAGTGAAAATTTCACTTCTTTTCATGCCAGTTATCTACACTGCTTTTTGCTGCTGATTCAGCAGGGGAACTTTCCAGAGAGGTGCTCCAGCCTGCACAGGACCTGTGCTCATAAAAGCAGTAGCTTAGCTGATCTAGCTGAGCTCAATTCCTTGTGGGAATACCTTAGTTCAGGGAAACCAGTTTCTACAGCCAAGAGCAAACTCAGAATTGAAGTGTCTGCTGCAGCATCTTGGAACATCTTGGGTTGACATGTGTTGATCAAGGCAGCTCTTAGTGTGTATGGTTCAACAGCAAGGCTCAAACCTCTAGCATCTGAGATACTGCTGACACACAACAACTTTGAATAGTGCTATCATCTGAAAGGACAAAGACTTTGTATCTAGCCTAGCATAGATCAGAAAGCAGTGGAGCAAGTAATGCACAGGCCCTAGGAGCATAATGGATTGGAGGAAAAGCAGAGATAGATAAAATGGAAAGTTTTTAACAAGATTAAAAAAACAGGTGAAATTTGGATGCCTCCATGTTGGAGTGAGAATATTCCATTTCCATTGACAACTATATTTTGAAAGTAAGCAGCTGTTTTTTCTCAGCTTGTCAACCTAAGAATCTGATTTCAGGGTGAAGCAGGAATCTGGATCAATTGAAATGAGAATTTGTAGCAAACTGCATAAAACATTTTCATCGATCTTCCTCTTCAGAATTAGATATATTTAATTAAATAAAAGAGGATTGCCTTAGGTGGTGGTTAATTTTGTGTGTGGGTTTAATGTGTTCAAACTAATCCACTTGCAGTTAACATAGAACAAGTCCTGGTTGTCACTGTGCACCCAGCCCGCATTGTAAGCAGTAGGGTGATATTCTGGCAAACAGAGAACAGAAAACTTGATTCTCCAGATATTACCTGTAAATCAATAATAGCCAATAGGACATCTTCATTTACAGTGTGTGCTTTAGATAAAGAGAATATATATATATATATATATGGATCTTTTTGTGAGACACAAGAGAATTACTGTGGGGAGAATACTGGTCATGTGGGTTATCTCTAGTAAAAAAAAAATATTTAAAAACAGCTTAAGAATTAAGATGTTGTTATAATGAATTTGTGAACCTATATATTGCTACTGCTTTTGGCAACTGTGTTAAGATTAATTTATGACTGCAGATAGAATGTTTTCAGATGCAAATATGCTCTGCAATGATCACATGCTACCAGAGCAGAAGGAAATAATAATTTCACTTTATGTATTCAAATCATATCATCTTGCAAAAATATGATATCTAAAATATAACGAAAAAGCAGCACTGGAAAGTTAGATATTCTGAAGCAGCAGCATGGATTTTACAAAACAACACCTGAACTGTGGTGACATTTCACCTCTTAGTATTCCATTCCTAGAGAGATGCTTGGTGAGACCAGGGCAAAGATACAGCACAGCTGTTAAAGCAACTGCTGAGGTGCTGTGGTGTGGGTATTTCTCTCACCTCGGCCAGCCCTGGCACCACGGCAAGCGAGGTATAGTCCAGGGATAGATATCACCTTCCCAATCCTGCAGGTCTTGGTTTGTTCTCAGGTGAATGGCGGTGATGGCAGGAGAAAGAAAGAGGGACTCTGCAGAGGGTTCAACCAGCTGGGTTTATTGCTCCTACAGGGCAGACAACCAAAGCCGAAGGTGTCGGCCTCCACAGAGCCAAGAGCACCTGAGTACAGCAACTTTTATTAGGGGGAGGAACAATGGGATGGGTCCAGCCAGGGTCCAATAAGAGTAACAGGGGAGTGGCTCTGACCACAATAGACAGACACAGTAACAAACCACAGGGAGGCAGGAGGGGGTAACCGGGATCCTGTCCAATCACTCGACAGCCTCGATAGAACTTCCCAGGTCTAGGGTGAGGCCTCGAAGTGACAGACAGGACTTGGGGGTTATGTGACATATGACTGACAGATAACGGTAATGGGGAAGAAACCAAGGGAAATGAACCAAAGGGACAAAGGGATACACGGAACAAACCATCACGGAAACACATTAACAGAACAAGTAAAACTAGAAAACACAGCACCATACTGAGGCTTCTTAGTTTCTCCCTAGAAGATGCAGCTATGATTTCAAATATCTATGCCAAACTTGGGTTCCCAACAAGGTAGCAGCAGCCAAGTGTCACAATTCTGTAGCTGACTATGAAAAAACGTCAGATACCTGATTCTCAAAGAAATGGAGCAATGTTATTGCTAAGGGATGGATTTTATATGATGCTGCTTAAGAATGCTATCATACTTACAGTATCAGTGACTGGTACCTGACATGCTGTTTTTCATTCCTGTCAATCACTTTGGTTATAAAATAGGATTTTTCTGCTAACTAGAAAGTGTATCTCAGAACTGTTGAAGAGCCTGCTCTCCTCGTGACCCCAGAGCATGCCAGTGGGAGGTATTCGGCGCAGTGGGTGTTCTCATTACCACTTGACATTTTGCTATTTGGTTTTCTGCCTGTTGCTATTTAATGATTTCAATTCTTTCTTTGCCAGTCCCAGAAGCTATTTAGCAAGCGATGTACTATTAGTACTACTTAACAATGTCGACACAGTCACTAGGAAAGGAGTTTCATTTCCAAACAGTCTGGTCCAGCATTACCCCTCGCCATCTGCTCCTGTCGTGCCTCTCACTGTCATGTTTCCCAGTTAACCCTTTGCCCTGGCCTCCTTGTCCAGTGTGCTTGGGGAGGGTGGCAGCCTTGCCTGAACTATAAATATTACCCTCTGAGGCTAAAACAGACTGCAGGTCACTGTCATGGCAGTGACATGGGTGAAGGTTTTGGATGATGTAAATTGGCATATATTTGCTTTGTAGAAACACAGGCAGAAAAGTAGAGCAGTCACAGAGAGCATTGCAGGTTTCTGTCCTCAGCCTACTGTTAATCACAAGCACTTCACAACTCCCATTAGTGTCAGTCTTGGAGATCTCACAGCCTTTAATGTAAAATCTCAAATATGACTGCAGAGGGAAGATACTGTACCTTATGGGAGAATGAAGACATCAAGACTAAGGATGAGATTCATTTCACTGAATTTAATCTACAAAAAAGATAGATTGCCATTGATACTAATCATCTCTCTCTCCCGTGGAGAGATGGCATATCTCCCAGGGATGATTTACATGACTAATCACTGGGCAAACCTGACTGTTGAGTAGCACCAAGAGGCCATATTGAGAAGGATGCTCAACTTCAGATGAGCTCAGATAGTGTCTGGACGAGTTTGTGGTGGCAAAATTCTTTGCAAATTTTTAGATCCATAGCAATAGTGTCTGGCTTATGAACTTCCTAAGCTGAAAACAGTCAGAGGCTGTGAGTTCTTAAGGGGTAGTATCAGACATGTTTCTCCTGTTGTGCTGTTACTCTCCTAAGCATCTATTTATGGCCTCTGTTGGAGCTGACACAAGGGAGATGGGCTTTCTGTTGGACACCATATGGCCGCTCCTTGTGCTCTTATGTGAGGCCGCTGTAGCAGTGAGGAGGGAGAATGCACATTTAGCAAGGGATGATTTTTGCAAATGGGAAATTGGCAGGAAGGTTTATTTCCAGCTCTATGGTGAAGTGCCACTGACCTACAAACAGAAAAACTGGAAGTCAGTCTTACAGAAAGAGCCTATGCCAGGTGCTGAATGTCAATGCTTTACACCAGGTCACCTCAAGCCTTTCAGAGATTCAGATGAGCTGTTTCACCATGTGCTCCCCTCAGATGGTGCAGACAGCTTTTTTGAGCCTTAGACAGTACAAGGAGATTCAGATTTGACATCATTTACAGCGTGCTGTGTAGCTGTGCTGCTACATGGATGCTCCCTGCCTTTGTGACAGCACCAAGGGAACTAACAGGGTGGAAGCTTGTCATTTCAAAGAACTTGAGAGCACAGAATGTGGGGCCCAAAACTGAGATATCAATTACCAGGACAGTGCTTATCACTTCCCATTGTATTGGACACATGTATGTAGCTCTATACTTGGGATGATTGTTCAGTTGAAAGATTTTTTCAGAATTAACTATCCTAAATGCTGATAGCCTTAAAATTATTTGCTAAGGAGGCAAGCACCTGTGGTTGAGGATTTTGCTGCTGGTATGGTAAATGTATTCCTGTCATTTGCTGCAGAGATCTTTAATTAGAGTCTCTGTAGCTGTTACATGGCATCATTGCTGCATAAATATACTTCTGTTTGAAGTCAGAACTGCCTTTTATGGCAATCTCTACATAAAAAGAAATTGTGATTAAACTGAGAAGTGCTTTCTTTATCAAATCCCAAGCCATAAAAGAAGGCCAGTGGAATTGGATTCAAAACATTTAGCTGGGCTTTTGAAATGGAAGCTTTTGCTCTCTTTTGAACCACACTGTGTTGAAACTGCCAGCAAAAATCTTTGATGGAGGGAGAACATATCAAACTTTACTTTTGCAATTTCTTACTTGGTTTCTTGTAAACTGCTTTTGTCTAATCATATTTGATGTCAAAGATAATTTCATTTAATGTGGATTAGGTAGCATGACATATCCACTGTGGTCTTTCATCATTCTCTGTTTAATTTTGAATGTGACATGATATTTTCTAGTACAGATGAAATTTGTTCAGCAGTCAGTTTTGAAAAAGAGCCTGTCTTTTATATCTCTGTAAAACGTTATGCATGGCAAGCAAAAAAAAAACCACCAAAACTTCATTCTCAGACTTCTCAAAGTCTTTGGTGTAGTCTATAGATTACAGCCAGTGTAGAGAGGAAGAGATGGTTTATGCTCACACGCCATCCATTTCAGCAGCCTTCACAGCACAGCTGCACACAGCCAGAATGGGTGTAATTTGGTTCCAAAGGGAGAGGTTACTGAGGGAGTCAAAATGTGATGCAGGAGATGAAGGACAGGGTGCTAAAAGAAAGGATTTTTTAGCCTGGTGAGTATTTGACAGGGCAGTTTAGGGCTGAAGGTATAGCAGCCTTCTGTGATACGGCTGAAGGAAGGCAAGGCTTGTTCCTCTGTTATTCATAGGCTGTGGTGACTTTGGCAGTAGTGTTGAAGTTAGAGTAGAAGAGGGCCCTACTGAGAAAGGTGAAAAATAATACCAAAACCTCAAAGATACTTACTAATGGGGTGTAAAACAGGAGACTGTGTCTAAAGGTTGGAGGTTGACAGCAGCAGTGTGGAAACCACTGTGAGGAAGGAAAGGTTGACTGGTGTTGCAATGAGGGTGTTTCTTAAGGACAATATTCCTAGACTTTTTTTCAGCTTTCCCTGAAGCCCCGGACTCCTACCAGATCTGAAAGGGGAATGTGGGTAGGGTGCACTGATGTCTAGGTTGCTCAGTCATCGATGCCATGAAGAAATTTTGGCACAGAGATTTAGACATATGACTCTGGGTTTTTTTTAATCCAATAAATCTATGGGTTTGGTCTACCTACCTAATACAATCCTCACAGAGTTTGGTTAGAGTATTGGAGAGACTTGGGGCCTTACCATACATACACTGCTCATGTTTTTTACAGGATATTCAGAAACATATGTCCTGAGCATTTATAGATATGTGAAGTAGATGTTCTGCAGATTTTTCTGAAACAATGTCCTATACTTACATGAGACTAGGAGCCCACACTCAGTGAGTCAGGGGAGACTCTTACAGCTCTGCATTCCCAAACATCCAAGGGACAAGGATGGAAGTAAAAAGCTTTCGTATGAACTTTTTTTAGTAGTAAATATTCTTTGTACTGCAATAGGTATCCTTCTCTTGCCTGAATGAGGAATCCATTCATTTGCAGAAGGATGTAATGTCATACCGCTTTGTAGAGGTAAAATAGTTATTGAACCCTGAAGAATATGTGTTGTGATCTAGAATGAAGTTGGGAAGACAATTAGAACATGTAAAAGGACAAGGTTAAACAGTTTCTTTTTCTTTTATCTTTTGCATAATGCATCGAGTAACTGTTATCTTAACCAGAACATTTTCTGGTACTGCTGAGAAATCCACTAAGAGCACCAAAGAAACTTTGTCCTTCCCAATAGAAGAAGTCTGGTGTGGGAAAACTTAATAAAAATCTAACATTTACTGCATTGCGATGGAGCCTTTCAAAATCCAATTTGAAGTTTTTCATTGTATCTATTTATAAATCCTGGATTGTTGGGGTGGGGTGTTTTGCAAGTGAAGTTAGTGCACTGAGTACCCTCCAACTCTTTTACAGTAAGAACTTTTTACATGATCTCTACATAAACCTAGAGTTGGCTTCTGAGTGATAAGAGAACAAATTCTCTGCATCAGGTCCTCGCTGTACTTGTGCAACGTCTTGCAGTGACACAATACCCTTGCTGTAGTCACAAAACAATCCTGTTGCTATCAACTCATATTCTGGAATATGATTGCTTTGTGTATATGGGTATCTTTTCTAAATGCACGTGATTATTTAGGCTGACCTGAAGCCTGCATGCTAGCTCTCCTGTATATTGTGTATATTACATGGAGGTTTTCTTCAATAATATTAATTTCAACAGAAATGGGAGAAATATTACAGTCTCTGATATTCCTGACAGGTTAGCACCGCATACATGAAATCTCAGTAATTTTGCAAGTTAGCTAATGGTTAGTCTTTAATAATGACTTTGAGACAATGTAAAAGCAGATATTAGCTTTCAGTCTGATTTTGCCATGTTTTTCTTCACAGCTTCCTGTTATGGGAGGAGCCTTTATGGACTCACCCAACGAGGACTTTAGTACAGAGTACTCCCTGTTTAACTCATCAGCCAATGTCCATGCAGCTTCTTCCATGCAGAATCCACCAGAAGAGACATCCCGTTCTTCAAATGACGCCATATTGTTATGGATTGCAATAATAGCAACAATTGGAAATATTGTGGTTGTGGGAGTGGTGTATGCCTTCACCTTCTAGGATGACTGTCACTACAAACACTGGAAGAAAGGAAATCTTCAACAGTATTTGTCATGTGTATGTATGTATGTATGTGTGTATATATACATGTATATCTATATAAATACATATAAGTAGAGACTTTGTTGATTCAGTGCTGCCACAGTCACAGAAATGAAATGCAAGTTAATCATCCTGAGTCTTGATGGCAGAAAGTTTGGATGCGAATTGTGTGGAGGTGAGAGCTTTATTTGAGAACAGCGCCAATACCAGTTTTGTATAGAAATGTAATAAAAGAGAGATCAACTTGGGTATAGTAAATACAGAGAGATATTTATATAGAAAGTGCTTATTTTCTACTGTAGATTTTTCTAGCGGTTCTTCTGCAGTTGTTTTTGTTGGGTTTTTTGGTGCATTTTTTACTGTAGAATAATGTTATATGGAATTGTTCCAGGTCATGTTTTCTGGACATCTTAATTTCCTAGATGGACCAAGTGGTTTGCATTGGCTCGGTTCTGATGAAGTCCAAGTTCGGTTCTGATGAAGTCCAAGTTCATCATGTGTGAGTCTTCAGCATGGCTGTAGACTCCTGGGCTATATTCAAAATCATGAATCTCACAGCTGTGACAGGCAGATGCAGGCTGTCTATTGCTTGCCTTCCAGTATCAGTAACGGAAGCTGGTAATAAAGTGATGCTGAACCTACCTGCTGTTCAGGAGGAGGCACAGCTATTGCTGCTCTGCAGACCCTTTGAATTTCAGAGGAGAAAATGATAAACAGAGTAGCAGCACAAGTTCTCATTTCTGTCTAGAGGCACTGGATTGCAGTGGTTTGTATATGCTTCCAGGAAACAAAAGCCTAATACCACTCTTTTCATCTCATTGGACTGCAACCCAGATTTCTTTCAGCAGCTGTATATTTTCATAAGGTTATTAATGTACTGAAATAATGATGGGAAAATTGTGAAGCCTAATTAATAGTGAATATATCTATGAGAAAGATAAAATTAAAAGAAAGGTTGGGCACTTCTGTGCTTTAGTGGGGTTGAATTCAAGAGTCAGGTATGTCCTGGGGTAGAAACAACACAAGAAAAGGAATGTGTCAGATGGGCAAGTGCTTATATCTCAGTATTAATGTATCTCTGGGTTCTGGTAAGGGTCTTGGAAGTGATTTTTTAATAGCTGGCTTTAGGTAATGAATGTGATTATCCTTTGGATTTGTTCCACTGAGAGGCAACATTTTTACTGCATTTTTTCCATGGGCTGTTCATTTTCAAGAGCTGTGTCTTTTCAAGACAAGCTGTAGCCTTCCTTGCTTGAGAGATTGTGAAGACTTGAGAAAAGAAAAAAAAAATCACCACTGTTGGAAATCTTCCTTCATCCCGACAAAAATTAAGCAACAATACATAAAATGTGCAGCAGACAAATTCTTCTGTGTCCACATGTAATGTCTAGGTTTTCTGTCTCATATAGCTACTACCCTAATTCCAGAAAGCCTTGTCTGCAGGCACAGAGACTATTTTTGACACATGCCTGCCACTGAGCTTGAGGCTGGGCTAAGAGCTGCTGAATGTATAGAGATGTTTGGATTTTTGTCTTTTCTCTTTAAACCCATTTTCCTGCAGGGCTGGTGGACAGTTACTTGAATTAAAGCAGCATGCCCCAAATCGGTATTTATAACTACTCAGCAGTCACTGTCTATATTTTTTCTCTCTCTATGAACTGTCCTTTAAAGCTAGGAAAGATGCAAACAGAGCTAGCAGTGGGAAGAAAATAAATTAGGTTCGTTTGAGGCTGAGAAAAACAATTACGAGCTTCTGTGTGTGTTGTTATTTCCCTGTTTGGAGGCAGGATTTTGTGAAGATGGTTGAGGACAGACAAGACCTATACTGGGAAAAAAAGTTGAGAAGCCCCACTCTGGAAGATCAGAGGGAAAGCAAATTCTGTCCAATAAGATAACTGTAGTCTTAAGAATGATAGAAAAATTATTATTTTCACTTCCTAAAATAGCTGTTAATTCCTTCATAGCCACAGGACAAGGAAAATCAGGGGAGCTGCTTTGTTTTTGCACCCCTCCTGATTCTTGCTGAGCAGAAAGAGGAAGCTGCTGGAAAGCTGCAGAGAAGTTTCCAATGAAGAATTGAGCAGGACAAGGTCTGGTGTCTAAATATGTAGGATCTGTGAAAATATTGCTTAATGTTATGTACTGTCCCCAACCATTTTCTGATATTCTGTTGCCTTTGTAATTGTATCAGTTACTCATGGACTTTTCTTCATTGTTCCTGCAGGCTGCCTGTTAGGCCAGATCCTACAAGCATTTTTGCATAAAGAGCAGCCATGACTAAAACCAGTTTGACACGATGGTACTTGCCCAGTGGGATTATCCTGCTGCCTAATGAATTTGCCAGTGGAGTGCTTTGCTTAAATTTCCTAGAATATTAATCTTAGTGCAATTAGCAATGTCTGCATCTCTCTCCCAGAGCACTGGACTAAACTCTTCAACCATGAAGAAAAGCAGTAGAGTGGGAACAGTAAAGGACCACTATTCTGCTAATGAAACCAAGTGACACTTTTGTGTTGCTTTTCCCAAAGAAAATGACCTAATTTCATGTGAAACTGATAGTCATAGCAGGAGCAATGGAAAATGGAAAACAATGAGTTCCACCTCCTGCATCCAGATCGTCATCATACATATTTTCATCGTTAGAGGCTTTGTTGTCAAGAAGGGCCAGACAAAACTTTAATTTCAGTAATTGGCTTGACAGGGTGACATGGCAAGCTGGGTGCAAGCAGCAAGTGTAGGCATTTCCTGCCTCATAGTTAAACTGCACACTAACTGCACAGCTTCTCTATCAGAAGAAAAAGTTAGGTTTAGAATGCAGGTGCAAGGTTACTGCATGTGGGGGGCTGTGTGGAATATTGTCAGGTGTATTGAAGATCCCTGAATTGCTGTAGCCAGAGCTGGTTCAAGCTCTGATCTACTTTGATAATGAAAATATGCACACTATATTTCTGGATGTTGTGTTCTGGCTTCATCCACTACAACCACTTCTCTCTTCTAGGAGCTTAGCAAACGTTTAAATTAAACCATTGAAAAAGGGGGGTAATTCATCATTAAGTTCAGAGAAGCTACAGAGGGGAATGGAGCAGTGGCTGAGTGGTGGATGTTTCACAGGTATGGTCCTGTGAATTATGTTGACTCTTGAACTCAACACAACTTGACTTGGAGCCCTGCAGCTTCTCTTTTCCTTGGAGCCAGGCAGCTGGATAATTGATGCCACTCACTGAGGGGTGATGAGGAAGCTCAAACAAATTCCCCAGAGCTGTTTTCTGAAGCCTTTCTTTAAAAGAAGAGGGTTCTGTGCTTTGCTGATCACTTTGTGTATCAGCCTGAGAAAAGGACTTCACTTGATTAGTGCTTCAATTAAAAATGTCTAGCACAGACAGCAGTTAGAAAATCCTGGCTGCAGTTCATTCCGTGGTAGACAAAGCAAACCACTTTCTATATGCTCTGCCTCTAGAGGTGTTTTACCTCCAGCTCTGTTGTGCAACCTCATCATACAAACACAAGAAGCAACTTTGCCCTGCAAAGTTATTAATGAGCTAAGGAAGAAAAACTGGGGTGCCCTAATGATTGTCTTTTAGCCATGGCCTCTAGGGATCTATGGCAACATACCAACTAATCAAGCTTTCTCTAAAGAATTATTTTTTTTCTCAGCCAGCAGCTTGACACAGCAGCTGTGCAGCCACCACATCAAAGAGACTAAAGGCTGAACAGTTATTCAGGTGGGTGCAATGGCATTAGAAAGAAGAACTGAATGGGCAAACCCACACAGCTATTCCTCTTGTATTTTTATCTGCAAGTAGGAGTCTGTGCTTGCCCACAACATTAACACCCTGTATTTCTGTGTCAACAGACTTGCAAAACTGAAAACTGATTTTGAAATTGATGCAACAATAGTAGCAGAGAGACTCATCTGCTACAAATAATGTACTTAGCCTTTTCAGTGGGCAGATGAGGTCTCAGAAGTAATGAAATCCCTGCTCCAAAATTCTCACTTGCAATAGGACTTGAGGGCAGTCACCATCCCACTCAGCTTCTGAGCAGACTGTAATAATTGACCCCAAATCAAGAGTGAATAGAAGCATTCAACCATTATTGTCTTACCTTGTACACCCATTTGAACATAAAAGAAAAATACACCTTTGGGTCTGAGATCAAATGAAACCAGGAGCCTCTAGTCTATGGGTTATGTATTTTGTCTGTTATTAAAAGCTTTCATTTTGCTATTCTAAAGCAATTCCAGTTGTTAATATCCTCTTCACATTTCTCTGCAGGCTGCTGAGAGTTATTAATTTCATGTAGCACTGTCCATTTATCCAGGGTAATTTGACTGAGTTACCTGTGGCTAATCACAGAGTAGAATCTGAAAAATTGCTCTTTTTAAGGGTGGTCTCCATTTGAGGTAAATAGACTAAAGATCAAAATCCCAGATCAAACTCTGTCTGTGCTTTTGGAACATTCAGAGCTCTGGAGAATTGGATTTCATGTGGTTAATGCACGGGAAGGAAAGGGCAGTGAGGTCCCTGGTGATAATGTCAGCCGTGAGGGTTCTGACAGGCAGAGCTGAGTGGTTCATTAACTGCTGCTCTGTCCCTCTGAGCCCTGCTGCCTTCCTGGACACACAGCCACAGCTAAGTGTGAGCTAAACCACCAGGTACAGCACGTTCCCTCCTCACCTGACAGCCTGCTAATCCTCAGGGAAACAAGCACATTTGTTCCATTCACAGAATAAGAGCCAGAGATCAATATTCTGTTAGCTATATTGTTACTGGTACATGTTCAGTCATCATAAAGTGAAAAAAGCAGTGGTTTAACATCCATTTAGCCCTTTACCCCTTGTCTGGGAATGTCCTAAAGCAGTCAAGGCATCCTGAGCCTTAAAGTCTCCTACTGCCCTTAATCTGACATTAAGTTTTTGTGTTTCCTCATACGACCCATCTTTGCCTTTTTACCTCATCTTTTCAGCTCAAATTAGGGAAAACAAAGTCACCACTATGCTCTTCTTTGGACATGTAGGGAATTCCTAACAGCTATGGACCAGCCATGTCCCATTTTAGTTTGTGGTCCTTCAGGCACAAAGAAGGAAGAAAGCGTCCGATTACCTACATAAACAGTTCTAGGGAAATATTTGCCTTTGCAGAACAAACTGCATGACAATTTTGTCTCATTCTGGTCTGTCCAGAGCATTTACACTGAAACAACATGGCCAGATCTACTTTTGCTGGTTTGGAAATTACAGCTACACAGCCAGGAACTGGAAAAGAAAACCCTAACACAAACATGTCACAATGAAGGACATGTATCTGAAGGTAGTTTTTCCTGAGTGACATAAGCAGACTTGAGCTGTTGGTAATGAGGCAAGTGCCCTGTTGTGTGAGCTCAAATAGTCTCCTTCTCTTTGGGGACTTTTGGGAGCTTTGTGCCACCCATTCTGTCTTGTAGAAAATACTCTAAAAGGTTCCTGTGTTTGTAGAATACATATAAGATTTACCTCCCAAAGATCTGCTTAGTCTTCATGCAAAAGCAAAAACCACCCTATTTTCTTAAGCATGAAATTTTAATGAGTCAAGGATCATCTGTACAGTAGCATTGTCTGATTTAATCTTCAGATTTTTGCCAGTAGGTCTCAAAGGAGATCTTACTATTATCCAGACTTTAAAGATGCTGAGAACAGAAATGAGTGAAAGAATCAGAAAATCTTTAAACTCCAATTCTTTAGGCTGTATCATTCCTCATTCCTCCCCATATTACCCTCATATGAACTGACATTCATCTCTTTAAACTCATTGTCACCATCACTTTGTCTCTATGCCTTCATTTTATTTCTCCCCTTGTCTTCACTATATTCTTTCCATTCCTTGGTGTCAGAGTAAGTGAGCATTTGGAAGCCAGCAGGGTTCTTCAGCCCTTTTTAGCCAGCCCCTTGACTGACCTCTGAGAGTAAGGTTAGTGATCAGTAGGGACATTCCACATAAGGCAAAGAACAGTGACACAAGGCCTCTTCTTGGGAGAAAATCTTAATCATTATCTGCCTTAGTAAACCACAAAATGTTTCCCCTCAGCGGAAGAGCAAGATGTGGCCATGAAGCTTGGTAACTGTGTTGCCAGTATCTATACAATGCAGTTACCTTTCAAAAATTCAGACTTTGTAAATACACTGCACTGTTCTGCAGCCAGCATTTACTGAGTTTTTCCCAACCCAAAGTCCTTTGTTTTTTAGCAGATCAGAATCAGTCGTTATGCTCTTGGGGTAAGGTGAGGGCAGTGGGAGTGGGCCCTAAGGAGAATAGAAAAGCTCCATGTGATTTACTGTGGGATCAGGGCCATTAAAGAGCATTCAGTAAAGAAAAACGGCCACAATGTGCTAAGCCATGTCAAATCTAGTCACACCTGCCGTTCTCAGACACACAGCCAAGCTGCTGTAGCCAGATTGAACATTTAGAAATGTCATTGTACCCAAAATAAAGTGGATTCTTTTGCCAGAACTGAGGGAGCTATGCAGCCTTGTGTTCTGGGAGCTTCCTGAGCTGCAGCCATTATGGTGATATCGCATTTCCTGAGGAGTTCACTCCCACTAATGAACAAAGAAGGTTGAACTGTTTCAGGTCTAAGCCTAACACCCATCTCAGATGCTGCCTTCATAAGGATGATTGAAGTTCCTGAGCTTGCACGCTGCTCTACCCAGAGAGACCTTTGCCTCCACCTGGAGTCAACTGCATTAATAACACTTCTTCTGTACTTCTGACATCTGCATCACTGGAAGAGTTTGCAGGACTAGCTGTGGGTTGCCGGGGTTTTATTTTAAATGTAAAGATGTCTGTAATTTCCTAATCGAAAGCAAGAAAGAAAGCAGAATGCTGTATTTTTCTAAATGAGAAGGTAATAAAACCAACTCTGAATATTTTGATAGATGTACTGGAAGGGTATATAATGTAGCAAACAGTTGCACTATTTTTTCCTAGTATGAGTACCTAACCTGAGAAATATTTGCTCTTTCTCTAAGTCCTCTTCCAGTTCTGAAGTTCAGAAGTTTAGAAGGAGTGGAGTACAAAGTCTCAGTGAAATGTGAAGCTTATGTAAATAAATTGGGTAGTTAGCTTTGTGAGGTAGCCTATTACTTTTGGTTTTCAGTTATCTCAAATACTGCCTAATTATTTGGGGCTTTTTCCCCCCAAAAAAGCTAAATAGTAACACTTCTGAAAGCATCTGTGCTTCACACAAAGTCACAGTCTTATGGAAATTATATTCTTCAGTTCATGTAAAGCAGCTTTACAGGAGCCCTTTAGTATGCACTGTTACCTTTTCTTAATAATCCTGGACAATTTAATTCTCTTGTGCTTTCTCTCTGCTACCCTGTTTTGTACACTATCAGGTTTGCAGGGATTCTCTGTATTGTTTTTGTAATACATGGGTTGGTTTCTAGAAAAAACTTTACTGTTGTAATCTTTGTTCTTGGATTGTGGAGCTCTATCTGTAAAGACATAAACAACTTTAAAAATGCCCTCTGTTTTCCCCAAGTTTACTGTAAGTAGCAAGTTTAGTTAAGAGAAATGTATTCTTTTAACCTCCTGTTATGTTCTGTTCCAGTTATTGACTGCTTTCACTATGTGTGTACTTAGTTCATTCCTTTACCATGGTGAAAATGACAAGTTTTGTTAATATGAGATGGTAATTGTGGTTTTGGATAAAGTTCTTCAAATTGATAATGGTGTGTGATTTTTCATTTTGTTTTCAGTTTACTTGAGAACAATTAGAAGTCTGGAATTGCAGTTATATAATTATTACCTCCAGTGATACTCTGACACTAGTGATAATTTCTTGCAATTTACAGATCTGCATGATTTGGTAGCCTTGGAAAACCATCTCAAATATACGGCATGGAAAGAACACCATGGCTGTTTCTACAGAAATGCCTTTACCAGATCTCAAAGTCCAAGAAGTGCCTCAACACATCCGGGAACCAAAAAAACAGTCTTATTTTCTTCAAACATTAGCTCAGAAGGCCTCACACCACGAGCCCTGGTGTGCTGCTCTCTGCCAGTTCTCTCCTCAGCTGAGCTTGGCCATCGTGGCTTACAAAGCTGTGCAGGTGCCTTTGTGTCTGTGGCCCCAAAACCCTGACCAGAGGCTTCTGGGGAATTAAGGGGGGCGTCAGACATTGCTGCAGGATGTCTAGCAAGCTTCTCCAAGGCAGACAGTGGCAATAGGAAGAAAGGAAAACATTCAGCTTTGCTAATGCAATACAGTATATAGATTATTATGGGCCTTTCTTTACGATTCTCCTAAAGGGATGCAATGAGACAAGTTGAGTTTAGATCTGCTGAAAGAATGACAAAAGGACATGCTAAGGGACTTCTTAAAGCACAATCTGAAATTAAAAAAATTACCTACCTTTGAAGGTAGCAAACTCGGAACATCATGAAGATGCATGAACCAATCCTGATAGCAAGTCTGACAAAATTTCATTAAAAAAATTAAAATAATAATTAAAAAAATAAAAGGCATCTTTTATCTAGTCACAGTTTTTATCAATCTAGCAACATTACACATTCCAGAATTTACCTGTCAGAATGTAAGGCAGTGCAATTGCTACACTACAGCAATATCTAATTATTATTCACTTTTCCATTGCAACTATGGAATCATACAGATAACATTTCTGTTCATTTCTAAATTCTACACAATATTAAGAAATGAGTATACTCTAGAAATGGAAAAGAATGTTCCATTTAACAGTCATTTAAAAATTTAGCTATGCGTGTCAGACTAATAAAGCCAATTGAAATTGTCAGTGCTGTTTTTTGCACAGCATGATCAACATAAACAAGCTGTCTGCTAATGTAAATTTTTCTGTAGTGAGGCTAACAAAGAACATCAGCCTTTTATCCCAAGAGAGCCTGTCCACTATGGCATTTCAACTGACATATTTTGCTGGGTCTAATGCGATGCTACAATTTTCTTTAGAATAAAAATAATTCAAATATGACCAAATGACTTCACTGCTTTAACTGCAGCAGGCACATATCTTACCTGGGTGTAGGTGAAGTTCTTCCATAAACAACCTGCTAGGTATTTCACTGCCTCCTGTCTTAAAAGAAACATTGGACTCAAACAGGAGCTTGCCTTTTGCTATTGCTCGCAAAAGTGTTATTATGAGCTAAGGAAATCACGCACAAAATTTGTATTACATCTTGTAAAGACAGACCTTAGCATCCTGAATACAAGATTACCTAACTCCCATATTTCCTTTACATATTCAGACAATGCTTGCCCATTAGAGGCAAGAAAGACACTCCTTTTATGAAGATTTTTTGTCATTTCTGTTTTGAATTACAAAGATTTTATGCCTACAGATGTTAGTTGGGTACAGAAAAAAGGTTTACTACTCTCTGCATTTCCCCAGTGACTCCTTAGAAGATTACAATATAGAGTGATTTATGATTCCCAGGGTCTTCAGTGTAGCAAACAATTTTAAACAGAGAATTTTATTTTCTTAGCAGCTCAGCTCTTCTTCCAAGCACCTGGTGCTTTTAGTTTCTTTTTTTTTTAGTGTCTCTACTCTTTCATTTCTTACCTTGTGCTATTACCCAAACTCTTTATCAATATTTATTACTTGAAAAGACTTTGAGTAAATATACCTCAAAGTCCTCTGCAACAGCAGCTGATGGAAACAAAATACTTAAAAAGTACTTATTTCTTTCACCTTCTGGAAAATCTAAAACACCCATTAATTCCTTTGAAAGTCTCATGCTTCTGTGGTTTTTAAAATAATTTTTGTGACCACACCAGCTGCTCTTAGCCAAATGTATTTCTATCCTCTGTGAAAACTTCCCTAATAATTTCTGTTTGCTATTTACTGACTTGATTTTGTTTCAGGTAGGTCCTATCTTTTGAAGTACGTCTTGACTGAACTTTCCTAAAATCAAACTCAAACTTTGACCTTGTAAGAATTTTCCTTACCTTCCTGTTTCTTTTGTAGTTCAAGATATGTAGGACTTAATTCTTAAAGTTGTTGTCCCAGTTGCCTTGGTTCTGATTGTAGGATACTCTAGAAACCTTGATTTTTCCATCTTCCAATCACAGTCTAGAATTTCTGTTCTTCAGGCAATTTTGGGGAAAAATACATTCTAAATGTGAAAAAACAAGATAAACAAACATAAAACTTAACAATGTTTTGTCCTATTTCAGAATAGTTTTATCTTTGATTTTATCAAGAAGATGCTGAGACCTCTGATATGAAAAGAATCAGAGCATTTCTAGTGCAGTACAATGGGACAGCATAACTGCAAACACCTTCGGACGTTCACATGCTAAAATTTTCAATATAATCTTGCCACTGAAGTAATTATTAAATTTATCAGTATGTGAACAGCAATACCCTATTATCTGCTCTGCAATAAAATCATGGGGATGTGTTTTAATGTGTCTTCAAATGCCCAGTTAAGAATGTTTTCTGCAGTGAGACTGATTTGAGTTAGATGAGAGCCATCCATACTTTATAGCTGGACAGCAGTTCTCTGCATTGTTCAGTGCTTCTGTACTTTGCGTGCACTAATTCTTGCTAAGTGGGGAAGAGCTGCCTCAGAAACCTGATGCACCATGAACAAATTACTTGGAGATCTAAAAAGTTCTGTTTCTAAACTGGTTCAGCACAGGAAATTGTCACCAGTGCTTACAAAACCCCCAGCAGGGCTGCTCTGATGAGGAGCTGCTGTGCTTCCCATGGGTTTGTGTGCAGCGTGGGGCTGGGAATGAGGGCTCTGTGCCAGCTCCTGTCTGGGGTTGTGCAAGGGCTCACCAGGGCAGGCACCGGGCAGCCTCACACAGCTGACCTGGGAAGTTGGTTGTAGGTTACCCCATCTTTCCTGGTCAGATAAACCCCATGACTCACTGCAGGGAAATAGGAAGTGCCTCCTTCAAACCTGCAGGGTAAGAGAATTCCATTGTAACACATCCATTTTAACAGAAAAGGACCACGGGAAAAGAATATCTGTTAAATCAAGTGCTGAAGCAATGCTTTATACTAAAATAAAGCAGCACCTAAAAAACCCATCGAAACAAAAACAGCAGAGCATATTTGGCATAGAAATGAGGACATTGTCTCTCAAACCACTTGACTATTTCCTCTATGTTACAATACAAGCCACAGAAAATGCTATCACATCAGATAATCAGAACTAGAATGCAGGGCCATTCCAAAACTGGAAATTAAAAATCTAAACATCAGGAGGTTGTTTCCTGCACTGCAGGTGTCAATTGCCTATTCCTTGCACATCCCAGAGACAAAATAATAGCACAATAGCAAGATTGAATAAGGAAACAAACAAACTCAAAACACAAAACAGAATAAATATGAACAGGCAAAAAAACCCTAAACACAAAACCACTATAAAATCCCAGACAGTTTCTGAGCACAGAAAGGCAAATTTTGCCTGGAGGCTTTATTCTGACTGTCCCCTTGAAGGAGAGACTGTACTTTCCGTAGCCTCCTGGAAGGACAACTCTTGACAAGTCCAGGAGCAATCCTGTGACTGACACTTCAATGGCAAGAGCAACTTGAGCATGACTTTGACTTATCCTCTGGACACCATCAATAGACTTCACTTTCCAAGGGACTTCACTTCCCATTCCTCATGCATCTCCCACTTAATGTAGCAAGTTTTTCATGAAAACAAAGATAGTAAACTAAGATTGTATTTTCATAACCAGTTAAGAATCAGGTCATTGCACACATTTCTCCCACTTTATTTAGCATACCTACAACTGTGTTAGTTTATCCTGATGTGTTTGGCTCACATGAGTGTTAAGATTTCACTGAAAAACTTCCAGAATTGGTCTCTCAAGTTTCCACTGTGAAAAATGATGCAGCCCGAACATTGGTTATTTCTTGTTCACCTTGAAGTTTTTACAGCTGAAAGTTTTGGTAGCATAGATCCCAAGGTTCAACTAATGGTAGGACCCATATGGTTAACTGCTCAAGTTAAATGAGAAATGTAATAATTTCTGAAGCAGGTCTTGAAACTTGAGGCCAAGTGAGCTGAAGTGTTCTACATACCTTAGCTGGTCTTACTGGTTATCACAGTGTCATTGTGAAATTTCTCCTCTCCTCACCAACTTAGAAAGTGTAATCACTTGGCTGGGGATATTTGAAGGCAATAATATTTTCATGCAAAATAGGACTCACCTTCTCTCCTTGCTTCTGATTTCAATCCTCACTTCATCTCAGGGAAGGTATTTAAAAGTTAGCATCCGTTCCACTTATCAATATAGAAAAAACTGGCTAGGAGAAGACATGAAAAGCTTTCAATAACTTCAGATGTGTATTCGTCAGCTGGAAATCTGCACAGCATTTTCTAGGAAATTTGAAATTATCATAGTGACTGCATTAATAAACTTTGCAAAACTGCATATTGGTGCTTTTTGTCTTACCCCTCTTAAAATATGCAGTTGAAGAAATAGTTTAAGACTTGTCTACTCACAGCTGAGTTTTCTAGCTGTGAAAACACTTGTATTTTCTCTCTTGTCCAATTAATCTCTATTTAGTGCCTAAGCACTAAAATGGGAGTATGGCAAATAGTATTCAACAACTCAGTGAGTGCAGCCTTGGCCTCACAAACATGAGTTTGCCTCCCCATGTGCAGAAGGGGAATCTGAGCTGTTCTCCACATTCATGTGGATGTGCTCTGACCAATGAATACTGGATATTGCTGGGGGGGGAGAAGGAAGGAGAAAGAATATAGTTAATTAGTTCTAGTGGTGCGCTGACTCTCACAGATGAAATCTGTGGTTCATGGAACACAAGCTGCCCATTTGGGATCATCAGAAGAGCTTTCCCTTGGGTGTGCCAAAGCAAACTTTAAGAACCCCCAGATACTTGGAGAGTTCCCAGGTTAGACAGCTTCCAGGAGAGATTTGAAAGTTTGGGGGAATTTGGAGCTTTAGGGTTCTTTTTGGTTGGTTGGTTGTGATTTTTTAAGATGGAAACAGTAATGACAGAATTCAGAAATTTAGCTTTATTATGGAACTCTTTTTAAACCACTTGCAAGCCTAAGTCTTATCTATTCATAAATTTATACTTGAAATTAATTAAAAATCATTACATCTTCACAACTGGCTTGATTTTTATCACTGTTAAGATATTTCCAGTAAACTATATTATTTATAACTATGTTACCTCTTCAGGGTGGAAACCTTTCTAATAATAAGATTCAAGACAATAAGGTTTGGAGTAACAGATTTTAGTGTCTGTTCCATAAGTTTTGTTTAATTTAATTGGCATAGTGCAATCTGTGAGGCTGTCAGGGGATGGCATCATGGTTTCTGTAAGTGAAATTTAAAGAAACTGGAGGAGATTTCTGGAAGGAAGCTGTTAAAAAATCTTGTGATTTCAGTTCTAATGAGAACTGAAGTAATTCTTCTGATTGTTGGATTTTAATTTGCAAAATTCCATTCCATGTAAACCTTGCAGTGTCTATATCACCAGTTCCTTAGTCTTAGAAACAAGTTTGCTTGGCTATTTGGATACTGATCTAAGCTATGAATGGTTCTTCTTCTTTGCTATTAAGTCAGAGGCAAAATCCTTATCTGCTTCCAAGAAAGAGAAGTCTCTAAGCCTCTATTGCCTAATTTTCCAGATGCCAGGCTATCCATGTTCCTTTTTTCCCTTGACCTACAAAATTACCTCAACACATTACAATTTATAAGAATTATTTTTATTCTATAATGATATACACTTACCTTCTTTTTTCTCTCCTGTCTTCATTAAGTTATGTCACTGCACACACTGCAAACGCCTTCCATTCTTCAAAGATGATTTGACCCTGGAAAAGTACATGGATTTCCCTGGAAAGCTGGAAAACTGAGACATGAGATTGAAGTATTACTCCTAATGAAAACCATCTAAGACTGAACAATCTAAATCTAAAGTGATATTTTTCCTATCTTGTTTGAGAGAGCAGTAGCTTTGAGATAATCATAACCAAAGTATTTCCCTTCTGTTGCATCTGTGACGAATAGTGTGTAATGTAATATTTTAGCCTTGAGACAGCATTAGAACTCTCTCCTGGAAAGGTACATTATCTACTATGAACTAATCCTTATATCACATCACAGCTGCAGTGACTGATGAGTCTTTTTCTTTATAGCCTGTGAAGACAACATGATTTATATCCCATCGCTTCACCACTACATGAGGAATTCACAGAAGGCACTCGCCACCCCCCTTATTGCTTGCTTTACCCTAAGTCACATAGGATACAGTCATGTTAGTTATGTAGAGATGAATCACAAACTTGAAATAGATATTGAAACAAAAATACAGTGCATTTCTTCTCCTAGATTCATTTTTCAACAAAGTGTTGCTTTGAAAAACTATTCCTTCTCAACAAATGTCACTCACTTATGGAAAAGGTTCAGCCCTGTTTGGAAATTCGTGGTCTATTTATATACAAGAACAAGTAAAATAATCAAAGTGTTCTCTGGCTTTGGAATCCTTTTAAGGATTCCTCTGATATATTGTTTAATGTCTATAACACAGCCTTGAAGCTTTCCTCTCTTGTGCAGTTTAGAAACACAGAAAAGTTATTTTCAGTGGCTTCCTACGTAGTTTGGTGAGAATCATTGAAAGCAAGGACATGACAATTTGGTTTCCATTATTCAAAATAGCATCATAATTTACTTTTGGAGCAAATTGAGCAATATTTTCAGCAGACGCCCAAAAGATAATCTTACTCATCTTCTCCACACACATTTCAAATTATTGTACCCAGTGCAATGCTGGGTTCAGCAGGGTCTCTCTTGATTAGGGCCACTAACAGAAAGTTCCAAGTCAGACCCTTTATTTCACATATCACCCAGAAAATTTCTAAGTGACTAAGAAAATTTCTAAGAAAATTTCTAATGACTGAGAGGAAAAGAAGTCTCCCAAGTTAACATTCTTGAGCAAGCTCAAGTTTTCAAAACCCAGGGTAATTTGAAAATTCTCCTTTTTTGCTTTGCCATGATACCTGTCAATGTTTTTATCTGCAGAATAGTGACTCAGCTTTCCCCTTTTGAATCAACATATTAAAAGAGTAAATCTGTTTCTCTCATCCTGCTAGTACTTTTCCTTCTTTGGTATGGAAACCTGTATCCCTGAAGGCAATGAGAGGAAAATTCTCTGCATAGGGGTGTGAGAACTGCTGACTGGTTCACAAATAGATGCCTGTTGTCCTTCAGTCATTCTGTATTTTTAAAACAACCCACCACAAGACCAGTAGTCCTTAAAAGAAATTTGCTGATGTTATGTTTCCTGTTACCACTATTTGACACTGCTTTCCCACTTTTCCATGAGTGATATCCTGTCTCACTGGGGCAAGAAATAACAATGAAAGGTTTCCTCTTTCTGGTGATTCACGTCAAAAGAAAGGGCACCTTGGTGGACACTGTATCTCTGATCAAACTTTCTTCTTGCTTTTTCAGTTTTCTTTTAAAAGTATATGCAGTGCATCTGCTGCGTTTACACTACATTTGTTTTGTTTTGCTTTGTTTTGCGGTTTTTTTTGGAAGGCACTCACCACTCCCCTTACTGCTTGCTTTATCCTAAGTCACATTGGACACAGTCATGCTGTTTGCAAGGGGGTTTTTGTTACCTTCTTACATGATGCTTGCTTTTCATTTTGATCCCTTTCTATCTTTGAGGTTCCATTCTACAGTTTGGTAGTCACCATTCAGGAAACCTCAGAATCTTAATGAGTTGGAGCTCTTATGGTGATCACTGTAGATATTGAGAGCCACAGGGAGGCATTTGGGGTTTCTTTGTTTACTTGCTTTTCCTTAAATATACAGCAACCACAGCAAACCTTTAAGTTTTAGGTCCCTTCCAACTGAAATACTCTATTCTAATATTTCAAAAAGAGTAAGAAGACAATATGCTTTGGAATCTTTTATTTATTGGTTCAGGGTTGTTGTTTTTCTTCATCTTCATTCTTTTAATTTCCATCACCTCTCCTATGAAGACAGATTAAGAGAGTTGGGGTTGTTCAGTCTGGAGAAGGCTCCAGAGAGATTTTACAACACCTTCCACTTCCTAAAGAGGACCTACAAGTAAGCAGGAAAGGGGCTTTTTACAAGGACAGATAGGGGGTGAGAGGTAGTGGCTCTAAACTGAAAGAGTGTAGGTTCAGATTAGATATTAGAAAAGATTCTTTCCGGTGAGGATGGTGAGGCACTCACCATCTCAACTGAAAAAAGTTTGGATGCCAAGTCTCTGGAAGTTCAGGGCCAAGCTGGATGGAGCTTTGAGCAATGTGATTTAGTGAAAGATGCCCCTGCTCATACCAGGAAGGTTGGAAATAAATATTCTGTAAGGTCCCTTTCAAACCCAAACAATTCTATGACGCTGTGATTAAATGTGTTGGGCATTAAAAAAAAGAAACTAAAAAATTATAATTTCAGATTCAGCAAGACCGCAATTTCCAGCCTCAATGAAATCTGAGACATTTTGCTTATTCCCAGGTGTAACACAAGTGAAATGGGAGACAAGCTTCTTCAGAGAGATATTTACTATAAGGAACATGACGATGCGGAAACATCTTGGTAAATTACCATGAAACAGGCAAAACAGTGCTGGGCAACAAGCTGCAGCTTGGAATTAACTAAAAATAAGTTCTGTCTGCAACATAACAAATTATCAGAAAGACAGATGGCCAAAAAGAGGAAAACCAGAATTGTTTCCTCTGGGGCTGGATTTCTGAAAATAAACACTCAGTTTGTCCCAACTTTGTAACAGAAAATAGAATTCAATAGCATGGAGGAAACTGGAGAATCACACAATAGGAATGCAGTATTTCAAAGTGTAGCGATATGAGGGAGGGGAGCAATAATGACAATTGTTCTTTAAGTCTGTGCTGAAAGCAGACTGAGAGGAAGTTTGGTCTGCCAGAGGCAACAGTCTGGGAGGCCTTGGGCTGGCTGGCTGGCCTGTTTACTCCTCATATCTGAACCAGACATTGAATCCCCCTGTTTATACATTGCTCCCCAAGCTATACTTCTGCCTGGGAAGAAGAAATTATCAAGGTTTTCATCACATTTTAAACAAGAAGAGAGCTGGCAAACAAAGCCAGCATAGTGATGTAGTGAATAGCTCCAAGAGAACACTCTATGGTGATGGTGGAGATCACAGCTATCAAAGAACAGGGAACATCTGTCACTTTCATTTTAAGTGCTTATTTTTAGCTTATTTTTAGAGAATTCTATGATTTTGTTAAAAGGCTTTGATTTGTTTCGTCACCAAATTTCCCAGAATGTCTCTGTTTAAGTTCCACATGCTTATACAATGAAACTTTGACCATGTTGAATTAGGGTGTCTCCAAATGAAAAGAACATTTTGATAGCATGGATGGAATGGTTGTTCTGGGAAGGTCTTCAGCCAAAGGAATTTTGAGTGTGCCTAATTATATGGATGGAACTGCTCAAAAGACTAATTAGGTCCCCACATATTTTGGAGAAGTTTCTAGGCCTCTCCATGTAGAAACAAGTTCATCTGTCTATGAAAGTTGAGATGAAAATACTTTCTTAGGAACAGAGTTTAGACACCTACAGATCCCTAAAACCTGATCCCAGAGATAAAAATCTGGCTACAAAATTCTAGTGCATACTGAGGCTTCTTCATTGTTATCAATGCAAATTCTGATGCTAATAAAAGTCATTTAACTTTGTTGAGCAATTATTTAGTTCCTTGATAAATTGCTTGTCAAAAGAAGAGATTTGGCCAGAGTAGCAGTTAGCCAGGTACTACCTTACATCTGGGGACAAAATTTGCAGACTAAATAGCTCACAACACGACGCAGCAAAACCTGGTCTTATCCTCCATGCTAGACCTGGACGAGGAAGAAGCAAAGAAACTTGATACCACAACTGCATATTATCCAAAAGGTTTCCTCTAGCAGGGAAATTCTCACCTGGAGCTCAGTGGAGGGGTAAGGGGGACAGGACTGCCCAGCCACACAGCCACCACCATATCTCACAAGCAGGAGCAGATGCACTTGACTACACTGAGAAAAGGGATGGTCAGCCCTTCTGGTGTGTGAGCTAAAATAATCAGTGACCATCATAAGGGTGGTCACCAACAGTACACATTTGTGCCCTCTTTGTGCAAGTTTCAGACACCACTGACCCTCAACAACATAAGTACATCATGAAAATGAAAAATGAATTACCAGCTGTTTGGTTCTTCCTTTACAAATTATACTTCTATGAATTTATGAAAAAGACTGCCACTTGCAGCGCTATTCACTTACTTGTGAATGTTGTGGACAGGAAGTTAGGGTTTGCAGTGCTTTTATTTCACATCTAAAGGATGACCTTCAGCTCACCTCCCTGTGGGGGTGAGAAGAAGGCCATCATCTCCCTGGTGCTTGGCTTCTGTGTCCAACCTGCTACTGCATATTATCACTGGCAGATGGTCATACTCCTGTGTCTGCCCTGTCACACTCACACAAATCCCCTCACCTGCTTCAGGTCACAACCCTATGCTCCCAGAGAGAGTGACAAACAACCCTCTCCTGTTACAAAATCTCCTTCCCCCAAGGAAGAGCCCTGGGGCCATGCCAGAGCTTGGGGAAAGCAGAGGTGTGGTCAGTTGTTTCCTCTGCTCCGAGTTGCAACTTAACCAAGTACCCCTATTTCCTGGCAGCACAGAGAGGTCTGGACTGTATCATGATTAAAAAAAAACAAACTTGGCTGTTCAATTTAGTCATAAATAACATTTAGAATACTTAAAAATATGAGCTGATGAAATAATACATCAAAAGATGAACTGGGGAGATGTTAGAACTCATTTAAATCCCAAGCCACAACAAGTTCTGTACATTTCCTTGTAGTTGCTATAAACACCTCAAGGCTCCTCAGGTCCTGGGGAGGGCGAGGGGAGGCACATACCCATCTCACAAATGTACATCCCTTGGTTCACCACGCAATGAAACACCCTTCCTGCCAAAGGGTGTTTTCAGCAGTAGTTGGAATTTATCCCATGCGTTTAATCCAACCATAAACAACGGCATTGCATTTGCCTCTCTCATCTCTGAATGTTGTTTATACTCACTTGGATGTAGTGCAGGCTGGCTAGTCCATCTGGATGTCTTCCCCTGCTGCTTTTCCAGGGAAATTAATAAACCCTATCCTGTTTACTGATCCCAGTACGAACCCCCAAAAACAGGGAGTTGTGGTGATTCACATTAGTTGTTTTGAGTTCAGTGAGGTTAAAAAAAAATGTTACCTGCACTGCCAGTACTTTCTAAAGAGGTATGAAATGACAGTGGCTCTCAAGAGGAGTCACGACCCTGTCTCTCGTAATTCAGTGAGGCCAATATAGCAGAAAGATGCACCCATGGCATTTAACAGTATGTACGATACTGAAGAGAGCTTGAATCACGTCTGGGCACTTTCAACCATGTGTTCAAAGCTCTCAGCAATCCAACAGAAGTATTTTCATCTAAATATTTGAAAGGCCTTGCATCCAGTGAGAAAGAAGTTGTAAAAACCTGGGCACTTGTCTTGGAGCACTTGGTAAAAGCATGCAAGGGCCTTTTCTAATTAAAAGCCTGGATGAATACCTGTGTACATATAAATGCATGGGTCAGGAATTGCTGCAAAGACAAAAATTATGATACTTCTGAATTTTATTTAGAACTTTGTAAATAGAAGCAGAAATCACAACACGAACCACTGTATTAGGCTAAAAACCTGTGACTCGTGAGAGTGGTTTTTGTGAGGCACACTTATCTCTACTCACTTGTATAGAGAAGCTGTCCTGTGAAGTATTTTTCTTGGCTAGAGTCTATGAAAAATTAAATGTAGTTTTCTAGGCAAGAGGAGGTTGGACAGTGTGCTGGTTACTCTCCTAATTTCCTGGGATAAATTCCTAGGCAGAGCTCTTTGTCCAGTTTTAGTGAGAATGGCCAGACTACTGGGTATTTTTATATGTCAGAAATTAATCCTAGCACAGTTTATACATACTAAAGGACTGTCACAAAGAGTACTACAAGCTAATTGATCCCAGCAGTCTCTCTAAATGTGGTTGCCATGATACATCCAGACCTTCCAGTCGCATCTGTGCTGCACATTACAGGGATGATGTCAGGCACAAGCCACATGATTCCAGAAACACCCTTTGGGGTGCTTATTATAGATAAATGCCTTTGGGAATTTATCTATAATATCCCTCAATCTGGTATAGCAGCACAACATTTATTAAAACCAATTATAATTGTCTCAGAAACCTGAAAGATCACAGTAGAGTTACGTGCTTTCCCACCCATTGTCTATTGGAGAGGACCAGATGGAAGTCACATTGCTTCCTGATGAGATGGGATGGAAACTGCACCCCTTCCTGGGCTAATCTCTACTAGACCATCACCATCCAGGGGGAGGACACCTGCCTGTGTGGTGTCAGAGTCATCTCTGCTTACACAGCTTTGCAGTCTTGGTTCTATAGCAATTCAGGCAAAAGGAGACGCTTCAGATGGTGATTTTTGTGACACAATCTAGTTAGGAGTCTGCTCTGGGGTCAGCAACGTGGGGCTTCATCACAATTCCATTCTTTAGTGCCAATTGTGTGGTAACTCTTCTGCAACAACAGAGGAACAAAAAACTACCTTGGATCCACACAAATACAGACATAGCTTCTGGTTCTCATTTGGAATGGAAAATTTAAACACAGATGTTTAGATAGACACTCCTCTAGCAGCTTCTTGCTTGCTGCTCACTTTCATATAAGCCTTTTATAATTTAAAACATGTTTGAGGCTTCTAATTACTCAGGAATGCTTTCCATTACAGCTACCCTGAAGCTCTGTCCCTCTGAATGTCCTCAGTAATCCTGAGTGTGGGCTGTGCTTCTTATCCCTCCTGTTCTCCTTCTGTGTTACAGGCTTTTCTTCCCAGTCTGATTATGCACACTGGACTTTTGCTTTCCAAAATGCACCATAATGTGCACCACTTGTCCTGCTCAGGACAAGTGACCTGAGCAGGGATCTCAAACCAAGACCTTGATGATTGCAGGGTGTTTTCCAGCCCAGGCAGACATCTCTCAGTGTCAAAATGCTCAGCACAAAATGTCCACACTGGGTGAAAAAGAGTGATAAAGGATAAAGTTTGGATGGAGTTTTTTTAGATTTGTCCACAGAGGCAATAAAATAGTTAGCAAAAAAAAATTTTTTTTAAGTGTCTGCTCTAAATATTGATTGCTGGAATTATAAATAAAAAGAAAAAACAACCCCAAAACAATTCTTAGAAATAGATTAAAGCAAAAAATATTTACATGACTTGGGTATAGTTATTTTCCACCAGTGCCTATAGCAGATACATTCATGGGGACAGATTTATTTAGAGGTATTTTGTAAGATTATAGAGATACAGAGAACAGTTCAAGAAATCCTAAAACTCCTAAAGTTTGGAAGATTTTCCCACACATTTCATTCCATAAGTTCAGACCATCAGCAGTGCTGTGGACAGAACAAAGACTAGACTGACTTTTGATTTGAAGCTGCACACCACTTTTCCTGCTTCTGTGTGCACCCCTGCTCTGGCTGTTCCCCAGTGTTTATGAGGTACACCAACTCCACCAAGATGCAGAGCAGCTTGCATGGGAGGATATCAAAGTATTTTGAAGAACTTGTGTGCAAGAGTTGGCCAAGAACCATCTCCAGTTTTCAGCAGCATGATGGAGGAGTTAGAAAGTTTCAACTGGCAGAATATCAATTCTGCCCTTATGACCAGCCATATCTGAAATAAAACCTGCATAAATAAATAAAACCAGAATGAAATAAAACCAGATTAACCTGCAAATATTTTTTTTTTCATTATAACTGCCCTGGGGAAAACTATTCTGCTTGGATGGAAACCTTAAGTGTGGGAGCATGGAGCAGTAAAACAAAGGGAGTAAGGGAGCAGGGAGAAGATAATGCTTGGAAAGGGAAATGAGAAAAAACCTGAGACTTTTCAGTATTTTGTAGGTATTTTCTTCTCTCCCAGGCAGGGCACCCCCTAGCTTGGTGCAAAGTGATGCTGAAGTTGGGAGCACCATTTTCCTGGATTCCTCATTTTTTCAGGATGGGAGATAGATAAGGTTGATGCAGAACCTCTCAGTAAACAGCAACAGCAAACAGCAACAATTCAGAGGCAATACTCTGAACTTACAGGAAACATGAAAGGGGCTGCAGTTAGGGACCTTCATTCCTGTCACCAAAAGCTGTGACTCTTCAAAGGAAGGTAGCAAATATGTATAGGACATATACATGGGCATACTTGTGTACTTGACACAAAATAAAAGTACACTTCAGCCTACAGGGCAAACAAGCACCAAGACACTACGAAAGCAAAATACAATTTGTTCTTAATCAGATTTTCCTTCAAAGAAAGAAATGAGTAAGTAGCAGACAAAAGTTCATGAACTCAAATTAGTGGTGCAAATCTCCTAGTTAAAAATCATTTGAACTTTGCTGAACTTCCCGATCTGAAGTGTAATGTATGATTTATAGTGCTGCTGAGAGCAGCTGTGACACTGACACAGACCAGAGCCACACAAAGTGCTGTTTGGGAGAGCAGAAATAATTTTATAGGAAGTGTGATAAATAAAGCTTTGCTGTAAGTTTTTAGTTTTAAGATCATTTACTGTCTATTTGCGACATTTTCCCATTGAGATGATTAAATGCATATCCCAAAGGACAGAGAATCATTGCATTGGCTAGTTCTATGCTGGAGTTGACCTCAGTGCTGCAAACTGTACAAGCAGCTCTCACAGGAGTCTGAAATTTGCATGTTAAAGTCCTTTGCTTTGCACTACACATTGACAAAAAGCCATACATGTGTCCAGACCAAATGCACCAGATTTTAATACTAGTAGCAGATAGGAAACAACTTCTTTCAAAGAGAGTTGTAACAGTCTTAGGTATTAGTGCATCACATCTCATACTGAAACTTCTGAAAATCAGTATTTTAAGATAAAAGATAGATGGAAAATAGAAGAATTAGCTCAACTATGCAGAAAGAATACCCTTGTCCTCAGGCTCAGCTCCAGCATATCAACTACTATCAACTTTAAATTTCTTTTCCATGTTCCTGATGGAAATATTAAAAGATTAATGATTTCTCAGCTGTTATTTGCTTGTAGCATGATAAATTATTTCAATGGAATTCTGTGTCAGTCTTCCACTTTGATATATGCAAATTGATTTTATTTTAAGTTAAATTATACAGTGCAAACCCGTCCTTCTCATTGCTTATGAGGGTGGAAAGGAAGAGAAGATTTGTTCAAGTGATCTTTAGAAGGAGTGTCAGTACCTAGCCTTCCCATGACAAGCACGACAAGCATACAAGGCAGTGCTAGGGCAGATTTTCCTTAGCATGGCTTTTGAAGCAAACTGCTGCACAATTCCAGTGGTTCACCTTGTGAGAACAAAGCAGAGAAGCCTTTGAATGCTACCCCAGACAGAGCCACAGCAGGACACCACTCTACCCTTCCAAGCACTGTTGTTGCTTTCTTTTAAAAATAGTTACTGAGACCAGACCGTTCTTTGGCAAAATGGGTACAGCTGCATCCACAGCAAAGAGCAGAGCTCAGGTATTGCACACTAATGCTCAGCCCAATGACACGGCCCAAGCAAAGGCAATCTCAGAAGGAGAAATCACTTTCAGTAAAAAAGCAACTGAAAAGGAGTACTTTACCAAGTACCCAGGATGTGATAAAATACCATACCCATCACAATGTACTTCACTGATAATCTACAACAACAACAACAAAAAGACAACACTTTAGAGTGAGCCAAAATTATCATATAAATTCATAAGACTTCACTCTCTGTTTTTGCACTGGTTTGCCATATGGAAGACACAGAAGGAACATACTGATGTTTTACTATATGGAATATACTCAAGGAATATGGAGAGCATTGAGGAAAGCTCCAAACAAAATTTGCTACCGACAACAGATGATGTACATTGTCAGGGTCAAATCTCAGAAAACGGAAAGATATTTGCAAGTCTTGCACATTCCTTTTAGAACATGGCAACCCTCCGGATAATCTAATTATTCCTTATGGTTATACTGTATTTGCTTGAAATACGTGCCTAAAGTACATGCTTGGATTAATGCTTGTAGAGGAAGTCACAAGTAAGACTGAAATAATCTCATCAAAATCTGAGGGCACATTTAAACAAGATAGTCTGATCAATTCTTCATGGCCAATGCCAAGATTTGGACGACATTATCTCAGATTAAACCAAGTATCACAAATTCAAGCCCTGGAATATTGAAATTCTATTATTACAGTGCTGAACTGATGGAAAACACAATGCAGCAACAAGTACAATCTGTGGGTTTAAAAACCAATGAAGCTACAAGCACTGAAAATACTCCTAATGGGTAAAGAATGTTTCTGATTTAACTTTTGTTGATATGAGTAACTATGCCCTGCAGACCAACTCCCAAGTGCAAGGCACGAAGTAATCTTTAGCAACTAAATCTAAATCTGACAATAAATCATTTTAGAAACATTCTTCTTGTTCACATGGGAAAATGTTGCCTGAAAAATCTTGGTCATAAAGACTGCATGTTTGAAAATTAATACTGAACTGGTGGAAATAATGAGTCAGTCAGTGGGTAGGTATTCTATAGGGTTTAGTTTAATAGAAAGCACAGTGGATAACCAGAGCTATTTTTGCAGTTAGAATAAGTAACAAGGGCTGCACCAGTCTGGATGAGACTGCTCTTTTATGCATCTTGTCTTCACCACATGCTTATGCTATACAAAAAATTGAGACTAAATTTTAAAGAAAGAAAGAAATTTTAGAAATTATCCATTTCATAGTCATTAACATTTATCAGTTGAAATTTTTTTTCTCATCAGCAGCACTGGAACAGCTTCCGAGCAAAATTCTTTGACAGCATGAAAAAGACAAATCAAACAAAAACCTGAAGATGGGATCCATTTGAAGTTAAACCTGCAAGGAAACGAAATATTTGGAGAAAAGGGAAAGAAGATTTTTTTTTCTCCAGAGAGTAGTGAGAGGCATTAAGACATAAATTGCAACTCTTTATAACTTTGACTTCCCAGCTGTAACTACTCCAACTATTTTCTGAGATCATAAATTACACACAAGGTAAGAATGCTTTGACGCTAAAATGACTGATCCAGATCAGACAGAATGATAGAATTATAGGATAATTTGTGTTGGACCTTAAAGCACATCTCATTCATTTTCATTTCTCAGGTTCTTCATTGAAAGATATTCCAACTTTTCAATCCTTCTAAAAATTCTCCCTTAGAGAGGGCTTTCTAGAACCATTTTTATATTACAAAACCTCACTCCAGATGAAACCTAGCAGTGTTCTGAATTCCAAAAGTTGAAATGAAAGTTTATTATTAAAGGTGGATACACCTTCATGCAGTTGGATATCCTGCCTGATGTCCTGGATACCCTGAAGCACTTCAACACCACTACACCCCATCCTTGCCACAGGGTGGGAGCAGATGGTGGGGGCCCAGGAATCCAAACACAGCAGAGAAGTTGGGCTACACTTCAGGGCAGTTGTGAAGGGGTTGCAGAAGTGAAAGGGGGACACATGACAGTTATTATGTCACTTGCAGAAAATAAAAGTACATTTCCCTGCACAGTTTCATTTCCCACATGCTCAAAATCCATACAGAGACATTTTTTGAAATAATCTCTTGAACAAAAGTAATTTTTTTCCATAGTTTGTCTGTTTTCAATACTCAAGGAACTTGAGGATACCTTAAGACCACCAGTCTTGATTTCCATGCACACCATTTCAGTTCTGCAAGCACCACTTGGGGTATCCCATGAAGAATCTTCACATCCTGTCTTAGAACCAATTGTCCAGATCCATTTTCAGCCCAGCCAACCATAGCAGGACTATAAGATAAGGTTTCAAGGGTAAGTACTTAGTTCTTTTCCTTGTAATCTATCCAAATTATTATAATAATTAATTATCCAAACACAAATTTAGCAAGTTCAAACAAAGGTGATTCCCATCAGAATTGTGCCACTCTTCCCACTCAAAGAGAATTAAAGTTTGAAATGGAACTTGTGGCTGCTCTGAGCAAGCCAGACTGTGTAGGTGTCACATTTGGCACACACATCTGATTTGGGAGGTTTCTCCATGCAGTGACACTGAAGCATCTGAGATGTGTCAGCCTGAGAGGCAGAAGGAGGGTGTGTGGCTACAAGCTTCCAGTAAGTGGGAGCAGGCACAGCCCCTGCCATGCCTTGCTGCCTGTTGTCTCACCAGGAGCTCTGCTGCTCCTGGAGTTTCTCAAGCAGATAATTACTAGAGTTTTAATTAACCAAGTGTCTGACTGTTCCAATTGAATAGAGGAGAAATTGTTTGTCCAAAGAAGCTCAGGTAGGATGTTTTCGAGGATTGACACACCCACTAAAATGGCAAATACTTAACATGCTCACAGGCTTTCATTCCTTTGATATTTATAATTTATTTAACAAACACTGGTTTGGCTTAGAAAAGTTATTTGTAACAAGAAAAGCAAATAGAGAGCAAGGATGACTTGTATCAACCCAGAAAAAAAGAAAAAATCCACACCACTAAAATCAGCTGACCATTTAGTTTAACTTTCAGTGTCAAAATACTTTGCACATGTATTTACATTTGGAGAACTGGGCAGATTTCTCATGTAATTCACTTGGAACCTACTCCTTTAACCATCTCCATTTTGCAACAAAAACTACAACATAAAGACTCTTTCATTTAACTTGGAAACAAAATGAACAAGGCATGGACATGAAAATGCAGCCTGACATCTATTTACAATAAACAGAAAAAAATTTAAAACCACCAATAATCCTTAGCTTCTTCATGAGTCACACAGAGGTTTTTGTCTCTTGCTGTGCCCCACCTACTGCAGAACAGACAGCAAACACCACTCTGAACACAGCAAGAACTGCTGCATCAAAACAGCTGGAAGCTGATTTTCCAGGACCGAAATTTCACATGGAAGTGCTCTCCTTAGCAATCCAAAAGTAGAATCCTGAAATCCAGGTCATATTTCATAACAAGGTAGGCACAGTTATCCCCAGCTTGGTCAGAAATCAGAACTTTTACACCTGACCAAAACTGCCAATAGTTCCCTGTTCTCCAGGTTCTATGAGAAAATACATATCAATTACGTGGGAAACCTCTTTTAAAGTTTTAGGACTAAAATATTTTTCTTTAATTTTTGTTTCCCTCCTTAAATGGGAACTAAATGTCATGTTAGGACTATTGAGGCTGGTGAGGACTATAGAGGACACACACAAAGTAAGAGTAGACTGCCATTCAGTTGTAGCAGATTTTCTGAGAGAAAGAGGGCACGATCCGTCTTTAGAATAAGACAGTAAATTACCCAGCTGAGATCTACCTGGCTGAGGCCTGACCCTGAGGTTTGGCTTTGAGGCCCTGAGGCCTTGAAGTCTGTTGCGCAGTTAAAATTACTTGTGGCGCAGCAGAAATTAGATGTTAAGGTATTAATGTGAGATAGTGGGTTTTCTAGAGGTCACCAAGTGCAATTGCTAGTGGTCACGCTTTAGCCACCTTAAGAATAAGTTAAACAGTGTGTGTTTGCATTTTTCTCTGTGCTGTATGCCAATGAAAGTGTCGCCTTAACTGTAAACTATATAGAACTGTATATAACCTGCCATTTTAAGCAGGATAAATGGAGAACGTGTGGTTAACCATATTGGTCAGACCTGCATTGCTCTCGGTTCAACCTCTCATTATTTTTGGGAGTTTCCTTGTTTCATTCAGTCTCAGTGACCTTTGGATCCTGAGAAGGCAGGACAACCTCCACCCCCTGAGTCACTTACCTGCTTCATGCCACAGGGCAAGTAGAGCTGTGGACAGCTCTTCTTTCCTTGTCACCACTCCCAGCACTCTCCTTCACAAGAGAGAGTTCTCCTTTGTACTTTGCATGTATTATCAGGTTAAAATTATTTGAGAGATAAACAACAAACAAAATCCTATTTTTCTTCTCCACATTAACACACATACTCTCTCTTGCTCATTTTTCCTGTACACACCTTTCACATCTATTAGCCATAAATATTTAATATTCAGTGTGCTACAGAAAAATGTTTTCATGGGGTTATTAGCCATCACTTTAATGCCAGTCTGAAAAATAAGCTTGATTTAGAACAGTGTATTTTCTCAAAATCTATCTTTTATGAGCCTTTCCCACCAAACAGATATGCTTATTTGAAGTTATGGTTCTTGCATGAGTTGTATTTTCTGTATAGCATTAAAGTATGGGGTAGGGTATAGGCTTCCATTATTCAGTGAAAAAGCAACAGTGACTTAAAAGCCAATACACAAAACCTTAATGGAAAATACCCTCAAGTCCTAGTATACCCACGGGTTTGAAGGCTTCAGCACTTTCCTTATCTCAGATACAAAGACTTGTCACAGCCTGGGACCAGGGAACTGGAAGTCCAGGATTAGTAGTCAGTCCTGTACCAGTGCTTGGCTGATCTCCCTCCTCCTAAAACATCTCAGGACAGCATTCACATAAACAAAGGTAGAGGGAGGATGTTTGAGTGCTCAGATTGTCTGATCCTTTACATTCTCCCTTTCTCACCTCTCCAGCCACCAGAGCAGCAAAGCCCTGGAATGCAGAGGGTGAGATCTCAATCAGCACAAGGCCCAGCCCTCACTCACTTTACACTGCTTCTGAAAATCTTCATTACTGCAGCTTTTATAGCCAGCTCCCATAGTCACATACTGGCAGAAGAAGGCAGGGAACTGGAGAGGCCTTGTGACAGGAATTGGGCTTCATTTTTTGAAATGTTGGGTATTAAACACTCCTAATTTTCCTTCTGTTTGCCCTTGCTGGAAGACATCCTTCCTTTTCTCCCCAGCTGCAGACCCCTTTGAGGTATTTAAATTGTCAAATAGGACAGATGCTTACAGAGGAAATAGTGTATGAGAGGATGGGTATAGAAGAAGAACCAAAAGGTAGAAGAGTGAAAGCTAGAGGATAGAGTTTCAACAGGGGAGGTATCACAGTAAATATGATGAGGGAGGGAGAACAGAGCTAGAGGACATGGGATGTGAATAGGTTAGAAAAGGAGTAACAGAGAAGAAAATCAAGACTGGCAGGAAAAGGAAGAGAAGAGGCCTCTTTGCATTGCAAATTTTTATGTGTGAGTTTTTCCCCTTGATTCTTGCACTAAGCATCAAGAAACACAACAGAAGACACAGTTAAGCTGGTTAGTAATTCTGATGAATATGACTGAATCTCTCTGTTACTATCCTCCTTTTCATTCCTTTTCTTCCCCACTGGGCTGTGCAGGCAAATGCTGTGCAAACAATCCTGCCAAGGCCAACTCCACATCAGCCCTTCTGTTTCATTACCTCTCAGCCTTCTTGTCCCTCCAGAAGTATCATGTCACCAGCTGCTGAGGACTGGAGTTCCCAAGGTGTCATCTTTCCTTTACTCAGCTGACAGTCAGTAAAAACCCCTTGAGTACTTACAGTTGATGCTTGTTTGGCAAGAGATTAAAATTAAAAAAACCTATTACCAGACTAATAGAGATTTCTTTACTGAAGAGGCTGGTGATGATTGCAGCTGCTTATCACTCATACTGTTGTGAGCTTCAGGCATTATAAAGCACACAGAAAACAGGCTGAGTTTGTTTCTACTTTAGAAACAAAAATACCTAATGCTATTTCCTCTGAGGTCAGAACACTTCCATAACAGCACCACAGACAATAACGGGAATTTTGCCTTAAGTTTTGCCCTCACCCTTCTTAGCTACAAAACCTTTTAATATATTTTGTGACTCTTATGACACACTACTGAAAATATTCAGGTCGAAATGTCTGTGAAGCTGTGCTGGAGGGGCAGATGTATGCAGGGAAACTCAGGAGTTTAATCAAGTTCATTGTTCCCCCCATAAGCAAGAGCAAACAGCCCAGCAGCAACACTGTATGCTGCGGCCAATGGGGATTTTGAGATGTGCACCATAAGAAGGACTATCACTGATTTCAGTATCTTGAGGGAAAGCCAAGGACAGCTTCATAGCAAAATTCATAATTGTAATTTAGTTTCCTTAATTTATTTCCCCATTAATACTGAGACAATTTTTTATGCAGAGCTTTTAAAATGTACTTGCAAATATGGAAAAGATACTAGATAACCTTAAACCTTTTGTCAGAGCATTCTAGATGAACTTTCAGTGATGATTTACTATGTTCATCTGTTATTAAATCAAAACCTGTGCTTAACCTGCAAATTTCATTTGCATGGATCAGTTCGTTACTGGCATATGGCATCACTCCCCCTTTCCTTATCTGGTGATTAGTTTTAGCTGTCTTTAGTGCTAAATGAATTATTTTCCAAACAACATGCAACAGTGCAGGCAAACAAACCACTAGCTCAGTGGAATCATCAGTGAATCCTTCATGTGGCTTCCCACATGCCCCCTTCTCTTCTGCTAAGAGCAGCTGACAAACCGCAGTAGGATTTTCCATGAAAATTTAACCAAAATTTGTGAATAACAAAATATTTTTTAAAAAGTAATACTCAGTCTCTCGTCCATCCCATTTACACTTACTGCCTGTTTTGTATTTCCAGTTCAGGTCATTCTCATCTTTCTGAAAGTTACCATATGGTAAAACTACGAAAAATTTTTCCAATTCCATTCCAATTTTTTCAAATAATGAGGAAGCACCGGAAAATTAGTTAGAGTAAAAGCCTGGCATGAAACATGTTTGATTTTATTGGACTGTAAGCCTTCAGGGTTAATGGTCTCCACTAACCTTTGGGAAACCACAGTGCTGAGGTTCTGAGTGGCAGAATAGCAGTCAGGTGTGGAAATTGTATGGCTCTATGCCAGTAGGTGCCCGACCTTCTAATGGGAAACCCCAATTTGAAACAAACAAAAAAACAAAGGAATTAACTTTTAAAAAAAAGGAAAAAAAGGGAAATTAGGCAAGAGGATTGTGTCTTAGCACAGTAAGAAGGAAAAGCCTCATCTGTTCCATGCATGCAAAGTACATCCATCCATCCATCAGATCCATGCAAAAGCAGAGAAAGAAGCTGGATATATTCTTTACTGTAAATGGTAAATTGAAGCCAAATTAATTGCAATGTGGTTTGTTCCTTTATCACCTTGAACTATGATGTGCCAAGACACAGAATCTTTGGGAATAATAATCAAGCAACAACACTAAAGCCTTATCAATTTACTTCTTGCCAGTTGTTCTTCAGTGTAATGGAGAATCACTGCCCAGTATGGAAAGGGCTGAAGAATTTAATATATTGTGGAAATTGGATTTACCAGGAAATTGAATTGAATTCTGGTGCTGCTGATGTTTGTGATGTTTCTCCTAGGCTTGCAGTCACACAAGTCTAAGTCTACTGTACTGCTAGCTCAGTCCTCACCTCCTTTTCAGCATCACCTCTGCTATGGAAAAACTCAAGTACGACATAAAAAGAAGGAAAAAGAAATGTTTATACATCCATCATAGGGATACAGACAGCCCTCATCAGAGAGGCAGAACTCACAAATACACAGCCACACTCCAGTTGAAGTTTGCAGCCTTATTTCTATCCCTAAGATGAAACACCCTCACAGCACACACTATTGAAGGAGAAACTGGTGTGTATCATCCTTTTTTATTCACCTGTGATCAGACAAAGGCCAACTCTGGACACAAGCAAAGGAAGCAGTTACCTCAGGCAGTGTAGCAGCAATGCTGCTGATGTGCATTTGCCTCCAGCTGAATTGCAAAAAGGTTGGATGTTGCCTTCAGCAACTCAAACATCCAGAAGCATAAGAAGAAGGATACTGCCAGTAGACCCGGTTTCTCCTGTAAAAATCAGCAGCTACCACCCTATTCTGTCCTGACCATAGTCCTTGGTGTAGTGACACACAGTTCTGCCTACCCTGCTGAGACAGTTCTGGGGTTTGGAGTCCTGAGACAAATAATCTGGGGAGAGTTATTCATCCAATGGCAGGACCTGGTCACCAATGCTTGTTACACATTCTGTGTTTGCTGTGGAGCTGAGGAATGGTGTCACTAGAAAAGTGTAGCCAAATTTCTGAAAGTTCTGGAGCTGTGGCATGATTTCCAGTCTTGCTGCAAAAAAACAACACTGTAAGAGAAAGGGGAATTCAGCTTCCATACTGAAAATGTAAATGTCTGCTTTAAAGGAAAACAACACAAAACAGTAAAACCTAAGAGGATTAAATAAAAAATACCAAACCCCAGCTGTAACATTACTGTTGGATCTCTTTCAACTTTTCTCAATTACAGAATCACAGAATCACAGAATCACAGAATGTGTAGGTTGGAAGAGACCTTCAAGATCATCGAGTCCAACCCAGCCCTAAGACCTCGACTAGATCATGATGTCAAATTACCCCCTTCTTTCATGCTTCTCTGCAATTCAGAGAAGCTGTACTCCCTTCCCAGCCTTAGAGTCACAGCCACCTGGGCTGTTGGCATCCAAGGGTGCCAGTTTGCAAGGAAATAAGATTCTGAAGCATGAAAATTTATTCATGTGTGAGACAGAGACAATACTTAACCACCTCACACATAAATGGAGAGGTTAAATGAAAATTTGTTTGCAGAGCTCCCTGGAGCAAAAGGTGAGAGACTGCATACAAATTAAATATTAGATATAATTTGTTATTATTTGTACACTCTATTAATTCCTTTTATGCATATTTCAAAAGCACTCCCTCAAAGCCCACCAAGATAATAAAAGAATTGCCACCCCATCCAGTCTCAGTTTCTAGATTCTGCTTTGTTGCTATGAAGCCTTTTTCCTTCCTTCTTACTCAGAATATTTTTGTTTGAGTATCCACATGAAGTCAAGATGAAGCATTTGCCCATGGCTGCTGCTTATTCCTCACTTGCTGCAATCACTATTTTTCCCTTGCAGTACAGAAACCTGTCCCATTTTGATACAAGGACAGTGGGAGCAATAAAAACAGGGGAAAGCAGACAAGCTCTTTACAGGAAACAGACCACTCATCAGGAATGACATGCAGACAGGGAATACCAACAGGCTGAAAATTCATTTACTTAAACACTGAACAGGAGTCCTCAGTCCCCTTTTTAGCTCTCACACACCAGGAACTGTTTTCAGTGCCTGCGTCTATGATCTTGCCATGCAGCCACCAGCAGGGACAATGTCGTTCCCCAGCTCCAGATCTTCATGATATTTACAAACCATTTTTTCATTTTTCCATGCAGATAGAAAAGAAGAAATTATAAACAGGCTATGACAGTCCACATGGATTCTGATTTTCTTTCAGCAAGCACAGCACATTGGCTGGTGCCCATTTCTTGGGAAGTTGAACCCTGGGAGTCGACTGCCCTGTATTCAACAGATACCTTCAGAGCACACCCAGTGCCAGAGCTGGTCCAGCACACTTTCAATGGAAAAAAAAGTAGTTTGTCTTGTAACTCACTTGTCAGTTCACTCTGTTCAGGACATTCTGGCCTGAAGAATTTAGTTTGTCTGATTTCAAGCTCCAATATCTCAGTAAGCTGGACGACGACCAAAGACAGATATTATCATCGGTAGAAGATGTGCCTGGTTTATTCCTATGAAACACCCATTCTTTTCTCAGAAGTTGAGATAATCTGATGCTGTCCACAGCTGACCTGGTTATCAGCTGGAAACCTGGCACAGAGCAGACCACTCACTAATCCAAAGCTTGCATAGTCACAAGCAGCAAAAGTAGCTCCTGCCCTCAGGTTGCACAAGTCACCAGTGGGAGGAGCACAGATCCTGGAGCAGTCCTTTTCCAGCACCCAGCCATGTGCAACTTAGGGGTTAAAATTTCTCAGCCATTGCTGTTTCAGTCCTGAGGAGCACGTAGCTAAACACTATCTTGACTGCAGCTAAAGGACTCCAGGTTAGGCAGCTGCCATTCCTAGATGCTTGCAACAAGTTGTATGTGATTAAGAAAAGCTCTGACAAGTGGACACTGGCTACCTCCTGTGTACTACCTTCACTTTGCCACAGCTTCCCTTTCCCAGTCCTCCAAGTCTTTTAATCCTCCTGTCCAATCAGCGTTGTTCCCTGTGGGAGCAGTGCATCCATAAATTTAAATAGTTTTGAATAAAAGTGCCTTGTCCAAACACTGAACACGACACCTCCCAGAATTCTAAAATCTGTATGGCTGAAGAACAATTTTCATCTTCCAATTTTCCATTCCCTTGGGAACACATCTCCAAAAATAGATGTAAGCATTTCATCAAGCCCTATTAAACAGCCTGAAGAAATCCCACATCAAGATTTCCATCTGAACCACAAATTTATACTTTTTGTGTAGCTATCTAGTAAAACTTTATAGATACTGGACCTCTCACCCTGGTACTCAGTATACTCTCCCCACAGATGAGCCAACTCCACACAAGCTCATCTATGCTAGGAATACTCTCAATTTCATTTTATAAATCCCCATTAAGCACGTGTGTACATGCATGTGCACTCCTGGAGGTCTGTGCAAACACATTATTGGGGCAAGGGCTGCTGTTCTGGAAACCAGCAGAGATTTCTGGTGCCTGTGCCCCTGTGCCATCCCCTGGGCATGAACCCAGCCTGCTCAGAGGTGAGGGACACACAGTAAGTCATGATGACTTCACTGACTTTTATTTGAGCTACTACCTGGATAGAGCTTGAAATTCTGGAAACCCAGCTGCGGTTTTTTTTTGGTTTATGTTTTGGCTTGGCTTTGGGGTTTTTTAATGCTATTTGATGCCTTCCAACAGCTACACAGTTTTCAGTATAAGAAAGGTCTGGTGAGAAAGAAATAAACAAAAAAAGCACCCCTGTGAACTTGCAGATAGTTTGTGGGTGAAACATATGCTGATGCTGCCCCAAGATCAGCCTTACTCATTAATTTTTAGACCTCATAATAAAACTGAGACATGAAGGGATTTCCAGCGTTTAGAAATATCCCATTTTTTTTGCCAAAACAAGGACAAAAAGAAAGGAACAGAATGTCTAGCATGTGTAATAAGCCTTAACTTGCCAAGATCCATTATTTGACAAGAAGATCCTGACAAAAAGATGAGCAAGGCATAGATCAGGGTTTCCTAAGGAAAATGAAGGTATTTGTTTATATCAGAACTAGGCACTGGAATTTGAAGATGAACTGGACCATTTCCAGAATGCAAGGGAACAGACTGTTCCAGTGGTTGCTTCATCTCAGCAGATATGACTTGTGAAATAGAAGTTGGAATCCAAACTTCAAGCTGTGTCCAATCAATGATTTATTGAACCAGGCTAATGGGATCATTAGGATTCCCAGATTTATGCTGAGAGTTATGGCAATTGTCATCACTGCTAGATATTGCTTTCTTCATTTAGTTACCTTGGTAATTAAAAAGATGTCTGATGATAATTTAATGTGGCCTGGTAGTTCATCACAATTTCTTCATGGCCAAGTTTGCATAAATGCAAACCAAACTGTGGAATAAAGTAAAATACACACCTAGAAAAGGCACATTTAACATAACATCATGTTAAATCATTAGCAGTATGACCAGAAATTAGTTATATACAAATATGCATGTATTTTTATATATTTGAGGTATATTTGTACATGGATTGACATGTATATGTACATAGATGTACATACAATTAAAAGGGCGAGTAGCCAAATGACTGGGTAATAGGTTTGTATTTGGGCATCAGAAGACATAATATGGTATCCAAAAATTTTAAGACTTCGATTAATTTTTTTGTAACTTCCAAGGCTCCTTTTCTACAGACCAGGACACTCACTCATCTCGACTCATCAAGCCCGCCCGTGAAACATCCCAAAAGTATGTTCTTAGCACAGCTGCTATTCTCTAAGAGCTTTTGTCTTCTGTCTTTACATGGCATCAAGCCAAAGCCTCTGATTTTTTATCTTGGAGGTCATTTCAGCTAGTCTCTCCCAGTTCCCTTAAAATGATTAAAACCTTAATCCTATTTCTTCTACCTCACCATTTATTGTAAACATTTTGAACAACAGAGTATCTAAAAAATATCCTGTTTATCTGGATTGCATCAATCATGGAATTATGTAACAAATCATCCTCAAACTCATGTCTAGGGATCATCTTACTCTATTACATTGCTCAGCTTACTTTTTTAATTTATCATCATCATCATCTTGTGCTCCAGCCCCCTAAACATCTTACTGGCCCTCCATTGAGCTCTCCCAAGTTTGTGAACGTCTTCATAATACCACAGGAATCAAGCCAACACTTCAGATGCAGCTTTCCAAGCACTGGGATAAAGAGAATATCCCTGCATCTGGTGCTGCACACACCCCAGAGCCTCCTTTGTTACATCCTCCCTTTCCAGTCTCTCCCAATTGTTTGGTACAATCACTCAAGACTTAATGTTTTATAGGAAAGGCTTATTTAATAAGAAAAGAAATCTGATTTTATCTATCTGACCTGGGCCCCAAAGACAGGAAGAGAAGGATGTTAAAAATAAAACACCATGAATTAGAAAAAAATAAGCAGACCTACCCTACAGTTAATGAAAACAGATTAAATTAATGAAGAAGTGTGGGTATATTTCCATTTAACTCTGCACTAGAGATCACCCTCCTATTAACAGGATATGGGTGTTATTTTTTAGGGATGGGAATTATTTTTTATATATCACATTCTACTTGAAGAAAACTGACAACAAAAAACCCCAAACTAAGCCATAAAGCAGGGGAGAATAAGATGTTAAAGCCATTCAGTGTAATTTCAGGCCTCTCAAGAGGGATTCTGTGCCTGAAGAAATTAAATTTTCTTTCAGAACAGCAAAGCATCTCCAGCCCTTCCATGACGGTTCATGTTTTACCCAGATTCAACTGTTCCATAAATAAACATGTGGAGGGAAGGAGAAGAAAAAAAAAGTGAATACAAGAGCCTAAATTCCTCCTGAGACCTTTTGCTCAGTCACTAGTAGTTCCATCATAGGATAATTTTCCTAAAACACGCTCATCAGACACTACAGACAGACAGATATGGTCCTCCTCCTATAAAAAAAGCTGATTATGAGAAGAAATTAGTATAAGACCATCAGTAACTTTTACAATGTCAGCTAAAGCCCACTTATTTTGGGCCCTTTGTTTTCACAAAAATGTGAATCATTTTTTTTCTATGTATATCTGTTTTGCTTCAGCATTTAATGAATGCACAGTGGCTTGTACTGGAAATAAAAATTTCTTAGCTTTTAATAGAATCATGGGACAATTCGGGTTGGAAGAGATCTTTAAAGGTCAGCTGATCCAAAACCCACTGCAAGGAGCAGCGGCATCTTCAGTCAGAGCAAGCTCCCCCAAGCCCTGTTCACAGACCTTGTGCATGTCACTTCTTTCTCACTTATGGACTCTCAGATCACCTACCTCAGCCCAAGGCAAGAATGGTGGAGAGACAGGGAGAAAGAGAAACCAAGCTGTCCAAGAAGGTACATTTCCATCCAGTAACATATAGGCACAATATAGGCTCTAGAAGATTGGATCCCTTACATTTTTTAATATTTACATGTAGCAACGGGATCAGAAATCCAATGATGGAGCCACTCAAGCTCACACTTGCAAGGCAGAAGAGAAGGTAGTGTCTGCACTGGTTTGGAAATAACCATGTCCCTGATTTAAGTGCACAAGTAACACTCTTGATTCTGATTAACTCCTTGTGTCAGAAAAGTAAAGAAAGGGAGTTAATGAACAAAGAGTAGGTGACTTTCCAGATGCTTCCTGCGCAGATTTTTATTTTTACTACTGTTATTAATTTCCTGAGTTCTATTAATTGGCACTTGGAAAATATCACAGACAATTTTAATTTCTTAAAGTAAGTATATTCAGATGTTATTTATTCATGCACCTTATTCAGACAGTATTAAAATAGCTGAGAAATCAGTCTGCCATTTTATCACTTCTGAAATTTGTTATAGTCAGAGCACTTATTTATTTTGCTCACTAACCGCAAGTGTTTCTAGGTCCTGTGGTTGTCCAAATGGGTGCAAGAAGCTTTTAGAAACTTACAGAACTGTGAGGAGAGGTTAACCCATTCTCACTAAAATAAGATCAGTCTTTTAAAAGCAGGGATTAATAAAATGCCAAAAATTAACATAACCCCTGAGTTTCTTTACACCAAATAGGGTGTGCGTGTGTACACTCAGAGATAACACATGAACGCAGGAAGCCTTGGCCAACCTTCTTTTCTGTAGTGGCTGTAGGATCACGTTTACAACCTGGGCCAGGGAAATAAAGGTTTTATGTTTTCATAGTGAGCAGAGACTTGACTGGGATTAACACCTCAAGTACTAATAGAGGAGATAGGCTAAATGCAAATGCATGATTTTTCCAAAAACATGAGGAAGGAATTGGCACAATTTTTATTTTCTCAGTTTGTTATTCTCTTCAAGGGTGAAGATAATTTCTTAGTCAAATCTTTCCATGGGTAAGTTTACAGCACGCAACTATTTGCTCAAGAAATTTTTATTTGCATGATCCAGGGGTTTCTGAAATTATATCCTTTGCTCCACAGTGGACCTTTTCTAAACAGGACTTTCAACAAAGCCTGACAATTTTTTTTTCAAAGGGACTGTGTTCCCTGTTCAGGGTTCAAATGGGAAGGAACTATTCTTTTTAACTTCCTCCCTGCACGTTAAAGATATGCTCCACCACCATTACCTTACCAAGGGCAGTTTCCTCATTTGTTGTTCTATGCAAGAAGTCATGAAAAAACAGGCTGCATCCTGTAAATCCTACACCTCTCCCCATAACCAAAGGTAAGAGCTGATTTGCCTTCCAACAACAGGAACTGTTGCATTACACCTTAGGGATTAATTTGCCAGTACTCCTCTGGTATACATCAAATCTGATGCTCTCTGCCAATATACTAATATTCCCATTTCAGCGGTTTGAACCGCTGAATAAGATGAGAAATTAACTATAAAAATCTAAGGAAAGTCATTTATACTTTTTTTTTTTTTTTTCTCTAGAGCATTTTCAGATCAGTCTGTCTTTTTGCTGTATACATCCTTTGGCCAAGACTCATGTATAACAACATGGGGAAAAGATGTTCTCTTTCATGTTGGCTGAAAAGTGAAAAGCTTGTGATTTTTTTCCTCCTATTTATATGGAAAATGGATTTCTATTTTGCTTCCAGCAAACAAATGGCTGTCCTAAGAGAAATAAGCAAAGATTTGTTTGTATTTTGAAGAAACTTGAAAAGACTCATTATACACATGCTTTTAGACAAAAGTTAGGGGAAGTAAAATGCATTTGCTATTTCTGTCCGTAGCAGGTTTAATGTTTCTGAGCCTTGGGTGGACAATCTGAAATCTCTTCTAGTTCATCTCCATGAACTGAACTTTCATATTTCTCAAAGCCTTGTGCTCAATAGCAGAAGTGAAGTTTTGCAGTAGATCTTCACATCCCATGAAAACAATTCCAAGTAGTTTAGATCCAAGCAGTGAGAGACTGAATTGCAGATGAGTTTTCCAAGCCTCAGAACATATCAGTGGATACTTACACCTGGAGAGAATGAATTGGACCATCTAGACCTGCCCATGTGAACCCCCAGCCCCTAGAGGGTGACCACTCAGTGTACTGGGTGGTGCTCTTGGCTCTTAGGGTCACTTAAGTTAGCACTGACTTAAAACCAAAAGTTACTTAAAATCAAAATAATAACCCTTTAGTTTAATCAGGCCCTGCATCTTTGCATCACCTGTCTGTAACGGTAATGGATGGCCAGGAAGATTATGAAGAGCCTGTGGCAATATTTTATGTTGTTAGTAATGTGACCAGTCCCTATACCACCAAGTCAGAACAATAACACCCATTTCTTGCTATGCCTCCAAGTGTCAAGTATTTCCTCTGCATCCAAGATACCACATTCAGATGCTGCTTGGAATTAGTGCTACAAAGAGAACTTATATATTCTAAGTTAAATAGTTAAACAAAAAATTACCTTTTTTTTTTGCATAAACTGAGATGAATCAGGGCACCAGATATAAATGCACACAAATAAACAATGCCTCCACTTCTATTCAATTTAATTTAGAAGAGTAAGAAAGAAAAGGAAAAAACCCAAAACAAACAAAAAAATTAAAAAAAACTAAAAGCACACACACACAAAAACCCCCAACAAACCAACCAGATAAAAGAACCACAGACCAGACAGTAAGTTGAAAGCATTTGCACTGTAGTCCTGGGACATATACTTGCATTTATTTGCAGTTTATACCAAATAATAAGAGAAAAAACACAATCCTTTCAGCCTTTAAAAGCAATTCTCAGTCTGAAATAACACCTCAAAAAGAAAATAAATAAATGCTTCTTGAGGGTATGAGCTATTTGGATGTCAGGTCATCCTGATTTCTTAAAGTAAAGTTCTGCATAGACATTACTTTTCTGTTTCACTCAAAGGCAAAGCCAAGCACAGTGAAGCCTTCAACTTTAAACAACTTCAGTAGCCTTGAATTCTGGTTATCATCTAGCATATGTAGCTGTCTCATTTTTGCTTCCACCACCTTACAGACAGCATCTTATCTAAAGGTTTGATTGCACCCTAATGCAGCCTAAATGAAAATTTAATTTCGAAGTTCTGCTACTGTAGATCGCTGCATCTCAATTACTTATGATCCAGGTACTTACTCTGCTAAATTTACTGGTTTGAAATGTGGAGGATAAACTCAAACAGACATACATTTACTGCTTGGCTCCAAATTAGGGCTCTTCCTTCTATATACACCACACTATGAGTATTTTGTTAAATATCACGTACCACGGGAGCAGTGCTCTTTGCAGGCTCTCCCACACCACGTGCACATACCAGGAGATCAAACTCTGCCTCGGAACAGGAGCAAGTGCAGTCACAGTATGTGCAAATGTTTTGGCTTCACTTTAGGAGCGAGTACACTCTTCAGTGAGCTACTCAAGCTGTATATGCCTTGGAGACCAAACTGCTGAGCAAACTGTGCTGTAACAAACAGGACACTAATAGGTCTTATGGTTTCCAGCAGAAAATCCTTCTTTTGCACAATGGATCAGAGAATGCCTAAACAGCAAGAATAAACTAAGGAATAGCAAACAATATTTATCAGACTGTCTGCAAGTCAAACCACCAGTTACGTAATTTGAATTACTGTCATGCTGTAACAGTCTATTGTGACAACGCACTCATCAAAAGGTTTCATCAACAAATGAACCCTCCTTCAAAGACCTTGTTAGCTGGGGTTCAATTGTTGCATAAGGGAGAAGAGCAATAAAATAATCACAAAATAATAACATTGAAATGCATCTTTTTATCAATATTTAGAATGTCTGAGAAGCCAGACAAGTATCTTTCTTTTAGGTAAAATACAGTATTAATTAATTTCCTCTCCTTCCCAATGAATTCAGCATCAATGACTTAAACTGATTCCATCTTTCTAGAAGGAAGTATTCTATGTTTTGTGTCTGAACAGAGAATTAACACCAGAAAAGAACATGCTTTGTTCAAAGTCTGAAATCAGTTTTCCCACTGTGTTTTGTTTGCCTCATACTCTTCAAAAGAGAAAGCAGAGAAATGCTTGTAGTAAATCTTCACACACACACACATAGTGTGACTCCAGCTCTGTATGTAAACAAATGTGAATTTCTACTATATGCACATGTGATTTCAGCTCTTAATTACAGGAACTTTAAACACAAGTCCAGAAGTAGAGAGACATACAAGAATGGTTTTTAAATTACTCATTGCAATGAAAAGTGCCCAAGTCAAGAAAGCGCATGTCTGAGTCAGAACTCCCACATGCAGGCTCTCGAAACATTGTTACAAACATTAGGTAACAAGTATCCTTGAGCAATTCTGGGCAAGTGGAAATTTTGGATTTAATTGGTAAATTTGTAAGTGGCTTCACCTCATGCTTCTGTCAAGGATCTAGTATGACATCCCAAAATCAGAAAAATATATCTGGAAAAAAAAATAGAAAAAAAATCAAGCCAGGAAAACCCCACCTATTCCCAAACACATTTACACAAAGACACACATTTCCCAGTCTCACAGACTTTCCTCTCATGCCTTGCCTTCTAGCACCAGTTTCGAGAAAGATAGTCCTCCACTTTCCTCCCCTCCTTGCATTCATAACCTCCCAAATTAGTTGAGTGGGGTACACCCTAGATCCACTCCCAGTCCTGAATGTATATAGAACAAAACTGAAATTTATGGCTACTTCAGCCTGCACCTCTTCCTTGAGCTCTGTGGAGCAGGAACTGTGATAGTCCTCACTCATGTCAGATCCCTCACACAGGTGTCCTGCTCATAATCCTGTCTTTGGCAGCCCTGTGATTAATGAGGTTGTTTTTCCACTAACTAGTGTGATACACATAGTAGAAACTGGGTCCTTTCAGATTTAAGAAGGACAAAGATTCCTCAGAGCTGCCTGTAATATCAAATGAACTCAGTCCTGGAGGGATGGTATCTGAAGAAATAAAGTACAGAGGGTCAATGTAATTTAAACAGCTCTTTAATCTGACACTTGGCAACAAATACTTGATTCCTTCAGTCCAAGCCATTTGTTTTTGCCTTCTGCAGCACTATTCACAAGTTGATCCCACCAATTACATGGAACCAAATCTGCCAAAGCCACTACAACTTATCATTTCCCAAAGGAAACTCCTCGGCAGCTCTGACAGGGCATTTCATTTCCTCCCCATGTACACCTTTATTTGTACTGAGCATCTCTGACACTCACTGCAGTTCTCATTTTAACTCTGACATACTGCTTTCAGAATTTTATCCACTTCAGCCTCCCATCGAAGATAATCTTCTGATCAAGGTCATTGGCATTTTGGTTTTGATAATCTACCAACTGTTCTTGCAGTGTCAAGGTTCCCCAAGCTGGAGGTAACATGTCTGTTGCTTTCAAGAGCTGACTTTTGAAGAGCTGGAGCCCCAGAAAAATCAAGAATCCTGCACCATGTTTCTTTCTCTGACCAGAAATCTCCCTCAAAGCAATGGCCATTTCTTCCAAAGCCTCATCTTTCTATGAACAAGAGTTTTTTCCAATATTACTTCCTTTTAAATATAACACAGTAAATTGTGGTGTCTACTACAAAGCAAGTGATAATGATCATTTCCCTTGACAGAAAAAAACCCATGTAAAGTAGCACTGGCAAGGCTCCAAGATCCACTCCTTTCATCCATATGCTAGTAGACCCTGTCAGATTGTGTCATGACCACAAAAGCAGTTTCATGACATGGAAATTGACTATAACTTCCTTACAACACCCTTTCTTAATTAATTTAAGCTGCACATATTTTGTGATAAAACAGTATGTTTCTCAGCAAATCCTAATTTACAGTCTAGCTCAAAAAAAGTGGCAGCTTGAAATCCTTTACTCCTTGTAAAGGTAACTGATGAACTAAAGGTACTATATGAACTAAAGCTACTTATTCCATGAGCATCAAACAGCTCCATGTTTGGGACTCGTCCTGTTCATCTCTCCTTCAGTTTATTCTATAATTACATACATATTTGCAACTAATTGTTCATCTGTATCTTCCACATCATTACACTGATTTCACAGAATTTAGCAGCCTGTTTGAAAACAGTGGAGAAAGATAATTAGCTTTCTAAATGTATATATGTCTGTATATACTTTTTTTTTTTTTAAGATAGTCCTCACTTCCACTTGCAGTTTGGAGCACCACTAGGAACCTTAGCCATGCTAGCACAGGAACACTCATTGCAGCATTCAGAACTGCTCCTTCTAATGGTCCATGAGGGACTACCATTACAAATTGTCATTATGATTCCATTAAGACAATTAATGCAGGCCTTGGAAAGCCTTTCTGAACTTCCAACCACAACACAGGGTTTGAAGCAGATACCTTATCCATAGATGTAATGGAACTCATCTTTTATGGCCCAGTGAAGCAAATACAACAAAAGTATTCATCACATGAGGGACTTTCAAATCTCTACAAATCCAAAGACAGCTATCAATTTATTTTACTGCCATGGTATTATTTCCTACACTTCTCACCCTATAATTTAAAAAATCTCCCCTCCACCCATTAATCAGACATCAGAATATTTTCCCCTTAGAAAGCTGTTTATTCATTAAGGATCTATTCACCTGCCTTCTACCATCTAGGTGTTCTCAATAACTGCTGGTTTCATGGTAGTGGCTTCATTCCATTTGAGGAGAGAAATTCAGCTTCCCTCTCCCTCTTCCCCTCAACAGAAGAATAGCAAAAGTCCAAGACACTATGTAAAACTTTAGTCACTAATTTCTGGTGCTAGGTCTAATGTTCAAAGGAATGTAAAGTAAAATTGAGCAGTTAGCTGGTCTAATTAAACTCACTTTGGTCTGATTAAATACAATTACATTTCACAGTTGATTTGTGCTCCCTGTTAACCTCTGTTTTCCATCCTATATCTCTGCTCAGTGTAATGGGAATTTCACTTCACTGATTTCCATTAGGAGGAGCTTTCTTTTCCCCTCTAGGCTTAATACTATTCACTGACCTTTCAAATTTGACTATATTCAACTGCAATCATCTTTCTTGCTTATCCCCAAGTAATGCTAACCTCTCATTGTTTGCCCTTTGCAGCGATTTCAATTGCAGCACTTGTAATGTGATAGGACATCTGAAGCTCCCTTCTTTATCAGCTAGTTATCATACACAGAGGAAAACAGGCAGAGAGGCAAGAATTTACCCTCACACTTCAGAAGGCTCTCCCTGGGCACAGAAACTGTCCACTGGCTTCTCTCTTCAGAGGGACCTGAGCACAAGAATCGGCACAGCTTTTCAGGTTTAAACAACCTTATGACATAACCATTTTTGGTAATGCTGAGGGTCCATCCAGAAGCCCTGTTAAGGACCTTGCGGTCTTGGTATTAGAAACAAGTAGATACAGAATCTTAAAGCAGTACTGAAGTTGTGTTAATGAGTATTTAATAGGCACAGTTAGGAGATCTTAGAAAGGTTAATACTTAATATTTGGCCTGATCCTATATTTAATATAAGTCACCCTAGTGTGGATAAAATTAATAGGCTTATGAACAAAGCCACTGAGTGGCCACAATGAGAGCATCCTCATTTGACACAAAACCAGATTTCTGTTCTTACCATCGTTAGGGCACTGCCAATTTTGATGGAAGTAACTCAGTCCCTTAGTCCACTGAAAACCCCGTAAACCCATCTGAAGGTAATTTGATCACAGGCTGCAAAAGGGACTCTAGATCAGCTGTGGATGGTCAACACAGGCTGGCACAAAAGGCAGCTCAGCTAGGTTTGAGGAACATGAAGCTGAAATCTTGTTGTTTGGTCTGCTCTGCATAGCTGGAAGAAGGAAGCAAAGAAGTCAGGCCTACTACAGCAAATTAGCTGTGTGAAGTCTCCTAACTGTATCCAATACTTGCCAGCTGAAACCAAGTGTGTGGATCATCATTCTCTTGCCATGTGAAGACTGTTCAGCAACACAACCTCAAGTTTAGTGCTTCTACAATGTCTACGTAAAATGCCTGTGTCATTCCATTACTTCAAAGTTGTCTGAGATCATCTTAAATATCTCGTTCTTTTTGCTGTTTATGCCTTTTGAATAAATTGCCTAGAATTGTTTTGTATTTGGCTGCTGTATAGCTAAGCAAAAATAAAGTTTTTCTTCTAGACTAGCAAGTCTCTCCAGACCCCACATCTCTTTATCAGGACTCCCTGTAACCATATTCACAGACCCCAAGCACACCTGTCACAGTGCAGTGAGCCATCATTCCTCTCTGAGCCGGTATAGTTGCAGATGGGGGGAGAAATCAAATGAAAACTGCTGTGAAGGAGATGTATACCAGTTGCTCCAGTCATACAGGAGGCCAATTAATTATAATAACAGATCAGCAGATTTCCCTTTTCCTTTCTGTTTTAATTCTAGTCCCTGTTATTTGGCATGGACAACTCAAATTTTGAGGCTTGTTTCTTTGCCTCACATCCTCTTTCACTGCCCTCATTCATGTATGCCTTGAAAAGGAAGGCAGTAGCACAAAAGGAGGGTGTGAGACAAACAAAGGTAATGAAAATTGCCATTCTAAGTCTGCATCTGCTAACGAGCAATTCAGTATCCTCAATTCATTCATTACCTTCCACAAGTTTCTAGGGGCTGAGATCCTGCTTTTCCAATGCATAAGCAGAAATGGTTTGCCTTGAAAACCAGCCCATTTCTTTGAAACAGTGTTTAGAGAGGAAGAGAAACATCTAAATTATCTGATCAGAAGTGCAATGGAAGCAGAATATGCCACTCTTCGGCTCTGATTTTGGAAGGTAGAGAGTGCTTTCAGCCCCCATGTTTCCTGGCACCTGGCATCAGCCAGCTCAGGCTTTTCAAGTAAAATCTTGTACAATCTCCCTGGAAGAGAGGAGATATCATTTGATATCCAGGAGTTCAAATTTTCATCTACTTCTTTTGCTGAAGTATACTGGATTAGTTCTGTGGGGAAATTCCCTAGCTTGAAAAAACAAAACAGGTCCAGAACTACTGTCCTAACAATGGGAGAAAGGATATTTCCTCTTCCTGCTTTTGCTAGTAACTATGCCCTTGAGATTCTTTTTGAAACTTAAGGTGCCCCCATTGCAGCACCCAGCCTGAAGCTCAGGTAGCCACGGAAATGAGAAATAACAGGCTACTATTAAAAAGCTTCAGCCAATGTAGCTCATATCAACCTCTAAAAACAATTTGCTCATTTTCTAGGTGTGGTTCTCCCAGAAGCCCTTAAACAATATTATGGTAGCATTAGGAATCTGGTTTAAATGCCATCTGTTAGCTCTTACACATTCATTCCCTCAATAAAATTTCACTGCCTATGAAACAATACACAGATTTAAGAATTCACAATCTCTTACTCATTTTAACTATCTTTTTAATCACCTTTTTCTCTTTTTTCTCTTTTTTGTGTGAGAGGAGGAGGAGTTGTTTTTGTTTGCTTGTGCTTTTTTTTTTTTTTTTTTTTTNCTACAACCATCTTGGGTTCTGGGCAGCTCAGCAAACTAATAAAGAAAAGAAAAGAAGCCTAAATAAGGAAACGTGTGTGGTTCACCAATATGACTGCAAAAAAATCCAATGTGAGAGAAAAAAAGTAATAAAAATCAACGTGCCTGTTTATGCACCCTAAACTGAACAGGGGATTCCACTTCCCCTTCCCTAAGGGCTCTGTGTGACTCATCCTGAGCAACTTACCATGAAGTAGGCTGACATTTTATATCATTTTAGGTTAACTTTTTTTCCAGTTCAAAAATTCCTCTGTTGCTTTGCATGAATATAAGAATAGCTTTGCACTTCCTTGGCATGCTGAGCTCTTTTTGCCTTGGTATCCTGATCTTCAAAGCTACTGTGGTACTTACTCAGTTTATCAAAATGTATTTGAAAGAGCTACTGCACTAAATGCATAATACCAAGGAATTAATTCATTTGACTTAGAACCATCAGCTTATGGTAGCCTGTTCTGACTGTTGCTTAAGGCAGTGAGAAGAGAGAACGCATCCAAAATGAAGGCAGAGTCAATCCCAATGCAAAATGAGCCTCCTTCCTCCACACAGGCCCTGTGTCTATGGTGTCTTGTCCTCACAAAAAAATAGTGCTGTCAAATACAACTGTCACAGATCTGGATTAAAACAAATAGTTACATCTTTTCTGTCTCCAGGCTTTTCACTTCTGAAGTTTGAATCATAAAATCTGACCTAGATATGGTCTGTCTCCAGGGGAGTTAGAAACCTTTTTTCCTAAAGAAATTTCAAGTTTGTGTATATTTTCCTCTTATTTAGAGGACCCAAGGCTTTCAGGCAAACACTAGTAATCATGAAACCAGGGCAAGGGTTGTCAACACCACAAGAGTTGTAAGTTTCATATTTCTGCCTCTATCCCTGATTAATTGCATCCTCATACTCCCTCCTTGTAAAACTGCTCTGTGTTCTTCCACTCTTTAAATTTGCAAGAAAATGGTAAAAAAGCTAATTTGCCTTCACTAAACCTGCTTTTATACAGGTGTTTGAACTAAGTGCAAGCAGCAGGCCTTTTGCGAAAGTAAAAGAATGAAGAAATGCCTGATGTCTTTGGGTGGGAGAGACTGAGTGTGCCGGGTGGAGCAAGACATGGCCACAGTTACCTTGTAAGGTAAGTGCCAAGTGACTGAAGCTTGTTGATCTCTATCCTGAGGGGGCCAATGGAAAGAATTTGCAAGAAGGAAGACAGCGCTACCAACTGCTGAGCAGGACACTAAGCCTGCTCTCACTTGGAGACAAGCTTCAGACTGAGTGTCTTATTTCTAAAGTGATGACACAATCTTGCCATGAAAAACTTGATGACCAGGATGACAGTGTGCCCCAACAGCGAAAACAGCAAGACCTAGGTTTTATGCTAATAGGAGAAAAAAAATGTTCTTTTAAAGTATACCATCAGGTACGTTTTTAAATGGATAATATGTTTTAAACGTTGATAAAATTTTAGTTTGTGTAAGACACTTGCCTCCACACTCAGTTGGAAAATAGACATAATCTGAATGTGTCACTAAAAGTGCTGCTTTAGTGTCTTTATATCTTTGGGGAAGTTTCAAACCATTTTGTTCTCCTTTCTCCTGGCTGAAACAGAACCTGTGGAAGGCAGTAGGAATCTGGATGTGTAACAAAATACAAATGCAGGTTTATGCAAAATAACTATTTTTCCACTTTTCAGTCTTACTTTTTGATACAAATCCCCACTTTGGGTGGCAAGGAATGCAGACAAAAGAGGAACCTCAAGCACCTGGCTTGCATTTGTCACGTGTGCAATTCCACCTCCCCTGGAGACAGCACCTAAGCAGAGATGTACATCCACGGTACTCAGCAAACACAGCCAGGAGAGCCCTGGACGGAGAGGCAAAAAAACCAAGAACCCTCGCAGAAGCTGCAAAGTTCAAAAGGAGGTGCTACTGAGAAACTGATCTTTCCTGTACGACCACTGATGAGTTAAAAATTGCCCTGCAAAGTACTAAAAACTTACTGTAAACAGGGAGAAAACTGGAGCAGTGAGAACTGCTCATGAATTTAAATGCAGTTCTCCCTTCTCCTTGGCTTGCTAAGCAGTTTCCTCAAGGTCTTGCCCAAAGAATAGGCATCAATCAGTTAAGAGACAAGGCCAAGAAACTAAGGCAGCTGTTCACAGCCCCAGACCTAACCCTGAGCTGGCACTGGCATGGCCTCAGCACAGTTGCGACTGTCCCAGGAAGGTCCTCATGTCCAGCTGCTGCTGCTCTATCAACAAGTCTCATTTCTGATAAGTGAATATTAACTTTAGTGAAACTGTGTCTTAGACTCATGCATTTTCTATCACAATTCAATGCATTAGAAATCCAAGGTGAGCTTTAGTGCCTGTCTACAGGCTAGTACATGTCATTACTTTACATTGACCATTTTTCTCTGAGGAATATTTACATTAGTATTTTTAATGATATCCAGGTGTCTGACCAAACATGCATTTCCATCAGTGAGTTGTGTGCTAAGCACACAAACATTGTTTCAGCCTCAAAGGAGCTAATTATGTCCCCTTATAAAATCTACTTTTTGTTTATCCTATGATACACAAGTAATAATTTCTGAGATAAACTTTTTGGTACAACTGAGTGCCTCAGAGTTTTAGCCTGAGAAGCAAGGCCTGTGGGACAGAATTTACAGCTTTGGCTTGCTCCAGTTTGTAACTACTTGCATGTAGGTCAAATGGAAGAGGCAAAACAATGCAAAAACAAGTCCTTGACATGTTTGAATAGCACAGAACACAACCAACTAGCCTAGGCACTATTGTAGATTTCAATGGAGATTAGATTTTAATGAAGAACACATCAAAATTCAACCTGTGTTACATCAAGATGACCACCCTTTGGCTTCCCTTAACCCTTGCATTTTCTTCAGTGCAACATCTTCACACCACCTCAGTTTTTTACCACGTAAGAAACTGTCAGGCGCACCTGGCTCCTCAGCTGATGAAGTGTATGGCACAAATTTTAAATGGGGCCCAAGTGTTAAACACCATATCTCCAAAAAAAAAACAAGAGGAAATGCAAGAATTTAATGGAGTTCTGATATCAGCTGCCTTTCTTGACGGGAGAGAAGCAAGTGAATCAATAAAAGGACCCTTTCCTACCAATACTGTTCATAGTCTTTGTGAGCTTAAAAACTGCTTTAGCAAAGCTCTCTAAGCAGAGACATCATTGCTTTACTAATATTCAGTTCCTCAACTGGAACTGGGAAAAACCCTGGCACTTCTGCCAAGAACTTCCGTAAGAAGCCATTACCTGCTTTCTGTTTGATATGCTCATCAGGGATGATAGAAAACTCTTGTCTGCCTCTGTCTTTAAAACTGGAGCAACGAAAGTTAAAATGACAGCTGACCACAATTAATTAACAAGTAGTAAATCTATTGTTAATCCATTTTTTTTTTTTAACCTCTGGAGTTGACATGAGCTGCAGGAGTTCCAGCTGTGAGTCACAAGGAACTTTGATATTCCCACAGGATAGGCAGGACAAAACTGATGCACGTGTTCATCACTCAAACTAATATACTTCTTCTCAGACGCTTCAGATGAAAAAAACCCCAGATTTTTCTTTTCCTTAACCCCATCTGTGGGTAAATAAAATGTATTTTGATTCACTGTTGAATTTGTTCCCTTTGCAATGGTGCCATTTTAAAACAGGAGCCAGGAAGAATAATTATCTACTTGTCCATATACAAAACAAACAAAATATATTCCCAGCACAAGAAGATCTCATTAATTAAACACAAGATTTTTTTTTTTAAAAAGGCAGTAACATTTCTACTAATACTTGCTTTCACTTTGAAACTTGCAAATTCATGCTGAAGGATGTTTGAGTAACTGCCCCTGCCAAAAGGCAAGAAGTTCTGACTGCAACTCAGTGTCTCCAAATGACAAAGGTGTTTTGGATCTTTGCTCATGCAGAGGCTGCTTAGAAAGCTACTCCCTTGCATTCAGGACTTGAACTTTTAGTGACCTATTAGTGCTTGATGGAGCAAGGATACCAGCTCCTGTTGCCTGCAAACCTCAACTTTCCATTATCTCAGAACATCAGTACTGAATTACTGTTTAGAGGTAGCTGAAAACATTTATACACATACACAAGTTGCACTAATACTCTCTTTGAATTTCAAAAGGAGGTTATGTCATCTGTATAAACATGAGCAATATAAACAAAAACAAAAGAAATCCCTCTCAGTCCTCACTCAAACATTCATCTTCCCCCACCTCTGACGCCCACATCCAGAAAATTACAAGGAAGCCAGTGGATGACACTACTCTCACAAAAAGCTGTGACAAACCTATTAGCTCAGACCTACTGAAACCACAGTGTTTAATGAAGACACAAGCAGGCAAACCAGGACTTCAGATGCAGTTCCTACCTTAGCAGGACTCAGCAGTTTGGCAGTAGCACTTTCTTAACCAGTATAAGCAATTCTGTTGGCTGAGAGCTGGGTTAGCAAGTGCAGATCCAGCTTCAGTTTCTGGAGCTGTGCTCTAAGACTTGTCTGTCCCCAGAAAAGCTGTGGGCAGAAGTACAACTTTCCATGAACACTCAGAGGCTGAAGTTGATCTAGTTCTTAAAGATGTTCTGGATGTTTTCTAGATTTTGTGCATCAAGTCCAACTAGAAGAGGACAGGAGTAAGATCAGATTAATGGCAAAAGCAAAGTGATAGGAGCAAGAGAGTCAGAGCATGCATACATTTCTGGCTATAAAATCAGAAAGATGCAACCTATACCTAATGTGATATTTTTGGTTATAAAGAGATACAAACACATGCAGATATATCTGCATATATGAACACATTCTTGGTTTTAAGAACATTCAGAAGTAAAAATCCCAGTTAACCATGAATCTGGTATTTCAACAATTCACATGCAGTAGCAATATGAAGATTTAGCTACCAAAATTTCAGACTAATATCTGCTGTGTGAAAAAGCAGCCCTTGTAATTTGAGATTGTAATATGAGAGCCAGTACTTTTGTGAGATGAATAAATTCCGTGTGGGTTTGCTTCTAAGTAGTGTTTAGAGGTTGTCATGGTGTTGTTTAATGCTGTTGTCTCAACCATCAGAACAGCATTAAAGAAAACTCCTGGGCAACCTGACAGCTCTTTGCAACAGAAGCAGCAGTGGTTACAGGTGAGTCAAATGGTTTATTTCAATGTCTTGCAGGCAGCATTCATATACCTTTTGACAAGCCTGATCTACACTCCTAATAATCTTACATCCCCCCAAGATATTTGCAGTAACTAAACTTGCTAACTGGAGGAAAGGACAGAGTCTGCATGTTGTCCTGCACTCTTGCAATGAGGCAGCCAAGGGGATAGCTAATGCTGTTGGATCCTTCATGCTGCATTGTGGAGACAGAATTAAAACAATGTATCCATGTATGGTTTTTGTAGCCCTTCCACCAGACTGGTTCTCCAAAATATATCAATCATATTTGCTGCAAACAGCTGCTCCTGAACAACAGAAGGCAGCACTGTCTGTTACAGGAACAGGAATAAGCATGGGGATGTTTGAATGAGTTGATAAGCTGTAAGTGGCAGGATGTCAGACCTCAGCCTTGGGGCAGACATGTCCCAGGCAGACAGGTCCAGGATCTGGACATCATGAGGCTTAGATTAGGATTCAATTTCACAGAGTTATAGAACATATTTGGTTGTAAGAGATTTTTGAAGGACATCCAGTCCAACAAACCCACCCCCGCACACCCTGTGCTTCCTTCCTTGATAAGGGATTTTGCTTTGAAATGGGTTTTGTTCCAGAAACCTGCCTCAGGCATAAAACAATAACCTGAAAGATCCAAAATTTCATTACCTTCCTTAACACATGGCTAAAATTATGATAATATAGGACAGGGCACTTTGAATCTCACATCTTCCTTAATAAGCCAACAATACTGATAGCATTTAAAGGAAGTTATTATACACTGGGAAATTAAATCCATCTCCAAATACCATTCACTCTGTCACTGTTATTTGTCCATCCTTATTTTACTTAATACCCTTTTCCTGAGCACATGCCCATAAAGTGAGAAGGACAGATTTGCATACACAGCTCTAAGAAAAATAAATAAAGTTGATCTTGTTTTACCTTAGTATCTTGTATTTTGGGGGGGGTTGTTTAAACCCTTTTTTATTAGAAGAAGAAATCTGTTCTACCAGGTTCTGCCTTCAGTTTAGATTGAGATTGCTATATTGCTATATCTTTACTCTCAGCACTATTATCATCATTACAAGCCATTCAGCCTCAGAAATATGAACCAGTTTAATACTGACATCAACAGAAGCCAAGGCAACTTTTTTCTTTTCTTTTTTTTTTATGAGGGACTTGGTAGGTTTCATGTATCCCACACATACTCTGCAATTTGTGTTGAGTGGTTTGGTGCCCCAGATTCAAGAAACTGCTCTTACTTGCCCCAGATTCAAACTGATCTTATTTGTAATACACACTGCCTGCTAATAACTTTCAAATTCATCACAGCCTTGTGTGATGGAGAGTATAAAAAGTATTGTGAAGATCTAGAAGAACAAATTGTTTAGTCAAAACCATCTAGGGGAAGGAGGAAGCCAAGATGCCTAGTGTGTAAATTCATTCAGTCTCACCTGGTGAATTACCATGTCCTAAAATAACTTCTTCTCCCAACATTCAAAAAAATATCTGTGCAACAATGAGAAAGACACACTTTTCAGTCTCCTGAGAATGGTACAAGCAGAGCAAACAGCATGAGCACCATGTGCTGAATGGAAACACAAATCTGTTCAGCCCTGTGTGTGTGCAGTTAAAATTGCATTCTAGCAGTGTCTTCTTTCATACCTCAGATTGTTGGGGTAGTAGAGGAAGGATGCAAGCGCCCTTCTGAAGCACTTATACACTGACCTGTATTTGATTTGTCCTTAAACAGACGTTATTTTTTCAGGGATTACTTGTCTCCCACTAATTAGCATCCAGTTGTAGGAGGGTAAGTTAACTATGCCAGAACAGAAATTATTACTGCAATCAAACATCTTCATTTGAAATGCAGCCCTCTTTTTGAACATCTCAGTCATAGTAGATGTCTATCTGAAATATGAGTGCTTCAGAGCAGTTGCCTGTAGCCTACAGCCAATGCATCCTTGTGAACTTGCTTTCTGTCCATTGTTAATCATGCCTCCAATGGTAATTGGGCAGGCAATTGGCAGGTACTGCATATTCAGTAGATTTTTCTTTGCCATTGCCAAAGGGTGCAAGGCCAAGCCTGCAGCTTCTCTGTCACAAGCCTTTACATGTTTAGGAGACATCTCTAAACTATTTCACAACTTTTTGTCAGTGCTAAATTCACAGTCTTTCTACGAAATCCATCATCATCAGAAGAAAAATACAAGAGGAAATACAAAGAGTAAGAGTAAGACTGTCTTGTAGGACCTACAGTAGATTCAGACAGGGTCCAGATTACCAGCGCAGTGCTTTAGCTACAAAAAAAAACTTTCTTTGGTGGGGTATTGTCACTTTTGCTTGTATAGCAGTACCAGGGTCACAGGAAACAAGGGAGGAGTGAGGCCATTTCCCTTACATTTGTGGGATGTCCGTGCACTTGAAAACTTGCTGAAATATGAGTTATCCCTGCTGGGCATCCTCAGCTCAGTCTGGCCTAGAGATCATCAATGACACAGCTCTTTCATGGCTGGCAGGAAGAGACAACCTCAAAGAAGATTACTATAGTTTGTCATGGTTGCTGAAGTGACCTAGCTATCCTGGAGCTGAAGTGAATGCAGAGAGAGGGTCATAATGGTGTTCAAATATAACTTCACCTAGGAAGGAAGCTACTCTGCACTCTATTTTCAGAGAAATCTCCCCTGCTGTTTAGTTCCACCTGCTTCCACAGCACAAGCTACAGAAGCTATCAGTGGCAAATCTTGTATTACAAAATAGGTGCACGATAATAACCATTGTGGGGAAAAAACACAAAAGATTACAGACATCACAGCACTGGGTGCAACTTGAGAAAACACTACTATCCTCAATGATAAAACTACTTTCCTTTAGCAGTACTCTCCCAGCAGCAATGCCACCTCCCAAAACTGACTTTCACTTGATTTGGTAGTTTATTTCTCCACAAGGATTACCACATTCTCAGAGAATGTGAAGAACTGATGGGAAAAAAAGTAAGATCTCTAATTTTAATAGAAAGTATCCCTTATCTATTAAAAAAACAACAAAAATACATCTGGAAAAATTACATCAGGATTAGAAAGAATGGCAACAATTTAAAACATTACTTCTACAGGACTTCCTTACCCCTAAAATGTTGACAATCTGGTTAACATCTACCACTCATATCCAGGTTCTTCCCATGACTTACAGAAGCGCTTCCAGATGTCCCCATGTGCTCTGTCATCTAAATGTTTGTGTTTCTCTCTATAGCTGGTACAACAGGGTATGTTTTATTTTTGCCTTACAGAGAAGTCGTTGTGCAAGATGACAATATTTGTCTAGTTAGAGGAGATGCTCATATTTTAACAATACTGAAAGATGCTTGAAAAAGAGTGTATTGCGGCCCTAGCAATTGTCAGACCACATCTCTCAGTCAAAGCTTCAGCCCTGCTGGAACAGACAGGAGCTAAAGTGGGAAATGCAGTATCTCAGATTAACTTATTTTCTACTTGAAAGAGGGTGCTGAAGAATTCACTTACAGTGTCATTTAGTCCCTAAATTTGAATACAACTAGTGAAGTTTTTAATGTTTAAAAATATTTTTAAGCATTAAAAAAATATGTTTTCTTACCACTACCCTTAATTTCACCTTTATAAGCTAACAGAGGCATAGCAATCTAGGATCAGCTGAAAGTGTTTAAAAGGTGGTTCTGATTTTAGATCAAGTAGCCTACATTCTCTTCATTGCTATAAAACAGGAAACTAATCAAATGTCTCTGAATTTTCTGTCAGGGGACTGGAGGGGACCTCCAGAGGCCACCTAGAAAATCTTCTTTCCTCACAGCCAATCAGACATAGCCATTCCTAAAAGGATGAAAGCTTCCTATGAAAAACATGTCAGTGTTTCACTGTCTTTACTACCAGAAGAATTTTTCTGACATTCAGCCTGGATATTTCTTGCTGCAATTTACATCCATGATTTATTGATTGACTAAAACTGGGAGAATCTCCTGTGCCTTTTTGCAACACCATTTACTCACCTGAGAGGTCAGACTTCTCTTCCTAAAACTGAAGAACCCAAATTCCTTCAGTTTTTCTACACAGGCCAGGTTTTTTTTCAGATCTCTGACTTTTGGCTTTTGATCAGACAACCCAAACTTGACACTACTCTGCTTCAAGCTTTACCATTGCCTGAACAGTGAATGATTCTTTTGTACATATCTTGCTAGACATGGTTTCTTTAATAAACCCAAATATAATCACATCTTTTCAAACAATGTGATTATCTTACATTTCTAATGTAAACACCTATAGTCCCTGCCTTCCATTTTATCTCATGAAACTGCTGGTTAGCTGGGAATAATTGGCTGAGCAGCTGTAGATTCCTTTTCTTTACCTAGCTGAAGTGAGAAGGGGGGTCGGCAATTCAGTTTTAATAAGGTGTCTTTCTCCCAGTTTACTGAAGAGTCTTTCCCTCTTCTACCTTGTCTCTTTTGCCTTTTTTACATATGTGCACACATACATGGTGCCTTTGTAGCAGTATGCCTTGTCTAATTCGAGGTAAAAGAGCTGGAACTATACAATATTTGCAGAATTTACCACTGCTGGATGAAGGGGGCTCATGATGCTTTAGTACTGAAAAATGCTGAGACCACCCTGACTCATCAATCCAGAAGTTAAACACTTAAGAACAACATTTCCTGACAGAAACGGATGCCAGTGAGCACATGGCAGAGAAAGTTCCTGATAAAGCAACCAACAAGTTGTAATGTTGATAATTTATCTAAAGCTGCTGAGCTGACACAGCTGGCCTAGAGACATAGGACTGACAGTCACTTCATATTATGAAACCCCTGTCCCACTTTTTAACCATAGGGTCTTCTAACACATCACCTCTTGGACTGTGTGTAGAGATTCTTCCCTTGAGTGGAGACCCCTCTCCAGGTTACTCCTTGAATTTGGGCAAAAGAGATTTGCTTATGGTCATTGGTGTAACATAAATCTTTACATAATTACTTGGCTGACTTTGATATTATGGCTTGGATATTGCTTCAATAACACTATATTAGTAGCTATAACAATCTCTACTGTGTAGTAAATAATACTGATTAATACATTTTAGTCTAATAACTATCATCATCCATTTAAATAAATAATTTATTTTATTCACATGAATATATATGATTTGTCATCCTTAATCGTATGTGGCAAGGTCAATTAAAGGCTCAATTACACCTCTAAAATCCTTCAGACATAAACTGTTGGCAGAGTCTGGGGGTAAGATTGGATCATTGGAATTATCCTGATTTAGACTCACGAAGAAAAAGATGCAACTCCACCAATACTTCCCAGATACAGTATAAAATATCTTGAATTTCCCCCCCTCTTTTTTAAACTGCACATCCACATAAAATTCATGCACAAGAGCATCCCAGAGTCATCAACAGACACAGTAGTCTCTGTTTTCAGTAAAAGTTGTTTGACTGGGTCAGAGAAGGCTACTGTGGAAATAATTAAGAAACTTTTATTTGACAGAGTTATCCAAATGCTAAAACATAGATACAATAAACAGATGGGAACCTAAAGAAGTTAATGGGAATCATTAGGGAAGCTAAATACTCGAAGCAAAGGCTGAACTGGAGATGGCATCATGCAGGGCTGAAGAGAAATAAAACTTTGGAGAAGAGGTTGGAGAAGAACTGGTAAAATCAGAGTAATACAGAGAAACTGCAATATTTAGTGATGAAAAATCAAGGGAGATATGATATGCCAGCAATTTATAACACCTTTGTGTTCATGAAGAATCAACTAAAGTTTCTTTAGACATGCACAGACAGACACACAGACAGAGCCACACTAGATATTCTAGTATTTGGCATGAGGCACTCAAGTTACTTGCAAAAAGCAAAAAGCACAAGAAAAACATCACAAGCACTTCCCTATAGATACAAGGTTTTTAGAGTTTCCACACCTGGACTGAGAATATCTGAGACATTTCCCTGGATCTTCTAGAGATTTGTTGAGCAGGTTATTAAAGCTCTCAAATAACATAGAATTAGGATGATACTGCTGCATTTGTATGAAGGGTATCAAATCTAAAAAGCAGAAGCATGGGGGGTTTTATTTATGTTTCTTTTAAGGAAAATCCTATTCTTCCCTGAGGTACCATGTATTGTTCCACTCACTGCTGTAGTAACGGTTAGGCGTAACATTCCTGTATGTGCTTGCCAACACATCCTTTCAGAGCTGAAGTCCCCTCACTCCCAGAGGAAAGAAAGGGATAGTCCCTTTTCCTGCCCTTGCAGCGCCAGAAGGCAGAACAGGGAATGTATTTATACATATCAGCACCCAGCAGGACTGACCAGACTGACTGCAGCCAGCACATTTATTCCTTCTAAGGATACACCTCATACCATGGTCAAAAGGCGCCTCACACTCTGAGCTCTGTAAAAATATAATAATGAGCAACAGTAAAAAAATTCAAGCCGCTTTTGTTCCAAACAGAGTTGTAAAGGGTAAATGTAAAGAGATGACCTCATATTCTCAACTTTATGCTTCAGCCTATCCTTTCTATAGTTCGGTTATAATTTTTCTTACAATATTTATGTTTGCACATATTTTTGTTATTACAGCTGTCTACAAAGTGGTAAATCATTGATATTTCATTAAGTATAAGAGGAGTGATCAGAAAGAGACTGGTGAAAGTGCTGGACAGTTAATAATCAGCCTTTAAAAAGTGAAAAAATAGTGAGTTTGTTTTTTAGAAATGCCCAAGCTTGTCATTCATACAGATTAAATAATTTTAAAAAGGAGACGTTTATTCTTAACAGAAGTACATGTAGAGATAGGACAAGGGGACTGGCTTTAAATTGAAAAAGTGGAGGTTTAGATTACATATGTGGAAGAAATTCATTATTGTAAAGGTGGAAAAGCACTGGAACAGGTTGCCCAGAGAAATTTTAGATGTTCCATCCCTGGAAGTGTTCAAGGCCAGGCTGGATGGGGCTTTGAGCAATCTGGTCTAGTGACAGGTGTCCCTGCTCATGGCAAGGAGACTAAAACTAGATGGTCTTTAAGGTCCTTTCCAAACCATTCTATGACACTGATTCCATGTCTTCCAAAGCTGGGTTGGTATTTCTTGTGCAAGTGCATTTCCACTTAGACATTTTATTTGGCAGCAAGCACGTATCATTTCAATTTATAATAAAGGCTGCTGAGTATTGAATTTACTGTTGAATACTGAATTTCCTGCAGAGATGCAGTATTCAATGGTAAAATCAGAATTCTTGCAACAGTTCTCTAAAATTGCTCCTTGGTTGTAAATCAAATCCTAGAGCTGAGCTGGAAAAAAGGGAAAATATTAGGACGGGACAGAAAAAGAAGCTGTGGTTAGTTTCTCTGCCAACCTTCTCAAACTTCTCCCTGTTTTGACTTGTGCCAACATTCTCAAAAGCGCAGAGCGACCTATTCCTCTAAAGTTAGCATCTGAAAGAAAATGTCTGCTTTTACCAATGGAAGAGCCTGTCCAAAAATAATGGAATAGCTCATCAAAGAAGGTTTAGAAAAAAGTTGCTAAACTGGGGAATGTCGCAATGTCTCTCACAGAGAGTGAAGCCTCTGCCCACCCAGGCTAGCCCAACACCATGGACATGCGGGGACATTCCTCAGGATCGGCAGAACCCGAGGGGTGGCCTAAGGGATCCTTTCCCTTGAGGCTTGTGACGCTGGTGGAGAAAGGAGTCAGGCTCAGGCAGAGGGTGAAATCCAAGACTGTTATAACACTCCCCAGTGAGATCCCTCAGTCTCAGCAGAGGTGCTCCAGCAGAACCCCACAACAGACATTGTAAGAACTTATAAACAGGGGAGGTACAAAGGGAGGGAACAAACCTTCAACCAATAAAGGACAAGGTGGGAGTGGATTGTGGTAGGAAGGACTGTTCAGTGATCCAATGGGGGAGGAAAGGGAGGAACTTCCTTGGTTCCTGTCCTATCCCTTGACGCCCTTTCTAGAAGCAGGGGAGGGTGACTGAATGACAGACAGGATTCAGCGGAGGAGGCTGGGAATGATTACCATTGACAGGAAAAGGGGAAGGGACAAACTTGGGAACTAGCATTCTTTAAAAACCAGAGGGGGGGGAGGAACAAATCATTATAACAGAACTCTACAGAACACAACAGTGGGACATCCACTTTGTAGCTCTGTCTTTATAACTTCTCAAAGAAAAAGTGCAGAAATAGCTGCATCACAGAATACAGCTACCTACATAGAGAACTAAACTTCAGTGAAGGTTTCTATAGTACAGCAGACAAAGGTGTAAGAACTTCCAATGCTTTGAAGACATGCACATAGACCCCAGGTCTGCAAAGGAAGCAGACCTAAAAACCTTTTCAGGCTTTCATAGGATCCTCATGTATGGAACTGCCAGAATTTCACAGAATGACAGAATTTTGTTGCAAATAGTCTGAAGGTCAGCTAGCTCCACCCTCTTCTCAAACCAGGATAACTTCCAAGTTATATCAGATTGCTCAGAGCTCTGTCTAGATAAGTTTTGAACATCTTCAAGGACAGAAACTTCAAATGTTTCTGTGTGACATGGTTCACTGTTCAACAATCTGTAAAGAGAATTTCTTTTTCCAATAGGAAACAGAAACTTTCCATGATGCGTTTCTCATCCCTTTCTTCATGCCTTTTAGCATTGACACCTGAGAAGAGTTTGGATTTCTATTTTCTAACAACCACTCACTACGCTGTTAGATGTGTCAAGTATTCCCCTTCAAACTCCTCTTGTTCTGGATTAAGAAAACCACTTCCAGCTGCTTCTTCTTCTTAGAATGTCACATATTTCTATGCCTTTGTCATCTCCGTAGTCTTTCTCTGGACTCCCTCTACCTTCCAGTTTGTGAGTCCCTCTTGTAGTTAGGAATGGGTGGAAATTACTCTAGAGGCAGCCTCCAAACTGCAGGGCAGAGGAGAATAATTGCATCAACCTGCTGCTTATGTTCTTACGAACTGACCAGCATGCTGCAAGACTTCATTTTTAAAGGACACGCTGCTGATTCATGCTGTTCACTGGGACTCTTCAGACCATCTCCTGCAGGGCTATTACCTGCCTAGCTCACCTACAGCCTGAATTGAGGATGGGGCTGCTCATTCCAGATGCTCATATCTTTGTTGAATTGGACAAGTTTCCCATCAGCTAGCTCCTCTAGCTTTTTGAGGCCTGTCTGCCCTTTATCAGAGTCCTGCCCCTCCACCCCCCCCACCCCCCCCCAGCTTGGTGTCAATGCTCAAGCTTGGCAGGAGCTCTTTTCTATCTTTTCTATCATTCAGGTTGTTGATGAACACATTAAACAGTGGCAGAACACTGACATTGAAGTACTGCCCATTTCCTTCTGAGCCCAATGGACCATCCAGTTTTTCATGTACTCTGTAGGTCCCTTAACAAATCTATATCTACCCAGTTCATTTATAAGAGTATAGTTCATAGAATTAGGATCAAATAACTTGATAAAGTCAAGATAAACAACACCCACCACTCTTCCTTATTCACCCACCCAGCAGCCATTTTTTCAGAGAAGGCAATCCAGATCATCAAGCATCATTTGCTCTTGCTATGCCTGTGCTGAGCATTCCCAACCACTTTCTTATTAGTGTGCTTGGAAACAATTGAATTTTCTCAACACTTAGGACTAAGGTGAAGATAATTATCTGAACCTGTCTTTCCATTTGGTTCTTCTTCTATGCTAGATATGGATTGTTAACCCAATAAGCATTTAGCTACAAATATTTAAAAAGAATGCTGAATCAATACACAATTTAAATCTATTCTTGTGGCCTCATTAAAACCAAGGTGGATAAGAACAAATTCTATACTTAATTTTCCTCGTCTACGCATGCTGGGTAGCAGTGAAAAAGGAAGTAGACAATCCATGACTTTGGGCAAATTTTGTCTTCACTGCTGTGAAATCCAGACTATGTTAGCAGGGGAAGGGCAACAAAATGGTATGAAGGTGCACTTGCTCATTTTCTCTAGCTCCTACAATCCCTTTAATCTCAGTACTTCACTGTTTCTTCCAGTACTCTTCTTGGCTGTCCTGTCTGTTATTACTACCAACCACTTGGTGTGGAAAAATACACAGAAGCAACTATTTGGTTTCTGTATCCAATTAATTCTCCTAAACAAATAAGCAAGCAAGTCCCATGATATTACAGTAAGGAGTGGAAACACAATTTTTTTCTAAAATTGTTTACAAAGAATATTTAGTAAATCACTTTTCTGCTAGAGTTAGGACATGCACCTTCAAGACAGAGGACTACCATATCTCTTTTCAGTCAAATGTCAAGGATATGGTTCCACCCTGTTGGTTCAGTCTTACTCTTACATCAGCTTAGCCCTGGAGAGGGTTGCTATAGCACTGTTAAGGTTAGGATGAAATAAATATAAACACAAAGACATGTTTGTAAATAGAGAAAAAGGAACAACAAAGCAGGGATTAAGCATGACGTGCAAAAATAGACAGGGCAAAATTAACACCGGGAAAACTGGTAAATGCTGAAGAATGTGCTGCTCATACCAAGATCATGGCAGGGATGACTCACTAGCTGTAGGCCTGTGCTCTGGAGCAGGAGGGGGGTTTAATGAGTTTATAGCCCATTGCCATTTCTCTTCCTGTTATTCAAACAAGAATATACTCTGTAGCCAGGGGATCCCCAAACCAAGAAAACAATACAGCATTCATCATCCTCAGTGTAACATACGAGTCATCCCCATCAGACTGCTTGGACACAGGTATCTAGGAGTTTAGGAATATGAAACAAAAGAGTCACTTTATTCAGGAAAAAAAAATTCTCTCCCTTCTCCAGTCTTGCACAGTTTTCTTGCAGTCCAATGGTCTTGTGTCCTTTCCCCACCCTCCTCCAAAAGACAATAAATGCTTAGAATTAAATGAAGCGTTGCAGGGGCTATTACTGGACTGAGAAAAAGCTGAAAATTATTCAAACGTATCACGATTAGTAGCAGGAATTAGTCACTAACAGGCAATTGTCACTATAAGAAGTTTACAAAGATTACAATTTTCATATTGAAGCTCCAGGACTAGTTAGAGATACTTACTTCTCTTTAGGATTTCATTACTATGATCATCAAATCCTTGCTTTCTATATCTTTAGAAAGGGAATTTGGATATTGCTGAATTATGATGGCCACATCTGTTTAATTTTTATTGCATACTAACACAGAAAAGGTTCAAACCACTCATTCCTCTGTTCCCTGCATGCAATGCCTGGGTCAGCCTGTAGTTCAAGTTCTGGAGCAGCTTGTGACCAACTTTCTGCCAAGAGCAAAATCCCCTGTCACTCTTCTGGCTCAACAAAGTGCCCAGTTGGAGCTTCTATTTTTCACACTTGATTTTAGCACTATTCAGTGACGTACTTGCAGGAAAATACCTTTGGATCAATCTCAAAATCCTCTACTAAGCAAACTGCTTTGGAAGTGTTATGAAAGTCAGACCCACCCTTTCTGCTATAATAAGTGATTTGTATTAACACTTGGTAGATGTGTGGACAAACCCAATGCTAAAAGCACCTGAGGACAGTCAGTTTGTCTGGAACTGGAGTATATCTTAGAATTTCTGCTTGAGACTGTGCCATTTAAATGCAGCTCACAAGAAAGGGACAACCAGAGGAGCTGTGTCCTTTCAGCACCCAAAGGATCAGTGTGTGGCACTTCAAAGTTCAGTAGATTGCATCCATCAGCATTGCTGTGTCCTCTGTCAGCAAAACAATGCCATAAGGAGGCAACAGTACCTACACGCTGATGAGAGTAAAACAAAAACCATCAGAATAGAATTACCTGTGGAAAGTTACAAAAATAAGTTCCAGGTAAAGTAAGCTATTTTATGATATATACTGCAAAAACATACTGCCTTCAAAGTGCAAATAAACTTGTGTTAGAATATTTGTACCTAAACCTTAATTTCCCTTAGGTTCAGCCTGTATGGACCTAAATGTCTATAAAGACTGCCTTGGGCATCTGCATTATCTAACCAGGCTGCAGCTCACCAAATCTAGGCAGTCAGAAGAGTTTTCATATAAACAAGACCCAGACATAAACGGAATGTATTGTTCCCTGAGGTATAGTGCTGCTTCTGACTGAAGATCCATTAGCTTTTCAAAATAAAAATAATACATAAAATATAAACAGTCCAATCATCACAGCATCCCAACTGCAATCACAGCAGTCTTTGTTTGGGCAGATTTTCACAGAAAACACAGGTTATTTGAGTTTGTGCAGAAATGCTCCATACTGCTATTTTAACATATGAGAACAAGACTTTTTCATCCACCCATCACCATCCACGGGGAAGGCAGGCTACAAAGAACCAGGAGACATTTCTCTCTTATATTTACCCTACCAATTTGCCAAATTCTGACAGTCCCTTCTGTGCCACACTGCTTCATTACTATCCCTTCTGCTAGTAAAGGGCAGCTCATACAGCTACCCTCATATCTGGACATTGATAACCACTGCTATTACCACAGCCATTGTCACAGATACAATTTTCATCAGCTAACTTAAATGTTTATTGCTATACCTCATGCTCATGCACCAAGAAGACCTTGGTTCCTGTGTTTGCATTATGTCTCTCTTAGTGGAACTTAATGGACTAGGACAAAAGAGCTAAGAAATGAACCAACGGGTAAAATTTTGCCTCAGGAAATCAGGAAGGGAACAGTGTGCACTGGCAATTTTAACAAAGCCCAGTGCAACTGGGCACACAGAGGCACATGAAATATAAAAGTCTCCTTAATCTCCAGCTGAAAATTCAACACAGTGTAGTGTTACAACAGTTAATTTGGGCATGTTCATGTCCAAGGGATATTTTAGAAATAGGGTGTTTGCTTAGCCTGTGCAATATATCTTAACTTCTGTGCTTGTAGGGTTGGATACAGACAGCAGCATGCTTCCTTTGCAAAGTTCTGTCAAGACACAGAGGAACTCAGCAATCTTAGCACTTCCAATAAGAGTGAAAAAGAGTCTGATTTTAATAAGGAGAATCAGCAAATTTCCTTCCTGGATGGGGATTTTGTAATTTGAAGTACATCTGTAATGTTGTTTACAGGATTTCAGTAACTGTGAGGGTAGGTGCACAATACAGGATATCAGTTTGGCGGGGGTTTTTTTGTTTGTCCTTAGGGGATGTTGAATCCTTTTCCTGGTGCTTAGTGGTTGTAATTAATCCCCCAATGTCTACAAAGGAAAAAAGGAAAAACACTTGATGCAAAACAGCAGAAAAGGAATAACCTAAACTGCAACACCCTGTGGCACTGTATGTCAGAGCTAATGCCATACATTAGCATGCAGTGGCACCCTTAGGAGAAGCTTAGGGTGATAAAGCTGTTCAAGAAGCAAGAGAGGCAATTCTGATGCTGTGTGTTTGTACATTTGGTGAAGAGCTACAGTTACCACTCAGTAGCAGAGATATGCCTGGCATTACCGTGAGGATAAGTGTACATAACACTGGGTTGCCAGCCCCTCGTGTAGGTAATCATCCCTTGCCTTGGAGGTGCAGCCAACCTGTGGTCAATGCTGGAGAAGAAGCTAGGCCAAATGTGTTTACAATGATATTCCTTCCAATACTTCTGGATGTACTGATAAAAATCATTCTCATCCCAGCAGCATTTCATGCTGCAGCCTATGCAGACCTATAAAAGGTACAGAAAAGCCTTCTCTGCTCATTCCAGTGTCATTTCCTTAATCTCATCCAGCACAGATTCAACTTCTGGCTACTCATCTGACTTTTACTGTGAAAAGAGCACCACAGCATTCATTGCTTCTTGTGGTTTTCTGTATATGCTTGCAAAGGGATAGCGTGAGATCCACTTGACTACTTCCAAAGATGAATGCACAGAACTTGCACAGAGCTGAAGAAGTTTAATTCTGGCTGCATACCTCTACAATACAATGAAGATCGAGTTTTTGAGCAAAAGGGGTTTTCTCCTGGTAAGTAAGCTGCAAGTATTTCCATAAGAATTGTCTTTGCGTCTCTGTTGATATTCTGCATGTCTGTAGTCAAACTTTATCTCCTTAGAGGTCTTTTAGAACTAAACTGATTGTATAGTCCTTCAGCAGCTCATGCACATTCTAGATCCTGATTAATTCAATCCCCTTTACAATTAAATGTACCATAATTCTTAATTGTAGAAAGGAAAAAAACTATATTTACAAATTACTGAAAAGAGGTTTTAAAATAAATGCAATACATTGAAGGACCAAAAACACATAGGAGACAAAAAAGCTGTTCTCATTCTAGAAAAATATAACTGACCAAAATGAATGGTTGTTTAAACCAGAAGACATCCCAAGAAGCCAAGGCTCAGTGATGACACAAAACCCTTACAAATTCTATAAAACTGTCCTGATGCAATTTACTCAGGATTTTCAGATCAGTTCAGGACAAGTAAAAGGAAATTAATCAGCATCCTCTTTAGAGAAAGTTCAAGTATATTCAGTTGCTAATTTTAATTAGTGAGTCTTGGAAAAACACTGAGTTTATAGGGGAAGTAATACACAAACTTAGCTGCAAAAATAGCTTCTTCTAGGAGACTGATCGGTGTGTACATACCCACAGAGAGATTAGAAGGGCTGCACTTGTCTGAATGTAGCTTCTATCACTTGCATGGCCAATAGTGTAAGTCTCCGGTTCACATGGGGACTGGGGTCTCCTGCTCAAACACCATCAAAGTTCTAAGGCCCTGTCAAAAAGCCAAGGACTGCCTCCTTCCAAATCTGCAAACTTGGTAGGCCACAAACAACAAAACATACTTGGAAAAGGCCAGAAACCAGCAAGTAAAATTACATGCTAAGATTTTTCTCCCCTAGAAATTGCTTGCAACAGTCCTGAACAATTATCTAGGCAACCAATTCCCCACTTATATTCACTCTTTATTCACTGTTTGTTGTCTTGAGTTAACAGAGCTAAATGTCTGCATACATTCCCTCTCAGATTACTTAGGGACGTATTGACAAACACCTGAAAGGCAATACAGTCCCTGGTGACAGCCAGCACAACTTCATGAGAGGAAAGTCCTGCTTATCAAACCTTATTTACTTTTACAACAGGTCAACCCACCTACTTGATCTAGAAAAGTCAGTAGGCATAATCTTTTCAGACTTCAGCAAAATTTTTGCTACTGTCACAACACCCTTCTGAACAAAATGTCTATCCCACAGCTGGATAATCATGGTACATGTTGGGTGAGCAACTGGCCCACAGGTCAGGTACAGAGGCATGTAGTGAATGGGGTGACATCAGCCTGGGGACCTGTCACCAGGACCTGGCTCCATCCTCAGCCCTGTGCTCTTCAACATCTTCATTAATGACTTGGACACAGGACTGGAAGGGATACTAAGTTTGCCAACAAGACTAAATTGGGATGAGCTGTCAACTCACTCAGGAGCAGAGGCCCTGCAGAGAGACCTTGAGAAATTAGAGTGATGGGGAATCACCAATTGTGTGAAGTTCAACAATGGAAAGTGCTGGATTCTGCATCTGGGGTGGGGAAACCGTGGTTGTATATGTAGACTAATAGCTCCTGCCTTGCAAAGCTTTGCCTTTCTGAAGCTTTTGAGATGACTGCATACATTTATTTCACCATTCAGCAAGCCTCCATAGCAGACTGGCTATGGAAACACCAGCCTCAACCTCCTGAAAGAGCTGTAGATTACTTGTCCTGCTCTTCCAGAAGTTATCCACATTCCTCAGGTGCAGCTGAGTAGATCTGGCCATAGCTGGGTTTTATTACATCCTTACAATTGAGCCAGTAGAGTTCCTCCTGTGAACACATGAAATTTGTCTTAAAATCACAGCAGAATTTTGAGGCATTGTATTTGCAGAATTATGTTAATATTTAATATTAAAGACACAACCAGCCAATAAACCAAAATCTAGAGGTAGTCCTAGAATTTTTATTCAAGTGCATAAGGAGTTAAAAAAAGTACTGAAAAAAACATGTGGAGTGAAGATCTTTGAGATTGTGAGTCTCAAGATTACACAGCCAAACTGGAACTGGTGCAGGGAAATCAGGGACAGATCAGGGAGAGGTATTGCTGATAGTAGAGCATGACTCAACTACTTCCAATAAAGACAGAAAATGTACCAAGCATTCGTTATGATAGATTCCGAGAAAGAGAAAGAAAAGGAAAAGTACTCAAAAACAAAGCAGCGATTCCTGTCAGAATACACACCAAAGAAGTGTACTGCACTAGAACTGGAAATGACAAACCAGTGGAGAGTGGGAGCCAGATTTGTTCACTGCTAGATACCACTGGTCACAATATAAACCAGTGTTTTTCCTGAATTGTTCACTTTTACAATTAGCAATTTTTGGCAAACTAAGGGAGTGGACTGTTCTTTTCTCTGTTCAATTCTCCTTTGAATGAAGATGTGGAATTCTGCAACCATGGTTGCCCATTTCAGATTTCAGTTTAATTGCATAAATATTACAGGAAAACCATCTATGCTTCTAATAAACAGTCTAACATTAGTTCTCTGTTAATTATCTGACATCCAGAATAAAAGTCAATGTATAAGTAAAAGGGTATGCTGGGGTGTTTGGCTACGATTCTGATTCATATAGAGAAATTTTGGTCCAATTAAGGATTTAAGTGGTATTTGGATTCTGTACTTGTTCTCAGCAGATCAAGTAGTCTGAGAAGAAGAGCGGTGTCTTCTAGAATACAAACAGCAAATTTTTTCTCATGGAAAAAAGATATCTTAGACAGCAAATGAGATCTTTGATCTTTTCTGTTTTAAAGATCCAAGTCCTCCAGAAATACGGCTTGTTTAGCTCTAACACCAATAAAATAAAAGATGTGCTCATCATTACCCCAAATCAGGATAAGATCTGTGTGTTCGTGCATGCTCATGCACAATTCTGGAAGCTGTTGTACAAACACAGGACTGTTTTATACACATTCTGGGGAGCATCAGTATCTTAGCTGTGTTTGTGTTGTTTGCCACCCATATTAAAATATCAGTGGTCTCATACTGGATACAGTAGATAAACATTGTTTTTAAAATACAGTATGGGAGAAAATCCAGGAATATGATGTCATCAACAGAGTAATGAGTCTGCTGTGTTCAGGGAGGGGCAGTAAACCAGAAGTTAGACTCATTCATACTAGAGAAGGAGCTGTTCCCAGAGACGTGTTCCACTTCACTCATTTGTGTCTGGTCAGTGGTGAATTCTGAATCAAGGTATGTTTTGTCACTTCTCTTTCATATGAAAAGTTCTTACTATTTAAATTCAGTGTGATTTGTTGCTTCTTGGAAACCACTTATTGAATTCTTAATATCTTTCTGGTTCAGTGACAAGAGAGCTGATATTATTGTTCCAGGGAAATGGAGGGGAAAAATAATTTTTGCTGATGTGATTTTGTAACTTGTTGGGTTTTGCAGAGCAATAATATTTACAGAAAAAATGCTTTATTTCAAAATATCCAGTGTATCAAAGCCACAGGGTACTTCACCTGCCACAGATACTGCCCCGTGTATGGAGGGTAAGGATTTCTCTTATCCAAATGACACTTCATGTCTGTAATCACACCATGGGCACCATTTCTTGCACCTCACAAAAATACTCAGAAAGTATAAGCAGCTAGCCTTGGTTTTGGCTGAGAAATTACCTACAAAATAGGAGGGAGAAACCAGAGTCAGTTCTTTCCTGTACATACTGGTAATTTTTTCTCTGTTTGTTATTTTGATTGTAAACTTTGTTGGGCAGCATGTGGAAGTGCATGTGTGTGTACCTTACACTGCTAATCTGTCTCATCTGCACTGATTGAATTCCAAAGGCTAAACCTTTGAAACTTAGACTACAAAGAAGAAAGGTTTTGGATTAAATTTAAGCTATATTATTAGTTTCTTTTATAAAATCTGTATGCAAATAAAAAAAATTCAGTAGGAGCTTAACTTTTAAGGTGCTGATGAAAACAAAGAGCTTAGTAGTGGTATTGTAATTGGAATAACAAAAAAACCCCAAAGGTTGAAATATATGCTGTACTTTTAGCTATTCATTTTCCTTTACTCAGTATCCCAAGCAGCCTTCTTAGTGTAATAGCAAATAGCCATAAAGCCAAAAGTGTTCAAGTAGTTAGCCATTAGAGTTCTTGTTTTAATATTTTGTATGTAATCTTAGAGATGCCATCTCTTAAGATAGAGATACACGTTTATCTTAAACAGCTGTACATATTTTCTTAGAAACTAGAAGACAGTTATCTAGATAAAAGAAATCTCTATTTTCACATATGAGTCTCTAAGATTGTAGTATCTGCATATTGAGTAATTTCAGTCATATGACTTTTATCTGATCTCTGATAAAGTGCAATCATTAAAAAAAATATTAAGAGAAGCATCTTAGCACTCCAGGTTCATCTATAGACTTCCAAATGTGTTTGTCTTGTTTTCAATGTGAATAGTGAAAACACAAACAGAAGGGATAAATACACCCAAGTTAATAAAGACCTTGAAATAGCAGATCAGAAACAGACACCTCCAGAAAATCTTTGTCAGGTTTTTCATTGGGCCCCTGAGGACATGCGAGAACAAGATTGAGTTACTCAGTGTTACCTGAACATTTTGTACCGACAATCTAACAAAAGAACCACCTTTCCTACTGAGTTAGAGCTTCCTGAATTAAGCATGCCATCCTTGCACAGGAAAACAGCTTTAAAAATTCTTGTAGCTATTTAATATTTCAAGTATTTTCTCAGGCAGAAAACAAAAGGAATGTGGGTGAATTTTAGGACATTCATTATGAAGACCATAAAATTCATTGTTTAAGAATGGCCAGTGTTTGATAATCTGTTTTTCATTAAAAGAATGGTGTAAAAATCTATTAGGCAATCAAATGCCACTGGTTTTAAAGTCACAGTAGGAAAAAAATCATATTACAAATCTAGGAATACTTATCAGAGAATAGAGCTTTGCTTTCAAAACACTTTCCCTCTCAACTGCCTCTCAGTAACCAAATCAACTGCAGAAGTATACTTGAACCCATTAGCAATGCTAATCAATATAAAGTTAGAAAAAACACAGGGAAAATGCTGTTTAGCTCAAATGTCTACTTTTCTTTAAAATTATTCACAAGCCTTGTTCTCTTATCACTTATGGTTTTTTAAACCTTCTTCTCAAGTACTCCATTCCGATGAGTTTCCCCCTACCTTATCAAAAGGCTTATCTTCCTTCCTTCTTGCATTTAGCATACTTCATACACGGAGATGGAAAGTTATGCCTCTGCCTGGCTGATACACAGCTGTAAAGGACCAGGGTACTTTAAAGTGGAGACAAAAGCTGTCCTTTGCCAGCCCTTTCTGCGCTTTGGGAATGTGTAGTTGCTAAGTAATCATGCCCTAGAGGAGTCTTTGGGTGCTGACTCACAAACGGGTGGCAGGCACTTGGCTGAGCCAGCTTCTCCCCCGGCTAGGTGCCCTGAGCAGGGATGGAGGGAGGAGAGGGCATCCCAGAGCTGTGCCAGCCCCGAGGCAGGCAGCCTCAGCTGCAGGGGGAGAGCACAGAGCAGGAGAGCAGCGCTTTAATTTGGGACCCGCAGGTGGGCTTCACACAGAGCAAGCTGTGGCTGCTTGTGATCACCACAGTGGTGACACCTCGTTCACTTAGAAGTAAAGCTCATGAACTGGCACTGAGGGACTCTGGTCATGGTTCAACAACCCACTTAGGAGTCAAATGTTGGAGAACAGGCACAAATGAGATACAGACCAGAGAAACACAAAGAGCAAAGTTGCCTGCTGAAAGCACTTATCTTCAGTCTGATGACAGGAAAGTCCAAAGCATGCTGACATTGTGGCGAAGCTGCTATATCAAACTTCACCAAAATACTCCAGGATTTTTGATATTCGCTGAAAGGGTGGATTTGACTTACTTTTGTTGCTGTGCTATATTTAAGTCCCCTACATGTTAACTCCTCAACTTGATTCAGCAAGGTTGGGCTGGTTTGTGTGATCCCTGCAAACAAATCTGATCATCCAGGTTTGCAGATTCAGTAGCTTTGCACACTAAGGTATGCCAGAATGGTGATAGTATTGCAAAAACACAGTTCAGACTATGGTTAATTTGCAGAGAATGGAGCTGTCAAAATAGCGAAATCCATTTTTCCCATTCATTTTATCTGAGATTACAGTTAAATGCCACCAAAAAAAAGGTGAGTGATCCATGGTAGAGGGCCAGGTCTTTTTAACATTAACAGGATTTATTGCATGTATGCCCAGAGGCAGAACTGGTCATGGGTGCTTTTCCTCCTGCCATGTTCTTGCCTTGGCAAAAAGGAATAAGCCCTTTGGGACCACACCCCAGTGTGGAGGTGGTCTGTCCCTTTGCCATGATGGTAAGATTTCCTGTCAGGTGTCTGACTGACTGGAGGGCTGCTGCTCTGAAGTGTCTTGGGTTACAAAAGGACACACATGGAGCACAAAGACGTGGCCCTTTCCCAACGTGAAGGATGAACTCCCTACAGGTAGAGGGCAGGCCAATAAACTGGAAGCGTTTTATCAGATACCTTGAGCATTTTTACAAAAAGCAAGTGTTAAGCCTTCATAATTCAAAGCTGAGACCTGATCCTTAAACAAGTAAGTAGGACAACAGAAATATTGCAGTTGGTTTTGCTAGATTTTGGCTCAGCTCTCTGCACCTTTACCTCATTCTGCAGCAGCCTTTCCCTGTAATAAGTCATATTCTACACTCTGCATTATATTTGGATTCTGCTTAGATTAGAAGCTCCTTGAGGCACAGCCTGTTCCTGTGCTTGCAAGACTTTTGCACGCTGATTATCCCCAAAGCCTCGGGCCATCAGTGTAACACAGACAGTATTGGCAGTGTCTCCAGGCCTGTGCTCCTGGTCCTACCTGCTAGACAGCAGCAAACATCTCACCAAGAAAACAAGCAGATGGAGGCACAGAAAAAAGAGATACACGTAACTACATAGGCTAGACCCTCAGCTGGACTGAATGCTTGCAATGCCCTCCAAATCAGCATCAGCAGAGTAATAACAGATTATAGAAGATAAGATCTTATGCATATATCAGCAGAGATGAGTGACTTGCTCACTGGTAGCCAGTTTAACAATTGACATTGACATATCCTCTTGTTCTGGCCTCTGTCTTCAGAGGGAAAGGTCTGTGAAAGGCCGATTTTCCTAGCTGTGAAGTTAGGAGATGACAAAGAGATGTATGCCACACCTGTTCCTTTACCTATCACATCAGATAAACCTGGCCCTGGGACACATGATATGCTCCAAGTCAAATTCTAGCCTTTGTAACTGTACATCTTCAGTTCAACACTGAATTCAGCCAATGAATCTTACAATCAGCCGAGTGTCATCAGGTTGTTCATCATAACAGCCTCATTTCTGTCTGATACCTGAGGTCAAGGATGAATTTTTCTTTCTTTATTTCTTCAGATTAAGCCATCCAACACAAACCTACCTGACACTGTTTGTATTCTGGGGAGTCCTCCCACGTGCTCCTCATGCAGAATCCTGTTTTACCTGTACAAGACCAGCTTGCAGATGGCTGTTCACCTTGGCATCACCTAGAAAGGTTTCCTGTGCCTGGTTCTACTAGTGCTGGGAGTGCACACAAGCCACTTTGTCCCTTGGTAAACAGCAAAACGGCAGGCAAAAGATGTGAGGCACTGAAGGTGACCAGAAAGAGTCTGCTTTGTGAAAATTCTCTCTCCTCTCCCTCTCTCCACACACAGACATACATATATGTACTAACAAACACATATTTAGAATTATTAGAATCTTGTCAGGGAAGTAAAATGCACGTTCCTTTACATATCCATGCAGCCCTATCCTACTCACTGCTAGGGCACAAGCCTACATGGAACCTCCATAACTTTCCTCCCAGATTTTTTACATTATGCAAACCACCAAATATTCTCATCAGACATTTCTGATGTGTGCATCTATTAGGATCAAAGACGAGTTGCATTTTTTAATTTATTTTCCTTTGCCTGGGCAAGGATCTTTTTTTTCTTCTCTTAGTTAATGCCGAAATTTCCAAGTCACGAGGAACTGGGACTATCCTTCCTGGGCAGATAAATAAGCAAAAGCAGTTGTCTGCTTCTAAGCCTGTAATCTGTGTAGAGATTTACAGTAAATAGCAAATTCAAATAAGACAAAGAATTTGGAGTAGCTGTTTGCCAGAACATGGGAACCATTTTAAAACTTAAGAGCTTTCTCCATACCTTTACTTTTTTCTTTTTCTCTGCGAGTTGCAAGTTCATTTTCAAAATTATACTAGTGCAATCTGACTAAAGCAGTCATAATGAATCAGACATGAGTGCAGTTCATGAATGGCTGGGATATTGGCCACGGAAGTTTTAATTTATAACATACACATTTTTTTAAAAACGGCGTGTGGAGGCAGATCACATAAGACAACTGTATGCCTCACCTTCTGATTGTATCTTTCCTCTGAGAAACTTTTCTTTTTTTCTTTAGAATTGTCACTTTATAGCTCATAAATTCCAGTCAGCTGGGTCAGCAGAAGGGGCATTTCCCAGAAGTAGAAGGAAGTAGAAGTAACAAAGTGGAGTCATTTTTGTGTAGGTGTTTCCTGCAACATTTTGGGAACAATCTTTTTTTTTGGAAATGTAAGAAAACACAATTCATTTTCTTTTACAATAGATGTAGTCTACAAATCAGCATTTAAATCATACTGCAGGTCATAACTGTGCAATGTGAGACATCTGGAGTTCCTGGAGTCTTCTACTCTTTGCATCATGTATTTCTACAGACAGATTAAGTAGTTTCCACATGTGTGGTTTTTAAAAAAGGGTTCAATGAAATACATTAATAAAGTTTGCCTTAGCATAAATGTACTCTGGTCAAATTACTTTAAAAAATCAAAGAGAAGTTTGATTTTAAATACAAGAATCAAACAATTTGAGATTTTGGACTATTTTGAAGCTGGTTAAAATATGGGTTCAAACTGTAAACTACCTAAGTTTTCTAAGATTTTAAATGAAAATCCCAGATAAAGCTCCCCTAAACCTGGCATATACTTAATTTAGGCAAGAATCCTTATTCATTGTTTGGTTTGGAGCCCTCTACCCCTTCAGGAAATTAATCCTCTCTTTTTCCCTTCTTTCCTTCCTTCCATTTCAACATTAGCATTTCTCCTTCTTCATCTTTCCTTTCTTCCCAACAGCAGTGCTTCTCCTCTGTTTCCTTTAGAAGCATAATGTTCCCTTCCAGAACTCACATCCTCTCATTTCCCCTTCACTTGTTCCTGCCCTGACATCCTGCCACAAGCCTCTGCTGCCTGCTGCACAAAACTGTCATGCACAATTCTACACTGTGCTTTCCCTTCTACTGGGGTGGCAAAAGTGATGGTACACAAGGTCAGCGGTGACATGGTTAACTTAAATCAGAGTATTTTTCAAAAATAACAAAGCTGGTCAGAAGGCAACTTTTCTGTTCCAGACAAAATTGGCGAAGGGTCTTGACATTTTTAACAAAAGCAAGAATACAAACCACAGAAGGAATACACACACAGAGGATAAATCTGCCTGGGAGTGGGGAGCCCTGATAAGGGATTTTGAAAGAGGCATCTTCCTTCTCAAGCAAGTGCCTGAGGGATAAACTTTAGTGAATTGGACTCTTGCAGTCTCTGTGTTTTGTTGGGTTTTTTTTTTTGGAACTACTCCACTTTGTAAAGATATTAAACTCTTAGTTGGCCAGAGAGAGCAAGAGTGGATCTGGGTCACCTGTTAAACTGTGAGCAGTCAGTACATCTCCTTTGTTCAAGATAAGAAATGACATCTTTAAAATATTTTCTGTTATATTATCCAAATCTTTTGTGAAAAATCTTTCTTTTTAAAATAAGTTTCTCCAGAAATTTCTGTTTTGATAGTCATTTTAATAGTAAATGAAAATTCCCGTCCTCCAACACTTTAAAAACTATCTCCTCCATAGCTGTAGTATGTGAGTTTAAGGTTCCAGAAAACATGATCCAGCAATTGTAGCAGAGCAGAGGGGCAGAACCCGCTCCCTCACCCTGCTGGCCACTCTGCTTTGGATGCAGCCCAGAACACAGTTGGCTTTCTGAGCTGCAGCTGAACACTGCTGACTCATGTCCAGCCTCTCATCCATCAGACCCCCAAGTCCTCCTTGGCAGGGCTGCTTTCCATCTCAGCTTGTGTTCATAGCAGGGGTTGCCTCAGCCCAGGGGCAGCACCCTCCCCTTGGCTTGTTCAACCTCCTGAGGTTTGTGCAGGCTCACCTCTCAAACATCCCTTCTCTCTGGGTGGAATTCCTTCCCTCTGGATGGCATCCCTTCCCTGCAGTGTGTCACTCACCTGCATCACACAACTTGGATCATTGGCAAACTTGCTGAGGGTGCACTTGATCCCACTGCCTGTATCAATAACAAAGACATTAAACTTTAACTTTTTGTTAGCTTTGGGTACAATAGCTCTTTGAAGGAGCTGCAGCATATACTAAGGGAATCTGTCTCTCTAGCTAAATTGTTACCCTGTATTTATTTGTGGAGTCTGACATTCTGGAAAGAGCAGATAGGACATATTTTCTTTGTGAACACCAGTGCCTGGAACCTGTATTTGAAAAGTGAAAAACAAACTGTCTGTACCAGGCTCCAGCAGGGCTCTGCCATCTCCTGTTGCTATCAAAGGGATAACAGTAAATTAATACACAATTTAATTTCAACATTGGCAAAGCATGAAAAGGCAAAATTAAAATCGCAATCCAAACACGGACTGTTGTAAATCAGCCCTGTAAATTATACTACTTCTTGGCTGGAGAAGTGTTCTGAACTTTCTAGATCTCTCAGTGTTGAAAGTCATGTCTATGTTTGTACAGTTCAATCACCAAATCCCTATCAGCTTGTATTTGAACACTTAAGTTCTAACAGAGATAGGGTGCATTCCCACTGAAGAACTGCTGTCATTAGAGTTCCCCTGGGTTTTCAGTAGAAAAATAGGCTCCATTTGGATTATATTTAATTTTTATCTGCTGTTACTATCAAGATAATTGCAATACAGTTTGAAGTTCACTGTGATGTGAATTACAGACCATTTCTAACAGGTACATTTGGTTTTGAGCTTTTCTCCACAATATATAGAGTACGGTGATTTCTAACTATGCTATCTGAAAACTGACCTCTTTCCCTTTGCAAATACTTCATGTACTGGCAAAATGAGGAGCAGATACATGAAAATAATATGAAATGACTGTCCCAGCTGCTCAAGAAACAACACGTACAAGGATGTGTTTGACCTAGGCAGGACAAGGCAAAATGGCTTTCTGAAGTTTATAATTTAAGAAGTAAAGCACATTACAGACTAGGCTTGTCCTTGAGAAGGGAACTCACCATTGCTTGCATTGCCACACTCTGATTTTAGTTTTTAAAAGAATATGAAATTTAAAATAAACAAACAAAACCCTCAAATTCTTTAATAAAAACAACCTGTCATTTAGACACCGAATATCATTGCCTTCCATGACACAAATCAGTGATGCTAGGTACCCTTCTCTGTGATTATCCAAAAGAAAACCTATTCAGGAGGTTGAAATCTGAGTTAATAGTTTAGTGTAGCTGTTGTCAAAAGTTCTAAATTAAACTAGGACCACCTTCAGAAACCCATGCATTAGTGGTGGTAACCTGAACAACCTGGGTAATTGTCATCACTTCTGAATTCCACCTGTTCAAAATTAAAACTGTGCTTTCACCTAAGCACTATATAGTTATAGTTAGATACTTTCTAGCCTATTCTGTTGTCAGAGCCTGAAGTGCTGTTTGGAACTGTGCCATTACCCAGCAAAACCTTCCATATATCCCTGTGGTGAGAGGCATTAAGAAAACACAAGGCATTATTACTGATTTACAGGGAGGACAGATTTTGCCTGTGATGCCTTCTGTGCTTCCACAGAGCCATCAGTATGTGCCACAGCAATGGAAACAGCAGTAGTGACTGAAACATGTCCAGCTGCTGGCAGGGATGGCTGTGTAGCTGCAAATATGGTTTTCAGACATAATGTGACAGGTTACAACATCTTTTATGTTTTTGTTAATTACAGCAGAGTAAAATCATCAGTTACCTATATGATAAGAAATGAGGAAAGCAGTAGCTGTCAAAGAAACCATTATTAGACTTTGTGACAACAGCCAGTCAGCAACACACTGTGGTTTTCTTTGAGAGCTCTTTGCTCTTGGAGACACTTGGTCTTTCCTCAAAGGCCACACCTGTGAAAGACAGTGGTGAAAATGTGCAGGAAATGCTGAGTTATTGCAAATACGTGACAACAATGTAAATATTATAGTGACTGGCGGCACTCGAGATGGAAAATCTCCTTTTATCCTAAATGGCTGCCAAAATGTCCTCAAGGTGTTAGAAGTAAAGTGCTTTCAGGGCACAGAGCCAATTCATATGAAAGTCAAATCTCTCCATTAAATATTTAATGCTCAGAGGGACAAATACTGACAAATACTACTAGGCCATTAGACCTTCACATTTTACATGGTCATGAGAACCTAATGCTGTTACCCAGGGAAAAGAGAAGTATTTCAATTGCTGAGAGAAAGGTGTGGCTAAACTGAGCTGAAGAGGTCTGCTGGGAGTAATGCATCAAAGAGCAAAGCTTTAGAGGATGTCCACATGCACGTCAAGGAAGGAGCCTTGAGTGGAGGTTTGTGCACTGCTGAATAGCTCTTCTATGCCTCCACTACAGCAAAGCAAATAAAAGAGCATGACTAAGTAATATTCTTGGGAAACTGATATGCTTCAGGACTTAGAGCCTTTTCCTCTTACTATTCCGTCTCTGAGACTATACTACTATCATCAACTCTCTGCAGGATGTTCCTACTGTTCTCTGTAATGAAGTTATTGAGCAATTTATGTCACTGGCATGGTTCATCAGTGCTTTCCTGTCTTACATGCTGAGATCAAGACTGTAACTAAACTAGATGAACCCCAAGACCAGTTTTAAGAACCCACACTAAGAATGGCTCATCTCCTCCAGCCCATGTCCCAAAAGCTGTCATCAGCAAGGTGAAAATTCACCTTTTTCTTTTCCAGCTTAGCTGGTTTTGGCCTGATTCTTGCAATGGGTTTGAGCTATTTGGGTTTCAGAAAAGGCTGCTTTCTAAAGCAGGAAATTCTCGCTTTAAGAAAGAAATATAATCTAAGTGCACAAGCTACTCTTGATACGATCACTAGCATTTCATTTCTTTATCAATGGATACCTTTGCTATTCACTGGGCTCAGGGTATTGTCTGCCATTTGAAAGGCACATTGTACTGCCTGATACCATCAGACCTGCCATTTCACATTTCAGACTCCTGCAATGGATATTAAATTGATCTCACAATGCTAGTGTGTTAAGCACTTAAATCTGTAGTGGTGATGGGGTACATCAATCCCCTGTCTACAGCAGAGGATTCTTGTGGTGTTTGCAGAGCTCAGGGGAGTAGATACAACCATCTTTGACGTTCTTCTAACTTAGTAAATCTACATGTCATATAGAACTCAGAAGTTTATAGTCTCTTATGTCTTTGTGCTTCAGTTAATTTGTGCAAGCTGTGACCATTCAGCTTTGTAGTCAGACACCATGAGTGCAGAAGTGTTAAGGGACATGCAAGATTTGTGCCCCAGGACAAGACAGGGTTTCCCAGCAGTCACTGACACCCAACAGGGAGCCCTGTGAGGTTCCTGGGGCCAAGGCATGTTGCTTTCACTCCAAGCACTGCTTTGGCTCCTTCTCTTGCAGTACAAATGTGCAGTTTGGCTTGCAAGACAGTTCAACCAGGGGAGATATTATCAAGCTAGGCAATGAACCAGCTAGGAACCGGAATAAATTATGTTAATATATATGTCATCTTCTCAGCAACAGATCCAATGTTAAGCATAAACTGCAAATCTTAAAAATGTAAGCAAACCACAATCTGATCATAGCTACTCTTCACAGGAGGCCTTCCAGATAACAGCAGAAAATACAAAACATCATTTTGAACCAAATACGAGAATCAAGTAAACAAAACCCAAAAGATCACAAGTCAGACATGGCTGCAGACCTTAAGCTCAGTGTTACGCTCTGAGCTTTCTGAAAGCAAATGCTAACAACAAATTTCAAGGTAGCAGTATGCAAGAGTAGGCTGACCCAATACCACATACATGGAAAAACACAGAAGACTGGTAAGACTCAGTGTCAGAAGTGTGGTAAAGGCCTGTCAGGGCTCACCCTATCTCTGAAAGAGCAGGCATAGCCTGTGACTCCCCTAGCCCTAACCTGAGCTCTAGGTGTGGGCTGAATCTTACTCCATGCATGGTTCCCAAGAAAATGTTCTCAAGGATGAATTCATGCGTATTACTGTTCTTCATTCCTGCAGTGCTTTTGCAGTCCCACTCCTACTGCAGCTCCTAAATTTCTCACTCTCCTGACACTAACCTAAATGCTAGTTGTTGGCTGAGCTCTGGACAATGAGTACTCATGGTTAACCTTACCTGTTCTCACATGGGAAATGCCAAAAGAAAAAAAACAAAATATCCTGCCAGCCTTGCAGAGTGAGCTTGTGGTCAGTTTTCTCCTGTTTGAATATTTTCCTTCTTAGTTGTCAAAACATTTTGTGCAAACACACTGCAATACACACAGAAAAAGTGTAGATCCAGCTGTGACTTGTGTTGCATAAGATTTATGTGCTTTGCTGTTACTGTCAAAAAGTTATCATCCTGGTTCAGGGTCACCAGGCTGTGGAGCAGAGACACATTAAGTCTAAGGGAGGAAGAGTTGGGTTGGTCCAAGAAGATCAAAATCCTGAAGAATTAAAGAGAGAAGAGCAGAAAGTACTCACAAGGAGAGGGAGAAGGAGTTGTGAGATTGACATTGTAAATCTCAAAACTGATGATATTTCCAAAGATGGAAGATTCATATAAAGTATTTATTTAAGTATTTATACTAACTGGAAATAGCTTCATAAAGATAGATACTCTCAATCAACATTATTCAATAAGCTTGTGGCCTCTTGGTATACAGGCATGTGAATCATCCAATTCCCAGATTTTATTCCAAGTTAAACAGAATAGAGAATTGGAAATAGATTTTTCATCTGCTTAATGACTACAAAGAGAGGAACAAACTGGTTTATATTTGTTTAACACTTAGATTTAAGACCTTCATATACTTAATTTCTTCATAGATATATGCTGTTGTGAGAAAGCTGGAGATGGGGAAAAAATAACTCTGTAAATCAGAACAGCCTAAACTTTCTAAGGTGTTTGAACAGCAGAAATTGAAGAGTGTAGTGGGAGGATGTGAAAGGCAGTGATACCCACTTTCAGAGCAGTTAGTTTTGGAACTAGGCATCTTTCTCTGCTCTTGAACTACAATTATAAAAGTGCCTGAGAAGTACAGCAAGTTCTACTTCAGGGTAGTTCTACTAATCCACCATGTACAAAAGGGATGGGAAAAGCTGCACAGCATTAACATAATAGAAATCTTATGGAAAACTAAATGCTAAGCCACCTATTCAGGTCTACATTTAACGAAGGGAACTGTTGCTGTGAGCACATCAGCATGTTTTATATGTATCACATTTTCAGTTCTTGATGGTCCCACAGTTGCAGACCTCCTTTATTTTATTGACAACCCCTCCCTAATATTAGCAGAGGGTTTGTAGTTTATCTTCATATTTCATTCCTTCATCCAAGCTGTGCCTTGCTAGGATATGTTTCATAACAACTCTAGAGCAGTGTTTAATGGATTTGGCATTTCCTATTACTTATTTGCTTATACCCTTCCTTTTTAATTTAATGATGCTTTGATGCAGACTTTCTCTGCAAAAGGAATGTCCTCACTCAGTGTATCACCCACAGCAATGTTTTCCTGGGATATTTTCTACGGGCCGGAATCTGTGAAAGATTTCCTTTCAAGAGGAGTTGCATAGCTCCAAAGAACGGCTCAGTGAGTTAACACCAGCAATTAAACTGCAACTAAACCTTTATGGCAAGAGTGCTCCATTTGGTCCTCGTGCTCGCTACTGACTGGATGTGTCTCCTACCAGCCTGTCTGAGAAATTTTCACAGGGGATACTGAATCCACTCACTTTTGCAAAGTAATCTTAGTAAAATTACTGCTTACATATTACAATAACACATGGCATTTATATATATTATAATGGGAATGATAGGTGATCAGAGCTGCCCATGGCAGGGGGGTTGGAATTGGATTATCATTAAGATCCCTCACAAACCAAGACATTCTATGATTCTATGATTTTGTTGTTGTTGGCCTTAATCCAACTGGAATTTTCATGTATTAGCACAAGAAGTGCAAATTAAGGAATTTAGGATAATGTGGGTTTGAAGGTCTGTAGTCCAACCCCTTGCTCAAAGCTGAGTAAGCTACAAAATCAAATTATGCTATTCTGGGCTTTTCCAGCTGGGTCTTTGACACTTCTGAGGATTACAAGACCACCTGTCTGATGGTCACAAATCAGGCAGTTTAGGGGACATCACTACAGCCTCCTAACAACTTGCTGAGTCTATCAGGTTTTCACTCTGAGCTCCTGAGGGCAGCAGTGGTACTCGCACAGAGTCAGCAGGACTTCCAGGCTTCCTTGCACAGACTAGACTGCAGAAGACCTCCCTTAACGGCAGCACTTTTAAACTCCTGCTATTTCCCATTTCAGCCACAGCAGATCTGTCAGGCAAATACCCTTTCTCCTCCCATGGCTCTGGCAGCTCCTGTGTTACATTTACTGTAGCTTTTATATAAATGTAAAGAAGCAAGGTTTCCTGGCAAACAGGCACCACCAGGGGACACTTGGCTGCCCAAGCTGGGCTCAGAGATGTTCAGGAGGACAAACTCACACAAAAAATACAAAGTGTCGAAGCAGCCTGGGCTCTGCAGAGAAGCGGAGAGTCAGAGGAGAGGCTGGGGCAGTCCTTGATAGCTCTTTCTGCAGCTAACATGTCTTCTAAAGTATCACTGTGTCAGAAAACAGCCAGTGCCTCTCAGTTTGCAGCCACTCATTGAAACCCATATTTTTGCTCCCAGCTTTTCCTCTCCTCTGTGCCACTGACCCCCAGCTGTTTGTGGAGCTGTATGTATGACAAGCCAGCTGTATGTAGCTGAAAACACATTTGGCCACTGACAGCACTTAAAGCAAACAAGGTAATTGTAAAATTCTGCTAAGGATGATACAGTCTGGGTGTCATACCTATCCTTCACAGGCTTGCTAAGAAATCCCTGAAGTAAATGGAAAATAAGGCTGCTTTCTAGGCAACTTTCATAATGGATGATCATCCATAGAAGAAATTCTCCTTTGGAGAAGACTAGTGGGGCTTTGAGCCGACTCTATCCTTTGTCCTTGCAAATTAGACTGTGTAGGAATACATCAGGACTGTGTACCTATACTTTTTAATATTCTCTCTTTTGCTCCAGCAAACAACATTATGGCAGTTAACATCATAACAGCATTTATCTGTTTTAGGCTCCACCTCTTGTCTCTGAGCACTAAATTAACAAGGTTAATATTATGACCATCTCAGAATATACTAATTACAAATTTCACACCTTGTTTCTGCAAAACATGTAATCAGCAAAGTCACAGCAGCTGCAAAATATATGTTACAAAGTCTCTCTTACTCCCACGGAGTAGATTACTGCAGGTAACATTGAAATAACCTGAGCTCTTATTACACATCTCAGAATTTGTCCTTGTAGAAGACATGATTAAGACCATCATGAGACATGTATGAAAATATTTAGCATAGTACAAAGAAAGATTAACTCCAGCAGCAATACTAATAGAGTCATGAGTTCAGTAACAGAGTCATGAGTTCAGTAGCTGTAGGGCTTCATCCAGACCCAAAAGAAATGGTGAAAAACATTCACCTGAAGCAGCATATCCCATCTGGGGAGTGAAGCTGTGCCAGTGCTTGCATTAACTCAGTAGTAACATTAACTCAGCTCTGACCTTTTTTCTCCTATGCTTCCATTCCTTAGCTCATAACTCTGGATCTTTAGTGGACTTTTCATTCCAATTCAACACATTCCCCTCCTTTTCTTTCAAGAACTTCCGTAGGCCCCAGCATGTATTGCTGTAACATGGAGATTTTCCCTCCACATTCTAGGATTGCCCACTCTGCTGGACTCCAGGTGTTATCCTTGGCTTGCTGATTAACTCCTGCCTGTCTTCTGGCGTGCTCCCTCCAGTGCCATGTGTGGGTCAGTCCTTGAACAGCAGGACATCCCATGAGTTTGGCAGGAGACACCAAGGTGCCCTGGTGACTGCCCAGTCCTCAGAGTTTCAGGCTACGGCACCGGTGACCATCACGTTTTTGGAGTCCTTCTCCACCTGGCTCTAATGACAATCCAACAGTTGATTAACCCTTTCTTCCCAGTCCCTCTGCAAGGATTCCTCATTTGCAGCATTGTCAGGATCTTGCCAACACCCAAATTATCCCCCATGAGCAACCCCAAAGCCTTCCTGCGTTGAGGTGAGGGCAGTGGCTGCAAGAGGCACAGGGCTGGTTTGCCACCAGCACTGTCCAGGCCGTGACTGCCTCCATGAAACACCCTCCATCAAAACCTTGTCATTTGTTCCCAATGCTACTAAAAAAATACTCCAGAACAGCATGAGATAATGACTGACAGTGGATTTTATGGACTGTCAAAGAGGAGGTAACTCACAACAGGACGTGAACTTCATCAGATGCAAATTCAGCCACCCCCCCACCCCCACCCTGAGGTCCCTCAGAATCAGTAATGATAGATTACTTCAGCTGGGCAAAATTTCAATCAAGACTGCTACATAAAATTTTATTGAAAGTCCCTGCTGAGATATTAGTCTTGTCTTGCATTTTTTCCACAGAAAGTGTTTGTGGAGAATGTGTGAAAGGATCACATTTGTTTTCACCAAAATATGACTAGAAAACAGCAAATCACTGCCTTCTCTAAGGTGTGGCCTTGTCAATCATAATTTATTCAGCATTCACATACTTTAAATGAGTCTCCCGTGTGATATGGAATAGCATCAAGCACATCATTTTAACCCTAAACATTAGGGTTTGTAAATTGATAATTAGCACATTTTGCCTTGTTCACTCCCCCATTTCTAGCAATGCATTATTGAAAGGACTCGAGCTAAGGAGCAAGGAGGCAGGTTGCCAGAAGCCCCATGTCATGGGCTTGGTGACATCCTAACTAGTCCCTGCACACTGCTCCTAGACCACAGTAATATGATATAACTAACTTATTTTAAAGTATTCTAGGTCTTCCCCTTCTAAAACCAAAACATGAAAGAGATTAATTGCAGAGAAAATACAGATAAATCAATATGCAGTTTTGGAGCTGCTATTTGCTGGAAATTAAATTCTGTAAATTAATGTAATGAGGGAAAATCACAGAAAAACACAACATGGCCTTTATGACCATTCTCTGAATTGTTAATGCTTGTCTTATTAAATATGTGCATACATCCAACCTCAAAGTGTAAAATAATGCACTTGCAATTTTTTTTCCTGCTGGTTCACAGTCTACTATGAGCAGAAGAAACAATTTCTGATAATTGCATCAGGCAACAGAACTTCTCCATTCTCAGATGACCTCTTGTTGGCTGTCCATTAGTATTTCACTTCCTATGGGTTTTTACAATGAAAAGTGCCATAGAAAGAAAGGGAGATTTGAAACTGCTGTTTGCAATTTGTTGGTGGTAGCTCTCACATCCACACATGCAGGGCTTTGAGATATTTAAGTGCTATAGTATTTTATTAACACAAAGTACACAAAATATGACCATCATTTTTCATCAATTCTACAACCAATAACCAAATTTCTGTATGCATATTAAGCACTGATATGTACTAGCCAACAATTCCAGCAACCAGAAAACAAGTGAGAATCCTCCTCCTTTCTGGAATTGCAAGTGTGTCCCTTTTCACTGCCAAGTTACCAATTGAATAGGATAAATATCTTAATTAAAAATATATTTGAAGAGCTTCCAATCAAATGACAATATAAATAGTGGTTATTATAAAGACCTGAAAAAAGAAGAACAGTATTTCCATCACTCAGTCCAGAGATTTATATATGTACAGATCTGGGAAGCCAATCTTGCATTTGAATATCCAAGAATACAACAAGAAGAAAACACAGTAAACATTTTATCAGTAGTGAATGATGCTGCACACTCAACTTCTATTTGGTTCTAGTAACATTTAAATACACATCTGACATTTCTGCCCATAAATAGCTCCCTGTATGATCCCAGGCTGTTCTGATCTGTAGAATGTTTACAGTATTCTGGTTTTCAGACTGTGCTCTTGCACCCAAGCTGGCTGTCTGTAGACAGGTCCTGGCTTATAGGATGGCCACTGTCTCTATTAAATTGTCGAGCCACCCACTGTGCATCTCCTAAAACAGAGCTCCCTCATGAAAGTTGTATCATTTATCTCTTCTGTGACTTGCCTGCAGAAAGAGACTGTAACACACAGACAATTTCAGTGAGAAGCAAGAAAGGCACACTGCTGGCAAACACTGATCCCTCAGCATTCTCAATGCAAACCAGAGTGGCAAATTAAAGGTCTGTTTATTGTAGAGTCATAACATTTGGGAAAATATATGGTGTTCTATGGAGAGGAAGTACCACAGAATTCCACTCAATTCTTGCTCTACAAGGGAGGGTGTAAAATGTTGCAGGAACTAGCAGCTTTATCATGAGCAACCTGAGACACAAGGTATACCTGTCCTTTAGGAGACCATGGCTAATGAAATAAAAAGATAAGAAGACAAACTAATGATGAACATCCTCAAAGAATTAACAAAGACTTGCTGCAGCTCAGTTCTAGTGAATAAAGGCTTCTAAATGTTCTCTTCATTTAACCCATTCATTACAATATCTGTTGTTGCTACATGCTCACTGTTCTTCTTGCCTAAAGTTGGTCCAGGCAGTCCATAGCAGTGCAGTCTGTAAAACGTTCCACAGAGACCTAGTGTCTATGAGAAGCACCCCAGGGAACTGTAAGCCTGTTCAAGAGCTCCACTTCCAGGACATTAGGAAAAACAAAAGACAACTTTTCTTATTGTGTCTTTTGCAGCAATGAGCTAGATGTAGCAATCTCATGTCACCTATTTTTCTCTTCACAGAAATGGTTTCCATCACAACTGAAAATGTTACGCAGCTGTACAACATGACCACCCAGGAGCTCACAGTCAGTCCAGAAAATTTCCACAATAATTCAGGAGTTCATCAGATAGAACAATACGAATGTGTTAGTGCAGATGTATGGAAATGGTTACAGGATTTTCAGCCTGGATTTCTGTGGTTTATATTTATTCTGGGATCAATAGAAAATTCCTTTGTGCTCACTGTTCTGTGTTTCCACAGGAGTAGCTGCACAGTGGCTGAAATTTACCTAGCAAACATGGCATTTGCTGACCTACTGTTGGTCTCTACTTTACCTTTCTGGGCCATTAATATTTCTAATAATTTTCATTGGCCTTTTGGCCTGTTTCTTTGTAAAGGCATCAACATTATGAGTTATATGAACTTATATACTAGCATTTATTTCCTGACCCTAGTGAGCATTGACCGCTACCTGGCCCTGGTGAAAACCATGTCTCTTGGACGGATGAGACGAACCATCTGTGCCAAATGGAATTGTTTTGTAATTTGGGCATGTGCATTGCTCATGTGTTCACCTACTATGGTGTTTCGAAATTTGCAGTATTTTGACAAGTACAACATCACAGCCTGCGTTCTTCTCTACCCAGCCAGTTACTGGGAGCCCACAAACAACTGCTTGCTGAATATTGTGGGGTTTCTGATCCCACTCTGCGTAATTACCTATTGCACTGTGCAAATCATCAAAGCCTTACAGAGCAGTGAGCTACGAAAAATGAAGGTGGTCCACACAGAGAGAAGAGCCACCATGCTGGTCCTTGCTGTGCTCCTGCTGTACATCATTTGCTGGCTTCCGTTCCAGATCACCACGTTCATTGACACAATCCGTTACTTCTCACCCACTCTCAAATGCCTGGAGGACATCAATGACATACTGACCCAGATAGCCACATACTGTTCCTTTAGCAACAGCTGCCTGAACCCAGTCTTGTATGTGATTGTTGGGAAAAACTTCCAGAAGAAGGCTGTGGAATTCTACAAGGACTTGTTCACAAAAAGGTGCAGAAAATTACAGTCTGTGCAGATGGAAAACTCCCTGGACACTTTAAGAACTTCCATTTCAAGTGAATACCCAAGGAGAAAGTCTGTTTTGCCATTACCCCAATAGCATAATTTTAGAAAATCCTTAAAGGAAGAAAGCCTTCTAACATATCAGTCTCTGCTCATATCCATCTGCTACAGGTCCGCAGAGAAAACATGTGCTAGTGTTCATTGTGTGAGGAAAAACAATGGTTTGATCTTCAGGGTAATTCCATAAAGAGACCTGCTTCTACTGTTATTGGATGTTTTTCATGATTGAATCCTATTTTGTAGGTCACTTACATTTTCATGGCTGAGTGATGCTTGGCATGTGTATCGTTTGGGATGATTTTCTAAGTTGTACATACAATTCTTGAACAGGACCCCAGTACAGAAGCTCTTGTCAGGATTGTGCAGCTACGTATGGTACCCATGATAGTGTGTTAGAGAAGATTATTTATCTGGGAGGAGCTTGTATTTGATTAAGTTCTGTTAAGTGAATCCTGTAGGGTTCATTTTTAGATGTGTCCATCTTTTGGGCTTTTAATTTCTCTCTTCAACCATCCAAAACTATCAGATTTTTTTCATTGACAAGCAGTGCCTTTTTGCAACTGCTCTGCTTAGTTGCAGATTTACACAAGCAAGTACATATGAAAAGTAACTGAAAAAAAGGTAAAGCAGTAGTGGAAGGGAAGCTGCACCCATCTGCATGAAGTTAGCTGAGTTCTCTTTGCAGAAAATTCTTTACCCCTTCCACCTTGAAGTGAAAGTACTCACTTACTCTTTTTGAGTGAGTGAATGCTATTTGTATTCATGTTTACACTTCAGCTCCGAGACTCGGGTTTTTGGTATTCCCAAAGCATAATTAATGTTAGTCAATGGATACACAAAAGCTCAGCACAACTGGTATAATCTCACAAACAGAAGAAACTGACAATATGAAGGAGAGCATCACCTGACTACATTAGAAATCTAACTGAAGATAATAGGCATCTTGAAAGCTGAGTATTCAAGAATGGCCTTTTCAGATTCTAGTAATACCTACATTTTATTTGTAGAGTTAATCTGTGAGATTTTAATGCAAGATAGCTTTCCCCCAATTGGACTGTATTTTTGAGCTAAACTGATTATACACATAAAAAACTCATAGTGTACTGAATTGTCTGTATGCACTTTAACCTCTAGGAGCCTTGATCAAAACTGAGTAGAAGATGATCTAAGACGTGCTGAAACTAACAGTCTTAGTTCTTTTCAAAGCACTTAAGGTTGCAGCTTTTAAAGCTACCAAGGGAAATGGAGTTTGGTGACATGAGTAAATTCAGATGGCAACTACATGGTCTTTATCTGTCAGAGCTTGAATGGAGCAATAAAGTTCATTTAAGATGGGAAATTTGTATTAAACCTTCAAATAACTAAACTGCAAAATACAACTGCGCAGATGTGATTTAAAGACTATGGAATTTAGATCACTGTATATGATTTATAGGCAATTTCCATGGTTTTTCTTTGACAATCCAGTATAATCCTATGTCATAAATACTTCTATTGCTCATCCTTTTTATTGTCTAAAGCAACAGGGACAACTATGATGAAACACTGCAAGACTTTCTGTTATATCCAGTGTTATCATACTATCTCATCTGTGAGCATGCTGGTCATACAACCCTTACACTAAAGGAACTCCATACAGAGGTTATTGAGGCAACAGAAATTATTTCTGAGTATTTGGTACTGAGAAATAAAATATATAAATGTTATTATGTTAATATCACATTAATTTAAAAAATGTAAATATATAGGCACATTTTTTTGCTATACAGTAAGCATGTACAAAAGAAAATAAAGTATTTTGAGAAATGAGACTTCCTGGCATTTTCTTCTCTAGCCTGTATCCTGTTACTAAGGGATGATTTGTCAGAAGTTCAACTCTCAGAAGTTCCAGATGCTTACTTCTCTTCCCGTTACACCAAAGGAAAGTGAGCTGGAACAACAGAATTTTACCTACTTTGAGATTTTTTTTTTCACACCCCATTTCTGAGTGCTGTTGACCACCCTCAGTCCCTTTGGAAGTTTAAATCAGAATTAAGGCAGCCAAGGGAACTGAAATATTTCTGATAGCTTTTCTCTGCCTGCTGATATCTCAAGGTCCTATGCAGACACAGCAACAATGGAAAACCCCTGCAGCAGCTTCTGCACATCACAGAACAGTGTCAGCTCACAGACTGTTTAATTCACATTTTACTGACTCTTTACTGTGATGACACGTTTGTGGTATTCACACGCACCATTTATACATGCAACAAAAAACCCAAGAAATAAAGGGTAACATCCAAGCTACATCTGACCTAGTGACAGTTTCCAGTCACACTTGGCTCAGTTCTGTTCTTACAGAAACATGACAAAATATGAGAAGGATTTCTGATAAAATGAGGTCAGACTTTGTCCTAAGAATTTCAGAGCTGAAGATGCCAAAGAGTAATCATATCTTTTTATTCTTCTTTATCCTGCCATCCTCTTACCTCTGCTCTCATCTTCTCTTTTGAGGCTGCCACAACTGTTCTCAAGGCTTTGGCCATGCAAAGAGTTGGCTCCCCATTCAGCCCACCAGAGGTGAGGACCATGGCCAGAGGAATGGCAAGGATATCAACAGCCAGATGATATTTTAGCATTTACAGGCAGGAATAATTCTCATTTCTTCACTCTCTCATTTTTCAAGTGGATTATTGGCTTCACTTGAAGAGTTTAAAAGCTGTTACACAAACCACTGGTGCTTGCTGCAGACAAGAGAAAGTTGCTCTTTTTTAGAAAGGGTTTCAGCGGAGGAGTTAGGATCTTGGTTTAGGTCTCCCAAATCCCTAAGCAGTCTTTAGCCATTGAATCATCTTTCCATTCCATTCTTCTATCAGTACATTGCTATAGGTTTTTCAGCCTATATTGGCTCCTTCATATTTTGCTGTTTCAAGCTCTGTAAACTGTAGTTAGTAGGGCGGGCTTGATTATTACCACACTGTGGTGGTACCAGGAACATTCTTTGGGAATTGTAAATAACTGCACCAGAGTTTAAGCTCTCCTTAACAATCTCTGTGGTATATGTGATGAAATCCAACTAAGCTGAAGAAAGAGTTTTACATCAAAAAGTCTTATCAAAAACCTTTTCTGCTGTTTCAGAACAGATCAACAGTTATAGCAGATAATTAAGCTGATTTGCCAAATATTTCAATAAAAAATGAAATAGTTAAAACATACTGGTCCAAAAAGATATTTTGTCCCAATCATTAAAGGCTCCAGCCATCTTAAAAGGAGGGTTTTTAATGTTCAAACTGTTGGACCAAGAGCCAGAACTCTGGAGACCCTTGGGATTTTTGACATTTGTCTACCTTGTAATATGTGTGATAATTAAGCAAAGAGCCTCTAAGTTCATCAACATGTTTGTTTAATCATTCTTATCAGAGAGGCTCAGTTAGCATTTGTAAATTCTTATGCAGCTCTGGAAAATGTTTACTCTCTGCAGGAAAGTTTGCTTAGATGGTGTGAATGAAGATCATTCAAGCTTAAAACATAAACCAATATGCTGTGAGTATCCTGAGCTGAAGGTGCCAATAGACACATACATTTTTTATGTTAGAAAAAACCCTTAACTATTGACTCTTATAGATGTTTTTAAACTAATCTTTCACATCCTTTCAATTCATGGTCCTTTACATCTGTGCAAACTCTGAAATGTTACCAGATCTTTATATACTTTCTATATAGGTTGAAATGAGGAATGAAGTTGTAAATACATAATAAATTAAATCCCCTTCCTGTATAAAGTTACAGCTTCTTCTGTAGACTTGTTCTAGGATCTTTAAATGCTGGAGCTACTGCAGTGCCTGTTTGCTTTTTCTACTAAATGCAAAGACTTCCAATTTTGAATCTCTCTCCATTACTGAAAAATGTTCCAAATATAGCAATGAAAAGCAACATAAAATAAGAAACCTGATTTGCAAAGAGGACTTGGATTTGCAAAAGCAGTATTTTGATCCCATTTTGATGTGACAAGTTTTTTAAGACTTGTTATTTGTCATATAAATTTTAGACACAGCTGCAGTTTTTTATTTTATTTTACTCTCTGAGTAAATGTGGAACTTGGCAGATCCTAGAGATTCATGTCCAAGCAAGGACAAATTCCAAACTTCTTGTTATTGCTCAAATGTTCTTCATTATGGAAAAATAACTTAAACACGGAAATGCAGTAGTGTAAGCAAAGAGGCTTTGCAAAGTCTGTGACGAAGATCTCCTGTCATATTGCACTTACCTTTATGAGTCAGTGTGAGATGGGTTGTTTCAAGATTTTCCTCCTGCAATTTGTTAGGATTCCTTGCATAATGTGTAATTCACAAATTACATGTTGTGAAGTCTTTGCTGAAATTAAAATTTTACAACATATTTAAAAAATTAAATGAGAAATAATGAGAATTATTGAGCCATTTAGAGTTTTCTCCATTGTGATGGTGTTAACTGGAACAATTTTTGTTTATCAATTTTAGTGCTGTTTGCATAACTAACACTATCCTTTAATGAATAAAAATTTGGAATAAAAGTATTTATTCCTCCCCTGCCTTTTCATTTTAACCTATTTATCAAACAAAAATGGACACAATTGCATAAGAATTGAGATAGATGGTGCATGTGTTGGTTAAGTAGCCAATGAAAAGTATGCTTTCCTATAAGTAAATAGCATTCCAATCCCTTGATAATTTATCTTTTTTTTTTGTAATTGAAAACTCACATTGTTTACATGGCTATACTTTAGATAGATTTGCGTATAAAGTCTGAGATGCAAGATATTATCTTTTTTAAATATTGCTCTAATCAGTGGACAATCAGAATGAAAAAGATAAAAATAACTTACAAACAACCACCGTCAGGCTACTTGGTCCCAGAAAGTAATCAGAAAAATAAGAAGCTTATTTGGGTGCAAGCCTGAGACAATAGAGCAGTCATCATGAGTGTTACTCATGATGAGTAATAATAGAAGTAATATTCACAGAGATCCATGCCCTGGACAGCTATAGTGGGGTGCAAAAAACACTGCTTTTCAAAAAGAGTGGAAATGGGGTTTAGCAAGGTTCATGTTTCAGCAGCAATTTCCACTTATCTGTACTGCGTTACTCCAACTCCTTGGTATGGTTTCCCCTCCTGTCTAGCAGGAAAAGGAGCTCCCAACCAACAAAAACCTAAGTTTCTCCCTGTGTGCATTGGCACAGAGAAGGCAATTCAGAGCTGTTAATGAAGTTATTATTTTTACAGACATTCACACAATGGAACTTTTAATTGTCAAGGACAATTAGAGAGCTTTAATTAGCGGTCAAAGGATGACGAGAGTGACGGCATACGGCTTGTATTATTTCACAATGAGAATGAAATATTTCAGATGTCTTGAAAATTACTACAGCTGACATTTGGGAAATTAAAAAAAAAAAAAAAATTCCTGGGGCTTTCTTCCAAAACTTAACATCACACACATGGTGTATGGCCAGCAAACACTCAGGCCAGCCCTCAGTCACTCCGTTGTGCCTCAGGATGCATCTTTGAATTCTCTCACTAACCTCTGTGTTGCTGTTTATCAACTGTTCCTGAGTTTCAAACTTAGTCTGGATTGCCAGGAAGGACAAGGAGTAGGTATGTTTATCTTTTAAATTGTATTATCGTTATTAAAATCATTTCTATATTTTACCTAAAAAATAATCTTTTGTGCTCTCTGTTCTGATCTGTGCAGTCTAGTAAAACTTTCCCTTTCTTTTTCACCACAAAAGTAATTCTGAAGGTCAGTATTAGTTTATGTGTAAAGCCACGATCCATTTTACTTAATTGCTCTAACTGGCTAATGGGTATTAATAGTAAAAAGGGTGATAGATGCACCGTGCATGGAAATTCATCAGAAATCAGTTCCAAGTAAGAAAAAGATGTCATTATTTGTATGAAAGACGACTGGAATGTGTTAAGGACAGAAATTGAAAACCATTCATGTGGTTAATTGTCCATTAGCACTAAATACTTCAAAATGCTTACAGAAATTACGGAAAATAAAGTGCATTTTCTGTCAAGCAAACATTTGGAACTCTAAATTTATGAAAGGCTTGTAGCTTGTGGTAATACCCAGACACTGATTAGTAAACTCTGAAGAAATTTTTGCCATTAAAAACTCTGCAGAATCCTCAGGTATCACTGCTAGCTGAACAAGAATTTGGATTTAGATGTAAATAAAATCTAAGTAGCAATGAAAAATAAAACTACCTAATGTTTTAGGTAGTTTAGGCTGAGCCCACCATGAATGAATTTGTGGCTCTAGCTGAGAGATCATGTCTGAAGTGTGCAGAGTGACCAGCATAAGCTGATAGCAAGAAGTTGTCCGGAAAGAGGCAACCAAGGACAATAAGCATTTTTTTTTTATTCTACATTTAGTAAAATAAATAATTCTGTTTAGGTTTAACTGTTACTTTTCTTCTACATTATTTTTGAAATATAAAGTTACAGATTTTCGGCCATTGCTCTCTCCTGCCTTAGCCAGCCTCCTGCTATAACAGCACTAGATTTCTGCTGTCTCACAAAGAGCCCCTTTGATGCTACTCAGCCATTTATTTGCTATATGTATTTTATATGTAGTTTTAGATGCTCTCCAGTTATCTTTGCATGAGAGGTCTGTGAACTAGGTAACACTCAGACTGTTGTGAAGGAAATCCAGTGAACTGTGCTAACTTGAATTGTAGCTCAGTTCACCATCAAGGCTGCCTGCTTGAGTGAGTTTATGAACTCAGATACAACTTTGCTGCTCACCTAAATCTGCAGTGATGACAAATGTTCTGTGCATTAGTACCAGATAGCCTGATGTGGAATATTAATACTTAACTTATTCCTAGAGACATCCCAAAAATAAGTACTGCAAGATGCTCATATACAGACATCACTAAAGCTGCACATATGTGTAAAAGAGATGAATGATGGTCCAAAATTCTCTCTTCATAAATTCCATCATTAGCTGTCTCTTAGGTGTAAAATACAGAAGCTGAAAGGGCAGAACTAAATAGCTGCAGCAGAAAGTCAACATTTAGAATGACTGATTGCAAAATACTGGTTTTTTTCAAATACATCCTTTTTTGTGATTGACATGCTCCAGTTGCATACGAAATACTGAAATGTCAGATGGTAGAACAGGCTAAATAATAACTTGCCTACCATAATATTCTGAGACTGATTGCCTGTGAAAACCAGGATCCAGGCACTATCATCAAGCATGGCAGCCCCACAAGGATGAAGCAGGAGGCAGCTCTGAGAGTGGATCTCTGACAGAATGTCCAGTGGATTTTCATGGGAGGATAAGATTTTACCCAAGTTCTTACTCCTGTACAATCTCTCATGGAGTTACCAGAAAGAAATAAAAGTATTGCCAATGCTATGGTGCACTAAACACTTTGGAGCCTGGGACAGCCTCTCTGCAACTGAACTCAAATGAAATTTTTGAGCTGGAGAGGAGTGCTGCAAATTTAAAGCTGCAGAGACCTTCCCTCCAGACACAATTTTTAATGTAGTATTTTGGAGGAGTCAATGTTTTATTATTCCAACTGCTGACATTTGAAGGCAATAAGCAGCCTAATCTAACAGCAATTTTGAACCCAAAGTTCAGGGTGGCAGGAACTGAGAAGGAACAAAAGAATGCAAAGTTCAGGCAGCAAGTGGCACATACAGAGAGTGAGCAGTTCTCCCAGTTCAGGGAAACAGGCATGATCCTGCTTCAGCAGGATAACAGAATATAATACTATATTAATATATATATAAAAAATAGAGTATATAATACAGTAATATAATAATGTACATATCATGGTAAATAAGAGTAAGAGAAAGGGCAGGGAAGGATGCAAAGCCAGTAATTCTCCCATATCTCTGTCTGTCATCAGTCTGGAGGAGACGTACAGAACTACTAATTTGTCACTTTCCTTCCTCTGTGCCTTTTTAAACAATGGAAGCAAGGAGAGGAAACTTCTTGGGATATAGAGGAAGTTCTATCCTTGCTAATTCTGGAGACATTTCCCACCACTGCACATATCAATAATCAGTTAGGACTAATAAAGAATTTGCAGTAGTTAAATGTTTATTACATCATTCATGGGAGGCAACTTTTACATTTTTATGCTTCTTCTTTGCAGTCATTTTCTCTCATTTCAAAGACATCTCCTGTTCATTTCCAGATTTTTTAAAAGATGACTGAAACTCCTCTACTGAATATTCCCTCCTCTAATCAGAGTGAAAATCAGAGCAACTCAACTGTTTGCCCAGACTTGGATGAGTGGTGGGACATTGTGTACTATATAGTACCCAAGTACATCAACACTGTCTGTGTTATTGGCATGCTTGGAAATGTGTTTGTTCTCTGCATTTATTCACTGCACAAGGGCCCTCTGAAGATAGCTGAAATCTACCTTATGAACCTAGCTGTTGCTGATCTTATCTTCCTCACGTGCCTCCCTTTCTGGGCGGAGAATATCAACAATGAGTTTAACTGGCCCTTTGGGAGTTTCCTGTGCCGCAGCATCAGCGCCTCCATCACCCTGAACATGTACACCAGCATCTACCTGCTCGTGGCCGTCAGCATGGACCGCTACCTGACTTTTGTCCATACCTTGAACCACAGAGAGATATGGAGCAAAACCATGACCAAAGGCATCTGCTTGCTCATCTGGTTCTTTTGCATCCTTCTCAGCATCCCAGCTTTCACGTTCCGGACTGTGAAAGACTTTCCCCAGTGGAATATTTCAGCGTGCGCTTTGGACTTCCCCTCCCCATCGTGGGAAATAGCTGAAAGTCTGGTATGCAACGTGGTGGGGTTTCTGTTGCCATCCACAGCCATCATCTTCCTCAATTTCTCCACCATTAGGTCCCTACAAAAAACAGCAAGAGAACGCAAAGCACTCAGAGCAAAGGGTTGCAAGCGGCACAGAGGCACAAAGGCAACCAGGCTGATCTTCACTGTGGTACTGACGTTTCTTTTCTGCTGGACTCCTCACCATTTTTTTGTATTCCTTGATACATTGTACCATACAGAAGTGATCCAAGGCTGCTTCTGGGGGGAACTGATCAACTTTGGGGAGCAGTTTGCTTATATGCTGGCTACCACCAACAGCTGCGTTAACCCCGTGATTTATGTCTTTGTTGGGAAATACTTCAGGCAAAAGGCGTCAGAAGTTTTTTCACAGTTTCTTCCCTGTGGATTTCCTTCGAGATGGGTATCTTTCAAAGAAATGTCTTCAAATTTCAACATGTTTCCAGTCAAAAGTAGTTTAACATAATGATTCTCAATTCCATCTTCATTTGGATATTACAACTGATTTTATTCCACTGTAAATGGCATTAAAAATTAATATGAAATGCTCTGATCTGGCCTTCACAGACCAAGCTAATTATCTATTAAAGTGAATCACTTAATTGATTTCTTATTTTTCCTCAGGTTTGCTTTTCTAGTTCTGTGTTATCCCTCCAAATGCATAACATGTGATACCAGAATTTTATACCAAATTATCTAACCTGTCTTACCTATTAAGAGTGGCTTAAAAGAAAAACTTTTTGACAAAATACAAGAAATCTGGTCTCTTTGCAGAAAGCCATAAGCCAGCTGAATATTTTGCTGCATTATATCTGTTTTGACAGCTACTATACCACTCATAACACATTTCATAAAATTACAACAGGTATTACAGAGCAAATATGAGTTTAATCTTTGGCTGATAAATACATTTGAGCAGGTATAGAATAACTTTGGTTATTTTGAGCAATATTTTAACTGGTTTGCATGTTCACAGTAAGATACAGAGAATTTAAAATTTTTTGTGCACTTTAATTATATGCAGTGCATAGCTATTGTACAAGATGATGTAACACAAAGAAAGTGTACATAATTTGTAAAAAAAGCAAGGTAACACAGTTAGCCTCCTCAAAACCTGACTTTTGCTGATCCAGTAAAGTATTACAAAATTGTTCATCGAGTACTGTAGAGATCCTTTTTTTTATTTGTGAATGTATCATTGATACTGTATGATTTTGAGGCAAATCCTCAGATACGTATTTATATTTTTATGAATAAAAATTTAATAAACTATGTAACATTTTACTTCATAGTCTTGTTCTTTCTTATATTTATTTTTATATTTTGTCTCTTCCCCCTATTCATTTGGGGAAGAGCAACTATATAGCTCTGTGATTAAAAATCCTTGTTGCTACTACAACACAAACTCTGGTAGTAGAAGAAAACTTCTTTTCTATCACAGCCGCAGTGGCACAGTAGATGTAAGGCAAGTGATATCTGTTTCCATAACTCTCCAATTATGTGTTTGTACAGACATGGAAGAAGATAGTGCAGCCTCTTCAGCCAGAAAGATATTGGTGCAGAAGGGAGCATCCCTTCAGACACATCATTTGCATAACAATTCATTTAACTACTCATTGTAAATCCTGTTTGGTGTTGTACTCACTGTAACAGCACTGCATTTTCTGTGCCTCTTTTTACTGTTTTGACTATGTAGTTAATCTCTTATTTGACTGTAGAAATCCATATATTCAACTTCATTGCAATAAGATTAGTGTTAATTTTAATGGTTCTTTCAAACCTTTTGAATCTGAACAGTGGAAGCCTTTTTGAAGTCTTAAAATTTATCTTCCTGCAATAGTGGTTTAAGAATTAAGGGTGGATTAAAGGATCAGGAAGGAAGAATCTCTCATAGGTTTACTGCTTCCGTTCCTTCTGTGACAGATGTTTTTAAAATAAATATCAGGCTTAAACACTAGTAGCAACAACAGCATGTGAAGTCCCCTGACTCATCTGAAATCAAATTCCTAATTCCCATCTATTGCAAACTGTTGAACACTGCATCTATTTAATACACCTCCAGCTTCACCTTTAATTCAAAAAATTTACAAGCAGAGATATTTTCTGGGGAAAGGAAAGGAAAGGAAANAATCATTAAAAAGGTGCAGAAACAGAGGTTCCATTTTCCCACTACAGATTAAGACCTTTAAAGGGAAAAATATCTTGTCTCATCTGACTAACATTTGTCCATGTTTTGCAATGTACGCAAATAAAAGGAAAAACATTTCTTGAGTGTGGTGGCATATTTAGGCTATGAGATAATAGAGCGGAAACCTCCTGTTTCTATCCATGGGCAAGTGACAAGGGCTTTCATGAAAGCTGCTTCCTTTACATATGCTCAACTGTCAGGAAAAACATCTGTAGTTTAAATAGTGCTTTAAACCACTTAACAAGGTCTTGTAAATCAATGGATTTACTCCCCAGTATGAATGTCTGTAGACATATGCATTTCTGACTGTGTGTTAGGGTCTGGTGCTCTTTAGTGGCCACTTTTTGCTGTGGTGCTGAGCTGCAGTCACCTCACTAAACTGTGTCCAGGAAGGTTCTGGTGACAGCCACAGTGATGCTCCTGGGCTGCCAGGTGGCCAGGGCATTGCTGCTGTTTCTGTGCTGCTGTGCTGGACAGGCTGGAACGCTGGTGTGATCTTGAGTTGAAGGGATGTGGGTGAGCCCATGATGGAGCAGAGATTCACCTGCAGCCCTTAGAGGACCCCAGGCTGGAGCAGGTGGATGCCTGAAGGAGAATGGTGGGACCCTGTCAGAAGCCTCTGCTGGAGCAGGTTTTATGACAGGACCTGTTACCTCATGGGGGACCCACACTGGAGTAGTTCATGAAAAACTGCAGGCCTTGAGCACCACCCACACTGAAGAATTTCAAGGAGGACTGTCTCCTGTGGGTGGGAGACAGGAGCAGGGAAAAGCAGGGACACCCTTCTAGCCCATGGTGAAGACCATGGTGAAGCAGTGTGCCCCTGCAGCCCATGGAAGAGGACAATGATGTAGACTATATTAGTGGTGGGGTTCGGGGGGAACTCCTTGTTGCAGCCAGGCTGGGGACAAGTGGAGGAGTTCATTGCAATGTTAAACCAGACAACCAGGTCCAAAAAGGGGCAATGGTGGAGATTGTAATGGATGTGCCTTTAAATTGTTGTGAGTCGTGATTTGAGTTGCATGTTCCAGGAATTAGTACAGCAGAAACCACCTGTATCAAAGGAGGAAAGGCCTTACAAGGAGAAGTTTAATTGCATCAGTGACCAGAACTGAGCTGGTTTTGGTGCCCAGTAACTCCAAGAAACACACCACCACTCCTGTACTGAGTGACCACCAGTACAGATGGAGTCATGGACTAAATTAACTCAAAGGATATTTTGTAAACATTTGTGGACATTTTATGAGTATTTTCTGGGGGTGGTCCATTGACTGAAGAAATTACTTCTGTGAATTATGTCAAGGGATGGGAAGAAGGGTGGTGGTTAATGAATTTGTATCAAATAGTGTGGGACCTGGGCATGATGAAAATGGTATGGAATAAGTAATGGAATGTGGTTTGGGCTAGGGTACAATTAATCCTCTACACAGAGGCTGGTATGGAGCTGTGTTTTGGATTTGTGCTGAACACAGGGTTAACAATATAGAGATGTTTTTGTTATTGCTAAGCAGGTTTTACACATAGCCAAGACCTTTTCTGCTCTCCATGCTGCCACACTGGAAAGAAGTCTGGAAATTGGAAAGAGACACAGCCAGGATAGGTGACCCAAAGTGGCCAAAGGGATATTCCACACCATATGGCATCATGCTCAGTATAAAAAATGGGAGAAAGAAGGAAGCAAAAGGAGGAAAGAGGAAGAAGATGGGGACACTGGGAGTGATGGCATCTGTCTTTCCAAGTATCTGCTATATGTGATGGGGTTCTGCTCTCCTGGAGGTAGCTGAACACCTGCCTGCCCATAAGAAGCAGTGAATCTATTCCTTATTTTGCTTTGTTAATCTGTGACTTTTGTTTTCCCTATTAAATTGTCTTTATCTCAACACATCATTTTTCCAGCTTTGACCTTTTTGATTCTTTCCCAGATCCCTCTGGTGGGGGAATGAGCAAGTGTCTCCATGGGGCTTGGCAGCTGGCTGGGGTTAAACCTCAACAAACCTGACCCAGGAGTGCCATGTTCTTCCTGCCTTGAAAATGTATATGAAAATAGAGAATGAACTTGAATTGCAGAAAGGAAATCTCAGGATAAGCATTAATAAAAAGCTCCTGGTGAAGCCAGTGACAGGCTGTCTTGGAGAAAATCCAGCACAGCAGCAACAGAACCCTCAGAGCCCACTTTAGACAGCAATTGTTGAGGAAGATGTCAACATAGTTGGTTCTGCCCCAGCACAAGGGAGTGTGAAACCCTCCACTGATTCCTTCTCTTGTGGTCAATAAATAGTTCCCTTGTTTGCCCTTTCAGGGTTCTTCACTGATCACCTCTCAATCAGTTCTGAAATGTCAGCTCTGGTAGCCAGTAGATCAGTACTGCCAGACTCCACTGCCCATGGGTTGTTCTTTTGAGTAAACATCATTTTTACCTTCTGTTACTTCTCATTCTTCTGATAAACATTGTCAAACATTCATCGTTAAAACGCTTCTCTGCTGCAAAACTAATTCCTGTACCTTAAGAGCTTGCAAGTATAATTTAATTTGTTCTCATCTGTCTATACTGAATTTATATTTTACTATTAACTTCTCTAGGACAAGGACTATCTTTGTATTATCTGTTCAGGCCTTGCTTAATGCCCAGCCTGGTCCTAGTTTATCATAGAGGGCTCCTAGCACTGGTGTAATAAAGCGACATTTAGGATTTACTGAAACCCATCTCAAGGAACAATACAGCCTTGACTTACATTTGTAATATCAAAACATTTTGACAAGCCATTTCAATATTAAATCTCCAACTGTAAATACAGACAATTCTCATATCAGAGAACCTTCACCCTTAACAACAACAATAAATACACCACCAAACCCAGCTGATCAATTTCTAAAACTGAAAATTGAATAAAAGACATTGATCACTAAAAATAAAGACATAAGCATTTTCAGAGATCTATAGCCACATGGATTTCTAACCTGCCAGGAGTCATCTTCCTGGGAAGAGAGTGATTGTCATCCCTGTCAAATCGTACCACATCAAGTAAAAATGTTGACTCTTGGATGGAAAAAAACACTTTGCTCACAGGTCAGTTGTACTGCAGCTTTCAGCAGTCAAATCCTTACAGAGATGCTTACACCTCTGCAGTTGCCTGTGACAGGGTTTCACAGGAGACCTCATCACAAAGCAACAGGACCCACCTCACTGCCCATGGATCAGGGGTGGAGAGTGTCAAAGAAACTGTTTGTTCATTGTCCCAGCAGGCTCTTGGTGCACTCCCAGCAACAGGACAGAAACAAGTGACAAAAGCTGCACCAAGGTGGAAGGACCAAAATCATACTGGGGAAATGGGTGGACTTTAATGAAGAACAGATAAATATATGGTTGGAGACTGGGAGTCCAGGAACAGAGGAGCAGGCTGAGGAGAGTGAAAAAATAACCCACCAGTGCCTTTGTCAGCATCTTCCTAATGCCGGAGTTGTGAGAGGACAGATAGAGATAGTGTTGAAAGCAATTTTGCCCTTAATATATTGCAGCTGTGTTAATTACCAAAGAGTGGGAACAGTCTTGCCCTCGTAGCTATGGGTGTGATAAATTAGCTGGTAGGGAGTCAGTTGGAGTCTGCTGGCCATGCTGTGAGGAGGGAGGGATAGGAGGTTGTGCAAAGGACAGAAAGGGTAAGAGACCATATGTAGGACAGACAGGGTTAGGTGGCCATGTTAGGGACAGGAAGGAGAGAGCTGGAACTACAGAAGGAAGAGAGAAGAAGGAGGGAAAGAGCCAGAGCTGCACATGGAAGGCTACATAGAAAAGGTAGGAGAGACTTTTAGATAACAAGGTGCTGATGTTTGAAGCCTTCTTTGGTGTGATTTGTACCTCCTCCGTCAGGAGTGTGGGGATGAGCAGGGAGGTCACAGTGACCGTAAGAAAACATTGAGGGAGGAGGAGACAGGGACTGGCTGGGCCAGGGGTCAACAATGTGCGTGTGAAAGGGAAAGGGCTTTGACAATGAACTGGAACAGAGTTGGGACCTGTTGGCAAAGAGGTCAGAGCAAAATGTGAAAAAAGGGAAGAAGCAGTAGATATCTCAGGATGGGACTTGGAATAATGCATTCCCTTAAAAGCATCTTGTCAGGATCAAAAACACTAAAAGAAGTTAAAGAAATTACAGCTTAGCAAGTCAAACATCCAAGGGCCAGGAAATATTTGACCTAAGACTGTCCCTGGAATCTCAGTGTGGTCTCCTTCAGTGTATGAGTTATAGTATGGTCTTATGACTAAGCTTTGAATTTCCAACATTGCAATTTATCCACTTCTGATTTAGCCTTGTGTCACCCTGCCTTATGTAGGAGAGGAACACACTTACGTAAACCAAACAATACCCTCAAGAAATTAAATCATCTATCCTGCATATTAAATAAAAACAATGGTATTGATAACACGCATACTGCCTTCATTTTACACTAAGAAATCTTTGAGATAAGATATAGTTAAAACAAAAAATTTATTCCAGTAAAATTATCTAGAAGGAAATGAGTCTAATAATCATGTTTGATCACAACTAAAAAGATTACAGAACATTGTAAAATAAGAGACGATAGGAAGAATATTGTCATCAGCAAAAATGCAGGAACAAACATCCCCCTTTCCTTGTGACACGGTAGGACTCCTGACACAGGGTAGACACCCCTTTTGGTCCCTGGGAAGGGTTTGTCAGAACACCTTCATCACAGAAGAGCAGGGGAGAGCTTTGGGTCTGTCAGGAGGGCAGATGAAGAGAAAAACTGGGGTTTCAAAAGAAATCCTCCTTTGGCAGTTCGAAGAACGGATGGGAAATACACATCCTGGGACTGGACTATGCAAGAGCAGTTTGGCTTGAGTTTGGTTTTTCTTTCTCATGAGGGAATCTGGAACTCTCATGCAAAACAAATCCATTTGAATAAGACAGTTTATTTTAGTATTTTAGCTGTTTTTTCCATCGAGTTTTCAGTAGTTGCTGTGCATTGCCAAGAGTTTTACTTCACACATGGCTCAGAGTAAAATCCTGGATATCTTCCCCAGCCTACTGGGCTGGATGAGGAACCTGCCCCCTCTTTCCAAACCACAGGAAGCCCTTGCAACTTGTTTGTTTATCTCTGGTGGAGAATGGCCATGGACCCATTTGGTCACAACTGCTATGTCATATTTGAATTCTCCAGAGGACACTGCACCACAAATACCTATTATTGTGAAAAAGAAGAAATGTTAGCAAAACCCATTCTTGAGTTTCAGTTTGCTTAGTAAGCATGGCTTGAACAGATCTATCTCCTTCTCAGGCTCAGTCCATGGGCAGCAATATAACTGTCTTCATTTTGGCTGGGATAGAGCTAGTTTTCTTCTTAGCAGCTGGCACAGGCCTGTGTTTAGCTTTAAGAGTAGTATTGATATCAAATTGATTGCAGCCAAGGGACAGGCTGGGCATTGGTCAATGAGTTGTGAGCAACTTATTGTGCCTTATTTATTTTTCTTGGTGTTTATTTCTCTCTCCCCTTTTCATTACTGTTATTATTGTTGTTACTGTTATCGTTTGTATTATTATATTTTACTTTGCTTCGATTATCACTGTTAGTATCTCAACCCATGAGTTATATCTTATCTTTCCCAATTCTCCTCTCACTCATACTGTTAGTAGGGCATCCAGTTATCTGCTGGGATTAAACCAAAACTACATCACTCTACCTTGTGTAAGACAGTAATAGTAATAGAATAGTTAGAGAATAGAATAGAGGGAAGAAGCCTGCTTTGGGAGTGCTCCTCAACTTCTGCCAGGAGAACTTTGTCCACACAACCTATTTTGGCCATGCTGTTGCCACAAACTCAGTAAGTCCCTTGTGCTATCAAACACTGCTCATAGAGGGTTATTAAATGACAGAGTATAAGGAATATATTAATTCAAAACTTCCCAGTTTTATGCATATGTGTGGCTGGCTGCAGCACATTCTACAGGAAAACACATTAGGAAGAAAACATGAAGCAACTGCTCTAGAAAACCCTTTGCTGCCATCTTAACATTGTGCACTTCTGGTTTGTTCCAGCAAAATCTTTGCTGCTAATGATATTTTCTTTCAGGAGCTGAGCCTTATTTTCCATCATCACTCCAATGTACGGCTACAGCTGGAAGAGATGTTCTCCTCTGGGAAGTAATTCACACATAGAAAAGTTCACATTTGGCTTTCAGCTTCTGCACAGAAAATCTCCAGGCATGCATTAGGAATGAAACCAGCCGCCACCATTTCCCACAGGAAGAGCTGGAATAAATCTCATATCCATCACAGAAGAATAACTCAATAGGTGAACTGCAAGGTCCAAATCCTGACAAAACTTTTCAAATTGTCCTGTTTTTGGTGTATGGATAAATATATGTGCTTTGGAGTATCACGGAGTGAGAAATGTTCTTCAGCACTGGAAGGAGGATAAGTACAAATATTTAATGCCCCAAGCATTCCTTACCTGAGTGACGGAACTGTGCTGTGAATAACAGGTTAGGGACCGAAACCTCACCTGATGTACATCACAGAAATTGAAAACCATATATGCTTGTACCAGGAAAAGTTCTAGTCCTGAACAGAGATGGTGACACTGAGTGCTGATTGTTATATTGATGCCTCCGGAAGGCTGACCTGAAACAGACTGGACAGAGCTGGAGAATAAAGTAAGTATTTATTGAAAGGCCTCCAGGATCCACCTTGAGCAGGACAGGAGCCTGACCAGGGCTGCACCCAGGGTGGACTAAGAATGGTCACAAAATGGCTGACCAGTCATGAGATCTTACATTTTTATGAGTTTTTGTCCATTTGCATATTGGGGTTTAATTGTCCAGTTACAGCTTCAGGTTGTGAGATCTCACCCTTCTTAAGGCATCAATATCATAACAAAGTTATGATATTTTTTTCAGAGACAAAAAAATTACATCATCTTATAGTTAGCACAGAAAAAAAATAGTCTCTATTGCTTTTTCTGCTACGCTCTTTAACTGTTAAGCTTCTGATAAAAATATCTTTTCATGTGACAAAACTCCAGGTGCACATTGTAGAAGTTATTTGGGGTGACAAGGCTTTGCCCAGGACAAATCATGACGAGAAACTTCAGCCTCCAGTGATAAAGTGAGACACTTGGTAAGTTCAGATTTGAAAAAGATTAGCATTTTTTTAAAAAATGTAACATACTATATTTAATGAATTAAGAAGCAGCTAAGACATTTTCAAAAAATGAGAAACCCAAGAGTATTTAAAGATTATTCTGCCTATTCTGCAAAAGTTTAGTCACTCTCTTATGAATCAGAAGAAGCACTGAGCCCCTGAGCGAGGCCTCTTGCCAGCATTGCTCAACTCTTATCTGCTGGTTGCATGCCAGCTCCCCAGCATGGATGCCAGTAATTCATAGGGCAAATCACCCACAGCCAGAACATTGAATGTCTCTGACGTGGCAAGTGGTTGTCAGAGAATGGATGACTGTAAATCTGATGGGGCTTAATACCCTATAAATATTCTTCTGTCTAAGGCAGATATTTATTGCAGATAAATATTAATCTACTAAAATAACCAAAATTATTTGTAAGAAGATGTTATGAGGTCTAGCAGACTTTTGTCCCCTTCCTTGCCTCAGACTTTTGGATGTGAAGGGCTGCAAAGCACCATTGGGTCAGCTAAATACAGTTTACAGCTGTCCAAAAACTGTCAGTAAACTTTCTTTTTCTCATGGTGTTGGAGAAAAGAAATGCTCTGCTTCATTTGGCAACAGCTGCAGAGCTGTTAAATAATAAACAATCACTATCCGGATATCATGGAACTGGTTATCATTGCCCAGTTAAGAGAACAGGGAACTAATGATGGCAGAAGATTAATGCAGCAAACTGACTTGTAGGTACATGGAACATGAGGAACATTCTATTTCTCAATGGTATTAAAATCCCTACGGCCAGCCCTGGTATGCTCTTCATTACTGGATCATGAAGGAGGAAGAGAAACAAATTCAAGCTAATGGGAAAATACTTAACAGAAGCTAGTTCCAGAAAAGAAAAAATATTACTTTTCCAAAAGAACTCCTAGGTGTGCAGACTACTGTCTTCACACATCCTGAACTTCAAAGCAATTCCTTGCTAAATTATCAGTGCAGATCGAGAACAACATTCAAGTGCTCAGTGATGCATTAAAGACACACTTTCCTTCCCATATGGGCCTGTTCAAACCAAGACTTATGTTTCTTAGGCCAATACACACACTTGGTAGCCCAAGAAGGGAAGACAGTGGTATAACTATCAATTGTACACCCAGTATCTAAGTTCCCTAAAACCACAGTGCACCAGCTCTGGTGCCAGCTATACCCACTCAGCCCTTTGGCTTTCTGCGGCAGCTGTATTAACACTTCTCAGCTGCCCTTGAGGGTTGGCTTTCAGCAGCAAGATTGAGGTCAAAAGTATTCCAATGACTAAGGCACAAGGGGGATTTCTGAGAGACAGTTTCAGCTCTTCCCCCTTCTATAGTTTGGGGTTTTTTTTATCAGCAGATAGGGTAGTTTGGGCTCTAATTGCAACCTTGTAGGCTGCTCTAAGTTCTGTGTGCAGACCTGAGTTTTGTCCTAAATGTGTCAGTAGTCACCCCAGAGGTGATCCCCAGACTAAGCTATGTAGCCAAAAAGGCACTTTTGTTTTGAGGCTGCTGTGATCTGCCCCACACATAGCAGGATCACTGCCCCCAATGTGTCAGGTAACCACCAATATAATGAGGCTTCCAGATTTCACAGATGTCTTGACCCCTGGTGACACCTCAATATAAAATAGGTATATGATCACAGAATCATAGAATGTGCTGAGTTGGAGGGGACCCATCAGGATCATGGAGTCCAACTCTGAATTGCACAGGACACCTCAAGAATCACACCATGTGCCTGAGGACCTTGACTGATATCAGACACTGTAACAACAGAGATTACCAGCTGCTTCATCAAGACAATAAAAGGGATTCCACCTGTTGTCTGTGAGTACATGGCACTTACTTTAAATGCAGAACACTTGCCCAAAATTTTCCCACAATACCCGTCTTGCTGGTTGTTGCATCCTCAGTGGTGGCTGCATCAATGTTGTTTTCCTACCTATGTTCTAGGGAAAGGTATAGGTTTGTATTTGCTATTAAAATATTATCTATAAAAGAAGCATTCATATATTTTACTGTGAGAATAATCATTTACTTGGAACAGCAGGACAAAAATGAGCTTTGTTAGAATAAATCATATTCCATCTTTCATGCTTGGCCAAAAATCAAATATCCTACAAGTACACCACATGTGATCCAAAGCATAAGAATTCCTGTAAACAGGACTTGGTGTCCCTAAGAAACTCCACAAAACACCACCAACTAATCACATTAAAAGGAGTAGTCTGTGGAGAAAACATGGAAAGCACAAGGACACAGTTTCAGCAGAATAAAATTAGATGTGTGATGTTAGACATGCATTGTTCTTCCTGCCCCTGCTCTGGTTCACTTCCGGGCATTCTACACAACCCATCCTGTTTATTCAGATGAGGTGTGAAGGGTCTGGAAGAGTTATTTTGGGATACTGTCCCAGACTTTTGGAATACTGATGTAAAATACAACTCCCTTCAGGCAGTGAATTCTTTGTCTGCTTTTTTGTCAAATTCTAACTACTCAGACTAAGATTAGTGGGGTTATCCTGTGTCCTGATTTTAGTGAATCGTTTCCCTTTCTTAGTTCAATATGTTGTTTTCTGATGCACTGGGCAGTATGGTATCCACTCATGTTGTGGGATGCTTGTCTGGAGTCCCTGGTCACCACTGGAAATCAGCAGTTAATGGCAGATGATGTTCTCCAGCAGGGTCTCACAACCTCTCTCCATGAACCAGCTGTATCCAGAAGAGGCTGGCCCAGAGCAGGAAAGCCCCTGTAACTCTGTAGTAAGGGACTACTCTGAGTGCAGAGAACTGGGAGACGGGAGCCAACAGTAGGAGACGTGTGATGGACTAGTCAAGCCATCTTCTTTTTAGGAATCACCAGCAGCATCTTCCTAGATGTCTAAAATAAATTTTTTTCACACAGACTAGTAGGGAAATCCCTTTGTTTGTCCAAGGCTATTGCTATAGGAAGTGATGTTTTCTGCACACCTTCCAGGAGTAAACAAGACAGCAAGACACACTCAGTTCCCTGAGACACACATAGTTCTGTGAGCATTTTCCTGAGGTATGAGGAGAAAGATTGAACAGCTCTGATCTTATTAGCCCAAATTAGAGTAATGAATATTAATGCGAAACTTACTGCAAGGACAGCAAGACAGTACAATGTTTAGAAAAAAAATGTGTGTGTCATGGAAGGGAAAGTTAAATGTCTCATAACTTGACTGTGAGAGCAGGAGTATTGGTGGAAGGCAAATGGGCTACTCCATCTGACACTGGGTTTACAACTGTGTTTCCTTGTTGAAAGAAGCTAAAGAATAAACAGCAAAGCCATGAAACTAGGGGATTTGCCCCCTCTTGTCAGCCTAGGCCCTGAGAGTGACAGCAGGAAATAGACAATAATTATTTAGTCATGTGAACAGAGACCGTCTCACAGCACAAGCCCATTAAGGAAGGTAAATGAAGGTAGGGCAGACAGTGGAGGCTGTTACATTTGGTTGCTTTCTGCCATTTGTCTTGTCAGTGTTATTTGCATTATTTTACTATGAATAGTTTCTGTATTTTTGTATACATATGGAACTAGGACTAAAATACCTTTTAGTGTTTAATAATCCATTTCTACTTCTACAGGAAAATGAAGAGAAGCTACAGTGCTCTGTAAGGCAAATATTTTCTAATTCATGAGGCCTAAAACCTATCAATTTACCATTTGCAATATTTTAGGGGACTAGCTCTTCCTCCCTCCACATATGCACTACAATAAATATCCTAAATTTCCCTTTCAGCAAACTTGTTTTTTAGTGTCTGCTAGTATAACTGACTGTAATTAGTGTCTGACACAATTATAAGAAGATAGATGGGTTTGATTAGAGTTGATGAACTGTTTCTAGACAAGCATTTTATTTGAAAAATACAGCCACTTTTTTTCCTTACCAAGCATCTAGAGAATGAATGTGCTTTACGTGTTTCAAATGCTCATTGTTTGGAATTATGCAGTACATGGTACATATTGCAGCATACTATAGAATGATTAACTCTTTAATCTTGCTGCAGGCAGTTTCAGATGCTGATTTTTGATGTGGACAGCCATCCAAAGTACCTACTTTCCTTTTTCTTCCATCAACCAGATTAATTTCAGACCCACTAAGCACAGCCTCTTTTGACAGGAACACCCTTCCACGGGAATGGTTACTTTGTTCAGACTGGCATGTGACAGAAATGTTGGGGAAGTGGGGGAAGGAATATGTGAAGATGGGAAAGAAGAAAAGGTGGCTCTGTTGCTTTGCTGGATTAGTAGCAGCCCCTAAAACTGCTCTGCCTCTGTGTTTCAGCTGAACACTCCTGCTGGAACCTATGTGGGTTTCTTCCACCCAACCTCTTTGAAGCAATTTCTGTGTCTCCACTCAGTCTACATACATGGAAATTAATTCAGAGTTTGGGTCTGTTTTTTGCAGCAGCACTTATCAAGCTGCAGGAGACCTTCCCAACAGACCAGCACAAACAGTGGCAGGCTGCACACGCAGCACTGTGTTCTGTCCTAAAGGACCTTCAGCATAACTTTACCAGCAGCTGTTTTCCTGAGCTATTGAAATATTGACAGGCATTAAGGGCTTTTGTTGAAATTATTCTCTTCAGTCTCAAGAAAAAGCCATGTTGCACATTCTGCTTGCTGCTCTATGCAGCTTATTGTGCTGCCTGCCAAGGGTGTCTCTGAAAGACTAATGATATTTACAGTGCTTCATCCACATTTGAACACAACATTTTCATGATAATCTCATCTAGAATTCAGACCACCCCATGAGATGGCCTTCTCTGAGGGGAAAAAAAAAATCTCCTAGTGAATATGATTGGTAAAGCAATATAGAGCTTCATGAATGCCTAATTTCTCTAAACCTTTTAAAATTGCAGTTGTAACTTATACAAATTTACAACTGCAATTTATATCACATGGACAGAATTTCAGAAGCTATCACAGCAGGACTATTGTGTTGCAGCCTAGACCACTGCTGCAGAACTCTGTGCAAGGAGCATTGAGCCATATCAATTTTTGCCCTGTGTGAACTGCCCTGCCCTGCCCTTCCTGGAAGTCTCTGTGAGCTGTGTCATGCCACTCACTCCTGCCCAGTGCTCCCAAACACCAACACTGCCCAGCACAGCCTGTGTCACCAAATTAAAGGGGTGCAGCAATGCAGCCGTGGCCTCCTTGTTCAATCCCAATTCTTCTGCACACCTTCACATCAGTCACAGAACACACAGGCTGTCACTGCAGCAACTCTGACAGCATAGATTAGATGCTACCAGTATAAGAAATGACAACGCCACAGGGCAAACCAGGTCTCCAGCTATGTCCACACTGATGGAAACATGACCAGAACTGCCTATTTCAGCAGTGAGATCACCAATAGATTGTATATAGAACATACCATTAGAGTTAATACACATGAAAGAAAAATGAAGGGAAATTGCACTTAAACAGTGAAGTAGAGGGACCAGAAATATGATTCAGGAGCAGTCAGACGAAGCTGGATCTCCCTGATCCATTCCAAGCCTTAAATTGCTTTGCTCACCTCGATGGCCTGTATTAGAGGAAAACACTGGACCATCAGGCAGCTCCCAGTGTCACCTGCTTTGTTATATGGCCCTTGGCTCAGAGGTTCTCTGGCCTGCTCACCCATCTCTCACTTGCATCCAAGGAGGATTGAAGGACAAGGTAAAGAAGCTTTCCTGAAAGTGAGTTAAAGTGCAGAGGCAGTTGCTGGGAATGGGTATAGGCATGTTGGAGAAGCACAACATTCATATTTTTCTTTAAGATTAGATGAAAACTCCCACTTGTCCTCTTCTCAGCTGTTGCAAATCCCTTTCTAAATACAATCTGATTTGGGCTGATGTGATTGTTCTGAAGGATTTGACCTAGTAGTCAGGCAGTGGCCAGGCAGTAAACACCTGCACTCTGTCCTCTGGAGGACATATGTATTCCTCCTTTCTCTCTCCCTCTCTCTGTTGCCTGGGAAACTTCTTACATTATTGCTTAGGCCCACAAATGGAGAGCAGAGCTCTGTTAAAACACAAAAACTAAAATTGAAAGCAGAAAAACTTGTGATTCAGAGGAAGGTGTGCTCACTGAACAGATACACACTGAAAAACCCCTGCTCTTTTCAAAGGCATGAGAGAGACCTACTCATCACATTCTGCCTGTAAACAATCTCCTAAGGCCTGTGAATTTTAGGAGATCCTCAGGATACCCATTTCTTGCCACCAGTGCAGCCGTCAAAGATATTGCCCTGTGCCAGTGAATTCTTATGCCACATGGCACTGAAATTCAAAGAACTGGTGCAAGATTACTTGAGTGGATGCCAAGTAACTGAGGATATTATTGCCTTCCCAGGGGTGAAGTGACAATGTTGTCAACTCCTTAGAAAAGAGGAATACATGTAATTCTTCAGCCACATTTGAGCTGCTTCAGGGACAAAATCAGTGTACCACAGTGGAAACCTTGTCTTTCACAGGAGATGTGCATCTGAGCCCTCAAGAACTGGGACAGAGGGAAACAGAAAGACTGTGTGCATGAGCATGCATGAGAGAGGAGCTGGTGGGTCGAAAACTTCTAAAGATGTATGTTTAGCTCCCATGGTAACAGGTAGCAGTTAATGTCCTTCCTGCAGAAACACAGTCAGTAATGCTGTTGTCTAGAAAGCGAAATGAGAAGGCCTCCAAAAAACTGAAGAAGCCTGAAGAAGCTCCTGGGGATAGTTATGCAGAATTTCATGGTAATGTAAATTATTTTGCATTGCTTTTGCTAAGTGCATATTTTATATGAAGCAAATCCTTAAAATTGTTTTGTTTAAATATTTTAAAGTATTTTCTCCCCATTCACAGATCAAAGATGAAGAAAGAACACTGCCAAATGTAATGCTAGTAATCTCCTGAGATTTCAGCATCCTGCTTTATAAATATTGATTCCAAGGAATGTGCACTGAGGACTAAAGTACGCATTATGTATTCACAGAATCATTTTTGTTGGAAGGGACCTCCTGAGATCACCTAGTTCACCTAGATCACCAGTCTGTCTTAGCTGAAGGAGAAGACATGAACCCGTGCCACACCTAACCCAAGAGCTAGCAGGAAGAAGAGCCCTTTCTGTGGGGTCTGAACACAAACCCCACCGGGTAGGCTCCTGACCTCCTGCATGTGTTGGAAACTCATGTCCTGAGAATCCCAGCAGAATTTAAGATCAAGATATCCACCCAAAAGTTAGGCTCTGCCAAGGGTTGTGTGACTCTGTGAGTCCACTGACAAGAGTCAACAATTCCCATGGGATTTTTTGGGGCAGAAGTTTAAAGACCTGTACAATTAGTCAGCAAAGCAGTATCACTGACAGCGGTGAATGTACATTGATGTAATGAACCTAAAGGCCAAATTATCCCTGTGGATGGCCTGTTTTCTCTCCAATACAATTCCTTTAATCTTGTTTGCCTTTTTCCTCTCAGCTGTAAATTTCCACAGCCAGTTTGAGAAAACTGGAACAGGCCTAAGGTGATGGCAAACAGCTTGCTTAAGTCACTTTACTGGAATGTGGTTTGCACCCTTGCTCAGCTCTAGAAGACCCTGGGGCAGAATGCCATGGCATTTTTAAAGTTCTTTTGGCAGAAACAGGTTCCCCAGGCAACAGGGAAGTACTGCAAAAACACTTCAGAGCACTGCTCCCCATTAACTGCCTTCTCCAAGGGATGATCTCTTACAGATTCATCTCTAACTAAAGGCTGTGCCAGGTGTGAGCATGGAAAACTTGAAGGCTACAGAGGGAGTCTGCAACAGCACAGGTCCTTTGTCTGCACCAAGGCCAGTCTGGTTTACACCTCTGTGAGTACACAGAGAATGAATCATGTAACTTAGATGTTAGTGGAAGAATTCTTGCTGCCTTGTCGTTTTGTGTACTACATTTTTAATGCACATTACCTGTGTTGCTTGGTTACTCTCAAACATTCCAATGCAGTTTTTAAAAATACATGTATTGCTTCGCCATGCACTCTCTACTCAAAAAGAAGCACTCAAGGAAGTAGTGCTTGGCAACGCAGAGCTGGATGCTGATGGTTTCTAATGCCATGCAGAACTCACAGATCTGCTTCCTGAGCCCTTAGCTGCTGTATCTCTTATGGAAGAACAGCAGTAGAGACTGCTTTGTCCTGTCTGAGCTGCCCCAGAGTCATTCCAGAGCATGTCTGATAAGAAAAGAGCTATTATGAACTCAGAATTGCCAGTGTCTACATTAATGGACAAACAAACTATGATGCAGGAGCTCTGGAACCAAACACTATGAAACATTATCAGAACACTAATGACTGCATTTCCCTTCCATTTTCACTCTTGCCAACAAGTCCTCCTAATGCAAATGGACATGCAAAGGGTTCAAAAATAATCAGTGTAAAACTCAGAACTGCAAATGGACGATAAATGGGACTTTCCATGGTGTGAAACAGCCTGTGGAGGGCACATCTCTGTGAGATGGAGGATGATGGTAGCTATTTGACTGGTTTTCAGGTGAATCAAGTGTGCTTCAGAGATGTTTCTGGACCAGCATGCAGCCTGATTTTCATATCCACACAACATCGTATGGATTGCAAACCCTGAACTGGGCATTGACCCAGTCTCTTGGATGGATGGTAACTGAGCACTTGACACATTTAAAGAAAGCTGGAAGCTTTTACAGGTGGCTTGGAGTTTAAGGCACCATTTGAGTTGGAAAAGAAAGCTGCAATGTAGACACAGCCTTCACCTCACCGCTGCAGCTGAAGGGTAATAAAAGAGGTCTTGTACAAGTGAAGATGGTCATCTTTAACACGCTTACAAAGTGTGAGATCAAAATCAATGCATTGCTTTTCTGTGAGAAGCATCTCATAAAAAATTAAAGCTCAGATTTCTGTATCTCATGCTTAGTCTTGGCTCAAGTAGGAGTGATCATGGAGGGCAGTAAACAGAAGTCTTACAGACAAAGACTAAGGTGTCTGTGAAAGAAAAGGTACCTGAGGCCAAAAACTCCCCCCAAAACAACAAAACACAAACATAAGAGGAGCTGGAGCTAAAAAAGGAAATAAAAAAAGATGAAAGCTACATCATTTTTCTATGCAGCCAGAGAGAAATGCACACTTTTTGCTCAAAAGTTTTGAAGCCAGTCAGGCCCGGATCCATGGTGGCACAAAGAGAATTTTTTTCACTACTGTGATCTAATTTGCATTCTCTAATGACAGTTAATGAATGAACAGAACTGTCTCATTTATAACTCTTGACATGTGGACACACAAGACTCTTCTACATTATACACTTTGACAGTGTAAATCAAAATCATCTCTTCTCAAGAGCATGTTTGTAAGTTTAACACCTTGGCCAGTCAAATTCCTTCCTGCTGTGCATGGACAAACTGCAACCACTAAGCCTGCACATACACAGAGCTTTGGGGGGTTACAACTACCTTTTTTTCTAATGCTTTAGCTCCTCAGACTCTGTCAAGCAGGAACCAAATCCCTGCTCAGTCACAATCTTGTCTACACTTTGGCAATCCTCAAAGCTGGCTGTGATCACTGCCTCTGGACCAGTCTGCTCACAGAGATCCCTCCTGTCTCCTGCTCCAGAGTCTGAGCACAAACGCTCCCCACGGGTTCCTGTCACTGACACTTCATGAAAGGTCTCCCTCAGTGTGAACCTAAGGCTCCAGGACAGTTCCACAGACCTGAGAGTCCTCCAAGAATGTAGCAGAGGCAAATGTGACTGAGGAATGGTTTGTGTCGAGTGCAGCTGCAGCAGGGTGGAACAAAGTGGAGAGAGCTGCTGCCCCCCTCTGTGCCACAAGAGAGAACACAGGTCACCAGGTGACACAGGCTGTGTTCAACATGTGCCAAAAGTCACCACTGACCTACATCCCCTCCCACAAAAGCTCTCCCCCAAAAGCTCACCATCTCTCTCTTCCATTTGCCCCATTCTTGAATAGGTACTAGATACCCATGGCCTGCAGAGGCACAGCTTTCCCAGTCTCCATTCTCCTCCACAAGGTGGGTGTCTTATTCCAACTGACCAGACACATCACAGGGTGTCACCGTGGCTGCCCAGGGCCATACACCAAAGAGAAGACACAATACAAGACAATTGTGCAAGATTAACAAATGTATTCTGTCTTGAAGAGCACAGCTAGAAATCCTTTACCAAAGAAGTTCTCAGACAGAGATGATGCATAACTCCACCCATATGTGAGGACATCTGCTCACATATGTGGAGGAAATGTGCCTGCCTTGCCAGGAGCTGGCTGTAGTCATGACCAACAGCTTTGAAGGGCAAGTGGCCATGCAGGGAGCTTGGTTGGTCCAGGCTGGCAGATGAGGGGGTTGCTTTGGAGCACGACCAAAAATATCAGAGCAGACTTTGTGAACAAATCTAAGAAAGCCAAGAAGTCTGACAACATTTAAAAGACCACTGTCATGGATGTCTAAGGCAGATTTTCCTTCAGTGTTTCAAGAGTAAGGTCAACTCTGGTACACGGGTAGGGCAATGTGAAGCAAAAACAGCATGGTGGTTTTTTTGGAAGTATTGCAATGCTTTGAATTCTCACTTCCTGTTCTCTGCCAAAATTGTAAATCACTCAGTGTAATAAGAAGAGCCATAATCATATGAAAAGGGGGGTTAAAAATACTATTTTATTTATTATAGTAATAATACCTCAAAAGATTAATTATTGAGCATTAGTATTATTTAGATTAATGAAAGCTGAGGCACAGAGGCACGAAGACCCAAATCAGAGCCATTGCTATTATTGAGAGAAAGACTCTACCCTGTGACTGAAGGTTCAGAGCATCATACGAGGGTTCATGAGAGTATGCACATGCACACACACACAGGGAAGGAACCTTTCCTACAAGCTGTCTGAAATTTGGGAGGCATGTGTGAACATGCCTGATATACACAGATCTGGAGCCCAGCTAGGCTTTTTGTCTTGGACTCGTTTTGCGATCAAGGAACAGTTGCTGAGCAACCCCTCCTGGTAGAAATGAATTACTGCTTTTCCAGAAGAATTGGAATTCAAGGTGTTTAATTCCAGCTACAGTCACTGCAACTAAGTTGTTCTCTAACATTTCACCATGCTGTCAGTGAGAACCTGAAGAGATTTAAAAATACTCTCTAGAAAAACATCTGTTAAGCTGAATTTTGGTGAAGATCCAAAAGTGCCACTTCATAAAATCGGGTATCTGAGAGGATGAATCACCCATTGCTTTAAACAGTTCATGACCTTCAATGTGTCACACTCCACACATTGCTGTGAATTTCAGTTATTTGTCTAGAAATTGAAATCAGTTTTCAAGCAAACACTTAAGGACATTTTCCTTTATTGAGAAAACCACTTACATGCTTACATGTATTGCTAACTTCGATTGACTTCCGTTTAACTGTTCTGCTAAATCTAAACATTAGTCAAGATTACTCACAGTCAGGCTTTGTGGACACTTAAACCTTTGGGAGTTTAACCATGTAGAAACAATAATAGCACATAAAATGCACTTTCTGAGTTACCTGCGCTGTAGGCAAAGCAAGTTATGTATTTTAATATTGAGTCTTTACCTGTCTCCACATTACGCCCTGAGCTACTGGCAGAATCTGACATTTAGACCAATTAGAATACTATCACAATTGGCATAAAAACTGCATTGGTGACATCTCACGGTGATAGCAGAGTATTATGTTTCCCAGCACAAATGCAGGCAGAATAAAAAGCATTACTGCAAGATGCTAAATATCAAGGCTTTTTATACTAAATTAATGTAGTAAAAGAAATACAAAGAAAAGAGATCATACCATGCAAGATTTTTGTCAAGGCCAATTCACATGCTTTAATACAAATAAACAAGTACATATCAGTGCTGACTAGTAAACCCCACAATCAGAGAACAGCAAGATAATGAGAGCTCTTACATTTCATAAAAAGAGAAGAAAAGGAGGAAAAGAGATTTTTTATTTGTGCTTTGGTTAACAGAGAGAATTAGTTTGATAAACAAATGTCAGAATGTATTACCAAAAGCAGTAATAAGTCATATCCTGCTATGACAGATAACAACAGATCCAAGTGCTCATAGGCAGTCTGCTTACAAGTTTGTAAATTCTCTTTACTTTCTCCCAGAGAGCAAATTAAGACATAAAGGTAACTGATCTTTGCTGAGGCCACAATTTCCCATATATTTTTTCAAGGACTCTGTTGTTTTATCCTGCCTCACATTAACTTTTTCTCCACTCATTTGTTCTTTCTTTTAGCTGAGGCGGGACAGAGGGATCTGTAGGTGTGTGATGAACTGAATCAGGAAAGTGATCCTGATTAAAACCCAATTATTATCCATTTCTTGTTCTAATGCACCACATAAGCACAAAATCAGGCACCTGGGCACAGCTTAGGAGGCAAAGCAGGACATGGATGGAGTAGCTACTGGAAAGAGCAGTGAAGGATAGCTTAAGCCACTCTGTGACTGAAATGTAATGCATAAAAAAATACAGTTCAATGTCACAGGAAGTACATAGATATAACTTGTTCTTCTCAGGTAAAATCATGGCTCCTGCCTCTTTATTAGAGAGGGTATTTTTCTGCAAATAACCGTTTTATCATCAATTTAAGGTATTTCTATGCATCATTATTAACATCTTTTTGCCACTTGTAGATGTGGACAATAACATTTATTTCTAGTAGAACAACATCTCAACAAAAACATCACATTTGTAAAACAACCCCCTATTTCCTCAGTTGCTAGGTAAAAGTGAAATGTAACATCTTTTCAAAGAACTGAAAGGTATCCAGAGAAAGCACAAACTTGCTGTAATATTGTCTTTTCAGGTAGGAACTTCAGTGCAGGACTCAACTGTGACATCAAGGCCACAAAACAAGGTGGTTCTTTGACTAGACCAAAAGCTGGTGAGCAGGAGAAATATTTTTCCCATATTTCCTCATATTTCCCATTTTCACCATCTTCCCCCTTTGACTGGATGTCCTCTGATGGAAAATGAATTTACTAAGGGAAACCATGTCCTGAACTGTCTAAATGACACATGAGCTTTTTAGCAGCATCACACCATATGAATGGGAGTCAGGCCACTAAACTGCATCATGATGATCTGTTCCATTATTGGAGAAAGTAACATCTCCCAAAGTTAATGTGGCACTGCACCATCATGATTCAAGTTATTTGACTGTAATAGAATTTTCAGTTCTCAAATATTCTTAATGCAGTTTTCAGAGTCTCTTCATTCTAAAAAATGCCTATAACTTTTTAACATTGCAATACAAAGCAATTATCACTGTTCTTTGAGAGGCCACATAGATACATACATATTTTCTAAATAAGGCTTTAGTAATTTTCTCTGTTTAAAGAGGAGCTAATTTATTGTCAGTAATTAATGCAGCTTTGTTTATATTAAGATACATCACTTGTGAATGGCTTGGGAGACTTAATTTGCTGTGACTTTCCCTGGTCCCTGTGAATGAATAAGACACTTAATTTTCTTCTGTAGCAGCCACTTCCTTGTTAGCATTTTCTGCCACTATGATCAGTTTCTTCTGAAGTCATAACCTCAGCACTTCATTATGAACAACCAAAAACTCACCCTCTGAAAATGAGAAAAATTGGGGAAATTATTGATAAGCCTTAAAAAAACATTTCCTTTGTCATTGCATAAAGTGCTATATCTATTGCTCTTTTACACATATCTTGACTTCCTGGAATATTATCATCATAATCACAATTATAATCTATATAGGGTTGTACATTTTCCCAGCTAGAGGTACATATACCTAAAATTGACCTTAGCATCAACCATAGACCTCAGTGGCAATTTTCCAGCACTTTATGACCTGAGTGACTAGAGCTCATGTGTTGTCCTCAGACAGAAACACAAGTAGTTTCTGTCCCACAATAGATATATGGGATGAAGTTCAATTTATAAAACACATCATTTGCCGATTTTTATGTAAACAAGAACTATTCTGAAAATATGTGGGGGTTTTGTGGTTTTTTGGTGGGTTTTTTTCACCATAGAGACAGCTGTTATTTATGGAAACACTCTGTAGACAAATCCAGGACTTTTTACATGTCAGAGGAATGTAAATTCTTGCTGCTTGGAATCTAGCACAGTGGACTTGGTTTTAAACAGAAAAGTGATGTGAAGAAGGAAACAGCTTTCAGCAAAGCAGACTCAGTCATGTGGAAGTTACCCTGGAGACTGACCAAACTCTGTCAAAAAGCTCCCAGTTCTTTGCTGTACTCTAAGCAGGTCCTTCAATTTTCAAACAGTAAAGACTAAAGGAGTCTTCTCTTTCAGTTCTCCTCAAGTTCTCATTTTAGTCTTGCTAAAAATAGGCAGGGACACAGTTTCAGTTTTTCAGCTTTGCTATGGGTTTCTAAAAGATGTTTCAGCAACTGAAAACACAGGAGAAGGTAGGAGCAGCCTGACCCCTACCTCCATGGACACTGGTGTAAAATCATAGTCCCAGCATCACCACATTTATTTACTCATGCAATGCATGAGCAAGACAGATTTATATATTTTTAAACAAGAACAGGACAAAAATAATTTGGATTTTGCAGTAAAAACAAGGTGTACTGAGAAGCTGGTTTTGCTTAGCATTCTCTGACAGTTTAGACTTTCCCTGACACACACCACAAATTGGCTGAAACAGAAACTCCTTGGAAAAAGGGATGATATCAGTATGTTACAGAGAGGAAGGAGAAAGCTGTGTGCCTGTGCACCTGACGCCCCTGCCCCAGGACCACTGCTGAGCACTCAGTTTTGGTTCCCTAAAACACAGGGGAAGCTCAGAAAGGCTTTGCTTTCCTACCCACAGAAAAGGACACTGACTGTGCTTCGAAAACAAATACCTCTGTCCTTCCTCAGGACAGCTGGGTGCTTGCATCCAGCTTCCTCCTCAGCTAGCAGGCTCTTTCAGGCAGGGGAACTCACCTCACTGTCCTTTCTCTACATTAACTTCGCTGCAGAGATGAGTTTTGCAAAAGCAACAAGTATCAAGAGCTGTTACTCAGCAACACTGATGACTCCAGTGAACCTGTTTGTATAGCTACCCCTAAAATGTGTAGTGGGAAAAAAACCAAACCAACCCCAATAATTTTTCAGATATTAAATGTTACTCTGAAAAACCTATTGTCTCTTTATCCTGTCTGCATGGCAAGCTTAAATTCAAGTGATTGCCCCTGGAGGAGCCAGATTGATCAAGAAATTCAGACACGAGAGCACTTACCAGCAAACCTCAGGGGTGGTAGAAATAACAACACTGCTCAACTTTATTCATCAAACTTCCTTGCTTTTTCTGCATCTTCACAAATATCTGGTAAAACTATTCTTGGGGCTTCATGCTTAATAGGAAGCAGCATCAGTAAAAATTCAGGTCGAGGACAACAAGGCAAGACGGTTATGATGAAAATTGCATCTGAAAATCTTCTCTCTTAATGTCAGTGTGGATCTTCACATTAAATTATACGAGAGGCTTAGGGCAACGATGTGGAGGCATTAATGGTTAATGTAGTGGGACACGCTCCCCTGTAATTGCCTCCTGTCACTGCTGCAGTGCCTGTGAGATATTGTGAAGAGACAGAGCCCAGTTTACAATCCCACATCAATGGATTTTCTCAAACTCAGAGGAAATTTTTCTTTTTGAATGAATCGTCAAACTCCACTGTATTAACAAATTTACCTGGAAGGGCATCACCTCTGGCTGGGAAAAGGAAAAAGGACCTTCTTGCCAATAAGTTACAATTCTTAGGAAAGAACAGTAGCAAAAACAGAAAGTCATGAGCTGGGACAATACTTTTGGCTGGTGTAAACAGAATTCAGCTATCAAGTAAGAGGGTTTTCCTCTAATGGAATTGCTATAATTGCTCCCCCTCATTTACATTTGTTACATTTGGCCTGTCAGCTGTTCTGAGGAAAATAAGCACTCAGAGAGGGAAAGGGCATGGAAAAGAAGAAAAGGAGCAAACACTATTGCAACCAAGTAATTGAAAGGCCAAGAGAAAATGGAACTTGAGCAACAATGGAAGCCTCATGTCTAAAATAAATACTTTTAGGGCTCTAAAAGACAGTTCTGGCACTGAGTACATAGAGACAAGCCATAATGATGATGAAGCATTTTGTTTTGTTGAATAATTCCAGGAAATGTTTCAGATCTGTTAAATATCACTAAAGAGATAAATGATACCGGGATTTTTAACTTATAAACTTGTATCAATATAAATAACCTGCTTATAAAACTGAGCACTACTTTTGCCCTCCTCTCCTGGCATCCTTTTTTTTTTCTATCACTTTTCCATCCAGAGTGCCAAGCGTTATGCACATGTGTCTGTCGATCAATGCCAGGCCTCTGTGCGATGTTTCCCTCAGCTGCAATGAACGCAGATCTGTACAATACTCAGCATGGCAAAGCATACAGCCATGCTGTGGTCTTATCAGCACCCTCAGAGCACCCTCTGTGCTATTTCATCTTCTGTGGTTCAGCTCACTGTGCCTGCACCTACCATTTGGCCAAGGCCTGCCAGAGTTGTGACGACAGTGCAGAAATGTCGAACATCCTCAAGCTCACAACCTGAAGCCTCTCTGAGACTGTGTTGGACACACAGTAGGAAGCATTTTCAAACTCATCAGGGAGAGAAGAAGGGAAAGAAAGTCATCCTGGGAGATTCATGGAGTTGTTGGGGCACCAACAAATCTTCAGAACCAAACAGCAACCAAGTGTTGAAGTCTAAAGGTGCAAGTCAAAGGTTTCTAATGGAAACAGCTCCTACTTTTTTTATCTTTGTTCTCATGAGCTACAGAGGACCAAGCTCCATCTTATTCAGTTCTATGGCATATCTCCAAAAGTGAAGTAACCGTTCTCCTGCTCTGATCATTTCACATCTCTTTTCCTCCTTGGAGGCTTCCTTCCTCAATCTTCAACCTGCAAGAGCCAAATTTAACACTCGTGCTCTTAATAATGAAAGAAATCAACAAAAGAGCAAGTAATTAGATACACAAATAAAAGCCTGAAAGCAGAACTACACTACAGATATCTCACAAATCCTCATGACAAACACCTAAGAAGCTTGAACTGCTTCCTTGCCTGTGGGGCCATGAATACTTTATTGCTGCCCTTCATTAAGTTCTGCTTTCCTCTAATCACTCTCTTTTAGGATGAAACAGCTCTGAAACCTCAGTTATCTGTCATAAAAAGGCAGCTTTATTACTTTTATAATCTCTGATAATAGAGATGGTTTAGAAACATGAATTGGTAGAAAATACCCCACTATTTAGTATCACTTTTCAAATGTTGCTAACAAAATTCACTAATGGGGAAAAAAATGTGGAACACTTGAGCTTGGGTCATCCTCAATTAGAAACAGAGAACAAGGATACCAGCTCATGTTGCTCTGGGTTGGTACAACTTCCTGGTGGCTTTCCATAAATTCTCAGGTAGCTGGAGTATCATTAGTCTCCTCTGCTCCTCTGGGGGCTAACCTGGAGACATCAGGATTATCCCTGGTATACCCTACTATTGCAAAGAGATAAAGAACTTGGATACTTTCCTTTAATCCATCATGAGGTCTTGTTAAAAAAAAAAAAAAGTTTGAGGGAAGAGAAGCTACACAGGGTGGGAGTCAGCTCCCGTCTTAAATGAAGGGTCGCTGTTTGCCAGAAGTTATCCAGCCTCACACAGTGACCACCCCTCACCCCCCAAAAATTATCACATCATTACCAAACACAGCAGAAAATTGTTTCCACCTTTCACATTATTCAGCGATCTGGCACTGGCACCAGCACTCAACATTGCCCAATACTCAGAATTCTAAGATCTCTTTTCAGATGTTTGTAACAGGCATGAAGTGGGCATGAGAGAAGAATCCTGAAGGGAATTCATTATTTTGCATTCTTCACAGGGTTTGGAAGCTGATGAAGCTTTAAAAGCCTCCACTAAATGTAGAGATAAAAAAATACATTTTTAATAACTAAATGCAGCAACAGGACTATGGGGGACACAAAATCTGACCATTCAGGTAAAGAGAGCTTTGTTGATGCACAACAGAAGTGGTTTCAGGTTACATCAGCCAGCTTAATTAATTTCCTACCTTTTGACCTCTGTGTTCAATGAAAAATTTTTTGAGGTACAACTCTTAGCTTTAAAAGTTAATTCTGGTACTTTGGGAGACTGTTTTCTGTGTCAGTTATATTCAGAGGTAGAGAAAACCAACTCAAGGAACAAATTAAGATATTTATTTTTGCATTGTTACAAATTTGTGGGGGGAATTCTTCCATTAAATGTATTTAAGAAACAACCTATTTGCACTCAGGCCTTTCAGCATTATAGATACACTAAAATATATGCTTTTGGTGCCATACAAATTATGGTTAAAAATAATTCTCAAGGACATACTGAGGGGACAAGAACTTTAAGCAAAATAAGTTGAAACAGTCAATTCCCTTCAACAGTGGTTTCTATTTCATGAGATTACATTCTTTACACTAGCAAACTATATACAAACAATACCACAAAACTACCGTAAGTGCAAAAATGTAAAAAATATACACAAACATATACACAAATTGCTGTGTTTCTGTCTGAGCTACCTTACAGTTAAGAAATCCAGTACAAATGCATGATTTGTATTTATGTTTTTGATTTGTAAGTATCTAATATTTAATTGTAAACAAGATTCAGCATGTAGAGCAACTTAAAACAGTTGTCAGAAGCTTAAATCATGAGGCCTGGAGACTGAACTGTGCACACTAAGATCCAAACTGACATACATACCCACACGTTTTCTGACTTATCTTGCAGGGGCATTTAGACTACTTAACAGATTTAGAAATATTCATCTACTCTAAACAAATTCTTGGATTTAATTGTTTTACAAAATGCATACATTTCAATATTTAAAGGAAAATCAGTATCACATTTGCAGGTGTATGTTTCATGTTTGGTAAATGTCTTGTTCATAACCACTGAATAGCTTTTTTGGTTTATTAAGAAACCTTTCTTGGCAGCTCAATTAAGGAACAGTAAATGAAAGCAAGCAATGGATGTTCACCATCAACCACTTAGTGAGCAAACAGAAGCACACACATCCCTTAAGCACAGATGAACTCAGAGGGGACTATCCAGTGAGTCACTGGCAATGCGGATCATTAGGCATGTACACACAGGGTACACTGCATTGCTACAAACCTGCAGGATTTAGAAGAGATAGTGGAAAGAAAATGGAAGCTGCCTTTGCATCGATGTGATGATTTGCTGCTCTTAATCACTGCTAAGATTCTTAGCAAGAATGGTTGGTTTGTTCACCAAAAATGCCTCTCTTTTTCTCAGGTACTTCCGAGGCACTCATGGATGTGTTATTTGAAACATATGGATATTTAAGAAAACCCAGGATGACAGTTGCATCTATTAGGATGGTGCTGGGCTAAGTAACAGTAATAGCAGGAGTAGTGTTAGAGTATTTGGAGAGAATTAAAACATTGTCTATGCCAGTTTACAGCCTCTACAAATATGAAAACTACCCATATCTATAGCAACTGATGTCAGTGGAAAATTCAAGTACAAGGATATTTTTGCCAACCTCCTTGTGCTAACAGAAAATACAGTAATGTTATCCATAAGCTTCCATTTCCAGGAAATACGTCCAGAGTCAAATCTCATTTTGTGTATTTTTTTAAGTGCTAGAAAACTCTTACAGTATCGAGCAGAGCTTTTGATGAATATTCTTATACATGATACTTTCTGATTTAAAACACAAGCCGAGCCCTACAACACATTCTGCAAACTAATCTTAATGTAAAGACTAGTTTGATAAGTTTTGTGATTTTTTAGTTTTTTTAAACATTTCAAACATTGCAACAATGCAGAATATACACCAAAAAATTTAAAAAAAGTCCAAAATAAAACATTGAAGAAAATTTAGAGTAAATGTCACTGAAAAGGTTCAATAAAGTGCAAGCAGTAAATGAGAGGGTTTATGCAGTGAAACATGACGTTTAATAAATTTGTAAAATCTGTATTGCTGACAGTGAGAGACGCTATAAAATGTTTTAACGTGATATCATGCCCTCATATAAAAATATATTCTAATTGCCTTACACTATCAGATCTTGACAGAACTGAAAAAGAAAACGACACTGAAATGCCACCGTTTCTTTTCAGCAGTGTCTGAAAAGCAGAAAATACGTCAATTTATGCTACTGCAGTGTACTCTAATTAAGTGGATGAACTGGATTAGCTATTTACTAGTACTAGCTAATTACTAGTATAGTAATTGCCAATGAAAAAGGTGCATTGCTACTTACTTGCATTGATTCACCACCACTTCTTGAGAACGCATTCAGGGGATGCCACATTGCAAACACGGAACTCATTCCTGTGCAAAATGCTCATGCTTTGAGCTCTCACTAAAGCAGAGCTCCCTAATTATTGAGCAGAAGTATGCACTACAGCAAGCATCATTGCATCAGAAAATATTTTTTGTTACTAAATGTGCAGGTATTTCTCCTCTCAAAAGCATCTCCTCCTGCTTGCAGCAAGTCATTTAGCTGAAATAACCAGGTCTTCAAAGTGTACCACAACTTCAGTGATTCCAGTGAATTGAAACAAAACTTCATAGTGTCACCTGTCACCCTATGCAGTAATTTGTTTTTACCTGGAGCTTTGTTTTATGAAAAATAATAAAGCAGACTGCAGAAGTCTTCCCAACAGAGGGCACATTTTCAAATAATTTACTGTCTAGCCGGATTCTTTGGTTTGGTTTGGTGGAATAGCTAGTATCAGCATGAACAAGCAGAAAAAAAAAATAAAAAAAAAGGGAAAAAAAAATCCTTCATACACTCCTGCTTGTCCCTTATGGCCCATCAGCAAAGTTTCTGCTAGAGGCAGGTTAATTGAACAAAGCATGAAAACACTTCCTCATTACCCTTTGAGACTGAAGTCTGAACAACAGCATCTGATGTCCCCCTTTCCGAGGGGATTTTCCACATGTCATATGGGCAGGATTTCCACTTATGACTAGCACAGAACTATGATAAACTTACATACTGGCTAGTCATTTAAAGATTAATCTACTGAAATTCAAAGTGAGTATTTTTCTATTAAAAAAAAATCTTTACTTTTTATTCTCCAGTTTTTGTTAATACAAGACAAAAAAAGTTCATTATTGCACATCTATCGCAAGACTTTTAACTGCCCAAAAATGGTGCAATGTCAGGGGCTTAATAAAGCTCTGTGGAGATGCATGTCATCTACTAAATGGTAAATAATGTCAGTACCAGCTTTGAGTTTTGACATTTTGTTGTCCTCTTTTAAAAACCTCTCACTCATTTCCAATTTCAATTAAAGGACCCCAAATACTCACTGTCAAATAACTGATGACAAACAATCTAATTTAAGAATACCTTGTGAGAGCAGGAACTTTGAAACAATATGAACTTTAAATAAAAGCAGATTACTAAAATAAAGTCTGTATAGCCTTTTAACTATGAAATTATGAAATAATTTTTACTTATGATTTTTCATTCTTACAAAGAACTGTTGGCGACAATTATAATTAATTCTTTTCCTGAAGAGTAGGTATTTTTAGCATCATAATTAGTGTAACAAAGTTTTTACATATAATGAGTTTAAATAAATTTAAGACACTTTTCCGTAGGAGCATCATCAAATGATGCTCTTTTCAATAATTTGTGTAAGCTTCTAAACCACATAAAGGATAATGCACATTACATTTTATTCACACTATAAAAAAAGCACAATATACAGGCCATATCCTTTAAAGTGCAACACAACAGAACATTTCTGCAACATTCAGGTTCTTCAAAAACCCACAAAAGTAGGTATTTAATATTTAGGAACAAATTCTGTTCGTAGATGTATTGACACTGAATCTAAACTCTGAATGGTTACCAAGCTTGTCCTTGCTGTAAGTGCCACGCTAAAAGCGATGTTTATGACCACTAAACAGTATGATCTGCTTCCATATTAGACAGCCTCATGTCTCATGTCCACAATGAAAGCTTTTATCCTTTAGTCAGTGAAGAGCATCTGCAGAGCCCTTTATTGAAGACAGTTCTTTGACTATGCTCAGAAAACCTCTTTAAAGTCCACTTAGCTTCACCATACAGGCTACCACTTCAGATGTCAAATCTACCAAGAAAAATATGGTAAATGGAACAGAGCAAGCATGTGTCTGCATTGGCAGCGCATGCTTCACTATGTTTGGCACTATCTACCAAATGTATTGGTAACACACAGTATAAGCACGTACCAATTTGCTTTTCACTTCATAAATATTTTTGGTTGGATGTTTTGCTAGTAACAGTTGGAAAACCTCATTTGTTCCTGAGATGAGCATTACAAAACAAAGTGAGCTCCATCTAAAGCTGCCAACAGGACATTCTTCTGCATTTCCAGCCTTGCTACCTGCCTGCTGAGTCAGATTTAGAACCTCAATCCTCCCCGAGGCGCCACTTCTGAGACTCTTCTTGACGCACATCTGGCCTGATCTGGTTTCTCATTCCACCCAGAACATTTGAGGTCGCCTCTGTTGCAACGATGAAAGGTTTCACCACAGTGGGTGGGATCTGGCGGAGGACTCCTCCTACTGCTCCAGTGACGCCTCTGTTCTCATGCTCACGAGCAGCAGTCTCATAGATGGTTTGGGCTGTGTCCGTAATCCCCTTTGAGAAAATAAAAGGAAATCACTTACACTGAAAAAGAAAAAGCAACCTCTCCTAGTTTTAAGGAAAATTTTAAACTGCTCAGCAGTTTTCCTCTTGGGGATTTGTATTATAACTGCAGTAAAACAGTACTGATATAAATATGATTTAGTTCTTCTAATGAGGCTTAAATTAACAATCCTATGAACTTAGAGATGTAAATATTTCACGCAACTTCTGGTGGTACATCTTGTGCATAAGGGAAGAAGCTTTGGAATACTGTGAGCTATTGAAAAAATGACAAACTTCACTGGAAACTCAGCTGACACCTTACTTCATAGACACTACATAAGGTGCAACCAACAAAGTATAACAGAAAATATAATAAAATATTGTACAGAAAATACAATAAAAACAGGTCAACATTCTAATTTAAAAACAGGCCAACATTCTAATTTAAAATACACTGTCATAGTAGAGAAAGGTTTCACTTCTTTTAAATCCTGCATTATGCTTAAACTCTACCTCCCTCAGAATTAACTGCAAAGTAACTGCAAAGGTGATTGAGCAGAAAGGGAAGGGAAGAATGGATGGCACAGCACAGAAAATCAAGTTTATGTGGCTCAGAATAATTGTAAACCATCCCAACCGCAGAGCACTCAAGTCCTATTCACACTCATCTGCATGACATCTTAGGTTTTTTCCTGCTTTTTCCCTTCAAGATTTCTGTTGGTTTAAGACAATTGATAAAGATAGCCTTGTTCAAAGCTGAAATCTCCTCCTCCATTTGGTCAGCCTAAACTAACATCTGTTATTTTATTCACCATTTTAGAAAATAATTCTTAGCTTTGGTTCCCAAAAATTGTTTCTGCCCTCACCTCTTTCACAACACTGTAGGCTTTGGCTACGCCCTCCCGCAGGTCGACCGGCTGATGGGCCAAGCGATGATGGCGAGGGAACCGTTTGATCTTTTTTGCTTCAATGAAGGTAGGCCCTGGGGATACCATGTCATAAGCAGTTTCTGCAGCTGCCTGCACATCAGGAGCAAGTGCAAAACAGGTAAGTGTTATAGCATCTGATCACAAATTTAAACTACTAATAGGGTGATGTCATTGAAATAAAATAATTCTTATTCCATGAATAATATTCATTTGCATCAGATTACAGTTTGTACAAGAACCTTCAGAATGTGCAGCTCTAACTATACATTAATTCCATAATGAAAGAATTAATGTTGTAGGTTTGGGGGGGGTTTTCTCCCCCCCGGTTGTTGTCTCCTCAAAGGCATACTCTAAACAGCATAAAGTGCTCAAGATAGAAAGTGAACATTCAATCAACGGTATTTCTTACAAACACACAAGCACACATACAATCCCACTTGGGATTTAATACCACTGGTTTTTTGATTATAAATCATCAAGCTTAGAAACATATACTATTTTTGCAAGATTAGGTGGTAAAAGTATATTTCCATTTTTGCGTACTTTATATTACAAAACATAAATTTATTAACACTTTAATCCAAGATTGCCTTAGGGTTAAATCCAGGAAGCTTTATAGACTTTGTGTAGATCTACAGAAATAGTATTAGTTTGGGTTTGTGGTTTTTTTGGGGTTGTTTGTTTGTTTGGGGTTTTTTTCTTTGGTTGGTCGGGCTTTAGTTTTGTGGGCTTGTTTTTTTTAAATAACCACAGATAAGCTGATGTTCTAAAAAAGGTAAGAATCTACTAGTAGATAACACACGTACACAGAGAATCATCTTTCTCAGCATCAGTGATTTTTTTAGTGAAGCTGAACATTTTCGTATTAAATTGTACATTGTAATACATTAAAGACACTAAGAACCAAGCAGCATTTGGGGTGCTCAGCAGTATTTTAACACAATTTTCTAGCCATTGCATTTGATGCCACAGTTCTCACCTCACAGACTGCTGCAAACTTTGCCCAGTCTCTGCTCTCCTATTTATACAGCTGCCTTTTTTTTTTTTAAGTAGAGGCTCCCAACCTTAAATCTATAGCATTAAGATATTAGCTTAATACAGAGCACTCACAATTCACACCTCTCATTTTACATCTAACTTCAGGAGTAACACTCTACCTGTATAGTCTGAACCATTCTGTTTGTTAGCTCCAGTGCTGCCATGGCAGTGGAAGTACCAAAAGAAGCTGCTCCTCTTTGAAAGCCTCTGACAATCCGACCATCCTTGCGGTACTGCTCTATGGGCAACCATACCAGGTCTTTCAGACCTTGCACTGAAAATAAAGACACAACACCAGAGTCAGACAGTTCTCTTAGATAGGCGGAATGCCTTGAAAGGAAGTGAAAACAAGAGTTAACATGGTTTGTATTGGTTCTTTGAGAGGGGAGAGGTGTTGTCTGGTTTTTAAAGAAACAAACACATTCATATGTAAGTGAACAGAAGTAAGAACTAACTTACCTAACTGTACAAGTGAATGCATAGGCCCTACTCCTCCCAAAATTCCTGGTAGCTGGTTTTTCTTTATATCGTTAAGCCATTCACTGATGGCATAGGAGAACAATTTATCCACACCTAATAAACTAAAGTAAATACAATTATTAATTTTTTTAAACAAACAATTCCTAATAAGACAAATGCATTCATTATCCAGTGAAGTAAAAGATGTCATTTAAACAAAAGCAAAGCTTCTTCAAAGGTCGTCTTTCTTCGCTGTTGGCTAAGCCAAGTATTTCAAATGTATATGCTCCACAAAACAAACTCAAAACTGTATAATCACATCCAGTTCCATAAGAGTGAACATGAAACTAAAAGATTAGCATATATATTAAATTCTGTTCTGAGTTACAAGTTCTTCTTGAATTATATACATTTGAAAAAAACCTAGAATCAAGAAATATTTGTAAAGTAAAAAACCATTTTGGATTTTAGAAGGGCATCTTAAGAGAAAATCTGCTTTGCGTTTGCAATGTTCAATATGTACTCCCCATAAACTTGTCCCATTTGCAATAACATTGATCCACATTTTGAGAAACTTACCCGTGTCTGTAACAAAGCCTCTTCAGCTTTAGTTCTGAGCAGTTCAACTGAGCAAGCCCAATAAGAATCCCAGCTAATGTTCCCTGTAAGTTAAATATTTTGTTACCACATACATTTACTCAACCCATACAACAATAATTTCATCTTCTCAACTCTTACTTACAACAATCCTGTCTAAACATTCTCCTTCAGTCTACCAAATGCGACTCGTTACAGTGCTATGAATCATTTTACATGGAAACTTGCAAAAAAGGAAACCTGCTACTCAAAGAAAAACAGCTGGATACAAGAAGGCTTCTTCAGAAATAATAAGTTATAATAAATCAGGTAAACATAGCTCTGGCTTTAGTGTGTTCCAGGCATTCTAAAGCTACCATATTTCATGTTTCAATTTCTGATAGCCAGGCAAACCCAAGAAGTTGCTGCTTTCCATATTTTCCTACTGATTTGCCATGACAAAGTGCAAGTCTTTGTGCAAATAGGATTTTTTGATGTCGGCTTTTAAACTCAGTGTGACAAAGAATGTGTATTTTAACAAGAAACATGAGCTTTTTTTTAATCTGTAATAGATTCTGCCATTGCCACTGAGGCCCATTTGTTACTAGACTGCAAGGAAAGGAAACAAAGAGAACAAACAACAATATTTTGTTCTGGCATTAATGAGAAAAAACTAAAATAAAATGCACACTTCCGGCATCAGACAGTGGTATCATACTTTGCGGGACACTGCAGCTATACACTATGATTTCAAGCCAATCATTGAGCTCATAAATGTGACATTCAACTTCCATCCTGGGTTAATCATATGTGGGGGATCCACCCCCTAGTTTTCCAATTAAGAGTGAAACAAGGTTAAGTTCTACTAAAACTAAGGGGGGAAGAAAAGTGGTTTATATTTGTCATGATCACATCATTAATGAGGAGAGAGCATAAAAATATACCCCCATTCATGGGGAGCAGGGAGGGGAGAGCAAAACAAACAGTATCAAGTTTTTGTTCTATAGCATCAGCATTATACACAAACCTGATCCATTGATACATGCTTGCCATGGTAATCAAGCCGTATTGGAACTTCTGATGTAAAGCGAAATTCTCTGGGACATACAAAGGAAATATTATAGTGAGAAACATAAAAAGGAAATAAAATTATCTTTCTATAAAGGAACTCATGATTTCCCATTCTCCTGGAACCCGATGTCACGGCTACATTAGAGTTTCCCTTCTGATATTTTAATTTCATACCTCTCTTCCACAATATCTTTATATCCTCTTCCTTTGTATACTCTCATCATTGATTATATTAGATAATTTATAGTTATACATAAGAGTAGAAACACTGCTCTTTTTATGCATTTGTAAAACATGTCATTACTGGTTCTGTATGGGGCAGCGATTTAAGTTTTATTTCCTTCTGCACAGTAGTGTGCTAAGGTTAAAAAAAAATCATTGATGACCTTCCGGCAATAGAAACAAATATAATTGCTTTCTACAAGCAGCCAATAAACAAACAAAAAAATGCACCTTGCCTGAAGGTCTGAATAGTTTATCACTTTCTTAAAACATTCAGCTATGTGTGACTGGAAATTTTGTAACAAAAGTTTACCTGAAAAATACTGGCTGATCGCTGTACGATGTTGTTTCTTGTGAGAAATGATCATCATCTCCATTAACCACATCCATAGAATCAATGCTGCCATTTTCATTTGCTTGCTTGTGTGATGCAAAAGAAATGACTGGACTTGGTTCCTTAAGGCTGCTGACATGCCTGGGCAAACTACACGTAACTTCAGCACCCGGAGACTTTTTAACTAAGAAAACAAGTTATACACAGTTAAGCAACTCATATTTCTCACAGTGATTACAGAGAGATTGCATTTACACAATTACTGTGTCCTTAGTAAGTTCTAATGCTTATTAGTAGGAATGACTAGCAGGGCAATATTTAGATTCTCTTAGTTTTTGATAGAAGTTATTACATGCAGCTGAAGTCGAGGTTAGTGCATCAGCATAAATAATGTATCTGGTTCTAATGGCAGTACTGCAGAGTGCTTCACCATCTATGCATTTCAGCACATCTCCACAGAAACAGGTAAAGTACAGCTCTGAAGAAATATCCAAATACAGTTAATAGTGGAAATATGCTTTTCAACAGATACTGCTTTTGCATCAGATAATGCAATTGGTAAGAAGTACTGTTTCAACTGCATACATACATTATTTAATTATCTCCCTTGCACAAAATATTTGTCTAATCGCTTGAAGTTCTCTAACCTAGAATTCAATTTTATAAATAAGCAGCACAATGTATTAGTTTTATTTAACTCCCAATAGCATATACACAGTCCTCAATTTTTCCAGAAGCTCTTATTAAATATGCTCCAATTTTGTTTAAACCTTTTACAGAATTAAGATTCCATGTGTTGAAGACCTTTGTTCATATTTCTAAAATAAAAAGCTTAAATAGCTAAGGCTTTTGAATTCTAAAAAATCAGTTATTAATGTTAGTGCTCAAACCCCAACACAAGTCTTTATACACACAAGATTCACATTTGAATTTATAGACACATACACAAATTAAAGGAGAAAGAAGCAGCACGTTTTATGTTAGATTTTTTTTAAAAATATACCTTCAGGATCTGGAGTAACTAAGAGTTCTACTTCTGTAGAAAGGCTAGTGAAAAAGTCCTTCAGGAAAAACAAGGCATCCTAATGGCAAAAAGTAAAATACAATCAGGTTAAAATCCTTTAACATATGCACAAGCCACATAGAAATCTAGGACAGAAACCAGGAAGACCCTCCTAGCCACTGCACCCTGCTCCATATAATGGGACTTCATGATCTATCTAGCTCTGTCTCAAAAATTCAGGGTTATTTTTGTCATTTCTACTCTCATTTTGGAGACTGTTCCAGAACCCAGGGGTTTAAAGGCTAAAAACTTTTCTCTGATTTGCAGCAGAAGGTATTTAAATATAGTTTATATTCCTTGCTAGCACTGTCAAAATCAATCAAATCATTACAAATCAGGGCTCATCACTGCCTCATTAAAAGTCATTAATATCTATGGTATTAATGTCTTAATAATTCCATAAAGCTATTACATCCCAGCTTCTTTTTCAGACAGATGCATCACACTGGTGTCTTATTCATCCTATCATTGATGACAACTGGAATTTCTTTTCCATTTTTACTTCCTGCTGGTAAGAATGACAGCTTAAGTAGCAATAACAAGTCTTTCTAATGACTCCATGCAGCCCTGTGCTTCCAAAAAACCACAATCCAAAGCTGTGGTTCATTTCATAGAAGTTGTAAAGGTGAATTCTGTTTATGGTACAGAACATAAAAGACTAAAAAGTAAACAAGAGGGAACACATTTCCTCCCTAGATGGCAGTATTTCCAGGCCATTTTTTTCTAGATTAAATTATTGCAAACCAGACAGAGCTCAGTTTTGCTAAAAACAAAACAAAAACCTGTGTTGAAAGAAAGAAAAGGTATGGAAATCCTAATTATGCTCCTAAAAAGCCCAAAGCCCACGTAGCTCTCTGAAGATGACAAATTAAGGAAGAAATGCCTCAACAAAGAATAGTAACTACACTTCATATTTGCCAGCACACACACATATATACATGTATATAGCTCTTACTGGTTTAGAAAAACCCAAAATGTTTCTTGAATTTATCAAAAATACCTTGCACAAAGACCTGCTAAAGAAAGTAAAACAATTTCTGCTCCTCCTGCCACTGCAGTGGATTGCAAGACAAAACATTCAGGTTATAGAAGCATTTCTCAAATGTCAAGTGCCCTTGACCAAGATATTGTAAACCACTTCTGGATTAATGATTAACTTTTTTCAATTAAAAACAATGAAGTCACTTCATGAACAAACAAAACCAGATCATTCAAGAAAAAGTAGTTACTTTTAAAAGCCGTAATTTTAAACCCTTTGAGATTACCAGAAGTTGCAGGAGGAAAACTTACTAAGAAAACAGTTTTGCCTAAAGATATTCTTATTTTTTTAAATAAAAAAATCTAGCCTTTGTAATAGCTGGAGCAGAAGGTGAGTTCTAGCACGGATATAAATGAAACAACAGAAAATCAAAGTTTAAATAAAAAAGGTATCACACCAAGAAAATGTAAAACATAAAATATGCATGATGGCTAAAAGTATCTGGTTAAGAGAAACCCCAGGTATCATTCAATGAAGAAAAAATTATTTTATTTTTTGCACTGGCACGACCAACCTGGTCAATATTGAGGCGAAGTGGCATTAGTGAAACACGTAAACAACATTCCTGTGGGGATCTGCCAGACTCTGGACGGACATGTAACGCTTTAACTGTTAACTGAAAAAAACAAACAAGATCAATAAAAGCATTAACATTCACAATTATTAAATCTCAGAACACCATCTAGGAAAAACATTTATTGCAAAATCTCTGCACTAGTATGATTCCACTTAGCAATTACCGTATTGAATAAAAACCTACTCTGAATGTTATAAAAAAAGTTAAAAGAAACTCCTCAACAAATTATGAAATCCTTTATAGAACCAGTAAAACTACTGTACACCATAAAAATACAAATCTGCAGGTGTAGTGAAAAGTCTCATCAATGATACAAGCAGACATTTGCTCAAAATCAAATTGTGAAAGGTACCAAAGTAGTCCTGCACATCTAATTTTTTAACTAAGTCTCAAACCCATTAATACCTGACATGCTGACATTCAAACTGACTTTTGAATTAGTCTTAATATCCACAAACACTCAAGCAAATAACAATCAAAAAACTGTATTACTTTAGTGTTCATGTTTCTGCTTCTGCAAGATTAAGAACTGCACAGAGCCCCCAAAACAATAATTCGACCATTGCAATTGTAAGAAATTAACATTTCATAGCTATACCATGTTTGAATGTGCTTTTCTGGGCATCTCTTTACTGCAGTAGAGATAGAGAAATTTATTCATTTGTGATGTAGCTAAGCGATCTCTGATCTCCAGGTCTTGAACAATAAAAACTTGTCGTGACACTGGCTGTTCCAAAAGACAGGGTTCACCATCTACACCACCTGGAGGATACACCTCATGCTGGAATTTCACCTTTTAAAAAGGAAAGAAAACCAGCATAAGCAGTTTCACTGAAAAACACCACTTAACAGCAGAGTAGTTCTTTAAAAAATAAACAAAAATTAGGGAGGTATATCACATATAAGAACTTTTAAAGCTGTCTACTGTTTTAAATTTACAGAAATACTATTAAGATTTCTGAACACTATTCAGGTTTTCACATGTCTAGCAGCAGAAATCTTCCAATTCCAGTAGTGTACATGTTTATATTTTAGTATGCAAATTCAAGCCAAAACAAAGAGTCAATGATAAGGAATAAATTTCACTCTTTTTTAACATTAACTCAGCTTTTTCCTCTCAATCCTGACATCCTTCTCACTTCATGGTGAAGCCTGCACCAGACAATCTTGCAGTTCTTGAGTCTTGCACCTTCTAATACTTAAGAAAAACTGTTTCTTCCCCACAACTGACTTCTCAAGTGGCTTCTGTCTTGTTTCCTTTTTCTTACTCACTTTACTCCATATAAATCTAATTCAGCATTTCGCTTAAATTCTAAGTTATCCTCGTTTGGTCACTCCCGGATGCAGCTCTCATTTCCAGCTGTGGTGACCCACAAAGCCTGTCCTGCTCCCCAAAGGCGGCCGCAGCCCGGCCGGCCGCGGAACGCTGCGGAGCGACACAGGGAGGGCGGCAGCGGCCCCTGCCGGCCCCGCGCTGAGCTCCCAGGCGACACCGCTTGGGACACCTTCTGTTGTCCTTCACTGCTTCAGGCATTACTGTTGAGCCTTGTACCGAGTTAGGGGGCCGAAGCAGGGGAAAAACCTTTATACCGCTTCAGTGCTGACACCAACTCTCCTTAAAGAGCTGCAAATTGGGAGATGGCTACAATTCTACATAGGAAGTTTTCCAGGTGGAATATGAAATGCTTCCCTTTTCCCTCTTTTTTATTGCAATGTCACATTTTTTCTAGAAAAGGCTACTTTACATATCACATATTTCTGGCAAGCTTAAAGAGCAAATGGGATTAATTTTAAGTTTTAGAAATGCACATAGACTATAAAAAGGCCTTTATTTTTATGTAGTGCCTTTCATGTTTATGGAAATGTTTGAAAACATCTTATTTTAAAAAGATTCTGTTATTAATCCATGTAACATGAAATATGTTTATTTCCTTACCAATATTATGCACAGCACCAAAAAAACCCCACAATTAGTTCCTATGTTAGAGCTAAGCACAGGCTAAAAAACAATAGTAAGATATTTATGCCTGAAGGCTGCTAAATATGTTAGGAGAAACACAGAAACAATACTCTGATATAACTAGATGTTATTTTGTATCCAGTTATCCAACTGATACACTGAATATTCTCAACGGATCTATCTTGCTTATTTTGTTAGAACACCTTATTTCATAACAGGTCTCCCCATTCAGAATGGAAGTGAAGAGAGAAAAACAGAACAGGAGTTGCAAATCTTGGTCATAATAAACAAGAACTTTTAAGAATACTGTGATAGATATACTCCATTTTTAGAAACAACCTTGTGCAGCAAGTCATTGCTATGCTAATACTAACAGTTTTTCTTGAACAAATTCTACATTCATCACCACCAAAGTGATTGCTTAGAAAGAAATAGTACTGAACTCTAATAGAAATGTGTTATCAAAGGAGTATAACATATAAAGACATCCACACACAGAAGCCATGGCTGAAGCTGTTTCTGTGCCTCACCTTGCTTAACTGTATTTCCATTAGGAAGTCTGGGTTTCTTCCTCTTCCTCCACATGCTGTATTCCGTCCATGCCTCGTTGGTGTATGAGAAGGAGAACTATGGGGACTTCTGGGGAAATAAGAAGGAAAAATACACTTTTGCAGATTAAAGTTATCTCACTGTTAATCTAAAAACTAAATGCACTGGATGTAACTTCTTCCTATTTTAATTATATTTAAAAAAAACATTGAAATGTTACTGTTAACCAAATAATTTCTTTTTGTTCAAGTAATACACACCTAGGCAGAATGCCAGGAGCATGTATCCCACCAAATTAACACTCATAAAACATTTCCTTAATTTTGGCTGTAATAATTTTGTTCTCTAGCTCACATGACATCCTGTAAATCTGACTCTTACGCTCCTTAAGTGCTGATCTCTTTAGGAAAAATTTGACTACTAATATTACCCTAAAACAAAATACATCATACATCCCCGTCCACTCCACTCCAAAAATCAGCAAAATCAAACCCAGCTTGTCCAGGTTGACACAAGAAAAGCACACTCTGATGTGTAGAGTTAAACTGAATAAGAATCTAGGTGATCTTTAAGAGCCCCTGCAACGCAAACCATTCTATGATCGATTTCTTGTGAAAAGAGAGCCAAGAAGCAAGCAAGGGAGACTTGAGGTTGAACAATAAGATTACTCCAAATCAAAAGAAAATAAAGCATTTCTAAATTTTCTAATCCACATAATTAGATCAAACACTTACATGAAACTTTTAGCTGGAGAAGTTGGTGGTGCAGTCCCAAAATCCCTTCCACCATAAAGATGCCAAATAAGTGATATTTCCTTTACAACATAGCGTACCAGAGGAACAGGAAAATGAAGGGGAGCTTTGCTTGTATCTGTTTTTTTTATAGGTTGACTGAAATGATTTTCCTTTATGATAATTGCATCATCAACCATTATTCTTATAACTGGCTCTTCCTCTTTTTCCTAATCAAAAAAAAAAGCATATAGCATTGAGAAAGTGAAATCTGCTTTCTTTATTGAGATGACTAATTCCTTCCTATGAAAAGGAAAACTTTTCTGTACTGTCTTGTAAAGCCTATACAACACATGATCGGTTTAGAAATGTTTCTTATAAAGTACAGACAAAAGCATATGAAAAAAGTAGAAGCTGTAATGTAGTTAAAAACAACAGCAAAAAACCTGAACCAAAACAAAAATCTTCCCCACCCAAACTATAAACAAAATTAAGTACTAGTTGAAAGCAAACAGAAAACCACAGAAGAGCCCAGGCTATCCTATTAGCACTTTTGGAAACAAACAAGCCCAACTATAACTGGGAAAATGCAGCTTCTAATCAGGGACCCAGGAACTGCTTCTGTCCATTACGAAGAATACCACCAGACATGCAGAGGACAGACATTGGTGTAAAGTGACACACGAGCTTTTCTCTGAGGTCTGACAATGATCTTAGGTCCTCAGAAACACTGAGAGCTTAGATTAAGAGAGAAATGAACAAAAGATTAAAAGACATGCAAAGCTGCTGTTTTGATAAATGCTGGTTTTTCCTTGACACAACTATGCCATTATTATAAGTTGATATGACAATGATTAAACATGACTAAAATGTAGGAAATCTGCCAATACAGCTCAATATCACATTCAGATGAGAGAACAAATACACAGTGCTGAGATATAGAAAATTTGCATCTATTTGAAAATACTTGCACTCATTCCTAACAGTAACAATGCATGAATTCCTTTCAAACACAAAAGCATCACTAAGCAATCACAGAAATCTATGATATCTTATATGTGCAGGTTTTACATAGGCTTTTCTCTAATGCAGTTTATATATGGATTTTTTTAAAGTAATTTTCAAAGGATCTTACAGCAACAGCAACTTTAGGAGCAAAAAGAATGCAGAAATCATCACTTTCTGCTGGAACATCTCCCATGGCCTCACTTATCAGGTGATGAGTAAATGAAGCATAAGTGGGACTTGGTTCTTGTGAGACATTTCCACTTTCATCTGGAAACAGGAAGAGATCGGAGCAAGATGGTTCCTGAGTTTGACATTTGTCATCCAAAACTCCTGAGAGTTGAAGGAGGGTGGAAAAAAAACATGTTTCAGTGTTAAAATCCTTACAAAATATGAAAATTAGATAAACTAATGTTTGTAACTTCAACTGTATCAAGCAAATTTGCTTATTACATCTTGAATCAATTCCTACTATAAATAATACACAATTCTCAAGTTTCTCATTCTGATAGTAAGACCACAGCATCAAATACTTTCAGTACTACAGTGACTGCTCACCTTCCACCATAAAAAAAAAAGACCAGACATCATGGGAATAGTAATGGAATAGAAATCTACTTGCACTACAAAATCCTTATCAAATTTAAACCTGAATTACACTCTAGCCATGATATAGAAGCCACAATCCTGTAATAAAAATTAACTATCTTGTTCTATCTGCTAATTGAAAAAATTCTTTATAGCTAAAAGTTCTTGCTGTGACTCAGAACTGCACCATCTTCCTGGACCTCTCTCAGACACAGAAGAGAGGTCTTTGGTTCTTCCACACTAACTTATACTCCTACAGGATTTGGGGTCTTAACAGAGTCGCAGAGACAGATTTCTTCCCTGCTGCTTTCAGTACCTTAGTAATGTATATCTGACCAGAACACCAAAGTACTTCTGCACTGCTATTATTAAAAGCAAGAATCTGTTCCATAGTCTGAAGATTTCAGACATCTCAAGTACCTGCTCCCATTCTTATTGCCACATCGCTACATACACAAAACTTTCAATCCCACTTTCTCTCCAGAAAAGCTGTACTTTAAATGTAGTTAGGCCTTCAGAGGATTCTTACCATTAGACTCTTGCTTCATGGCAGAAGCAGTCTGTTGAGTCTCAATTTCTTCCATTGCATCACTCATCAAATCCCGTAAAATCTGCTGCTCTGATTCAGCAAGGCCTGGTCCATGGGAAGATGGTTGACTGAAGGTCTCTACCTGTAAAAGAGGAACTGTTCATAGTTACATCTCAAAACCAACAAATGTCAAAACAGATTTTGCTAGAACAGCTTGATTCACAGCTCTTGAACTGTGAGAAAAAACACCTTAACTTGTTAAATAGTCAAGTGATCTGAAACATCAAGCTGGATGATTCATTAAGTAGGTTAGAACATTATGGTTCAGGGTATTTACATCAGAGTACCTGGGCAGCTCATATATATCCTGGAATTTTTTTCTTTAGATAAGAATAAAGTACAAGAGGTGAACATAGTAATGTCTTAAAATATTTAGCGACCAAAGCAGAGAAAAATTTTATTTTAACTCTGAAATTTAATTTAAATTAGATACAATTTGTTAGTTTCTTTGCAGAAAATCTCGTATTATTTGTAAATAGAATGGGTATTAAAATTAAAATATATTTCCAAGAAGCAGAAAGTTAAAGCAGAAATTTGCTATTATTTAGCCATTCTATACCTTCATTTTTGGCTTGCTAACTCCACGTTTGACCTCTGTCTTAGCAGGTGGATGTAAATCACCATAGCTGGCAATATATTGTATGAGATTCATTAGTGCAGCACATGAATCAGAGCAGGTACGAATATGGATTACATCACTGGAACAGTGCAGCTCAAAACGTGGTTTAGTCTAGATAGCAACAATGAAAAAACAAGAATAAACTTCAAATTATCCTGAAGTTGCATAGAAATGGCATACACACAGTTGTTTCTAAATTATTTTACTTAAGAGTCAAAAAGTAGTTAAAAAATACAAGTAAACTGAAAAACCTTCTTTGATTTTAAGTGCAATAAAGTAATTTTCAAATCACTATCTTCATGAAGATTTTACATTTTAGTTTGTTTGCGATTGAATACTTACTCTTTCTCCCTCAGAATCAGCTTTTACAGCTGTAATGGTTAGTTCCAGCAGTCCCATATCCATAACACGAACATAATCTGAAATATGATAATTTAAGAAATAACTAAGAAAATTACAAACCCCTATATACCTATAGTTATAAAACCATTAAAACCAGCATGAGTTGTAAAGGAATCAAAACCTTTTATAACTCTGCGTTTCCTTCTTTGATAAGGATTACTTTCAGACTTCAGGTTTCAGCTACTCAAATCAAGAACCTGAATCTTTTCAGTCCAATGTATCACTCCCACTACCACCATCTGTGTGCACTGTAATCTTTTAAGATATTTATCTTCATCCCATCTGTGTGAGTTAGAGAAACCAAGGCACACAGAAGCTGAATGACTAAACATTCTATCAGTTTTTTTAGCTGAAGTGAGAGAAAACACATGTTCATATTGTACTAATCTTTCAGTGCTATAAATAACTTATTTGTCCTCATTTGTCATTTAAAGAAAACAGGTTTACCTTTACTGTGCCCCCTACTAGAGCTCTCTTACCTAAGCTAAATATACATTTGTGGGCACAAGGTTTCATAATTTCTCCAACTCATTTATTAAATATTGATTCAAGTCCCTCAATCCTTAAAGGTTCTTACTATTTCAATGAGAACAACCCAGCTGGTATGAGTCTTTTCAGAACCTACAACTCTGCCATATAGCACCCTTCAACTAGTTGAACCCAGTTCAACTATTTAGAATATATACCTCATGAGATCTCTTTTCTTAGAAAAATTCTGTGAAACTCCAAATTTTTAAATATATGTTTTTTCAAATACCCGTTACAAACTGTAACAAGATACTAAAGGAATTGCAAAATGCTTTTCTCTGACATGCTACTGGATCCACAAATCCAAACCAGAGCATTCAGATTTTTATCAACATTGCACTATTCTCTCATACTCCACTTGCTGCTCCTTATCTCCTTGATCCTCTTCTTCAATAACCATTATAATATGCTGAATATGCCTGTAAGTTTGGTTTTTTAGGCTCTGCAATTGATTAGTCACATCTAAAGCATCCTCACCTCTATGGAGGTTCACCATGACAGTGTTGCACTTGTCAGACAAATGCAAAGCAGCTTCATCTAAAATTATCCTAAGAGACAAAAACAAGATGAAATTAAAATGCTGGAGAAATGCTGTGCAATTAGTAAGTCAAAAGAAATTAGTATATAAAAAATATTTTCAAACACAAATACGCCTAGCATATCTTAAATCCAAACTCTTCACTTCAAACTTTCAAAATTCTCACATCTATTGACAACTAACTGTAAGATATTTTGCCCATCACTAATTATCTATTTCTTACACTTCAAGTTATATATTTGATCCTGCCTAGAATAGGAAATAATGCCTTAATCCTTAACACTTATTTCTGTCTTTCTCTTCTTAATAAAGGTAACAGAACATTTGTTTCAAAGGTCACTTAAAAGGTTTTATCAAAAAAACAATCAACTTCATAGATATTTTACAACAAAATTGGTAAAACAGAATGAATATTCAACTGAAGTTACAAGAAAATTGTTAGAAGCTACAGATATTTTCATTAGTCATTAAATATTCAATTAATCAATACACTGTCTCCAAGTAACAAATTTTAAGAAATCTTAAGGTCTTACTAATTCATAAAATAGACATAACTTCATTTCAGGACATTCCAATCTTATTAAAAATACAGAACTGCTTGTTGTAAAAAGGAAGCAATCCAACTAAAAAGTATAAATAAACAGAATTATTTAATCTAATGGAACAGAAGGATTACATGTGAGCAAATTGCATTTCAGAAGATGGAAACCAGTGTAATCATTTACACAACATGAATGCTTCTGAGGTCAAAAAAGCAGATAGGCATTACAAGTTGTACAGGAGCTTACATGGTTCACAATCATTTAAATCATACCTGAGAGTAGAAGAGGATTTATCTACTGCAACACTGCTGGAAATGCTAAAAGTTTCAACAGTAAGTAGAGATCTGACTGGCAAAAACAAGGGCCTAATAACAAACAAGAAAAACAAATTAGTGCTTTGTACCTATTTGGAACTTCCCTCAAAGCCTTATAGATCACCTAACTCCATCTTCCCAGACCTAGGTAAGTCATATACTACACTTTGATACACTTGCATTTTACTTACCTGTAATCAAGAGCACAACTCCATAGATGTACATGGAAAGTTGTAATTGTAGCTGGAGGATTATATCCCAGAACAGGCTCATCAGAAATATTCAAAAAATATAAAATCTAAAAATCACAAACATATTAATACTTCAGTATTTGTTAAGTTGACAAACAACTATGAATCACAAAAGAGAAACTCAGTAACAGGTATGACAATAAAATGTTAGATTAGTAGAAAGAAAAGGTGTGACCAGCCTCAGCTATTTAAAGACGTTTACTCAATATCTTTATAGAGAGAAGCATAGAATGTAAACAACACAAAAAAAACCCCCATAAAAACTGCAGCTTCAAAGGTATGGAAAAGACAATCCACATACACTCAAGTGGTTCCTTGTAACAAAGCTTGACAATGCATTTTTAAAACACTGCCCAAATACAGTCTTATTCATCCCTCTCTGTAGCTGTTATTACAGTGTTTGCATTTTCCTTGCTCTCTCTCTGAAAAGTTCACTTTTCTTGTAACCCCCTACATTGTTCAAGTTATCTTCAAGTCTTTCTTGAGGGGTGGGTGTGGGAAATACACTCAGAACCATGTGCACATGCATTGCATAAACAGCTTTTTCATGTACTACACCATAAAACTAGCTGCTATCCTTCTCTAGAAGATCTGTCATAGTCCCCTCTCCAACATGTTACACTACAAAAGTTCTTAAAATATTCCAAGCCTGAGGCATACCACCACAGCTAGTCTTTTAATTTTTTCTTTTAACTACCTCTTTGGACATTTTTCTATTTGGTCCCTCCCCCTCCAGAAAATATTGCCTGTGATGCACTTGGGAATGCTACTTGAGGAAAATTTATGGACCAAAGAAGCAACATGGTGTAAAGCAGGCTACACAAGCCCAAAGGAATATTATGCTGAGGAGAAAATAAAGGCACAGCAGAGTCCAAAGTCCCAAGTTCAGCTCCACACAGTTATACAGTAACAATGCAGGTAAAAATCAGTATACTATACAGACTGGAGGATAAACAGGAGAAGCTTGAGTATCAAGGGTTACTATCTGTAATCCAGTATGGGACAGGTACATTCAACAACACTACTCCTGTACTAATTGGAATGTGCTGCCTCATGTGCACACACACAGACCAAGGGGCTCCAGCCCTGCCTGCTGTGCTCTACCTCTGCATCCACACCTATGACTTCAACCCTTCTCATTCAGGAATGTTTGTGTAAACTGCTGCTCACTGCCTCCCTGAAGTCCTCCAGTACCGCTATTCCAGCAACACAAAAGAAGAAATGTACAACTGAGAAATGAGACATGAGCGATAAAGTCAGAGGAAGGAAAAAAATACAAAAATGCTTTCAGAACTGCGAATAACATGTTTGCTTGTTTTGAGGGTATTTTTAACTTTAGGATTATTTACGTACTTGTATTGGACTACTGAGATTTTTCATCTGACTTTTAAACAAAACCCAAAACCCCAGCAGAATGAAGCAAACCCCCCCAAAGAGCCTCCCTAACATGTTATGGGCAGAAAGTTAGGATGATGAGAGGAACCAAGTGAATAGACAAGAAATAATTTAAAAGATTATCATCTGTCAAGGAAACTGTAGCAACCAGACCTGTTCATGCCAGCTTAAACCTGAAGGCAGCACTCGGTGCTGAAGGGTGGCTCCTCGAAGTCCAACAGCAACCAGAAATTCCTGTACAACAAAGTTGCAAGACTTGACTTACAAGGAAACACATAACTATTTCACACCTAGATTATGAAACAGTGTCATCCTTCTGCTCCCAAAAACCCCCTGGTGTCTATAAAAACCCTGCTTCCCAATACACAAACCCTGAATAACACAGTATCATACTCTTTGCAACAAGATAGTGTAGAAATGGCAACTTTGTGGTGGTGGTAGGAAGGAAGGCTGCCTGCACATTCACGCTGGAATTCAGGAGAAATTACTAGGAATACTAACCCAAAGTAGCTCAAATGTGAGGAAACTGAACCCCCACAATATTTTGCTGCTCTGCAGAACCCTTCTTTAGATAACTCAATCAACCTGTTTGTCACCACTATGCTAAGACGTCATCTTTCAGCCTAATGAATGCTACTGTCATTTACCAGTCCCATTCCAAATAGGTAAGCAAAGGCTGCCTATTAAATGACCCTGCTAGTTAACTGCAGTGTAACTCTACAGTTGTTCTTGCCTGTTGTGACACCAGAGAAACTCAACAAAAACAAACAAAGAAGGTCAACTATTCAGAAAATCCATTCAATAAAGAAATAGCATCATCAGCAAAGTGAAATATTGGAAGAATTAGATGCAACTAAAATTAAGTTAAGCTGCTGCTTAAATTTCATAATCTACCCAAACTATTCTAACAGAAAAATTATAGTTTGAAAATGAGTATCTTAGAACTATATGGTTTCTTCATCTATAACCCTTCTAACTCCATGTCTAGATGCTTCCATACAAACTGAGATAACTCAACTTATGAAAGTACAAATAACACAAACCTTTGTATTGCTCTCTATTTTATCCGATTGGATTTTGACTGCAACAGTCAGCATACTTGGACTATCCACTCCTACACCATCAGAAGTAGTCCTACTAAGACCATCTTCTTCAGAAAAACAAATAGTAGGCTCTAACCAATGGGGCCGTATGGTGCTGGGCAGTCGCACTTCAGAGGAAGGGACGACTCCATCTACCAAACCTGCAAAGAGATTTTGGAATGAATTACCAGAGCTGTTACTGATGAAGTGTTAAGGAAAATTCTTTTTATGCTTAATGCCTACAAAATTATTTTAATTACCAAAGTTAGTCATGCACAACCAAGAGCTGTGAAGGGATGGTTATGGGTGATCCAAAATTTAAAACCACAGTTCCAGCTATAATCGCCAATGTGGCTATTAGGAATTGAGTTGTTTATTTGCCTAACAAAATAGCAAAGCTGAAATAAAGCACAGAAATCTCCTACAGGTTACATGGAGGAAGATGTGTTCCCTCTTCATTTATGAGACAGTGCCAGGTTAACATCTAAACACACAATAACTATGCCTTGCACTGAAACATGAGTACCACTGATTCAGAGGCATCTGAGGGGGAAACCTTAAATGGTTTAACTACATGGGGGTTACCAGGCATACACAAACTACACAGTCAAAATTCTTCACCTATGCACTACAACTAGCTACTCACGAAAAACACAGCAGCCACTGGTAACCTGTAGCTTTTTCAATTAAACTACCAATAACATGTAGGAAGAGTGTATTTTCATAGTAAAGAATAGGCTGTAAAGCTAATTTGCCAGAAGATTACAATATCTTTAAAGACCAGCAGTTGTCTGGCAAGTTGGAGCTAAACTGTAACTAAATACTGCTATAATGAAGTTGCATTACTATAGTGTTTAGAAACATTAGCCAGAAATTATATTCATTGTGCCAAATAATACACTATGAGAGAGAAAAAAAATACAGCCTTGTTCCTAAAAAGCTTCAAGCTTAGTTAATTTCACATTTAGTCCCAAAGCCACCTGAATCCCACCCTTACCTTGATGATATAAATTGAGACTGCTAGAATGGACACAAACATAGTGTCTGTCCTCAAAGCCTTCATATTTAGTCACACTGAAAAGAGAACCACTGTTGAATTCAAACCAAAATTCACCATATTTTCCTTCCAGTGTATTTCCATCATCCTGCTGAAGGAAGAATAGAAAAGATAAAATTATCGTTTGCTGACAGTTTGCTGCATTTAGGCAGTCTAAACTAACACAACGCTTGCTACCAATACATGTTTTCCTGCTAGCATTTCAGTTATTCTCATGTGATGCAAAGTAAACAGAATTTGCAAAATACTGTGTTGTATTACTGCCTAGTTATAGTAGTATAAAGATTACAGAATAACTGTTAAAAACACTACCTCCTTCCAGAAAAGTACATACAGCATGAAGGGGATCCGTGGTCAAAACAACAAAAAACTTGTTCCAGCCCCAGTGCCTCACCTTTACATCTGTGAAAATTGACACTAATCCATGTGTCACATTCAGCAGAACAGACAGAAAGCTCTGTGAGTTCTTATTCTGTGAGTCAAGCTTTTTCCTCCTGCGTGAACGATAGTTCGGATCAACAGTGGAATAATACTGTAGGGTTTCTTCCTCAGATCCACTTTCATCATCTATTAGATAAAATGAAGAATAACTCACTCTCTAGCTATTACACATATTATGCCAGTAACTCATTGTTTCTCCATTGATAATGCAATTCAATTTCACACTTATTTTACCCAATTAAACAGTAATCTACCTTTCTTTTTCTTGGTTTATGCTTTCCTGTAAGTTTACGAAATCTTTCCCCTAACACCTTAATCACTTCAGCCAATTACGCTTCTAAAGCACTATAGTTTTAGATGATTTAATAAGTGTATTACCATAATGAACTGCAGATTTAAATTGACTAAAGCTGTCTTTACTGAAAGTGTTGATGAGCTGGCTGGCCACAGATAGTCCAACACCATAAGAAAGATTTTCAAATGTTTCTACAGGAGATGGGGCTGTGGGTTCCCACAACAATAAATCATTGCTGATCCTAGGAAGAAATACATTATCAGTAGACAACATATATGACTACATTCTCATTTTCTATTAAGTCAACCAAGCATAATTCCTTTCCAGACTTTATATAAAAAGATATCCATAAACAAGATGTAGAAAATAAAGTTCATGAGCACAAGAAACAATAATACATTCGTGAGGAAAAGCAATAAAAAATGGGAGTAACTTTTATTCTGTAATTATGGTATGCACATATCAAAGTCTAACATGTGATAGCGACACAAAAGCCTCTGTAAGTAGGTATCTATTAGCTCAGTAGGCTGGAGGGGGTGTGGAGAAACCCTTATTTTGATCACATCAACTTCCAACTAAGTTGCAGGAAATAGTCATTCTTTTGATTTCAAGGGAGTGTGTCTGTCAGGGTAAAGATATACATGACATTCAGTACAGAAGTATTCCAACAGAATATTCAATTGAAGGTTCTGCTTTGTCACTTTGAAAGTGAAAATACTCGAAGTAAAGCAACACCTATCACACTAAAATAGATCAGCATCTCTCTGGCATATTGCACAGCACAGTAACAATCTAGTAGTATTTTGTTGTTTTTCCAACAGCAAACTAACAGAAATAAATGGTGAACACCCATCCATAAATTGGGCTTGCTTTCTCTACATTTTTATAAATCTTTGGAGGCTTACAAAACTGGATTTGGGGCCTTCTTTCTGACTGCATTGCAAGCTCTAGATTTTTACATTTTAGATGGAAAGAATACAATTCAGCTCAAGTTTTCTAAGTATAATAATCTGTTTAAAGAAAAAATCAGAAAAATTAGAGCAAAATGAAACCATGCATGCACAGAGAACTCAACAAAGTATTAACTGAGAGCCAAAGACTATTTAGCTTCACTCTTTGTTCACAAAATCTACCAAACACTTTTTAGCAGACAGCTGCCATGGCACCAATCAGATGCATGACATAATGGTGCCATATTAACTTGGAAAAATATTTATATAGCACTTTGTGGTTTTAAATAAACTATACAAATGAGTTCCTGCTGTACATGCTTAGACAATTGCTTTTATCAAAAGTGACACAGAACTAAGAGTACAGGTCATGATAACCAAGCAAAACAATTATACTTGCCTGTTGTAAAGCTTTTCATAAAAGCTTTTGTTTGGTAATGTTAAGTGAATGTTTGGTAACATGAGTTCCAGTACATAATGAGAATTGCTAATCGTTTTATCCTGAAACTCAGTCATTTCAACTACATCTCCTGGCATCACCATCTGAAAGAAAAAGGAAAAAAATTCTTAAGTTTAAAAAAACAAAACAAAACAACAACAACAAAACAGACCACAACAACAACAACAACAACAAAGTGGAAGCCAGAAGTTGCATGTAAAGTAGTGAGAAGGTATTTATCTTTCCTATCACAAGCACAAAGCAGTAACAAAATTTTATAGTACCTCTTCATTTTCAAACATGACCCTACGAGAAGAAAATGGAGAAGGCTCTGGTCTTCTAATATCACACACATCTTTCCAAGAATGAGACCCTCCTTCTTCTTCCTCTTGAAAGTTATTATCACCTTCTTCCTCCTCAGCTGCTATCCTCTCCAGAATAGAGTGCACAGCCAGAGGGTTTATTTTCAATACAATCCTGACATTGGAGAAGTTATGCAGAATAAGTCATTAGACGTGGTTATAATGTTTATATTTATGTTAAATTTGTGTTCTGTCACATGTCCACTAGTTCTACTGGCTTGCCATGCAATACACATAGAATAAATAGCTCAAAAGTCCAGGGATTTTTTTATTAGATAATAACCTATTTTATTACCCAAAGCAACACTACTAAGAAAAAAAACTAGCTTATACACACAAAGGGACATAGAAAAGCTACCATCAGGCGAAAGAAAATGTTACATGTCTGCTTTATTCAACTCCATCAAGTGAGCATATAGGTGACCTAAGAAAAACCTAGAACTCTCCCAAAATAAAGCTTGTTTCACTAGACCATTAACAGCTATTAAAAATTCATGGCATAGCTTCTTACATTTAAACACTGTTATAGAAAAATCTATATGTGCCATTATAAAAGAAAAAACGTCCATATAAACTTGCTGTCAGAAAGCCACTGAATTTTGTGGCAAAAAATGTACAGCAAATTCTGCAGCAAACCTAAAATTGACTCTTTAAACATCTTATTACATGCTTCAGCTGCCAGGTTCTTCTCTTCAGTAAGTCTGAAGTACTCTACTGCCTTGCATGTGATATGAGCTGCAATAATTCAGTCACAATGTAATTATTCTTACTATTCTTATGGCTTATATTCTTTTGAGGCAAAACTCAGCTAGGATGGGCTGTTTGGTATTCAGTCATGAAGGCAGGAGAAAAGGTAAAGCAAAAAAAATGGAAAAAAGTCTCAAGTCTCTAATCATTTACCTAACTTTCACTGAAAGTTACTCAAGTCCATGCAGAAGCCATTATACATTAAAACCCATGCAGCATTATTATAAATGTAGAAATTCCAGGGGTTTTTTTAATAAATTCTTGGGGTCTTTTCAATAGTTACATGCTCTTTCTTTGCAAATTGTTTTCAGTCATTTACCACACAGGCATTCTGGATTATAATTAGAAAAACAACAATGCTTCATAAAAATTTAATCAATCCACATTAAAAACATGATTTTTTTTTTACCGAGGCCAGTCAAAATTGTCTGATGATGATGTTATATCTCCATCTGTGCCACCTGACACCTGAAAAAATTTGACTGGTGTTTCTGCATTATCTTCTTCAAATGAACCTGAACAGAAAGAGATTTTTTAGAAATTAACAGAGGAATAACAACTGCTAACTTCATGTTAGCCACTCCTCAGGCTGGAGTCTAACAAGACTAACTAGTCAATGCTACTTACTAGGCTACTTAGGCAAAGTTTGTAATCTCTTCTTCCAAAAAATTAGTATTAACTTTTAGAAACAAAAATTATTTCACATTATTTTCTAGCTAGCAGTAGTTAGAAAATCAGATGTTTCTAATACATAGATACCTGTATTTACATTTATAGCATCACTATATTTTGTCACAGCCTTGATTAAGTACACAAAATGAGGCTGCAAATATAAACCAGTCTCAGATTTATTATTTTAAAAGATATTAAAGCACAGAATTATTAAAGTTTTTCGGTTATAGTTATTTAGGGAATCAATCTCGGCATCACAGCACTTTTAGGGTTGAAAAGGACCTCTGGATATTATCTAGCCCAACCCCTCTGCCAAGGCAGGGTCACCTAGAGCAGGTTACACAGGAACACATCCAAGGTGGGTTCTGAATGTCTCCAGACAGGGAGACCCCAGGACCTCCCTGGGCACCTGTTCCAGTGGTCAGCCACCCTCAACATAGAGAAGTTCTTCTTCATGTTAATGTGAAACTTCTTGAGTTTCAGTTTATGGCCATAGGTCCTTGTCTCCAGGCACCACTGAAGAGAGTCTGGCACCATCGTCTTGGCACCTGTCTTTGAGATATTTATTTACTTATGAGATCCCCTCTCAGTCTTCTCCAGACCACACAGGCCCAGCTCCTGCAGCCTCGCATCATATGAAAGATGCTCCAGAGCCCTCATTATCTTTGTGGCCTCCACTGGACTCTCTCCAGAAGCTCCTAGTCTTTCTTGTACTGAGGAGACTAGAAATGGACACATGCCCTCTCCTCCTTGTAGTACTGCTTGGACTTATGTTGGTATTTAGTACAGAACACAAAACTACAGTAGAGATATCATATCTACTCCAAAATGCAGGTGGAAAGACACTCCCTGGGTTACACTGTATGAGAGGACCTTTCTCTCAACTACACAGTACCTAGGAAAATAAAAAAGGACTTTTGAACATAGTATTAACATTCTTACCCGTTAACTCTTTAAAGGTAAGCTCTAATTTAACTTGTTCTGGAGTTGACCCTCCTAGAAATTCAGTTTTAAATTCCATATCTGTAAATTCAAGGTGAAGAATCTCCTTTTGAAGTGACTTCTTAAACCATGGTCCTCTTTCCTGATCTGACCGTAGATCAGGTATTGGGAAGCGAACTGAGAGATTTAATGCTGGGGCCGTTACTTGAACTGAAACTCTACAGTTTGCAGGAGTATGTGAATCATCCAGAAAAACTTCAGTAAATGCCTTATGCTAAAAAAACCAAACAACAAAAAACAAAAAACAAAACACACACCAGAGTGAATAAAACCCCCTATGAATTAGAGAAAATAGCATTAAAAATGACTATGAGGAAAGCTTTTGATGATGTAATATCTGAAAATGAAAAATATTATTTATATATCACAGAAAAAACACATCAACACCAACTGCTACTGTTCTTAGGATATTTTTCTGTTATTGGTGTCATAAAGATTCTACTTAGAAGTTAAGTTTTCGCAGAGATTAGCAATCTTAAAAAAAACCAGCTATTTTTTTTTCCTCTAAAATTAGATAGTGAGAGTACCAAACAATATTCGGCTGTGGTTAGGAAATACCGTGTCTCAGAGACTTGTTTAAAAACTGCTGTTGCTGAAAAAGAGGAATTATTTTCATGTGTGTTTGTCCCTTTCAGGAAGTCAGGGTGTGCAGCTCCTGTCACTTTCATGTCCTTCATATCCTCCCCTTTTTGCTGATCATTAAAAGAAATCAAATTTGCAAGACAATTATATTTACAGAAATGATTGATTTTACATTTTTTTAATAAATAAAATAAATAAAATTTAAAAATAAGATTTTAATAAATAAATTCTCCTAAATAGTTTTGAAAGCTGATTTTTCCATAATCAGTAAATGCAGCAATAAACTTAGATGAAGATTTTTGTTGCTGAGCAGAAAATCAGTTAATTGCATTAATCATTCCTCAAGTATTTTAAGAAAAGTCTTTAAGTTTAATGCTATTGTGATAACCCAAACCAAGGCAAATAAGCTTCAACTTCTTTCTCTTGGTCCCCCATCACTAGAATGAAATGCATATACCCCCCATTCTATCGCCTACCCCAAAAGCAGGTAATGCACAGCAGAGGCAACTGGGCTGCTTGTAACAACTAAAGATTTCAACATAGATGTGGAATTGTTACCAACATTTTTTATCTCCTGCTGGAGATGATGATGGAACAAATTAGGGATGAGAAGTCAGTCAAAATTACTCTTTTTTGCCCAGTTCTCCTTGCTTAAAGAAGCTGAGAACTTACGCAGTTTGTGAAGCATTTATCACTGTCTTTCAGTCTGTTTTCAAGCACACAATCACTGAGTGCAAAATAAGACTGTGTCAGAAACTGGAAAAAAAACAAACCAACCCCAGTCAACCAACCAAAAAAACCATCTCACAGTAAAAAAAAAAGGCACCTCAGCTACCACAAATCAATCAGAACCAGCAATCTCAGGCTTATTGTCACCCTGACTTCCTCCTGCAAAAAAAACTCCAGCAAATTTATTAATCCATTTCACTTTAAACTTACCAGACTTATGTGCTTATTGTAAGAAGCATACATGTGAGATGCCATCATCTCCACTGTAGTTAGTTTCTGAGGTTGAAGTAAGGAATTTAATCTGTCTACAATACTGATATCCAGCTCACAAAACACGGGACTTAACTTTATTTGTAACTCCGCTTTCTGTGGAACAGAACTGAGTCTCCCTTGACTACCCTGAAAAGAAAGAGAAAAAGCACTAAAATCTTCAACACAACAGTGAAATAAATTATAATAAATAGGAGTTAAGAACTCTGTTTAACAGTCAAGTTTCTGTTTGAATGAACCAAATCAGACAAAGGTTATTGTACAAAAATTTGGACTTTTTAATCTCCCCCCTTACCTGAGGTCCTCTATTATCTAAATGCTTATAATGCAGCTGAAGGCATGGCATAGAATGAGAATCATTTCTTTCTTCAGAATGAAATGTCAGCAGCTTCAGAAAAAAAATAGTTAAAAATGCTTAATAAATAAGAAGGAAAGAATTGCCACAGGAAAATATATTTATGACATTTTACCTAGAACAGACAGGTAACCCCAAACTGAAGTCAGTGAACAGAGCCCCAGCTCAACTGTTTACTCAATCCACATATTTAGCTACCTTACTGGATGTCTCTGACCATTAAAAGAACTGGAAGAATAATCACCACCACAAGAAACTTTTGCATTGCTCAATTCCAACTTGCTTGGTTTTTGGAATACATTTTACTTTAATGCTCAAAGCATGCTAAGCATATTTAAAAAGCAGTAACTAACAAAGTTTGGCTAGCTGGTGCTGTTCCTGCCAGGTATGACGGAAGTTGGGTTCACTATTTGAGCTCAGAATTAAAATGTAAATTTTATCTTACAAATGTAATATTAAAAAAATTAAAAATATTAAGAAACATTTAAATTAGAACCATTTTAAAATCTAGCATTCTCAGTTATAAATCAACATTTCTTTTTTATGGAACTCCTTTTATTTTTAACATACCTCTGTATAGTGAGGCTGCATGGAATGAGAGTCAGTAGAAAAAAGGCATTCCAGGAACTCCATATCTCCAATGGATAAGTCAGTACTAAAACTTCGAGAGGCAGCTCTTTGTCTTTGCTCATAAGACACTTTGATGCCAGTACCTATAAACCTGGATCATTAAAATAATGAATTATTAAAAGTAGCAGAAATCAGTAACAATGATGAAAAGTCAAGACTTAAGTATGCAAAAAAAGGGTCACTACAATCCTTTAAAAACCATTAAAACACCATAACTTCTCCAAATATATTAAAATATCTAATTATAACAGATTTAGCAACAAAGACAATGAAACTCATGTAACATAATCAACAATGGTCAACACAGAGAAATTTGTAAAGAAGATTTTAAGCATCTAACCTGAGGTGCAGCTCATATAAAACTAACATCCTTAGATAGACAACGAAACAGTCAAATGTCTCACAAAGTCTAAATTACATACAGTAAGAAAAGGTATAAATACCCTTAAATATTTTACTTCATACTCTGTACTGGGATGGTAAAAATTTCTGAAAAAAAAGACTGTTGCCTGACTTTATTATCTTGTTCTCACTTAGGCTTTGTCCCTACTGATATCATATTTTTGCATTAAGTAAAACCCTAAGCTCCTTCAAGCAGTAATCACTATATTGGAATAACAATACTTCTGAAAAACACAGCTATTTCTACAGAAATAATTCACTTAATGATTCTTGACTCTCTAGTCTTCCATTGTAGAAACAGTACCTAATTTAATTCATGTATTAAAAGGCTAGGTGATTTTAATGTTTATTCTCTTTTCTTCTTCTGTTTTAATTTTTTTCAAAAAGACGTCTTGGACAACATATGTCAAAATTCAAGACTATTTTGAAATTAATAAAGAAGTCTAATGCAATTCAAATATTAAGTGACACAATTCCTATGGAAATAAACTTACTTTATTCAAATTTACTTAAAATATATTTTTGTTAATTATATTTATTAATAAGCAAAGTTATACCTAAGGTGATCATGAGAACAAGCTTCTGCAAATACTTCTCGGAAGGACAGAAAATCTTCTGTTGAAAACTTAACTGGCTCAATCTTTTCTATTCGGGCAAAGAAATCCCGAGCCATTGGTGTCAATGGGTTAAGGTTCAGTGAACTTTCAGGTGGGGGTAAAGGGTCAATATGAAGTACAGACACTGAGAAAGTTCCAACTGCCAGTCTAAAAAGTAGCTCAGGTCTGGATTCATCCACAGAAACAGATCTGGATGGAATAGCTGAAATACAAAATTAAGTTCACGTAATTTTTCAGCAATAACACATTTATAAAAGCATCTTACTTTTGATTTTCATTTCTTTTTACCAAGTTGCTGCATAACAATTCATTTTCATTATTGTCTAGGGAGAACTATCTATCTGTTGTTACTTACATGTCCTTCTTAAGGAAGTCTGGTGAACCATATTGGCTGTTAGTGAGGAACCTCTTGGAGGCTGTAACTCTTGTTTGTTACGATCAAGAAAATCACCCCAAGTCGGTTGCAGCTAAAACAAAAAACATATATGACCTTAAATTTGCAAAGAGTTGTTACACATTAGATCAAACAAACAGTAAGGTAAATGAACAAAAAAACTCCAACTTGCATAAACAATCAACAGCATGCCATTCATGGAGAATTAGTGCTCAGCTTATCAATGCGGGCATGCTTTACTTTGAGATATGCTTTTTAATTCCACAGGTTCTAAAAGCTAAAGGTGCACTCCCCATGAGCATGTATTTTCTAGTTCCACAACTACTCTCCATGGTTTTCATTAAGGAAAACATTAGGTTCACAACAGATTTGGGAAAGATGGTGATAACAACAGCATAGTTTTTATATTGTTTGAGGAAAGATTTAATACAACAATTTCGTACAACATTGCCTGTGTAGTCTATTTTAAAAGAAAACCAGGTGGTACAGGTGCAGTAATTAAAAAGAAAACAAATCACAAAGCATCCCAAATAAGCTTCATGGCATTTGAAAACACATTTCCTAGCTTAGTAGCCAAATAAATGAGAATAATCCCAATACCATTTCTATAGCCGAAAAGGAATACTATCAGCTGTAAACATTTCACTTGTTCTAGAATTTGGCAACAGTTCCTGATGTTGTAAAGAATGCAGCAATTATGCAACAGTTTCGGACAGAAATGTTAATTCCTAAAAGATTCCAAGTGCAGTTAATACTATACCACCGTAGTGCTCAGTGGAGACCCTGCTGGTGTAGTTGTGTATGTACTGGTTAAAGACAAGTCCAGATCCATGGTTGGAGGATCTCCAAGAGGTGGAAGGGAGGAAAGGCTGTGGGACATGTCCATTTCAGCCATCGAGAAGAAAACTTCTTCCTCTAGTAGAGAACCACAGATAGTAGAGTTATTTACTAATTAAAAAAACTTTATTTCTAACAGAAATGTACTCTTAAGTCCAGAAATCTAACTGCTAGACAGAATAACCAGCTAAATACATCATTTACAGAAGATTCAAGTTTTTCTTGACATGAGACCAGCAGTGTCTATGGAGACAGATTTAAATCAAAAGACAAAAACCCTCATGAATATTAAAACAGTTCAATATCTCATTTTCATATTCAAGCTTGTATAATTGCTATAAATTGATACGTTCTACTTTTGACAAATCAAAGTGTTTCACATTAAAAATAATTAGCAAAAAAGTATTCACATAAAATCAGACAAACACAACTATTATTCTACATGTAATTTCCTCAACCACACATCTGAAAAGGTATCATGCTATATGTGCTTTTAGCATGTTGCACATTAACATAAACTGAACAGCTTTAAGGAAATACTGAATCAAGTCCACCCTGCTACCTAAACCAGCTATTTTTTTACTGAACTTTACAATTGATGGCATATAATTACTTTAGGGCAAAGTTATTTTAATACATAAGTTGGTAAGATTAAAAGACGAACAATCAATTGAAGCAAAATTAACAACAGGTTATTTGCTATTTTGCATCATCTTTTATACTTGCCACGACTAGAAGGCGTTCTGGCACTCTCTGTCTCATAGAAGCTTTGTTCAGAGGATGCTCCTGCAGATAATGACTCTTTCCTTAAATAACGCTTCAGCTCCATCTGAATCCGGTACTCATCCTCCTGTTGCATTGGCCGGTTCTTCCTGTCTTTATTTGACAATTCTATCCTGCTCAGACTCTCTGAATTCAAAAAAAGGACAGAAATCCTACTGTAATTTCCTTAATGGTATCCCTAAGAAAATTCACAAATTAATCTGAAAACGAATCATCGGTGCATATATTTGTATGTGTAGCTATATACATGCCTGTTATATATCAGATGTGTATATTTGTGCATTTTTTTGGTTTGAAGGTTTAACTTGTTCAGAACAGATTACTCTCTCCTAGCATTTATTAACTTCACATCTGATGAAAATATTTCAAGGTTATATATGCAGTGTGTCAGCATATAATATGCACACATTCTTCTTCTCCTCAGTCAGCTTTAGGGACAAAAGCCACAACCTCTTAAAGGTCTTCCTATTAAGGAATTATTAAAGTTTCAGGTTTGAAGATGACACACATGGGAAACTGTATGTAATACTTCTCTAGTTGTCCAAAAACAATGAACACATCCAATAAAACAAGTATATCAGTATTAGAAGAATATTAAGCACCTACCCAGGACATGACAGACCTTTCTAAAGATCTACCTAACAGATCTACCCTAACAAGTGTTGTTACATAAAATAGATGAGGGGAACAAACCAAAACACTCTCATACTTCTACTGCAGTAGCTGAAACACTGCTCTTAATTCTTCACAAATGCAGACAAACAAACTCAATTACAGTCTGTTCTGTATTTTCCGTGCCTGTCACTAAAACATACAACACAAAAGCTAAGGTCCTCTGGTGAAACAGAAGAGGAACCAAACAGAATTTGTTTGGTCTCCTGGTCTTCCCCACCTAGAATCTCCTTATTTCTTGTAATATTATACAGTGATGTGCCAAGCCTTATTTGTCAGCTTTTTTCATTACTAGATGTACAATTTGCAACTGAAGATAATAAATAAATTACAGTCCTAACTCACAGCAGCTACAAAGCATTTTACTAATATCAGATAAAAACTCATAATAATGCATCACCACAATTTTTTTCAACTGAGGAAACTTTTTTATCTTGCAAATTTTTTTTGTTGTTGTTTCTTGTAATACATAGTTAACTTTTACAGAATGTTCACTTGCCTGGTCCAGCAATAGCTGCTACCATGTCCAATAGAAGATGAACCTGCCTTGGTGACAGAAACAGATGTACAGAATCTATTTGTCCATCTATATCCAACTAAAAAGAAAAGGAAAGAATGCTGTCAAGACCACTGAAGGAATTTTTCTTTACATGACTTGAATCAATTATTTGGATAACAGATTTATATGCTGGAAAGAATATAGCCATTCCACCAATATCTTCATCTTCTATACAACTAGAAACTTAATTCTGTGTTTCCTCCAACCTGTACCTTGGCAGGATAAATGCAGATGTGTCACTGACTATTCGCTTAAAATAAATACACAATCTCATAACAGAAAAATATCCAGAATTCCATTAATCTGCTCTTTTTTTTTCTTTTTTTTTTTAACTAATTCCCAAAATAATAAAAAATAGATTTGGTTTTACTTATTAAGAGATATTCAGGTAAGCACCTTTTGAAATAAACCTTAAAACTACAAAGGTCTTTTGTTTTGTATATTTACACTTTTGAAATTGGCAGCATTTCTCTATTTCACATCAAGGAAAATGTTATTTTACTTTTCAAGGACTCTTAACTGAATAAACAAGAACAGTTTAAGACTGACTAGAAATAAGTGGACATAAAAAAACCCTTCTCTACTGCAGTAGAAACTTTATGCTTTCTATAAAATACGGTACACTATACAAAACAGGGCAAGAGCCAATTTAAAAACTGGAGAGAAGGGGAATATATTACACAGCTTTACTTGTATACTCACCACCATGTCTACTTGTTTTTTTGAACACTTAAATTCAGTCTCTCTCTAGCATACAGGAATTCTCATTTAACAGATTCCAGTGTGCCCTGACTCATCTGGCTACCATAAAGATGTCTTTTTACACATATTTATAAGCTTAAACTGTAAAGAATCAACATGAAAACTATGGCAATTCTGTTCCCCTGAGAATATTACACCTTTTTATATGTACTAGGAAAAAAAAATTATAGAACTATTCATTTAGTTAAAGACCAGGAAAGCATGACTAACCTTAGCTCCAGGAAGTACTTCATTTTGCTTTAATGTTAGGCTTAACTCCATTCTACCAATCAGCTTACAGATCTGTACAGGGTCAGAAGGAGTAATTTCTGGCAAGTTTCTTGTTAATTGTGGATGTGGCTCATAAATGATTTTTGGATTCCAGCTAGGTGAAAGCTTTGGTTCAGTTGCCTTAAAAAGTTACAGATAAAGGAATAAGAATGTACCCCATTCCTTAAGAAAAAAATGCAAAACAAGCATTTCAGATAAGCCTATCACACAAATAATCACTTTACAAACTATAAAGGCAAAGGCATTAAAAACATGTATTGATAACTGTGAAAAAACAAGGCACATGGAATGTGAAGCATTAGGCCTTTCAAAAAGAAGAGCAAGTTTCCACAGAATAGTGAATTGCAGGGTTCTTAAATTTCTAGTTCTGAAAGTTGCAACCAGATTCCAGTACAATACATCCCAATTTCTACTCAGTCCTCAAGTCCGTTTGCTTGTTTCTCCTCAAAATCAATAGGAACTGATTATAAAACTTCCCAAACACAAATTTAAGTACAAGTTCAACTCCTGTATCCTTCAGAATTAAACTAATATATTAGTGCATCAATATATTCTTTCATCAATTTACATCCTTATATAATGTATTCGTTTTTACCAGCTGTGTAGCTGAACACACTGGGGAGGACTTTGCCGATGCAGGAAACTCATCCCAGAAGAAAGAGACACCTGAGAGCTGCAGTAATTTGTGAGCAAAAGCTGTGGGCTGATGTACATTAATTCCAGAGCACTCATCTGCAGTTTCATCACAGTACATCGTTCTGGGAGGCAAAAGAAAGGAAATAAAGACAGTGGGTGCATGCAAATTGTTACTTCTCCTGTGCCTTTTAGGCTTTCAGTTTGTACACGGTCTCTCTGTACTTTTACAGTGCCGTCCACTGTCATGAAATGAAACCCACCACTCTCTGGGAATGGGTGGAAATCTTAACTTTTCTATGGGACACCACCAGAAAACCAAGACATGCTTCCAGTGTGAACATACCCCAGAGAACACAATAACTTGAAGCTTATAAGTGTTTTAAACCAAATATATTTCATTAACAATTCCCAGTAAGCATCCGTTTTATTTGAAGCTGATCTCAATACTTTACAAGAAAGTATGATTACACTCTCCCATAGGTTGAAAATAATCTACATTAAGAATATGTACAGTATTCATGTTCGAAGTAATTACAGAATTCATACAGGCTCTTTTGAAAGCTCACAAAGAACCTAATTTTTTTGGGGGTTGGTTTTTTTCAGGACTGTACCTTTTTTTTAAAAAATATTTAAAGTGTCTGACTCAAAAAGGTCAGTTCCCTTTTCTAATTGCATGCATGGTCAACAATATACACTGGCTGCTGAATGTCTGGGAAATGTTATTCATTAACTGTAGAAACTGATGAAAATATATATTGGGGAAAAAACAGAACTCTTCTAATTTGATGGTTAAATAACTAGCATAAACATGCTTAGTGGAATCTAAGTGAAGGCAATGCTCACTTAGCAATATAAAAGAGGTGCTCAAGAGTGAATGTCTAACTATATGCTAAAGAACATGTGTGTATGAGTAAAATGTATATCACAGGAAGTGGCAAAAAGTGCCTTGGGAAAAAAATCCACAGATATTAAAAAATAAAAATTACCTTTCAACTCTGATTTCAAGTGCAGTTCCACTTTTAGAGTTTTCCGGCACATGTTCTATTCGTAACACAGTATCTAAAAAGGTAACTTTCACTCTTCTCAGAACTTAAAAGAGAAAACAAAAAAAATACAGTGTAGCCTATTAAGTCAAATTACTGAATAATTACTTTTGTAACCATATTAAATGGTCTTTGATTTTAAGCTCTCAATATTTATTTCAGTGGAAATTCAGTTGAGTTTAATAAAGTAACAAGACTTCAAGAGACAATATAAACTCCTATTAAATGACCAATATGTATATCCATAGCATACAGCTGGTCTCTAAGGCTCAGACATTTGAGCAAGTGAGCAAGTTCAAACCAAGTTTTCCTGTAGCTCAGAGTGGATGATCCTCAAGGAAAGCAACACCTTCGTTGTGCACCATATGTCTGAACCATTAAGCATTGCTGCAGCAGCATGCTGCCTGGACTGAGTAATTCTGTCTTTAAATGGGACATTAAACATTTCTCTTAGCTCAGACATTTCTGCACGAGGTTCTCCACCACATAATGGGGGCATAAGCACTTAGTTTGGACCACTTGGAAAAACCACCTCCAACAAAAAGCAGTTTCTGAAGTATTTCTATCAGCATGGTGCGATTATGGAGACGCATACAACATAACAGGTCAGCTTTGCAGAAACACAGCTGAAAAAACATTCTCCATTTCTCCTTCGACAGCATCACTACTAGCAATTGATGAATTACACAGTCATCTCCAAAACTAAGGCATGTCATCAGTTTCTCAGGCACAGATTTAGCGGGATTTATTCTGGTAAAAACAAACACCAACTTGCCCTGAAACCGAGTTCAATCTGTCCACTGAGGGAAGTACACAAATATTTTAGTAAGTAAATGGGGCTTTTTTCCCCATTTCAACATCAAGATCACTTGTCTGCATTTCTCTTTAGATTTTACAAGCAATGCTAACAAGTGAAAATTAGTCAGATAAGTTACGGCAGCTGAGATGCCATTCAGTAAAACTAAGACACAATGTAAACCAATTAAATCTCAGATGTTAATTCGGATCTCAATAATTGATTCATACCTGTTTCAATAGTTTCTGCAAACTTCTCAAGTCCTTCAAAAGGCTGGGACCCTTCTCCTTGTTCATCTGTCAGTTTTTGGCTAAGACACTCTTTTGCAAGCTGCATACTACTGGTCATAAAACTTGACCAATACATAGGCTCAGAACCAGATGCTGTGGAGTAAAATAAGTCTCAATAAATTAAATATGAACTGTATGAAACTACAAAGACAAAACAGAGCAATACATTTCGCACATCCAGAAAAGAGTGTGAACAGCTTAGTAAGAAGTTATACTTTAAAACAAATTAGACTTTACTACTTTAAAATTAATGTAACCTATTTAGACTGCACTGGTAAGGTTCTGGTGTTTGAAAACTCAGTATAAAAACAAGATGAAATCAGGTAATCAACTGAGTAATCAATTTTCAGCAGTGGTTTAAGTAATTTAAGACATGAAATTTCTGGAGTTCTTTTACTATATTGGTGTGTTTTTGCAGGCATAATTGGCAAAATTAAGTAAGTCCAAGTTTTAAGAATTATTTCAAGGTTTCTTATTCCTCTTGAAACATATCCTGCATGAAGAAACACTAAGCAAGGTTTAAAATGTTACCTTACCATATTATAACAGGTTTTAAATGCCTAACACAGGAAGTAAAACAATGAAACCCAAGAGTCCAGCAGGTATTAAGCTGAACGAGTGTTTCATCAGCCAGATTAACTTAATTGACAATGCATTCCTATCAGCTAATGCCAAGGCCATTGTGAGTAAATACTATAAAACTATGGATTAGAAAAGTTAATCAAATTCAACTATCACACTCCAGTATAGGTAGACAAAAATAAAACTAGCTCAAATACAAACACGTTAAACAGGCAAAACATTTCAGTTAAGCATTTGGGTCTGGAAACATCCACGTGGCAATAGATGTGTGGTAAAAGCAGCACCATGGGTTTTTTCTACACTATTTGGTCTATTATAAAGCACTGTACATCAAAGAGAACTAACTGGACACAGGTGAAGAAATAAAAGTTTCTTCCTAATACTACCATTCCTTCAAAGCAATAATCTTGCATCAGAAAGTAACATAGCTCAAAACTTAATTCCAGTTAAACGACTAAGGGTGAAATGTAGAGTACATGTAAGCAATTAAGTCATTTAAGGTAACTCACGAAAGACGAGAAATAGATTTTACACATTAGTTCTTCTTTTTATGCTTAAGAACATGTTTTCTTCCACCTTCTCTACACTACAAGAAGGAAATCAAATTAAAATCCTTCAGACATTCAAACAATTTTCACAACTAAAAATGCACTGTGTTCCACAGAACTTATGGAAGATTGATGACCAGTAAAAATTTATCACCAGGACAATCTACACTAGATCAGTAACAAGCATCTGGATACAGACAAGCTACAAGAACTCAGACAAACGTCTCAGCATTATAATCAAAGCTAGTATGTATTTAGAGTACTTAAAAGTCATTATTTCACACTGCAATAGCAATTAAATTCCATTTGTTGTTCTCTAAATATACAAGAAGATGCATCTTTTAGCCTAAAGTAGAAAAAGAAAGCCAGAACCTCCCACAACCTGCCCCCCCAGTCTTACATCATGGTGCTGTCCTGCTGGCACCCAACAGCCAACTACTAACACTGCCTCACAGCACTGCACAAACAACACCCAAAGCCTGCAAAAACTCCTTCCCACACTTTCATTTCTATGGGTCTGAAACAGCTTGGAAGACGTACAACAGTAGGAACATTATAAGCATTTCAAGTTATTTATCAGAGCAACAACTAATTGAGTTGACAACCAACTGACAAACACCTGACAGTTTCTTTTTTTTATTCATTCTCGATCATTATTGTATGGAAGCTAAATGACATTTTAAATAAGGCTACAAATTGACTAAAGTGAAGGTAGACTTTTGACACCGAAAAACTGTAAAGAATCTCCTTTTCTAAAACCAAAAAATCAGCCTACCAAGCCTCGGTCTTGGCCTGAAGACCATCTCTAATCCTTTTACTTCTAATGCACAGTTATCCTGCAGCAACGACCCCCATGGGACAGACAAAGAAATTGATTGGATAAATCCATCTGTGACTTCCAGAGGTGCATCAGCAGACTCCAGGATCTCATTAAGACACTAGAAAACAATAAAATAAAATTTTAAAATCATAACATTTTTTTAAATCACACCCATAACTTTGCATCTAACAAATCAAAACATTTTGATGCTACTAGAAAAATAATTATACTCAGAAAAAAAGAACAGATACTTTCAAGTATTTTGATTCCATTGCAATTTCACACTACCTAGCTTCTAGAATTGATCTGTGGAGGCTGTATAATATAATCTGTATTTTTGCACTATAGAAAAAAATGTTTGCTAACTTACTCTTATAAATACTAGAATACTAACAAAAGTTAATCTGTTCTTTGACAGTATTTGAAGAAAACTGAAAACAGGCTGAAAGTAAAAGCACAAAAAGTACCTCATTTCTATGACAGGAGTATTTCATAGCATGTAACTTCAGTGTAAAGTTCATCTTTGATTTCTCTGTGACAGTGAAACAACAGACCCAAACAATCCTCTCTTGCTATGTAACATACTTGCCATTTCTAAATCATACCTTTACAGTGACATTATAAACACTGCTACCATCAAGTTGCCCAAAGTATCACACCAGCTCTAATGTAGTAATTTAGGATTTTCAAGTTTTCCACAATCCTGAGAAGACTCCCTTGTTGCTCTATATAGGTTCCATTACATCCATACACATGAAACATATTCTTCACATATTGTTAGGCTAATTAAAAAGTGAGTTCCTGCCTGTGCTTTGATTTAAAAATGCAGCTAAAACCCATGCTCTTAAACAAAAAGTAATGAAACAAACCCCAATCTTATCCACATACCAAATTCGCTGAGTGCAACTCAGCAATGTAAACAAGACCCTACTAAAGACTGTGGTTGTAATAATAGAGTCATAATACAATAATAATAGGATGTAATATTCACTGGCAAGAAAAAGTGTGGTTTTGACCTTCCTGAGTTTTGAACAAGGCCACTGATTTTACCTGAGAAAATACATAAATTAAACATCATAAGTTTTGAAAAAAATAAGGATTTAAAAGTTGTTTGCGATTTTAATCGTATTTAAAATTATATTCTTGTACTGTATTTATAATGATAAATTATATAGAATAATTTTAAAAGTTCTCAGGAAATTACATTTTTAATTCTTATGTCTGCAGGTGCAACTTTCCCAGCATATTAACTTGTCGCTCTCCTTATGCTCTTAATAACCTTGCTTTTAGAATTTTGTTTGCCTTGCATGTTCAGTTTTTCTAGTTTCTGTTCCAAAGTTCACTCAAGCAGCAGAAAAAGACATCAGCTTTAAAGAAACAGAATCTGAACAGTCCTATTGGGAAATTACCTAGAAATCAAATAATCAACTAAATTTCAGTGACATTAGAATTTTATAAAATAATATAAAAACTCAAACATATTTGAACTTATATTTAAAAATTATAGATGTGGCAATAGCATAAGATAAGGCAAACATAATCATTACAGATGAAAACTATATTTTAAAATACCACAGGTTCATTTAAATTACTTGAATAAATCTGCAAAGTTATTTGCTATAGCAGGAAGTAAGCTAGCTACCATATTTTGAATAAATCTGACTCAGATGTCTTTTTGCTACCCATGTGCATGGTGATAAAATATAAGTGTATTTTAGTACACTGCTTATTATTTTAAAATAGAAATTTACTACCTAAAAGCAAAAAAAATGAAGCACTCTTGAGCTAAACTGCTTTATAAATAGGCCAGCTGTTTCTAGAAGGAAGTAATTACAGCATTCCAAGTGAAATTTTAAAACAAGTCCTTCGCATCAGGACTTGTTTCCACATTACTGACCAGCAGTCCACAAAAGCAGTATTCAATGTATACTAAAATTCAGCCACAAACATCATGCATTACATTTTGATTCCTTTGAACAGCCCGAGCCCCAAAAGGCAAAGGTATTACATTAGTAGCCCCAAGAATTCCTATATATCTCTACAGTGTATAAACACATACAATGTTGGCTAAAGTATCTACAGTGCTGTGATGAACAGAAGTATCCACAAAAATGGATGCCACATAAATATGCAGTCACCCCGGTGATTCATTGAGAACAAGGTTACGATGACTAGGGGAAAAAAAGAGCTGTAGTACTTCCGTGACATCTGCTTTTGCAATCTGTCATACATGAGAGTCACGTGCAGACAACCTCAAACATGTAATTGTTTACAAGTGGAACAGAAAAATGCTGATCCACAAATGGGGAAGACCACCTAAGCATTACAGTATATTCATTTAATCACTGTGTGCTCGTTATGCACACTTCATTCGTTACTGGCCCGTAACAGCTTTGTTACTAAGTGTTTTAAATTTTAAATATCACAATATCACTTGGATTCGCAAAAAGTGCTCGATACCCACTAGAGGGCATAACAATTCAATTAAAGCGAGGCAGCCTCACTGCAAGCCTGCCACAGAAAACAAGCTGCAAACACAGCCAGAAAAGAATAGAAGGAAACAAACAAGCAAACCACAAAAAAAAATCCACACTCAAACACTGGTAACATTGAGCATTTCTGCAAGCGTCTGTCCCCTACCACTTTCAAACATATTTTCACACAAACAACATTAAAAAACATTACCTGAAAACATCACATATTCACAAGTATTTTAAAACATACCCTGCATGGCCTAATACTAATACATACTCTAGTAAAAATGTGGTTTGGAAAACACTAAAGCAAAGCTCATCATCTACACTACCCTGGAAGTCAGTGACTGATTTACTGCAGTGCTTAAGTCTCCTCATGACAGCCACTCTACTGACAAGTACCCAGTAACATTGTCAATTAAACCAAGAACCTTTACAAAACATTACAAACACAGTAATCCAAACGTCTGTCTCTACGCTGGAAATATACATATCTGTGTATAGACACATACATATAGAAAACACATGCCAGGACAAGTGTGACAGGCCACCTACTGACCAAACTCCAGCAAAAATCAGCTTTCTTTTTGTCAACAAGTACCTTCACCACTACAAGACGAGGGAGCAATCTTTAGAGACCTACACAGACTAAGCTCAGCATAACACTATCATTAAGAACCGAGATGTCTCCAAGACAAAGACAAAGCATAGATACCACAGGGATTACTTTGTTTTCAACATCTCCAGTAGTCGGTAAACATACTCCTACTTAACTACAGGGATTTCTAGCAGTTTGGGCTACACTAGCTCGTTCTCACTGAAATGTCAGCAGCTATTGCCCCCTTTCAGTTTTTGTTTCCTTTCTCATAATCAAAAATCATGCAATCGAAGTGTGGCTAGAGAAACGTATCTGTAATAAATGTCACGATTTTTTTTAAGTGGTGGCATATCAGACAACAGTTCCCTGGATTAAATGCTAATTATAGCTATACGTTTTTGCACAAAAGAGGCTGGATATCGAAAATGAAGTGGGTGACAGCCGGGGGCAGAGAATCAGCTGGTCCCTCCGACGCAGCAGGAGCCGAGAGGTTGAAGCGCCAGCATCTCTTACCCACTTATCCAGAGGGACCTGCGTCAAGGAGCCGGTGCCCTGGTAGAGATCCAGGCTGAGCTGTTCCAGGCTGAGCTTCTCCTGCAAGAAGTGGCCCAGGTACCTCTGCAGCAGGTACCTGCAGGCTCTCTTCTTGATGGACTCCGAGAAAGGCCACGGCATGGCGGCTGCACGCCTGGGGCCGCGAGGCCGGGCGGCGGGACAGGGCCGGGGCCGGGCGGAGAGCGGAGGCGCGAGGGAGTGGGGGCCGCCTGGCCAAGCCTCGCCCCTCGGCGCGGTCTACAGCGGGGGCTCCCCACTGACGGGCGGCACCGCCGCCGCCTCTCACGCCCCGGCGGGGCGGCACTGCCCGCCCTAGGGCGACGAGGCGCTGACAGGCAGCTCCATCCTCACTCGGACACCGCCGCCATCTTCTCGGCGACCGCGGGCGCGGAGGGACCGCTGCAGCCGCACTGCGCGGGGGAGAGGCCGGGGTCCGGTGGGCGGACAGCCCCTCCCCGTCAGCTCTGCGCCGCCGGCGAGAGCGGCCGGGCCGATCGCGGCTACTCGCCTCCTTCCTCCCGGCGCCCCCTCGCCGACCACCGGCACCGTGACGTGCGGGAAGTGGCGTCGCCGAGCGGAGGAGGCGGGGGCGGAAGCGGCCGCGGAGGGGGCGGTGCGGCCGGAAAGCGTCGCGCAGCCGGTAGCGCCGAGGGCCGCCTCTCCGGGGAGCGGCCTGGGAAGCAGCGGGGCGGGCCCTGCCCACCGAGCGGGGCGGCGCGGCGTGCGCGTCCGGAGCCGTGCGGGTTCGGAGCCGTGCGGGTTCGGGCGGCGGGGCGTCGGCCGCCGGAGTCGGTGGGTGCGCTCCGGGGTGCGGTGGGGGTGCGGTGGGGGTGCGGTCTGTGGGAGCGGGAGGCTGCGCTGTTCGGTATCCAGCTCCCCGATTGCCTTCAGCTTCTTCGGAATTTGTTTGTAGGTGGAAGGTGGGGTTTGGTAGGAAGCGGTGGGTCCCATGGAGTAAATGTCCCGCATATTGCGGATCCGTGATTGGCAGCCCCCATTTCCTCCAGGCAGTAGTGCTCAGCTACTAGAGCTCTCGGGGCAGCGTCCCAAGGGACTTTCCCTGCTGCCTCAGGCAGTTGGACGGGTGTCAGCCGAGGCCTCCTGGCGACACTGGTACTCGCAGGACCACTCCCGGAGCCGCGGGACAGCTGGGGCTGTCCCATGTTGGTACCAGTTGCTCGCAAAGACCAGCAGCCTGTGTTTCTGAAATGCATCGGCAGTTGTGCGTAAAAGATGGACAGGAGCTTTATTCTTTAATGGCTGTAACAAACAGCTGCCGTTAATTCCTAAAGTGTTGATAACGCACTTAGTTCACAGATTTTCTATGTCTTTCTTAAATTCACCAACAGTAGGTTTTTGTTTTCTGCACCTGTTAATTTCACTTTTTCCAGGCATGACTGTCTTCCTCCTGCATTCTGGATCAGCGAAGTGCAGAATTGACCGCTGAATCGTAACAGAGTCTTATACCACAGAATGCTTGTTAACTTGCCTAAGAAAAACTAGCTTCAGTGATACTGATACCACTTCTAAATGTTCATATAATCTTCTTCAGCACTTGTTCTGAATATCTTGGGTTTGAGTTCTCTAGACTGTCATTTCATGAGTTACAAAAGTCACTGGATCTCATAGTTTCCTTTTTTTAATATAACTTGTGTTTTATGGTATTAATATATATTGAGTGCAGTGGTATAATAAACCTAAAGTAAATGTTTTGTAAATGTTTCTGTATGCAGAATGGAGACTGATTACAATCCTATGGAGTTGCCCAATAATACAGGGTTTGAAGAGGATTCTGATTATAGAGACTTCGAAGGAACAGACGTGAAAGATATGAGACTAGAAGCTGAAGCTGTTGTAAATGATGTTTTGTTTGCTGTCAGCAACATGTTTGTGTCAAAAACTCTTCCCTGTGCAGAGGATGTGGCATATATAAACGTGGAAACCAGGGAAAAGAACAGATACTGTCTGGAGCTCACTGAAGCAGGACTCAGGGTAAACTAATTTGTTTATAATTTCTTAAACTTCTTTGTTTTGAACAATGACCATATTTAAAAGATGCCTAGAAAAAATACTTTACTGACGACGATACATATTCCTCTTGCACTTTTATGAAAGCCTGATCTACATGTTTTCTTCTAGAAGAGGGAACTTTAGCTAGTTACTTCCAACAAAGCAAGAAGGGAAGTTAATAAAAAAACAGGAGTTTATTCAAGACACAAAATGGTGAAGATAGAATCAGCAATTTATTACAGGTGTGTCAATCTTTGAGTGTCTCGGGTACCCAAAGAAGTCAATAATACAACATCTATACAGGGGTTTTTGTGCACCATTTGTAATTTCTGTACAGACATGTAGATGTATTTTCAAAGGATGTATTTTACTAATATTCTGAGTTTTGGACAAGAGGTATTTGAAATTGTCTTAAATACTGTACAACAACCAGTAAGCTCCATAGTAGAAAGCAGAGACTGCGATTTAAATCCAGTATTTTTTGTTCTTATGTTACTGTACTACCCTGACTGGTGAAATTAAATGTTGTGCTACATGTGCCAAGGTGATCATCACCACAGAAATTTAACCACCCAATTCTTTGTTGCAGGTAGTAGCTTATGATTTTGATCAGACTGATGACAGACTACAGACTCCATATCATGAAACTGTCTATTCCTTGTTGGACTCTCTCAGCCCTGCATATCGAGAGGTGTTTGGAAATGCAATACTACAAAGACTAGAAGCTTTGAAGAAAGAAAGTCAGTCATGATTTACCCAGATATGAGGAAGATTTAGTGCTAGAAGGAATTCTTAGTATGAAGCACTGAGATCTTCCTTACAAACATCTGAAGGTTCATTTCTTGCATTAATGTCTACTTCATGCTAGTACATTATTATATAATTTTTATATGTTATAACAACTGTATTATGTAACATTTTGCTACCATGGATTTCCATATATCACAATGTTATTAAAAGCCACTTTGGTAAATAGGGGAAAAAAAATCTTAATTTTACTTTTTGTTGTAAATGAGCGTGTAGGTTGCTCCATACCATGTTCAAAATGGTGTCTTTTCCAAGTCTTAGTATTCAAAACTAAAAAAAGTAGAGACTGAATGTTATAGATATAAGTAGTAATTCTTTGTGTGTGCGCTTACTGATAATTTTCATGCCTTCTTTTTAAAATAGAAGGTAACTACTTGCTCTGCCCAGTTAATGAAAAAATAACTAGAAAACATCAGGAAAGAATTTTTGCTTGATTTGCTATACATAAATCTGAAAGTTGTCAGCTTTGTAGCTACAAAGATGGTTCTGCAACATTGAGCATTGCTTATATAGTGGCAGTATCTGAGTTAAAAGCAAGGCTCAACATTAATTGATCTGTCCTTGTCTATGGCAACCAGCAAGCTCCAAATAATACATGAGATGAACTGCTTATATATGAATGTATTGTCTGAACCATGAATGATTAAGCACAGAATTAGTGGACTACATATTTCCTAAAAATGCTGTTGTATATGCTATATATATGTATGCTATACCACAACTGTTTAAGGGCCTTGGAAGGCCTGTTTACTATTTTGAATGTCTGTTTACATGATGTACAGGATAGACTCAAGAGTATTTTTGCTTCAGCCTTTACTTCCTATAATACAGTACTTTGGTACTCCAAATTTTCACATTTTCTCCCTCAATTGTACAGTGTCCTCTCCTAATGAATGCTAAAGTAAACACTGTAATGTTAATTGTATTGTATTGGTTTGAAACCAAAGGCTGTATGAAATTTGCTAAGACTAATACAAGCTGGAACATATAACTTGTATTTTCTACTTAAAAACTGGTACAACTCTCTTTATAAATCTATTGTTCTGCTATAACTTTTCAAGTATGTACTGAATGGTAGACTTTTTCAAAATTAGAGTTGGGTAGAAATGCTTGTACAGTTGAACTGGCATTCTGTGACATTCACACTTTGTATTCTTCTATTCTGTATTTGTCTGTCTTTATTTAAACAATCCTGCCATTATTCTTCTATGCTTTTGTGACAAGTACATGCAGGAGCTTTTTTGGAGCCACATTTAGGGATTTATTGGTTTTTCACAGATTCCAGTGACTTCAGTAGAGCTATGCTGACTTCCACCTACTGTGGGTTAGTCAAATCAATCAGACAAGCCTAGTAGAGCTTTTGTGATGGCTTTGGGGGTTAGCAATGGGCAACTATGACAAGACAACTGTAATTAGTGCATTTGTTTTTGAGACCTTAATTTCATGGTTATTATCTTTTTGGGTTGAAACTTCTGAAACTAGTCCACTGCTCTAGGGTATTCTTCTATGCTCCAAAAATTGTTCATAGGCTCTCTTTTGCACACAGGTCTGTGGCACGTGGTTAGTCCTCTGTGAGGAGAATGTACTTTAGCAAATTTATATTTGAATATTTTTCCTTGCAACTGATTTACTTGTTCAATTTCAATGACTAAAGAATTAAATAAATGGACCGGCGCATTGTATTCTTGTGGGGGGTGGAGCTACTGCTAAGTGGGAAGTGAACAACTGAAGTCATCATGCCCTCTAGAAAAATCTTCAATAGCTGTCAAGTATTTAGAAAACTTGGCGCAAACTTGTATCAGCTGAAACTTTGTCATGAAAAAGCAAGGTAGGGTATGTGATTGTAAAGGACTTGGAGGGTTAGAAATCCAAGTGGAAAAATAAATGGAAAAATGCCAAAGTAATGGGGTTTGGTTTGGGCTTTTTTTTTTTTGGTGTGTGCTTTTTGGTTTTTTTTGGTTTTGGGGGGTTTGTTTGTTTTGGGGGTGGGTTGTATTTGTTTGTTTGTTTGTTTGTTTTTCTTGGAGGTCTTTAAACCATCATTTTTTGTGCTTTTTATAAGCATACTTTCAGAAGAGGTATTCTGTAGGTGTTAACAGACGAAATTTGTGCTATTTTTTAGACTGTATTACAGTGTTAACCTAAAAGTGGGACACTTTTGGGTTAACACTGTAATACAGCAGTGTCATTTCACCACTTCGGGGTTACTACGAATAACCAAAATGCTCTCCCATGCTTGTCCTGGGGCATGCTGCCCCTGTGGAGGGGACATCTCCGCAGCACTGAGGAGGGGGAATTTCAGGAGCTCTCCTTCAACTGCCAGTTGTTTCCAGTGCCCGGAGCCGTAAGTGCTGCTGTTATGGCTGTTAATCTGTGAATCGCCTAAGCAGCCCCAGAGCCTGCCTGCTGTCGGAAAGGGTGGTATATAACCTAATTAAAAATCTATTTTTGTCTCGGTAGTACCACACACGTCCTGTGCGGCTCGGAACAAAGTCCCAGACTGAGGAGCTGCCCCCGCCCCGCGTGTCCCGGGCCGGGCCGGGTGCCTACGGCGGCTGCGCGCAGCTCGCGACCTCCCGTGCCGGGGCGGCGCGCCCCCGGCGGCGGCCGGGGGAAGTGCGCCCGCCGCCGGTCGCGCGGCAACGGGCCGCGTCCTGGGCTGAGACCATGGCGGAGGTGCCGCCGAGCCGCCGCGTCTTCCTCAACCACCTCGACTCTTACTGCGGCCGCAGCATCGGCGAGGTGACCGCATGGCGGACCCGCAGCTGCTCCCGGCCGCGGCTTTCTGCCTCAGGCACCTCCTCCAGCTGGGGAGCCGCGGCTGGTCCCCGGGCAGCTCGGGCGGGCGGACAGGAGGGTCAGCTGAAATAGCTGCTGAGGAGAGGCACCGGAGCAATTAAAGGGATAGGATGGAGTAAAAATGAGGAGTAAAAATAAAGAGTTAGGAGCAGGACGTGTGGGTAAAGTCGGTCGGGAGAGTTCAGGCACCTGCTGATCTCTGTGGAGGGCCGTAACCAACTCCCTTGTGCGGTAACCCCTGCCCGAGAGGAGCCAGGTGCGAAGCGGAGGCATCCAGCGATTCGGCAGCACCTTCGGCTTTGAGGCGTAGGACACAAGTTAAGACAAAACATTTCAGCTGAGGCTGAGCAGTCCCTAAGGTTTTCCCTTCAATGGGAAGCTCTTTCTGAGGAGCATTACTAACAACAGGAGCAGGGCTGGTCAGAGGGTGCTGGTGCCTTCTGGAGATGACGAGAAGCTGTGTAGGGCTCAATAGATACTTGATACAAATTGTATACAAATTACGTGTCTTGTATATTGCAGTATTTATCCACCTGTGTTGTTGGGGCGACGCTTGAAAGCCAAGATGAAGAAGAAGAGGGAGATGAAAATGGTTCAGATGCTGAGTTTCCCATGGCCTCAGAGGAAGTCTATGAAATAGTGGGTACTCTTTCTAAACCAGAGAACACTACTCCACTTTTTGCAAAGGAAACATATGCAGTAAGTATGACTCTGATTTCAGATTGCCTTTAGACAACATTAGAAGTATCATGTCATGTAAAATGACTGCACTAGTGAAATGGTCTTTTTTTTTCCTGCTGAAAGCTGTATATATCTATTTTATTCCTTCTGTTTCCTGTATATGTTCTGGCTTCATCTCTTCTAGGTCTGACACAGCAAATAGTAAAAGGAAGGAACTCAGACAGAAGATAGATTATGTCCTCTTCATAACTTTTTTTTAAAAAATCTATCTTAATGATCCTCAGGTCTGCCTTCTTTTTCTCTCAAAGCTTGTACTTCAAGTATCTCTCATCTTCTTTTTGTCTTTTATCACCATTTTGAACGTAGTGGTGCTGGATCAAAGTTAATGTCCCCCTTAACTGTTCAGTGAAATCACAGCCTTCACTAGCAGCTAATTGTTCTGTGTACCTCCATCTTTGTATAAGTTTAATTAACTAATGGAGGCTTGCTCTTATGAATGTGATTGCTTTTTGCTTGATTTTGTTTTCTGAAACTAAAATTGCCTCTGTCTCAAACTGATTATTATTCTTCATATTGAAGAATCTCTTCCAACATTTGAAAATCTTGATTCAAATGTCTGTGCAGCTGAACTGTTCAATCAGGAATTTATGGCTGGTGATGTTTAGTTTTAACCACTGCTTTTACCCAAAGTGTTTGCTGGATTTGCTCAAGCAATACAGACAATCTGCACTTAATAAAAATTACAGGATGCTATCTTGCAAGAAAATGGGCATTTTTAAGTGTCTTCCCCTTCTACCAATGTATAGTTGTTTAAAATACCTGGATAAGTAGTAGATATTTTTTGATACTCACAACCACACTAAAAACATGGATCCTAAAATACCATTAAAAGTCCGTATTTTTGATCTCTGTTAATGTGTACTCTAAATTAGAAATTTCAGTATTTAATTTGTATTTCATCAGCTTGCTGATATCTGACAGATAAAAGTTTGATAACTATCTTATGAATAGATCCAACATCCTACTGTTAGAAAACCACATTCTATCCAGAAATTGAACTTGTAAAGGATTTTTTTTTTCCTAATGACAGAATCTATCTGTTTTTCCCTCAGGTTTCTTCTCGGGAAGTACTGTTAAGCCACTTGCTTGAGTGTGAAATTGTTTTATATAATATCACTGAGGATGCAAGCCAAATTGAGGAAGCAACATGGGCTGCTTCTGGTTAGTATAGCTGTACCTGAACAGAAATTTGGTTTCTATGTGGCCATCAAAATGTTCCATAAATGTATAATGAACTTATCAGAGATTCATTGTTCACTTTAATATGAAATCGGGTTCCTTGATGGAGAAGTGCTGCACAAATTGTTTGGTTAAATAGCAAGGAACCATGGAATACACTGTCACATTCAGAAGTGAGAGAAGCTGACATGGAATGGTCCAACTCTTTAAATGACACATCTGTGTAGGCAGTCATTTCCCTAAATAACTGTCAACCATTGTCTCATCTATTTGCATTGGGAGGTGGGTAGAAAATTTGCTCCTGTGATATTCAAAGAATGTTTAAATATTTATATAATTATTTTAAATTTATTTTTCTTAAAAGTCCAATAAAAATATTGGTAACAGTCTTTTGAAAACTTTCTCTTTAGTGTTACACTCAAGTTTTAATAAGCAGCTGGAATCCTTTTATGGTGAGAGTGCAATATCATTCTTTATATTACAGCTAAACTAAATTATGCTTTCCTCTTTATGTTATGAGCACTCAAACAACAATAATTTACATAACAAAAATTCATTATCTTGTTTGATATTAAAATAAAATTTGTTTGCATTCAAAAAGTAGCTTTTCTTTCTATCACAAAAAACCCACACTTTATTTTCTTTCAGGATTTCAGCAGTCAATAAAGATGACTCATTTCCTAGTATAGATTGTTTCATTGGGGTTTTTTTTCCACATAATATGTAGGTCTGTGGCAATTATGTTGATTCCCAATAATTTGATTTTATATAAACTCAAAGAGCATTTATTTACAAAGACATCCCATAGAACATTGGTATGAGTGTCTATAGAGGACCTTTATATAAAAGAAAAAATACAGTTTGAATAATACAGTTTAAAATAAAGTCCTTGCTTTCATTTAACAGCCCTACACAAGGAAATAAAGACTTTTACAAAACAAAAGTTATTCATCCTTATTTCAACAATAATGACCTGGGGAAATACCAAACACCGTGACCCTGTAAGTAATATCAAAGCTTATTTTTTTAACCAAACGTTGCAATTTAATGGAAAATATTCATTACATTCAATTACAAAATATATTTCAGGTGTGTAGTTCAATGATAGCTAGTAAAATGAGCAGGTTTTTAGGATTCTTTCACCCTTACTCACTACTTATTGCCAAAATTGCTAGATGTAATTCACTGACAGAAAATTTTAGGCATTGGGCTATAATGATACAGAAAGACATAAGGAGTTGGTTGGTCAAGAGGCAAGACAAATGCTAACCACAATATGCACTGTCTTTCAGTCATTAAAAAAATCACATGTTAACGGCATATTTAATGAAATACATAATTAAAATGGATGCATCTTTATACCAATATATGTAAAGTATTTTCAGGAACCATGTTGGATGCTTTGTAGTATGTTATTGCAATTCTCAAAGTCAGTTTTACAGAAATAGAGTTTTTCAACCTTGTGTAATGCTATATATAATGAAAACTGATGTTCTTTAAAACATAAAAAGTAGTTTAAAAAATCTTTTACTGTGAAATTTGAAATTGAACTAATGATATTTTCAAAATGTTGACCCTCAAGCACCAAATTCAGAACCTTGAAGAATTTCAAGAAATGAAGACAAAGTTAAAACAGATTTCAAAATGCTTTTAAAGAACTTCCTTTAACCATCTATACCTTTAAAAATTGTTCTAAGAAATGTATATCTGTCACATTTTTTCTCTTCATAGGAAGATGCTGAGACTCCTTTTACTGACCATGATTTTCGCAAAAGAAAAGCTCATCCTAACTTTATGGATTACATAAATGCTGAAAAACACATTGTAAAGCTCGGGAAAACTGTAGGTATAGAACTGTTTTATTAAAAATTTGTTTTGTCTTCTTATTTTGAGCTTTAGCATAGTAATGGAAATGATAAACCATTTGAATAAGTTTTAAGAATATATTATTGTCTTTATGAATGTGGTTGATACAAATTCTTATTAAAATATAGTAGCATAGAGAATACTATAATGTCTTTCAAAACCCAAGTGTATGCATAATATAAATCCCATTTTTTAATTTTTTTTTTCCTTAGGTAGGGAGTAAATCTTAAAAAAATTACGTTTCTTTGGTTGTACCAGACAATCAAAGCTGGTGTATGTGGGGAAAGATTTGAGGAAGAAAGATTGTAGAGGAATGGGATATTAGTACTGCTCTAAAGAAAAGCAGCATCTTTAAATATCAGCAGCTATGTTAGTTTGTGCTCTTGGAACAGAGACCTTGTTGACTTTTGTTCCACCCTCTAATTCACTTTAAAATCAGGCAATAGAGCTGACACAGAATAGCTAAAATATGTTGTCACTTTATATGCTTAAAAATCTCCTCCTTCAGCTTTGTTTGCTTTGGTCTGATTAGACTATTAATCTTACTAGAGAACAGACTATGCCTCTATTTGTACTTAAGAACTATTATTAAATAAATACCAACAGTGGCTCAGGTTACAATTCGGGAAAATGGAAGCCGTTGTCATTAGTGGTGGAGTAGTGAGTAGGTTGGAAAGACAACAAAATACACTGGAGGATGAAGGTGTCATTTGGTCATTCTTTTTCTGTGTTAGGAATCTCCCACAGTCAATATAATTCAACGTCCACTGCAGAAATTTATCCAGCAAATAACAGAGTTTATTGTGAAAAAAACTTTTCTCTGATTGGAGCATACATTTGCCATCTTATGCCCTGCTGAGAAAATAGCACTAGAAATTATATTCTTGTCTACTGTGGATCTAATAGTTCAGATAAAGGTAAAAATTTGGTTTACAGCCTGAAAAAGCAGTGGTAAATTGGTCTTTCTTTTATTGTGCTAACATGGATTTATAAGACTATGGGAGAAGTTTCACACCTGCAAAGTTAAAAACATGAAAATTTTAAACACTATCCATCAAACCTTGTGTTAACTTCTGCCACCATTTAACACCCAAATTAATTATTGACTATTTTTCTGACTAGTCTAAAGCACTGAATCACTGCATACCAAAAGTATTTTTATAATTAGCTTCTAAGTGTTTGTCTGGCTGAACATCTGTTGAAAAGACAGATATGTAGCAGTATATGATAAAGTAGCTTGAATATTTTCAATACCTACCCGCTGTAACCCTTTCAAAAGGAGCCCTTTTCCTCCAGAACTCCAGTGTCAGCAGCAATGGGTATCATTGCCCCTGGATGGTTTCTGTCAGCCCTTTGGAACAGGAACGCTCCAAAGCATCTGTTCTTCCCATGAAATCAGCTTTGGCTTCCTGTGATGGCTGGAGACTTCTGGATTAGTCTTTACTCATTTCTAAATACAGTGGTATCTAGGGAATGTGCCATCAGTGAAAGAAATTACAGTGTTATGGTTCCCTGCAAGGAGCTCAGACACTAGGAGTCATCAGTCTTGTCAGGCAGGTGAAAAAGCTTTTGCACCAAGAATAGAAGGTTTTCTAAGCCTTGTTGTGTGCCAGAGTGCAATTTCATGGAAGTTGTTTCTTAAAGCAAGATTTCACCTATTTCGCATCTCTGCATTAGTGTACTTCTCACATATTTTTTCATTAAAATTCAATAACAGACTGAGAGTTTNTTTTTGGTTTTGTTTTTTTTTTTAATCACTAGCAGTTTTTTAGCTTTACCTTTGTGGCATCCAGGGCATTCAGGCTGTGTTTCTTTTCTCAGAAGTTGCAATCTCTTGGGTCCTGCCAAATTCAGAATCTTTGGAGAAATGTCTGCCCATCAAAGGCAGAACAGCTCTTCATCCCCCAGCTCTGTTCTCAGTGACATCACAGTTCCGGAATCCATTTAGCCGCGTTTCTCACTTCAAGCAATTTATTAGAACAAAGCAAGCAAACAAGCGTAAAGCAGCCACAGCCGGGAACTGACGATGCCAGCTAGTAGGTGACACCTAGTGGCCTTAATGACCAATACATGGGAACGTGGCATTCCTTACTCGGGACTAAACACGCCATGAGGAGCAGCCAAGTTGCCTAAGAATTGCCTTCTTTTTAAAATTACCTGTAGCCAAGTAATGTCAAGTAGTGCCGTCCCAATGGGTGGCTTGTGATACTAAGTAACTATTGTTAGAAGAATTGTTAGAATAACTGTTGTTGGAGAAGCTGTTTTAGAGGTATCTGTTACTGTGAAATACAGCACTCAGTGCAAAACTATGGTCTGTCCTCACACGAGGCAGGAGTTAGCACAAGGTACATGGAAGAAAATCCTGTGTTGCATTCTTTTCAAGGGAAATGAGAAATAGCACCTCCCTGTACATTCAGAAGAGGCCGGTTTCTCCTGCTAGGAGACAGAAATTGCTACATGTTTTCTGAGACTTGTCTACAGTCTGTCCAGAGCAAGCCTGGGAGCTGCTGCTCTTAGCTGTGAACGGTATCTGTCATGGTATTACCCAAGCAAATGCAGTGTATGTTAAGATCTGAGTAGTAAAAGAGACCTCTGCCCAAATTAAGATGCAAATGAGACCGTCAAGTGAAGTCAATTATATAGATTTTATTTAACAATGAATGTGAGGTAGGGAGATAGAAAGAAATAGAAAACAGAGGAGAGATATCAAGGAGAAGATAGTCACCACGCAAGGATCCAGTGGCATTATGTTGGTCCTTCTTCACACTGGGCCTCTCAGTGATTGGGGTCCCAGGAGAGTTCAAAATTTTCGTATTTATACATTTTAGCAAATGGAGGAATTAATGTTCATTGGCTACACAGCTCTCTTAATCTGTTGGTTAAATTATTCCCTCACTTCTAACGCTAATTAGTCCCCTGCTCAGTCTTTCCCTTCTTTTGAGTTGATGGGTTTCTTGGGTCAGAAGGCTATGAATTGGTGGTCATGACCGCCCTCTGCCAGAATTACCTTTTACCCTAATTTCAGCACACTTGCTGAGCTGGCTTTCCTTATGGCCTGTAAATTCTGCATTCTTTGTGATCATTATCAGCAAAACATTCTTCTTCCCAAGCTTTGTTAATGTCCCCCTGGGATAACACCCAGAGAATTGTACCACCTTTATCTTTTCTTATCTGAAGTTGCAGTTGTGGTGGCTTATCTTGCAGTCCAAGTTCCAGTTATCCACAGGAGGCATATTCAGGGAGGCTTCAGTGATGGTTAGTGGTCACCATCTGACCCATAACTAGGGCTGATCTTTGTTTGGCCACTGATATACACATGAGCAGTTGCTTCATTACGCTCTTGGCCACAGTGAGAATTCTTGTCCAGATGTGTTAACCAGGATGTCCTAACCAGATCACCCCTACCATGCCTGGAGTCAGTGTCATTCTGCTGTAGCTCCCTTCTGTGTTTATCCCACAGCAAAGTCCATCTGTGGCACTAGCAGGGTTTGAAACAGGCAGCTGTGCTTACAGTGTGGAAGCTCTTCTGCTATCTGTAATGTCTTCTAATTTTAGTGTTTCTCGTGATTAATAACAAGCTGTTGAATTCAGTTGAGTTGTCTTTGTAACAACGTTTCACTTTGCAGGTATATAGATAAAGCTGCTTAGATGCACAACACTGACTTTGCAACTTGTTATTGAGTATATGATGCTTTGGTTATATAATCAAAGGGAAAGACCTGCCTTATTCTTCTGTTTCTAAAATACTATAAAGATGATAACAAAAGGTTCATTCCCCCCCACCCCCCCAAAAAATAGTAGATCCCAAATCTGCACATGTTATTCCCACTGCTGATAAAGACAGGTTCTTTTGCATTGTATGATGGAGATACATGATGCCTAGGATCTTTACAGCCTGAGAATGAGTTAATAATTTTGTTTCATTTTAAAATTTTCAAAGTGACTAATTCAAAAAGCTTCTTTGAAAGTTTTTTTCCTTTCAGATGCTTTAAAAAACTTTTTTTTCCCTTCTGTATAACCATCCTCACCATTGATACAAACAGTAACATGTATGTCCAAGCAGACAGGCAAATTTAAGACGTTGCACAATAATGATCAGCCAAAAATACGTAGGTTAATGATGATGTGTGGTTAGGAAAACATCCAAATTGTTCAAAGTTTTGGGTTTTTTTTTTTAAATTGTGCGTCAAAATGAAAGTAAAGAGATTGTAAAATCATTAATCCAGCATTTTTTGTTCCTTTAGACAGCCAAATGCACATAGAATGCACTGAAAAAATAACTGCAATGAATTTCAGGGTTTTTTTTTCTTGAAAATAGGAAGTTTGATTTACGTAACTTCCAAATTTTACCTCCTAATTTTATTTTTAATCTTTTTTTTAATGTCGACAGATTTTATTTTATTTTTTTTAAGACAGTTTTAGACAGCTTTTTTTTGAAGGAATAAATAATAATATGCCTCAGGAAGCTACAGGATATGCAACAATTGATCTAGTTACAATTTGGAAGTGGTAGTTTGCACACTTTGTATATTTAATGTACATGTATTCAAGAGTCAGTGTAAACCTGTATCCCAATTGCAGTACCAGACTTTAATAAAAACTTCCTTGCTTATTTCACTTTACAGAACAAAGAAAAGTTTTCCACTTACGTTGTTGCCTCAGGACATCAATATGGAGCTGAGGAAGATCTCTTTCACTACTTTTTTAAGGTAGGCATCCAACTACATTTGAAGGATTATTTAATTTCTAGGGGCAAACTGCACTAAAATTGAATCCATTTTTAGCAACCTTGGTATTAGAAGCTTAATGCTTTTGTGACCAGAACTGTTTATTTGATCCTTTTGGAATATTTTAACTACAGTGGAAGTGTTTTTCACTTTTTTGGCTCTATTTTTTCTTAGATATTTCTCTGGCTTTTGAACAGTATCTCCACATGTACTTTCTGGTGAGAACATGCCTGTCATGTAAATGGAATCCAGGGAAATTTCTTTCTTCTCAACATTATATCAAAAACATAATAAAAGTCTCCTTCCCCCCTCCCGCCCCCCAGCTTTTTTTTTTTTGGTTGACACAAAGTAATATTTGTCAAGATTAAAGAATAGTCTTTAAAAAAACCCTCATTTTTAGTAGGCTGGCAATCAATATTTCTCAAGAATGGTCTCCTTTCCTGCAGTTCTATTAATAATTCAATAAACTGAACTTTAAATCTTGAATATACAGATTTTCCTAGTAATCAAATGTTCCTTTTTTAGCTTTAGTTAATGGTAACCTTTTTTTCTCACTTTATTGTCTGTATTTTCAGATATGTTGGCTTGGTGACACTCCTGCAATACCTGTTTTTGGAGATGGAAACAATATTATTCCAACCATTCATATTCGTGATTTAGCAATGTAAGTGGAAAAAAAGTTCTCTGAGCAAAAATTGATACCTAGCTAGATAACAAATCCAGATCCACTAGAGACTCCTGAGGCTTTTAGATTGGGTGGGTTGGTTTAAGGTCACTCTTAGGCCCTTTTAACTCAGGCAAACAGACCTTTCAGTTTCTTCAAAAGTAGATGTGCTTTCTGGAAACCTTATCTGACTGTTGCACTGGTGCTTTGCTTTTAATAAATGACAAGTCATGCTCAGTCTAGAGTGTGATACCAGTTAACTGGCACAGAATTGGAAATGGACTGTGGACTCTGCAGCAGACTAAGACAATATCTCCTACAGAGAGAGCTTTTTATTCTTTTGACTTCTTTCCAAATAAAATGTGTAGTTGTGCTTCTTTATTAAGTAAAATATATATATGAAAATGTCATGCTCTGAAATGCTCTGCAAGAATTTGTAAACTCTTGGTAACGTTTCATGAAATGCATTTAACAAGGAAAGCTCTGGATACGTCTTCAAATACCAACCCGGGCTGTACTTGCTATGTTTCAGAGTGTTGCAAAATGTAGCAGACCACAGGCCAGAATTTCAGTATATACTTGCAGTAGATACATCGATGCACACGCTTGAAGAGTTAGTAACGGTAAGAGAGTAGATGAAAGTAAGAGATTTGAGTTTCTTTTTTGTTTTTTAGTATATCTGTATGTAAGGTTTTAAAACTATGCATTTTACTGAAGTAGAAGTTCCTAGGTCTTCCTGAATTATCTTGAATAGTAAATTACATGGAAGATTACTTTGAAATTCCTCTAAGACTTCTGTCCTTTAAACAAAATTGCTACTTGCAGAACTAATTTTTTGCAGTATTATCACTAACTTAAATAAAAATTGTACCCAAAAAAGTTATGGAGAATTGTTACGGGATTCACAGAACTGTGATTAGACACTCAGTCTTTACCATGCGTTTCTCTCCGTGTTGTGGAAGATACCTTGTTTTTCCAAGAGTTTTGAAATTAAATCTAGAAGTAGTCTGAATGACACTGATAAACTATATACTGTGATAGTTCGAGTCAAGTCATAAGACACTTGCTTATGTAGATGGAGTGAATGTTACATAAGTACCAAACATAAGAGCCTGTTGTTGTTGTTGTTGTATCAGAGTTTAATGGAACAGGGGACTCACTAGAAGCTGAAACTTGTGCTTTGGTTCAGGTAAGCAGCCCAAGGAGGGTGGTTGGTGTCTTTTCATAGGTATGTGGTTGTTTAGAAATGTGAAATAGAGGACATAAGTAAGTGGACAGTTTTGGAGGACAGGAAGTCACCAGCAGAGAGGGTGCTACAGAGAGTTGCTTTGGCAGGGAGCTGTAGGGTAAGACTGGAAAAGTGCATGGGAAAGAAACACCTTGAGAGTTATAGTTAAAAATAGCTGAAGATTAGAAGACTGGAAGGAGCATTATATATGCCTTTTCCATGCTTGCTTTCATTTGGGTGTCCACTAAATTATATCATTGAAGCCATAATACTGGATTATTAGATCTGATGTTGTTACAGACCAGTTTAAACCAGAAGAGCAAAAAACCCTAAGTCTCTGTGTTTAAAATGAAAAAAACGTTGAAGGTTTAAAATATACCCCTAAAACGTGATTAAAACCAAGAGGGGTTAGAAGTTGGTGCCAAAAAATGGATATATTTTATTTGATAGTAAAAGAGGGAAAGGGAAAGAGGGAAGGGAAGGGAAGGAGAGAGGATTAATTTTGTAGAGGACAGGGAGAGAATGACAACGGTTAGGTGGAAGCATGTCACCCATCCGAGAGTCCCAAGGACGTCTCGTTGCTCCCCTCCATCTGAACTTCTGGTGGTGAGGGTCGCCCCCCGCCGCGCCGAAGAGTGTAGAATGCAGTGGGTTAATCTATACCGTGGGCAGGTGGGAACGCCCATGTGCCTCCCTTGCAAAGGGCCAGTTTGACCCCGTCCCTCGCCACACTGAGGAGCTGTTGCATCATGCTGCTGTGCTCTGGTGCAGGGTCTGGGGACCCCTTTGTGGGGCTCCTCTGATGGGCCATGACACCCCTTCTGCTGTGGATAAGCTTTTCCCTGGGTTATTTAAGCCGGCCTGCGCAGCGAAGGACGGGCGTTCCATGCCTCTCAGCAGACGCTTTTTCGCTACACGCCCAAAACGTACCCACCCCCAACACACACTTTTTGGTGGGAGGGTCTGTGAGAAGCCGGGCAGCTGGCGGCCCGGGGGTTGTAGTCACCACTCAGAAGGTTGTGCTCTGTGAATGTATCCTTTTTCCTCAGCCCTGAGCTGTTACTTTATCTTAACTTCACCAGCGAGCGGCCCGGGGCCTCTGTCCGAGCCCCATTCAGGGTGTGGTGGTCCTCACCGCAGCCTTTGTAATACAGTTTTTGCTATAATAGGCAAAGTCCTTCATGAAAATGTTTAAATCATAAACTATAATGTATCAGTCTCCGACAATGGTGTATATAAATGTTTATGATTTTATGGAATGTAGTGGGGTTTAAATCTATATTAAAGAGCTGTAGGAGTAACTAACAAGTAGAGTTTCTGTCTAATGATGAAATGCAAATTATATACAGAGACTCATCAGTGGCATTGATCTGAAAACCCTTCCCAATTGTTAATGGAATTAAATACCTCAAGAACCTCCAAATAGATCTTAAGCACTAGGAATTTATTCACACATTTAAGAGCTTTATAAAATTTTCTATGGTTTTGGATTGTTTGTTTGTTTGTTCATTGCAGGTACTAAGGAAGAAGTGTTACTTAGCAATCAAAAGCTATTTAATACTAACATTAAAATTAATTTTTTGTTCTTAAAACTATTTCAAATCAGTATCCTGATTTTCCAGGCACAGTGTAACATAAAATTTAAAGCACATACTTGTTCCACAGGAATCCTGTTCAAAATTTTTTTTCTAATAATCTGATATGTTACGTGGTTTTGGTGTGGGTTTTTGTTTATTTGTTTGTTTGTTTTTCTGATAGTGTATCAGTAAAAATGTTGGACCAGGAAAAATTGAGAAGGTTCCTGAAGCAAATGCATTCCTGAGCAGAGAGCTAACAGTCAGTACTCTTCTTTCTTTTATTACTTCAGGGAAGTATTTAAATTTTAAAGTATAATATAATGAAATATGTTATTTCTTGTTTTTTATTTCACCAGAAAAATTTAGCCCCAAAATATGCTTAAAAATATTTAAAGTGAGTTTAAATTTGGAAAATAAACAAAGTAAAATATAGCTATCATAAACCACAGAATTTTGAAGGGTTGCAGCCTCATTTAAAAGAATAAAACATTGAAGCTCTGATGTCACTGTTCTCCTTAGCATATGGGAGTACTCTAACAAAACCTACACAAAATGATGAAAAGAACCAAAATAAAGTTAATAATCCAGTGCTGCTAAGGCTGATGAACACAGAATACATAAATTACATTGTATTCATCTATTTATCTGTAATAAACTGTTCATAGAAGAAATAAACAAAATACAACCCTGATAGTTTTAAGATGGTACCTGATAAATTTATGAAAGGTGATTCCTTGCAATTACATGGAAACTTGTCGTTGTACAGAATAATTGTTTAGCGTTGCATGTTCTACTAGATCATGAGAACACTCAAATACACATTGAAAATTAATATTTTAAAAAAGCTTAAAATGTCTGCTTTGCTTTGTATGCAAACCTTCTTTCCCGATGGTTTAATTCTTTCTATTCTCCGCATCTATTCTAGTCTCTTGTTCCAGCTGTTCTTTTAACATGCATACCTTAAGTCTGTAAATAAATGTAGCTTTGCTCCCTCAGCAAAAACAATTGGATATGTTGTTTGTGAACCTGCAAATGGAGCCTGTTTGTCTGAAAGAGAATTTGAACATTAAATGGGTCGCTGAGGAAGGACTGATAGAGAACATTGTACAAGTCGTCACAGAATACAAGCAAACCCGAGGATTACTGGTAATGCTTGGGATATACTATTTAAACTGCCTTTCTCTCTTTATGCCCAATAGAAATGGTTATATAAACACAAGTCTTAAATTAATAAGTAAAAATACATAGAAGATGGATATAGATGCAAAATAAGTGAACAAAAAACTTAAATTGGAGAAGTTAAATAAGAGGCAATATAAGTTAAAAAAATAATGACTGAGTTTTATTTCCTTTATGTCTCAAACTGAAATTCTGTAAATGCAAATTCGCTTCATGATGAAACTTTCCAGCTGCTATTCTGGAGCTAGTTTATTTATGCAGTATGTGGCACATTTTGCCTCAGGAATACTGTAAATGTATCTTTTATTGAAGCTTTTTTTATAACAGTCAATAGTTAGGTGAGTATTTTGTGCCCTGTATACATTGAGTGAGTATGGATATTTTAGTGCAATATAGCCTTCATTTTACCCTACCCTGTTTTGTAACTTACTGGGCAACTTCACTATATTAGCTTAATATTTAGAACTCCTGTATTCAAATGTATAGGTTACTGAAAGGTGCAGAAAAATGCTTGTTTACATTCCAGTATTGATAAAGCTGTTTAGCATGTCTATATCTGGTTCAAACTTTGAATAAGAGTTCAGGGCATGTAAAACACGAAACTAGTATCATTTAAAGTTATTTATTGAAAGTCCCTTCATAGCTCTGAAAGGACTATCAGATCTGCATTTGAGTTAAACTATTGCATCTCAGTGCACAGGCATCTAACTAAAAAACGCAGTACATAGCAGCTAGCAAGGAGAAGGAAGGCTAGCTAGACTATCTCTGTCATGACTCTATTGCAGAGTTTGTACTGTCAGTTTCACTAAATTAAGATAGGCACTTTATTAGGTATGATTTCGAGTTTATTGCATAACGTATTTAATGAGTGTATACTGGAATCCTAATTGCACTTACTAATCCTCAGAGACATCACTTAAGATTGTGATGGATCTGGAATTTTTGAGGTCAAAATAATAATTTTAATGACAGCTAGTCTACCTCCATTGGGAGGTAGAACTATTGCATGTTTACAGTAGAATATCTGCTACCACGTTCCAATATTCACTGCATCCTATCTGTGGGATTGTGTTTCATCTCTTTGGATTATTCAAACATTAACTAGCCACAACAAACTGATCTGTAACTCTACTAAATAGAAGCATACTTTTTCTGCAACAGCAAACTTCTTCATTTAAGTAACTACATTACTTGAGACCTGTGGGTGATAGAGAAGATATTCAGCAAGAAATAAATAAATGAATAAAACAAAAAAAATTTTTAGTTTTAAGTACAATTGCTATTTCATATTATCATATTAAAAATATTGTTGCTTTTACATAAAAAATATGCTGTTTGAATAATGTTATATCTTTATCCTTTTTTCCAGCCTCTCAAAGTTTACATTCATGGTCCTCCTGCATCTGGCAAATCTACCATTGCTAAAGAGCTCTGCAAACACTACAAGCTACATTATGTTAGGACAACTGAAGTGATTTCTGAAAAAATTGCAGATCTGGTATGTTGCTGTTTTCAAATGTTCCTGTTATTTTAATTTCTCTGATTTTAAAATGTTTGGCAGCATTTAAAAATAACTTATAATCCCATTATTTTAGAATGGAAAAATCTTTCAACATACTGATCATCTCTGGCAGTTGCATTGAAATCTTTTTAGCGAATGGAAGTTGCTCGGTATCTCACTGTTCATGGGCACACACAAAAGGAATTATTTATTTTTTTCTTTTATTACATCTGTGTATAAAATAAATTTGGTTATGGAATTTCTGAGCCAATTCATATTTCTGTTCTTGTCATCAGGAGAAAATTGTGGCTAAAGAACTTGACAGGGTGGAAGTAGAAGTAGAAAGAGAAGGAGAAGATGTACAGGATGAGGAGAGTGAAAATATAGAAGCAGCAAAGGAATTATTAGAGGCAATAAAAGAAAACATGAAGAAGCATAAAGGTAGGAAGTACAAAGTACGATGATGTGATCCAGGTAGCTAGGACAACTCCATGCAAATGAAAATCAGGAGATAAATTTGTGGTCTAGACTTTTACTTCCTATTAAAAATCAACTGGACAAGGGAGAGGAAGTATAATAAAGGGTTTATAAGTTGAGATAAAGACAGGGAGAGATCAGAGAGTACTGTCATAGGGAAAACAGACCTGACTTGGAGAAATTACTTAAATGAATTAGCAATCAAAATCAAAGAACCCATCCCTCCCTTCTCTCCTGAGTTTCACTTCATTCATGATTCTCTACTTCCTCCCACCAGCAGTACAGGGAGGTGGAGAATAGGGGTTATGGCCACTTCATCACTTGTTTCTGCTGCTGCTTCCTCCTCAGAGAGAGGAGTCTTTCCCCTGCTCCGATGTGGGATCCCTCACACAGGAGACAGTCCTCCACAAACTTCTCCAGTGTGAGTCCTTCCCATGGACTACAGTTTTTTGTGAACTGCTCCATTATGGGTTCCTTCCACAGGGTGCAGGCAGCAAACCTGCTCTAGAATGGGTTCCTTTCTTCATGGGTCTACAGGTCCTGCCAGGAATCTGCTCCAGTGTGGGCCTCCCCTGGGATCACAGCCTTCCTTTGGATATCCACCTACTCCCAAGTGGGCCTTCTCCATGGGCTGTAGGTGGATCTCAGCTCTCCCCTGGACCTCCATGGGCTGCCTGCTGACAGCCTGCTCACCATGGTCTGCACCACAGCCTGCAGGTGGATCTTTGCTTTGGCACATGAGCACCTTCTCCCCTGTTTCTTTGCTGACCTGGGTGTCTGCAGAGATGTTTCTCTCATAGATTCTCACATCTGTCTTCCCTGGCCACATATACTTCTGCACAATAACATTTTCCCTACATAGGTATTTTGTCACAGAGGCATTACTTCCATCACTGATTGGCTTAAATTTGGTCAGCAGCAGATCCATCTTGGAGCCATCTGACATTGACTCTGTAGGACATGGGCGAAGCTTTTACCAGCTTCTCAGAGAAGCCACTTCTGTAGGTCCCCTGGCTAACAAAATCTGTCCACACAAACTCAATGCAACTATACACCTTGCCTATTAAAAGTGATATATGTTTAAAATATTTTGATGCTTCTTTAATTTCTACTTCAGATTTTTTAAATAATGTCATGTTTTCTTCTCAGGGCAGAGCATAAACTTACATAACATAAAGTAAAAAGCTGGTGAAATATACCTTTGTTAAACTTGCAAAAATAAAAGTATTCTAGTAAAAACAAGTACGTGCTCATATGAAATGGGGGTGGGGGTTATTTAAGAACCTCATACATCATTAGAAATTAAGTACTGTTTATGGAAGCCTGGAAAGAATTTTAAAGTCTGCAGATTGAAAAAAGTTTCCTTGCTGAAAAGTATTAGTTGCCATCTGTATATGAATAATGCCATGTAGTTTTGGTCTTACTGCTTAACATTTTCCATGCGGTACAAAGTGATCCCCCTTGAAAATGCAATCTGTTGCTAAAGGTTTACCTGATTTGGATCTTGTGTATCTGCAAAGAAATTAACTTCTTACACACCTGGAAGCTTCAGTAATGAGATCTATGGCAGCATCTCTTCTGCATGCTTTGATGTGTTGTTTAAAATAACAATGCCTTTTAAAATAGTTACATACTTTCATAATTAGATTGTTTCATAAATATCTAAGACTTTCAACAGCCAAAGCAAAATAAAATAGGAAGCTGGAGTTAATGTTTGTAAAGACAAAAAATCAGGTCAAACCTGACTTTTTCCTCCTATATATTTTCTCAACAGTGTAAGACAAGTAAATAAACCAATTCATATCTCAACCTGTCTGAAAATGAAGCTTGTAGATTCTACCTCACATCTTTTTTGCAAGACCATCTTTAAGTTTTAGTGGAAAATGAAAATCGAAAATTATTTCTTTCTCGTGATTTTTTTTGAGTAGTTTTTACTGCTTCTATTAAAATTTGATTGTAGTATTCAAAATAAAACTAACTTCATATTTAGATCATTAAAGTACTAATATTTACATCTTTGTAAACACAAAAGTAATTTTATTTTATATCTACACCTTAGTATTCCATAGATCACTGACAATGCATAATATACAAATAGTAACTCAAAATAGTTAACTTTTTAGGGTCTAAGTAGAAGAAAATGTATTAAAATGTATTAAATGTTAGTAAAATAATTTCAGATCTCGTTTCTATAAACTAGGTACCTATTAACCTTCTTTGTCTTAGGTCGTCTAACTGATGAGTATCTTATTAAAATTATGAAGGACAAGCTTATGTCTATGCCTTGTAGGAATCAGGGATATGTTTTAGATGGGTTCCCAGAGACCTATGAACAGGCAATGGAGCTTTTTAAAGGTATGTACTGCTTGGTTTGGTTTTGTTGCTGCTTTTGTTTTTATTGCTGCTGATGTCTTATCATTCTTGTTCTCAGAGCCATACTACTTGAGTGCATCGGCACTGTAATGAATGCAGTGCAAGATATAGAGCAAAGCTTTGTGATGTGTGATTATTAGAATGTAAGAAGGACTGTAATGCACTTTATTTAATTTATGAACAAGATAATTTTTAGACTTGCTTTCCTTGTAAAGTAAAAAATAAATGCACAGACATGGAGTGTATTTTCTTGACCAGTGTTGGTCTACTCCACTTAAGCAAGATCTACAGCAGAATTTCTTTATAATGTTTAAGTGCTACTGAATGAGGGGATCCAGCCAGTGCATGAATACATATTTTGTGAGCCAAATTAGACTGTATTTATTAGTTTAGCTACAGTAGATATGACTTCAGGGAAGCTCTGCAACACACATTTCAAATTGTGAGAAGGCACAGTCTGTACAGTAAGACCAAGAATCATCTTCATTTTTAAATTACATCTGAGGTCTGAAGGTACAGAAAAACCAGTCTTGTTCAGCTTAGTATGGTGCTCTGCAAATGGTCATGCTCAGCTGATACTCTACAGAATGTTTTTACTGACTATTCATAACAGCAGACCCTTAGTGGCAAAAGCCATTTTAACCACAGAGTTGTAAAATATTTCTACTCACTGTTCTGAGCCTTGTCTCTATTTCTTGCAGAATAATTTATTGGGCAGGAGAAGAGGCAAAAGATAAGACAGAAGTTTTAAAATTGGACATATTCAAAAACTGTGTGTACATGTACATACATCTGTGGTATAGGCAAACAACTACTAGTATCCCAAGATACAATTCTGTGGTGCTTGGCAACATGAATTACTTACTGAATTCTTTGAACTGCTGTCAAAGCTAGATTAATTTCCAATTATTAGTGTAATTTGGATAGTGGCAAACCTGTGTTTTACCGGGAACATTTTAGCAAATATAGTGATATTGTTGCTTCAAATGAAAATGTCAATAATTTCTTACTTTTGTTTTAGTGGAAGATGATGAGGAAGAGGAAGAGGAAGAAGCAAAAGGCAAAATGCCTAAATTTAATGAAATAATCATACCTGGTAAGTTTGATAGATTTATTTTTCAATAAACTGAGGAGATTTATTTCTAATTAAATAAACTGAGGAAACATTGCTGCCACCAACAAGAAATCTAAAATACCACTCCATCTGTTCCTATTTAATTTAACTTTTAAAAAAATCTATTTCATGTAGTACTGCTGGCCTGTATTTAAAAGTGAACAATTAATCATGGAATCATTTAGGTTGGAAAAGACCACTAAGAGCATCAAGTCAAACCATTAACCCAGCACTTCAAAGTCTACCACTAAACTATGTCCTTAAGTGCCATATCTCCATATCTCTTAAATACCTCCAGGGATGGTGATCCAATCACTCTTCCAGACAGCCTGTTCCTATGCTTGATCACCTTTTTGTTGAAGAAGTTTTCTTAACTAAAAGGAAGGGTTTGGTTCAGTTTCTGGGTCGTTTGTGAAAATGCCATCAACTGTGGTTGTGGTTTTTTGTGAAAATGCCATCAACTGTTGGCTGATAACAACATTAGTGGCTGTCTTGTTGTGATTACAGCAGCTTAATGGAATAAACCAGTAATGCCTTGGTTATGCTGGGAGTTAAAAGAGTGGTTTTCATCTATGTGGAAATTGCTTTATCCTGCTGGTTTTGCTTGATTCCTTTGGAAATTTTGTATATACTCAAACAACATGTTCTTCTTCACAGAATTTGTTTTTTCTTTGACTGCATCTGATGAATTCCTTATAAACAGAGCAATAAATCTGCCAGAGATTGAAGTTGTTGGAACTCATTATACTGAGAAACATTTCCTGCAAAGTCTGAAACACTTCCGCAAGTTAAATACTGATGATAAGACCGTTCTCAACTATTTTGATGAACTTGAAATACATCCTCAGTTTATTGGTATGAATAAGAAAATTAGTAGATATAACATGAATAAAAAATGTTTTTTCTTACAAATTCAACCCTTGCAAAATAATTGAAGGTTAAGTGTCCATATATAAATATTATTTTTATTAACATTGCGAAATACATATACAGCAAGCATTTAAGTAAATACCTACATGAAATGTTCTTTTATGGTTAGCCTGTTTCTAAAATTTGGGGTGTTCATTTTTGTAAGGTTAATTGTTAAAATAATTTTTTATCTTAGGTTACAGATCTCTGCACTAACATCCTTTCAGATACATGTAAGAGTATATTTTCATGGACATAAACATTATGATTCCTCATATTTTTTTCTTTAGACTTATCCGAAGATGCTATTGTTGTCCACAAATATTGGACTCATTACCTGGTGGGGAACAAACTGATAACTACACCCTGAAGAGAGGCATTGATTGTTTATTTCAGAGTTGTGCTAACCTCTGTGGTTGGTGCTACTCCACAAATCAAGCACCCCAACTATCAAAACTTTTCACTATTTACACATTTTACCAAACAAAAGATTAGTGTTTATTGACTAAATATTACATAGTTCTCTTATTAATTAGTGTTATAAATATGGTGACCCAAATCGTAATTAAGAAAAAAAATCAAATTTATTTTCTCGTTACTGCGAGCAAAAATATAGAAAAACAACAAAACCACAGGTAAAACAAAGCCACACTAAAACAAATCCACAATAAAACAAAGCCACAATAAAGAACAAATTCGATCGAATTGGGGATGTGAACGTAGCACCAGTCCGCACCATGTCGTCCTTCATTTGCCCCAAAATCCTGTTTTTAGGGTCCAGTTTTTATACTTTTTATTTTCCCTGAGGCAGGGTCCTCCTTTGTTCCATGTTCGGGTGATGGTATTCATGGGCCCCTTTTGGGTTCTGATTTCCTCCTGAGTGGACTTTAAGAAAGAATCATAATGGTGTCTGAGTGTTGGCTGCAAATCATATACAGGTTCTGAGTGGGGTTTCTCTGGCAGACAGGGGGAATGTCCATTGGAGAGTCAAATTGTCCCGGAGCTGATGGTCCAGCCATCAAACATGTTGGTTCAGCCGAAATCCCTCTTTTCAATTGCTGATAACTTCAGATCTTTCCTTCTCAGCTTTGTCTCTCCTTCCTGTGACTCTGACGATGCCTCCCTTTCTGCCTGTAATTCTCTTATTTGTTTAGCACAAATTAATACGCAGAGTTTATTTACAACAATTAGTATACAATCTTCTATTGCACAATTACTCTCTTGCTTCCCATGCTCAGTGTTTCTCTTCTTTTGGGTCAGTGGGTTTCTTGAGTAGGTGGTCCTTGAGACTGTGGTTGTGATTTTCTCACTGCTGACATTACCTTTTACACAGCTGGAGCTGATTTCAGCACAATTTCTGAGTTGACTCTTAGTTTCTTCCTTATCTTGGGCGTTCTACCAAATGTCCTTATGGCCTGTAAGTTCTGCACTCTTTGTGTCCACTATCAGTGGGACATCCCTTCTTCCTGAGCTTTGTTAATGGTCCATTGGTCTGAGATCATTGAGTCTTGTCCAGGCCTAAACCTTAACAAGGAAATTCTACCAACAACTAATTTGTTTTTCTAACACCTGGACATCATTTACAACTTGCTGTCTGTTTCATGGGTTAAAGCTGCCTTCTTGTTGATCAAGCTTGAAAGTATGCAAAGATGAAACATCAAAGAACATAATTTCTTAAGAACATTTTTATATTTTCCACATTTTGCAACACCATGACAATATGTGGGTAATCTGTAAATTAAGAAGCATTTAAGAAAATTGCTAGAAATTAAAAGTGGAAGGCTGGGACTGAATCTGTTTTGCACTGTACCTGTATGTGACAAAATTTGTCTTCCCTACATACTACCTAAAAAAAAAAAAATTGTGATCACTGAGAAATCTTGAGAAGATAACAATAATCTGATTATTCAATGCCAGACAGATGAGAGTGACAACATTCTAAAGAAAAGGTGGGGTTTTGTGAGGAGAGAAAAGAAAGAAGAAGGGTGAGACCTCTTCAACTAAAATCAAACTACTGATATTTGGAATATCTATTTGAGATGAATTATGAAAAGTTTATTGTTCAACCCCCTTTGCTATAACTGATTTTCCAGGTTTTTTACTTATTGTCAGTCATGCAGATTATTTTGAAAATAATAAGATACATGTGTTGATAGGAAGTGTAGTAGTGAGAAAAAATAGTGACAGTGTATTTTAGAATTGAAGAAATTTTACTGTGGAAAGTAAATGTATGAAATGGTAAATATTAAGGTCTGATGCCATCAATTGGTCATATTCTTAGCTTATACACTTCTAGATATGCAAGTAGAGGCACTGTTAAAGAATTTTGCCTAAAGATTATTCTTAAACTGTAGCCCATTCCAAATACAGAAACTCATTTGCCTAATGATTTTAATTATTACAGTATCACAACTGTCATGTCCCAGATGATTTTCACATTGAGTGTAGAGCATTGATTTTCATGTTCAAAGGAGCATCATTTTTAAATCCTGTTTGTCTCAGAACTGTCTCTTTACCCATGTTTACATTACTGGTTGTTAACCAGGGAAGTAGGCAGGTGTGTTGCTTCTGCTGTAAAATGGTAGGAACTGATTATAAAGATAAGCACTGGGGATCCTTCAGCTCAGTCAGCACTGTTATAAATGAGGTGAGCCAAATTGTAATTAAAAAAAAAAATTATTTTCGCATGACAGCGAGTATGGAAACGAATCAGAAAAAAATCACAGCCATGATAAAGACCAATTCGATCCCAGGAATCAAACGGGGTGAACGCGAGACAGGCCTCTGTCGCACCTTGCCTCCCCTTCATTCACAAAATCCCACCACCAAAGGTCCAGTTTTTATACATTTTAGTTCCCCTCGAGGCAGGTTTTCCTTTGTCCAGTTGTCCAAGTATTGATATTCATCGGCCTCCTTTTGGGATTCTGATTTTTCTGAGTGGGTTTTCAGGGGAAACAGAGATGTCCGAGTGACCATTGCAGACCATATACAGTCTCTCGGGCAGATGTTTTTATCGTTAGGCATACTTGCTGGCCCATTTCCAGAGGAGCCCCGTCCATTCATGTGCTGATCTCCTAAATCTTCGCTGATCTGCCCCCCTTCGTCTCGGAATCCTTCGGTGAATTGTTTTCTCTGCTTTTAAATAATTTTATTTTTCAGGCACAAATTAATACACGGAGGTTATTCACAACAACACCCCTCCATTCTAGTCAGTGCTCCAGATGGATTTTCAAATGTACAGAATTAAGTAGGAATGGATTTAATCAGGGATCCAACTGCTTTCTCAGTCATATTCTGAAGAAGGGGATAAAAATTATACTTGATTGTTAAATATTCAAAATAATAAAACTTTTCTTCCACCTTAAATTTAAAAAAATGGTAACATATGGCTTTATGTATAATTTTTATGATTATTATGTTTTCTGAGTCTGAAATATGATTAGTACAAAGGAGTGGGCTTCAAGACTTTGGAAACTCAACTTAGCTTTGATGACTCACTGTATGAAGAATACAAGTTGGTTATCTTGTGTCTCATTTGCAAATTGGGAATAGTGACAGCCATGTTAGATTGTATACAAAAAGGCATGTTAAAGTTACAGCAACAATTTCCTTTGAAGACCTTAATTTATGAACTCCTTCCCCAGTGACTTTTCCTCTCAGCTAGCATCAGTGCTAACTTCATTTTTCATTTTAAAAGGCATTAGGTTTTGAGGGTAAAGGTAGTTAATTATGATTGCTGTAAAATATACATTGTGCTCTTCTATGGCCATCTAAGAAAAAAATGCAGTCTTTGAGACCTCGAATTCCACATTGATACCATTCTTAGCAATACTTTAAACTACAAAAGTGATTTTTCACTGTAATTTTCATATCCAGATGCAGCTAAAACTATAGAAATTATGGGCTGCTTGCCAGAGCAGATGTATTGCTTTAATTTGGAATACTTCAGGAATGTAATTCCTGATTTTTTAACAAAGAAGCTGTAAAATAAGTTTTAACACATAGAATTATATTAGTCCCCTCCTCAATTCATAATCAAAGTTTGGATTTGAGGCCCAAATTACAAACACTTTAACTCTTGGAAAAATGGTGTTAGTATTTGAGAGTCTAATTCTACCTGAATCAGTGATTAGAAAGAACTGGAAAAATGCTTTGCCAATGACTTTCAAAATAACTTCCTAAAGAACTGTGAAGCAGGGGCTACTGGATTCTCATCTAATTCTATATTTTAAATCTTGTTTTTTTTCTTCATCTGTGTGCTCTGTTTACCCATTTCTGTGCTTTCACACCCTCCATTTCATGCTCCTGAGCAAGCCCTTTACCTCAGTATTCTCTACCTCAAACGCTCACTTTTCCTTTTTTCTGTGTACCTTCCTCTACTGTTTCTGCCTCCTCACAATGAAGGCATACAGAAACTAGAGAGCCCTGGAGAAAGTCTTTGTTCTTCTGCATTTTTTCTTTTTCTTCTTTCTTGTCAAATTTAATGTGCAAGTCACTTCCAGCAATTAAAAGGGGAGGAGGAATAAAATGGAAGAGAAGTTCTTGTTCAATCTTTATGTTCCCACATGAAGCTACAAATTTGCTTTGTAAATATAACACAGAAAGAGATAGACTAGAGAAAGGTCTGTGTATTTGTAAATCTGTATGAGTGAAAACAGTGGAGTTTGTGCCACATCCCGACAACCTATTGTCTAGCATTCAGCAGGGAGGGAAGGACAAAACTGATGGGTTTGTGCATCTGGATAAGTTGACATAAGATTGGTGTCAGGAACTTCTCTGAGAGTTGGTAGTTGACCTCTTTGAGGTTTCAAAACCTGGGCAAGATGTAACCGTTAAACAATAGTTGCAAAATTTATTTTAGTATGTTTCTTCTTTATATCATCTTAATAGGCAAACTCTTTTAGCTGAAACTGGTAAAGAAAATCAGAAAATCTTAGAAAATTTCGTCTATATAACAAAAATTGATGTTTATAAGTAATTGAAAACAACATCTTTTACTTGAAAATTCAAACATGAACACCATTTATTTTTAGATCTTGCATAGTAATTGATAATAGTTGCCAGAAGCCTTGAAATGGTTCTCTCTTGTATTGTTTAAAAGATATAGCTGTATATGAAGATTTTGAGAACAGCCTTACTGTATCAAAGATCATCAAAGATATTGGAGAACCTCGGAATTATGGTTTGACAGATGAAGAAAAGGAGGCTTTGGAACGCCAAGCAGCTGAGGAACGCATTGTCAAAGAAGCTCAAGAAAAAGCTGAACAAGAGCATAGAGAAGCTAAGGAAAGAGAAGAAAGAATGGCAAGATGGGAAGAGTGGGTAGGTTAATATATATTTTTGGGAAAAGATTATTATTTATGTGTTTTAGATGGCTTCAAGTAATCTGTTATCTAAATACACTTGGGAAGTGTAGCATAAATTCTCTAATTCCTTAAAACCTACTTTAGGTCTGGGTTAGGCTAACTTCACAGTGCATTTTGAAGCCCATCTTACAGAATATAGTGTCATTTTTATTACTAACATAGCATTTTTTTTGCATTTTGCTATCAGCATGTCTTTAAAATATTTTCATTGTAATCTTGTTGATGCTGTGCTCTGGCTCTTCTATCTCAGCGTTTATAAACATCTACTACAATCAATGGAGATTTTCCTTGCCAAGTCTAATAGGACTTTTACATTTTGATCAGTTTACTACTAAGCACCTTAGTCTTAATTACCAAACTAGATTTTTGACTCAACACCGACCCAATATTCCAGCCTACATTGCAGAAAAGTGTCTGAGCATGCGAGAACACGTGTTGAGAGCTGAGTACTCTGCTCAATAAGGACTCCCTGATGCAGTCTAAAGGATGGTTTTTGTTTGCTAATAATCTAATAAATACTTAGTATTTAGGCTATCTGACCCCAGAAGACTTGCATGTGATGTTTTTTCCTTATTTACTTGTCACATCCAAAGACATTTTAGTTAAAGGACCTGAAATGTATACTGTAAGAATGTTCCTGTTCACACCCAAAGTCAGGTCGTTTCGCCAGAAGGCAAGTCTGTTGTCTTCTTTTAGAGCTATTTAAAAACAATCTGACCATTCCACAGAGAAGTCCTTTTCTTATATTTGAATGCCCATACACAACTATTGGGTAATACTATGCTGAAATCACTGACTTTTAAAGAAGCATTTACATTCCTCTGATGCTGGATTGTAAATAAGGGTTTTTAATCTCTGATTATTTACAACTTCATTCAACATTAAACAGCATTTTGTCCCCTGTAAAATTCTTAAGGAAAGCTAACACATTTCAGCTAGATTCAATCCAAGCCATCTACCTTTAAAAGTGCAAACTGCATTAATCAAAGCTGAAGTAGGTATTAAATAAAAGGTTTATTTAAGGTTACCCTTTAAAATAGGCAGATGATCAGGAAATCTAAACAACTGTTCATTTGGCCTTGACACTGTTGATTAGCTGCTGTCTCTGAGTAGTGGCCAAAGAGCACTTGCAAGATTTATTCAATAGCACTCCTGGATTGAGTGAATAAGGTAAAAATTGGTTTCTCTCTTTTATCTGAGCATTGCTTTTGTGTTATGCCTTGAGTATAGAAAAGCAGTCTTCAGAGTATCTTCTGTTTGCTGTATCTATATATGACTCAGGCTACTGATGTATAGAATGAGTGAAGAGAGGACAACGAAAATGAGTTGGAGTAATCTCCTGGCTAAAGCTGCTGCAAATATGCTACTAAGTGGTATTGAATGGAAGGAAGAAAAGCTTGCAGCAGTTTTATTCCCTCATCCCTCTTACTTTTTGAGTGTAAAAATTGCATTTGATTTAACCTGAATTCAGAAATAAATTTAGCTGTTGCAAACAGATGTATTTCACTGTTGTTTTAGTCTATTTGACTGTCACGACCTTCAAAACCATCAATGAAATCAGAATAAAACAAACCAAGGAAACCAAAGAGAAAAAACCCCAACAGAATTAACAAATTAAAAACTTGGAAATCCAGGGCTCTCTTCAGAGTAAAAAAAACTCTTCTTTCCCTCCAGTTCAAAGAAGCCTCAAGAAATCACCTGCATTTGCAATAGCACTAATTTTTGAAGTGCTACAGTGTATCTCAACCATTTTGCCAAATACCTTATGGAAACAGGACCAATGGAAGACTTGAGAATAAACCTCCTTTTAGGTGTTAAAGAAGAAAAATAAAATCATTTTAGTTAGGAGATTATGTCAGTCCTTATTATGCTCAATTCTTTGTCCTCAGCGTGTTGTGTGCTCTAAATTTAGTAAGCAGTTAATATTTTTTCTTGTCAACTTGTTCTTTGAAGTTCTGTCAACAGCTTTTAACACTAATTTTTTCCCTCTAGGCCAGCACTGTTATTTAGCCAAATGCTATTTGATAGATGTTATAAGCATAATTATTTATTAATTTTTTTCTTTATTACTTGTAGAATAAACAGCAGGAGGAAGTGAAAAAACAGGAACTAGAGTTATTGGAGGCCCAGTCTGTTCCACTACGAAACTATTTAATGAAGAATGTCATGCCAACACTTATGCAAGGGATAAATGAATGTTGTAGGATCAGGCCAGATGATCCAGTCAATTTTCTGGTAAGGTGATTGTGTTTTGTTTTTAAAATGCTTTTGAATACTCATATAGACGCAAAGAATCTCTGTTAATGAAGGGCCTAAAATTTCCTCCCTACTTTTAGGATAGCAACTAATTAATGATTAGAATCTGCAGTGCTGGTGGACAGCAATTATAGTGAAAATTAAAACTCAGAAGCTATTCTTTATGGGATCAGTTGATACTGTGTATCAAGGGAAGTATACAGTGCAGTTAAACAGTAACAGGACAAAAATCACTACCAGAATCTGTTTCCCCTTGGTATGTGCACTCTGCACATCTTATGTACCCTGACAATTCTGCTGTGCCATAAAGGACTACAAGTTAAAGAACTTTTTTTACATTAGCCTTTCATTTCCATTAGATTGATTTGTGCCAAGGAACGTATTATGATATCTGATAGCTGGAGTTAGGTGCCTCAAGAGAGGGTCCACAAACAAGGAAATCCCTGGGCAAATATACTCTTACACTCCCCATCCCTCACAGGACATCCCTCATGGGGCCTTGAGCTCTGTGAGGGTCTGAGATCTGGTTGCCCTTTATTGGTTTGCTGTCTGTTACCAAGTTTGCTGAAGGGTCACCTCCACACCCTCTTAGGTCTGTTTCAGTGGGCTTTTGGTTGGTTCTGGTTGTTACAATAATGTGGTTGTTATGGTTCATATACCATGATCTATGGCCTGTCCACTCCAGCTATTAATTTTTAAGTAATGTTTAAGCGGCAGCTTTGTCTATTCTATTATTAATGTTCAGATTGTTAGTGCCAGGTTTCACTGTAATCCATCTTTGACTTAAAAACGTAACCATATGGTTCAGATAAAGTTCAACCTGCAGCCTAAAAATTCTAGCTACTTGTGCCTACTTTCAAATGATTTAAAATTTTTAACTCTTCAGAAAGCATGATATCACTCTCCCCCCTCCAGGCACAACTGAACACATTGTTGTAATGATAAATGCAAGCTCTTTGGTAATTCACTTCACAATACACACATAAATAAAGGAGGAAAATCCTGTAGGATGTTCATAGACTAATTCCAATTGCAAATGACCTCAGGATGTTATCCAGATCAACTTTTGGCTGCAAGCAGGGTCAGCATTGCATTCAGACAGGAATCCGGGTGCCGTAAAGTTATTGCTGTTCTGCCTGTACATCCTAAACAAGCTGTTTACAAGCTGATAACAGAGCATTTTATTAATCAAGCAAAAGCTTGAAATAAAAGCAATGGTGTTACAATCCCACTTCAGGCACTAAGGAATGTTTTCTTGGTTTAACCTTTTTGCCTATTGGTGAGTGACAACTACCTGTAGCTGTAGCAGCATGAGATCTTTCCCTAATAAGGGCAGAGCTCTTAAAGATCAGTATCAGCAAGTCCAGAAAACAGGTTCTAGACGTTTCCACGGAGTGACAAAAACTGTTTTAAATGACTCACTTCCTCCTCTTGCCCATGATAGAAACAGGGTGACTGCTATGAAGAGGGAGAGTGAGGTCGATGGTATTTTGGATAGTATTTGGGGGGAAGAGATAAGTGACATTTTAGGGCCATTAAATACATTCTGTAGTTTTGTTTAAAGCAATGTTATCTACTCTTTGCTATTTTGCATATAGTTCGAAGTTGGAGATGTAAAAGTAATTGTAATTTTGATACTCTTCTGTTTACAGGCTGAATATCTCTTCAAGAACAGTCCTGATATTGACTGGAATAAATGTTAAATCCTAGCAGCAATAGGAATTGAGAAACAAAAAGGGAGAAAATTCCTAATTCATTTTAGATAAAAATACTTAGTTTTTGATGTTATTTTTGTTTAGGCTTACTATGTAATATTAATTTTTAGTTCTTGTACTTTATTACTATTTTGTATTGGGCTTTAATACTCTTCTACAACATTTCCTTTTGCTGTATGCATTGATTAATACATTTACACATCTGTATATTATTTTCCTAATCCTTAGTAAATGTATGCAGCTAGCCTGAGAAAAATTTTATATAAAAAAACTTGTAAAAGTGTTTCTACTGAAAAAGGAAATAAATAGAAGCAGCAAGCTCTCTTATTTCTCCTCCCAGCTACCAAGAGGCAAAAAGCCACACAATACAGTCTTCTTGTGCTGCACTGAAGACTGACTAGTAAACGGTTTCCCAGCAAAGGTATATCATAAAACCTGTGTTTTACTTTGGTTTCAAGCACATGGCTGTAGAACTCATTTAATAATCTTCAGCATCCAACACTAGATACGTATTTTTTAGAGATTTTTGAAGAATCTAGGCTTTCCAGCACATGGATTTCCTTCTTAATTTTGTTGACTTCATCCAGCTGTCACAGGAACCTTATCTACACTGGCTGAGCTGAAACTGATTGAATACTTGGTGTAAAACAAATATGGAATTTTGTCAGAAGGCAAGGACAGTTTGTACAAAAGGAGGTGGCAAAAAAGTGGAAGATCTGAAAGAATAGTGATATAGAAGTATTTTACAGCTAGTTTGTCTGTAACTTTGAGTATTAGAATTTTAGATGTGTTAATGCTCAATGTTTTTATTCAGATATATTAGTGTTTTTATAGAGTATCTTATTTCATCTGTTTTCATAGTCACACAGACAAGTCAGGGATAGAATTCAGAACCATTATCTCCTACTCTAAAGGTACACATAGTTTTGTCCTATATGCTGTCAGCCCAAGTTACCATCTAACCAGTGAGGCAGTTGAAGATGAAATAATCGGTAGCTTTAGTCAATTTTTTAGTTTGAAAGTGCTATTTTTCAGAATAAAGATGAAACCTGGACACTTAGAAAGAGAGGGTAAACCAGGTTTTCTCTAGTTACTGTAATGCATTTGCTTTTCAAGAATAAAGTTTAGAACTCATCTATATAGAGCGTAACTTTTTTTTTTTTTTTTAATATTCTGGAAGTTTATGCAGACTACGCCAGGCAGATGTTTCAAAAACAATTCTTAGAAAATGACCCGTTTGCTTCGCGCAGGGCACGAATGCAGTGAGCCCGACACGTGTAGCCAAAGCCACCCACGGGGCTGGCTTTGAACGAGTCTCTACCGATCCCCGACCGGCGGTACAGCTCCCGGTAACTCTGGGCGCCGGGGCCAGCCCTGCCCGCCGGCCCCGCCCCGCTCGTCCCGCCCGGCCCCGCGCACGCGCCGCCCCGCGGCCGTTGGCGCTTTGTTTTCAAACCCGGCCGGCGCCGCTGCCGCCGCCGCCGCGACTACATTCCCCAGCGTGCTCCGCGGCCCCGGCTCCGCTTGCGCACGCGCGGCCGGGCGAGCGTGCGCACCATGCGGGGGTGTCCACCGCGCTGCGTCAGGCCCCCCCCGCCCCGGGACGTTGCTGTGGTAGCGTCCGGGCGCCATGTTAGAAGGCCGGAGGGGAAGAGGCGAGTGAAGCGGCGGCGGTAGCCGGGCCCGGCACAGCCGCTCCCTCCGCTCCCGGGGCCTGGCCCCTGCCCGTGCCATGGTCGCGGCTCCCGCCACTCCGCGGGACGAGTGACCGGTCCGCAGGCGGCAGTGGTGGGGGAAGAGGAAGAAGAGGAAGAAGGGGACGACGCGGCGGCGGTGGTGGCGGCGGCGGCGGCGGAGGAGGAGGAGGAGGGGCCGGAGAGACGATGCCGTTGTAAGTCCGGGAGCTCGCGGGGCGCGCTCGGGGCTCGCGTCGTGACGGCCCCGGCCCGGCGCTCCCCCCATGCCCGGGCCCTTTCTGCCGGGGCGCGGGCCTTTCTGCCCTCGCGGTCCCCTCGGCCCGGGCGCTTCCGCTGCCGCAGTGTGCGGCCCTGGCGCCGCTGCCCGCGTCGCCGGGAGCTCCACGCTGTCTTTCTCTCCCCCCCTCGCCATGAGCCCCGGAGCTGATGGTGATGTGGCTTTTGCGTTGTTGTCGCCGCCTTTGCGATCTCGCAGCGGCAACATGCGGGACGGGGCGGACGCGTGCGGCGACTTCCGCTCCCCGCTGCTGGGTCAGGGCTCACGAAGGGGCGAAACCCGCGTGTTTGTTCCTTCCTCGCCCTGGCCCCTAAGGGTAAAGCGCTTTTTCCTCCAAGAGCCCTGGCGAAGTCTCTCCCACTGTGACCACGCGGGCAGTTTTTCCCCGTTCCGGGGGCAGGAGACCCTGGGCCGCTGGTTCCAGTGGGCGCCCCGAGCCCGGCGCGCTGCCCTTGGAGCCCCCCGCTCCCGGCGGCTGCGGGCAGCGCCCCCGGCCGGCAGAGCGAGCTGCGGGCCTGCGTCCCCCCCGCCCGCCCCGGGAACACGGGGCGGTTGTGCAGTGGACGTGCCGTGCCATGACCCTGCCCGCAGTCAGGAATAGCGAAGTGTGATCTTATTCATCCCGGTTTGTTCGCTGATTTCTTTCACCCCACCCCTGGCAGTTTTTTTTTCGCTGCCCTTTTTTTTTTTTTTTCCATCGCTGACGTTTTTACGAATTCTGATTGAGACGACAAAACTTTCAGCTCCTCAGTTCTGAAGTTCATAATCTTAGTATTTTATTACGTTATACAAATCGAGGGGAATAGTGATGAGTAGGTGATTACGTGACTTTTCAGAATAAGGCACGTTTATATATTTTGTGCAGCTGGTCTCTTTCTTTGGGGTTATTTTGTTTGTGTGTTTTTTTTTCTTTTTCGTTGAAGGAGAAATATAAAGAATTTGTGTTTATACTCTGTAATTCTCACTGTTATAATTTGGGATTTTTCACTGTGGTTTTAAATATGTCAACTTTTAAGTGGAGAATAACCAAGTTTGTCTCTTGTGGTTGTCATTTCAGTCTAAAGTACTGCAAAGTTAGTCATGGGATAGATAACGTGATAGAAACTTATCTGAAAGGGTTTATGGCAGGGAAGGGACCAGTAGGTGAATGCAGGAGGGAAAATGGTTTAGCCAAGTAGGTTCTAATGCTTGTATAACGCAGCGTCAGTGTCCTTATCTATAAGTTTTGCACATGTTCATTATGGCAATGAAAACTTACCAGAAGTCAGCTTTGAAGTTGGCTAAGCTTTTCAGCCTCAGGAAAATGGGAGGGTGTTTATTCTGCTTGCTTTCATTCTTAGTTTATTGTGTTGTGACTACATAAATTCCAAAGGCTTAGTAACAGCATTTAAAAATTTGGGCTATTTTATGAGTTGTAATAATAGCCATCTTCAACTTTGAAAAGTTTGGAATGATTTGATTATTTCTCTTGGTGTAGGTGTCTATGATACTTTAACTAGAAACACTAAAATAACTACATAGTTACAATGGCACGAAGATGTTCCTATTTTCAGTATAAACATTACTTGACAACTTAAATAGTACAGGAGATTTATTGTAGTTATCAAAAATGAAGCCTTTTCAGTTTATACGTTTGTTCTGTCATTTATATTTTTGACATTGTTGACTTGGTATCATCCATTCAAGACTTGAAAGTGAGTATTATAGTGCCAGTAAGTAGAAATGCTGGCAATGCTAATTTTTGAGTTTGTGAAGTGATGCCTCTGATTTTAGAGGAAAGAAGCAGCTTGGGAAGATTTTTTTCTCTATAATTCTTTCCAGTTGGTTCTGTCTTCTGGATGATCATCTTTTTGAGCGATAGTGCAACAACCCTATGTTGCTGCCAAACTTTCATGGTGACAAACTATTTTGGGGTGGGTTTTTTTTTTTCCCTGGTTGGTTTGTTTGTTTGTTTTTGGTTTTTTGTTGTTTTTTTGGGTTTTTTGGCAGGCCTTGTCAAAGCTGTTTTCCCATACAACTGGAGATTGTCATTATTCTTTACTCGAAGATCTGGGTTCTCCAGAGCTGTACACCAGTGTTTATATTGCACTTGATAACAGTATAGTACAAAAGTAGAAAACCAAGCAAATTCTTTTTGCACATGCTACATCAGGAGTAAGACTGCTGATGCTGATATCTGGCATTTACAGATGCCTTTAGTAGTTTTTGAAATATTAAAATTTATCCTATGAATTTATGTGACTTTTTTGTTAAGATTCTCATGTGGGAAGCGCTAGCAGCTGTATAAGGAAGTCTTTAACAAAAAAGCCGATTGGAAACAAAGACGACTACTTCCCCTGACATAAAGATATATTTTAGTACACATTTAGGTACAGAATGTTCCTGTGCATTGTCTGAAACATAAGATGCCAGGGAAGAACGAGGCTCACTAAGCTGTTCATGTGTTTTGGTTGGTTCTGGGCCTTATGTAGAAAGGCTACTGACTCAGTGAAGCTGGAGCCATGTTTATGGGAGTGATGATTTTTCATGTAACCTGGGGCTTTCTAAGCCTCCAAATAGAGAAAACATGAAGCTGTTTCTTTGTAAGCTGCTGAATGTCTGTGTCTTCTGAATTCATGGAAAAATACTTTTGAAATGTCTTGTTTTATTCTGTAACCAGAAGTGGAAAAGTGCGTTGATTCCTATACATGAACATTTAAAAGTGCCATGAGATGTATACATTTTAAGTATTGTTAGTATTGCTAACTTCTATATTAGTTTTGGAATGTCATTAGGAATTATTATTTCCAGTGGACAGTCAAGGTGATTCTCACTTCTGAAGTAAGACTTTCCATTTTTTCTTTCACTGAACTTTGCTGTGGACATAGGCAAAGTCATTGTTTTCTTCACTTTTCATTAGGAACTGTCAGTTACATGCCAGAAGTACAGCACTGTGTATAAAATGGCTTGTGCTGATTGGGAATGGATAAGTGTCGTGTTTCTGAACAGTGAGAGTTGAGAATTTTATAGGCTGTTAGGAAAGGAAGTAAATTATTCTTAACTTTGCAAAGCAATGGACTGACTTTAGAAGAATAGTTGTCATAGCATAAAGTGATAGCTTTCTTAATTGAGAAGCAATTAATATAAAAATTTTGCTGAGGATTAATTTGTTAGATGGCAAGGATATGTGGTTTTGCAATAGCTTTCAGTCTTCCAGTATCACTCTAAAGAAGGACTGAGTTTATACCTGTTAATATGAAGGTACTGCACAGAACTTGGAAACCCAGTTATTTTGGGCTCAGCTGATTTCACTACTGGGACAAATTAATCTCTTAACAGTGAAACGCTTTGTGGGATTTCTACTTCTTAGTTTATGGCCCCTGTTATCTTTTGGTTCAGCCTTATGGAATTTCTTAAATTGCTCTTGAGTTGTCTCCCTCATAGCAATAAAAATAATTTTTGGTTCAACTGCTGCTTGTGCAGTTCATTAGCACTTTGTTTTCTTTAAACCTGAGAAACTTCTTTTTCAACTGTGTTAGTAAGTCTACTGTGGATGGGGTTTCGTTTGCACATGCTGCATTCCCTATTCTGTGTGAACAGAAGAGCCAGAGAGCTCAGGAAGGTGTCCAGAGTTAGCAGAATGTGTATTAATGGCCTTCCTTTTGCCACAGGTGAGCCTCTTCTGTAGCCCTCTTGCCTGCTGTTGCTCCAATACATGTGGTCAAATCATTTTTGTGTATCTTGAACACCTCATACTGGCAGTTGAAGACTTAATTCATGGCCTGAATGGTCCAGTGATACTCTGCTAGATTTTGAAACTATTGTTCAGGAGGGACAGCTGTATTGTCTTAACCATTTAAAACATACGTTCCCAGTAACTGATCGGCACAGATTTCATTGGTGTTTCCTGCCTAGATATTGGAAACTTTGTGTGAAGTGATAACGTTAGTGTTAAGCTGGAATCTTCAATCTAAATTGCCAGTCACTCCTTGCTGAAGGACATAAAAAGAAGCAAAACCCCTCAACTGAGTTTCTCTGGATCTGCACACTGTGGAGCTTGAGCTCCTGCTGGTTAACCAGATGGTGTGATGACCAGTATTGTTACAGGAATCTGACTTGGGTGTCTTACGTCAGCAAATAAGAAGGAATAAATTTTGCTGAGGTAATCAGCAGAGGCAAGTGGAGAAGTGAGGATAATCATTGAGAACCCTTAAGTTGTATGTTTTGTCTTTGTATCTGGATGAGTTTGAAACTTAGGGGGATTTAAAACGTTATGATTTGTTCAGTATTATGCTATGTATTTTTAATATTTCACTTGTTAGTATTGTCTCTTATTTTTGTGAAGTTTCCCAGATTTCAGGGGCATGATGTTTAGATAGTATGGTGCTGACGGGAACTATATTTTGTTTGTGATAAAAATGTAAAACCTTAACACAAATAGCACTAAAAATAATACTATTGGAATGGACATGGAATACTGGGAGAGAAGAGGAACAAGTGTTTAGAAAGAGAGGTTTTTGTGTGGGGGTAGGAGTCGGTTTAAATACAAAGCACATCTGAAAAAGTTCCTGATGGGATTGTTGATTTTTCTGAGAATGGAGAAAGGCTCTAATGTTGTAAAAGCAAACAATAGCACGGAACTTGGAATTCGTATCCAAGTCTTAGTTATATATGGGACAATGTTACACAGGTGTAGCTGTATTTGCTCTGTGTTCTGTTCAAATGGATGTGTTCAGGCTATCACCTGATCTTCAAAAGATGCATTGTAATCCCTCCTCTACTTTAGAATATTTAGTCATTTCCATGTAAAGGAGTTTAGAGGTGTATGCTCTGGAAACTGTAAAGCTTCTTAAAAGCTTTATTTGGTTTTTTTTCCTTCCACTTCTGCACTGTGTTTAAATTGGGTTGTAGCAGTTACCATATAGCCAATGTCTGTTCTCTCAGTTACTGGTTACAGTAAAAAGATACTGCTTACCAAAACTTCAGGTTCTGAGGAAGAAGTTGTTTGGCTGCACAGCCTTCAGCTTAGCACAGACTAGAGCTTTGTGTCTGTGGTCTTATATGGGGAAAAAGGACATGTGCAATTCTTACTGATTAAATTAATGTTTGAATACGAAATATTGAATCATAACACTGTAGAATAAATCCACTGTAGCTGTTGCCCAATTTGCACATGGTTAATTGTCAGTATATATTCTTCAAAAATTCAGGTTAAACCAGAGCTTCAGCAATAGCATGTTAAATTTAACTCTACATGATTTTCTGTAACTTTATTTTATATTTGTGCAATTGGCAGATAGCTCACGGTCATCTCAGAGTGATAAGATGATCAATACGTTTGTATGTGGTTGACAAGAAACAAATCCAAAAGCCTCAAAGTGTATCTTAATTTTCTTTGTGAGCTTAAAAAAAAAGCTTAGGGTATTTTTTTAAATTATTTTTTAATTTGTGGGGGTTTAAATTTTTTATTTTATTTTTTAAAATTTCTTTTTATTAAAAACACTAAAACAACAACAAAAAAAACCAAACAAACAACCAAAAAAAGCCCACAACCCTACCAGTCCTAAACATACTTTCAGGATTTCAGCCGTGTCACACCCAAATATGATCTGCCAAATATGTCCCTGTTGTTGTCAAGAGTGAGTAGCTGAGACAGAACTTCCAGTTGCTGTTTAATCCTCTGTTTTTGGTTAATGTTTAACTTCAGTGAGTACCAGATGTGGCATACCTTCAAGGTATTGACTCCCCAACAAGGCCATTCTCTAATCTGTTTGGCTAGAAGGGTAGCACTGATAATTCCCTGGCTTTTCGCTTTTCTCTTTGAATAAATTTGGTAGTTTAAGCTCTTCTTGGGGCATGTCACAAGTAAAACGTGGAATGTCCATATGCTCATATGTGATTAAGAGGGGAGATATTGGAGTGTTAGTATGATCTTCGTGGTTTCAGACAAAAAGTAGAAGTCTAGGGGCATTTATCATTAGCATTTTCTGGCTAAAATATAATGTGTAAATACAGCATTGAAGTTGGGCTGATGGGCACCTAAAGTTTATTTCTTTGAGATAATTTACTGTTACTTCAAAAGGCAGGTAGCAAATGCCTTATCTGGTGTTTCTTGGTTTTATGGGAGATACGAGGCAGGGAGAGGATATACCTTTACTTGTTTGTTTATATTAACTTTCATGCTGCCTTTTAAATGGATAGATGAACAGAATAAGGTACTTTATTCTGTCCTTCATTAAGTTTAACAAACATTCTTGACGTACCATTTTTTCTTTAATTTTCCAAAGGAATTTTTTTCATGTTCTTTGTTGTGCTACAGAAACCTTAGACTAGAGTTAACTTAGCAGGTATAAATGGCAGAGCTTCAATTTAAATATTTTTATCTGGAAATAACCTATTTCTCTTCATTGTTAATATGTTAACTGTCTTCTGCAGCTGTAGAATCTTGAAGGCAGCTGTGCTGAGAATTGTTACACACTAACCCAGTGAAAGGGTACACTAACTCCTCAGTGCTCAAGAAGAGGTGAAACGCTTGTGCTGGGGAGGTCCTGTGCACCCTTCTTTCATTATTATAAAAGTAAATGTAAGAACTGTAGCTGGCTTTGTGAAACGACTCCCAAAGATGTATGTCTGGTGATCGATTTAATTGGTCATTTGAAGCTGTAGTTTTAGTGAGCAGGGTTTTTTTGTGCCCTGTGGCCGTGCTGTGGTAGTCGGGTAGGGGTTGGAGGTGCACTGGTTGAAGTCATTGTAGTGTGGTGGTTTGAAGGCAGAGCAGCACATTGCACTGCCAGGGCTGCGGGTGAACGAGACCAGGGAAGAGATCTGATGTTTGCCTGGGGTTTGTGCTCTGTAATTTTATAGACAACGTCAAGGATTATGTTTAAGTTGTTAGTTCTTGAATTTGTGAATCGTGGCCCTTACAAGTAGAGGGAATACAGAGGCCTCTGTCAGCATTGGTGTCTTGAGGAATTAGCTCAGCAGAATCAGGTTTTGAGTGACAGAGTCTTTTTTGAAATCTAGTAGCAGCATCTGCCAGGCTGTGTTTTGCCAGCCCTTTTAATCAAGGCTAATATCTGTTGAATTGGATTAATTTTCTTGCTATGAATTTTCTTGAATGGGTGAAAATTACAGTTAGACCATCAGGAAATTGTTACACAAAGCTAAAATACTGATTGTTTTGTATTACTACTTTAAAAAACTGCAAAAGTAAACTGAAAAATCTTAAATTAAAAACTATATTTTTTTTTCAAATTTGCAGTTGGCAAAAGGGAAGAAAATGTAGTTCAGACAACTTGCTTTGTAGTGTAAGTTAAAATAATCGAAGGATGTTTATGTACTGACACTTTTTGTTTTCTGGCTTCTTTTTTTAGAGTCAGTTAAATGGCTGAAGCTACAACTTGTGTCCACATTCCTAAAGGGTTTTTTTTTAAGAGAAGAAAAAAAGTTTTAGGGGCGTCCTTTGTCCTTAATTTGAATTACTGTTTTATGTAATTCATCTGAACAGCTTTTTTTAAAAAGTTTTTGTTGACACCTGAAGTCCTAAGATCTGTATGATTTATTCAACTGCTACCAGATTCTTCATTAGTTGATTAAAACCTCAGAGCTAAAGGAAACAGTATAAAATAATTTTCCCAGATACTGCCCAAGTCCCCACAGTTACTTGAAGAGTTTTTTTTAATGTACACTTTTTAATATATTTTTCCTGATGTGCCCNTTTTTTTTTTTTTTTGCTGGTGAGGGTCAGGTGCTCAAGCTTGCATTGTGACTAAATTCTTGATTGCAAACAAATTATAGTGCTTAGGATTGTTATAAAATGGGTTTAACTTGTGGAAAACTGTGTCATGTTTTGTGGGTTCTTGTCGATTTTCAATTTAGGTGTTCTTTTTTTAGTAGTCTTTATGAAAAAGAGGAATGAAATCTTGAAGATGACCATGATAAATAGTGGAAGTCAAATTGAAGTAACGTTGTAGTTTTTCCACATGTATAGGTTGTTAGCCTTATGAAAATATTTCTCATTTTGTATGATAGAAATAGTGTATAATAGGTATAAACATGCAGGACTGATACTACAGCAGTGCAACAAGGACTGTTAAGCCTGCCACGAGTGGGACTTACACTTTTGCAATCAGCTTGAGGGTTCTCCACTTTAGGCTTTATGAAAGTAAAGGAGCCCAAACTAATAAAGCTTTTGCCCCAGTAGAATGAAAAAAAAGGGGGAAAAATTTAATGCATATTAAGAGTTGATTAAAAGTGATTCTGTTGGTGTCCTTAATAGGACAGATTTAACATAGTGGTTTGGGATGAAAATGCTAACACTAGGCATTACTTTTTTTTTTTCCTTAGTATATATCTCTTGTCTGCTGCTCTGAGAAAAAATGAATAAATTTTTTTTGGTCTGTTCCTGTCAGTAACTTTATCTAATTGCCTTTATTAGTCCCGTTACAACCCAGGGATCACAAACACAGCAACTACAGAAGCATTATGGCATTACCTCGCCTATCAGTTTAGCTGCCCCCAAGGAGTTTGACTGCATGCTTACCCAGAAATTAATCGAAACCCTAAAACCTTATGGTGTGTTTGAAGAGGAGGAAGAGCTGCAACGCAGGTGAGTGAATGCTCAGTTTTGTGTCCCGTCGTGAGGTCCATGTGTGACTGTTGAAGGCCAAGCGTGTTTGTGTTCTTTCGAATACTTTCTTAAAAGCCTAGTGGAATTGTAAGCTTAATTTTTCTCAGTTAAGTGTAATACCTCAAAACACAGAATGGAATTAAAATGGCCTTTAAATGTCAGAGGCTGGTTTGCGGTTTTTTCCCCCTTCATTACTATTTTATTGTAATGGACCTTATACTTTTTTTCCTTATTAAGCTTTCTAGAGATTTGTTTTCCTCTCAGTACTGCTTATCACTGTTCTTTTGATGCATGAGTTATATGAATTAAAGTTTTATTTTGAAAATGAGTTGAATTCATGTGTGCATGCTTTGCATGCTTTCATTTTTTTGGAGCTTAAATCTCGTGAATGTATCTAAGGGGCGAAAAATAGTGGGAATGTTGTAGGAGTAACTTTCTCTCAGTATATATGTATATATAATGAGATCTCTAATTAGATCTCTAACGTAACTTTAGTTGACTTACTGTATGATGGTAATCACAGTCTTTTAAAAAATTCTACTAGTTTTTGTCTAAGTTTGTAACCCATAATTCTGCTGTTTTATTAATAGGATTCTGATTTTGGGAAAACTAAATAACTTGGTAAAGGAATGGATACGGGAAATCAGTGAAAGCAAGGTATGGATGTATTTTACATGGAGTCACCAATATTGTGATCCTGAGAGTGCTGTAGGGAGATTATTCCAAAATACATTCCTGCCCTTAATGGGATGAAGCTTACATTTCGGGATCAAAACAAATACAATCCTTGTGTAGTTTCTTTTGTTTACAAGCAACATTCCTTCATAGCAGAACCTTGTCAAAGAAAGAAACTCATAGATGTAACTCGACTTTTTCTCGAAATTCATACATATAGTACTGTATTAATTAGAGCCTTAGATTATTTGTCTTTGTGAAACAGTGCTAGATCTTAAAATGTACTTCCTGCATCTTTGTGGTGTGTGGTCTTCTTCTTTATTGTTGGTCCTGTAATGTTACTTTTGTAGATTGGTGTGCTGACAGTGTTTTTGTCAGGTTGTAGTAATCCCTGCTCCCACACATCTTCTTTGAAATAGATTTGCATGATTATAGCTTTTTTTTTTTGGAAGAAACCTCAGGTTTTTAATCTGTTTTGCTTTGTGTGTATTTGGGATCGTATGTTTTCCGTACACTTTCCTTATGCAATGGGAATTTATATATGAACAAGATTATGGGCAGGGACAGCCCTGCTACATGTGTCTTGATCCTTGAAAACAAAATAGTGAGAACATCATGACCGGTGTAAGATTGAAACCTGCTAAAGTTAATCTCATGTACATTGCAAAATAGAAGTTTTGATTTATTTTGTCTTTTGCTGTGTAAACAAAACAAACATTCACGTAGGGTTTCAGACTGTAGCATTGCATGCTGTTATGAAAGGATAGCCCTCTTTGCCCACAGTACTGTGGATTTGACAGTTTTTTAAAGACCGTGAACTTTAGAAGATGTACCTAAACAATTTAAGCATAAAATAAATACCTTTCCCAAACCCAAATTTTTATTTAAAGGCTGTGGTACAAGTGTCTCTGAAAGTAATGTAATAAACACTGATGCAGTAGACTGTGTTTTGTATGGCTCTAAACTGGAATCCATCACCTATTTCTGTGTTTAAAATGCCTGAGTGGTAAGCAAAATATGTTTGATCTCTGTAACATTATAAAGCTGTTGCACCTGAAGTGTAGAATTGGTGCAACAATTATCAGGTTTGAGGGGGTAATGTGGAATGTAGTTAAAATGTTACAAATAATCCAGGTGGCAAGTGTATCTCAGTCTTTTCGGTAAATACTGTGATTAATTCGGTAGTTCAACAGCATAAAATTCATACAATATTTTTCCTGTTGTTTGAAAATGAATTGTGTTGTTATAAGTTGTTAAGGTAAAATAACCTTTTTTTTTTGCTCCATTTAGAATCTTCCGCAATCAGTAATAGAAAATGTCGGAGGAAAAATTTTTACATTTGGATCATATAGATTAGGGGTCCATACAAAAGGTAACACTTCCTTTTGTGGTAAAACTTCCTGTGTTTGAGCTAATGATTGAGCTTGCTGTATTTTGAGGTGGTGTTAGCTAAATATATTCCTATATTATGTTTTCATCATGGATTGAGAAACAGACAAAAAAGTTAAAAATTATTTAAAGATAGAGGAAGTTGTATGCTTAAATTTTCATGTTTTTTTCTCTGAAAATTAAGTGTTCCACAATTGAAGCAAGAGTATATGTATGTGTTTTCTATGTTTAATGGTCATAAATTTTTTTCATTTGGTTTGACTTAGTATTAAAAAAACCCAAACCATTCCACATGATGAGAAACTAAATTTGCCTGCTTAATTATTAATAAAAATATGTCTATTGCTGGCATTTCATGTGTGTGAAGTATTGAGTAATTTACTTCTGCAACTTAACGATTTCAGGTGCTGATATTGATGCCCTGTGTGTTGCACCAAGACATGTTGAAAGAAGTGATTTTTTCACATCATTTTATGAAAAGTTAAAACAACAAGAAGAAGTGAAAGATCTGAGGGTATGTGAAACACCTGATACAGCTTGCTGACTTGAGGATTAGGAAAATTCACCAGTGGAAGAGGTTGTGTTAAATAAGTAAATCTTTACTGTTAAGACTTGCAAAGGATTTTTTGTTAACCTGGAGCAAAGCGTTGAGATAAACAGAGGTTCTTCTGAGTTTTCTCTGCTGTCACTTAATAGAAACACTCAAAAATTAGGATGGCAGAATGATCTGCTAGCACATGTGTTAGTATGGCAAAATTTCTGCTTACTCACTAGAAGTAGGCAGATGCAAGTGTAAATGTTAGCTTGGCAGGCTTCAGGACTAAACTTGTTTGGTTTTAATGAAGGTTTTATGATGCTTTTTTTAATAACTTCATGCTTATATAAATGGTAATGGTGGTTGATATTAGCTCATATTTTATATTGGCTGTCAACTGTGCATTTGAAAAGGGAAGCTATATTTTTAGTGTGTCTTGTTACTAAATGCTTGTGCATGATTTTTAGCTGCTAAAGATGCAGATTTCCCTTGTAGCAGTGGAAGACCATACTAATGCAGTATTTGTTTGTTATACCTCACTGCCACGCCTCCTGAGTCAACTGGTGGGAGCTTTAATCTTGATATAGGCTCAGAGTAAATGTTCTCTGCTCCAGTGTTTTTGGTTTTTTTTTAGATGAAAGTAGTTGCTGACAAGTCTGCTTGGTTTAGTCCTGCTTTCATAAAATAAATGGAATTGTCTGCAGCATTCTTCCAATTTATGCATCCTATAGTTGGTAATGACCAGTGTAGTGCAAACGTCTGATGGTAACACTAAATGCACTGAAACAACTGTTTTCAATGCTTTATTATCTGAACACGTTTGATAATCTTTAAATTGACATGCTATATTTGAGTGGGTCCAGATTTTCAGATTTCCATTCAACTTTGCTGTAAACTTTAACTCCAGGTTAGTTGATTAGTTAGCTGATTTAGCAGCAAGGTATGTATGGTATTCAGCGTAGCTCTGCAGTGATGCGAATAACCTTTATGTCAGGGTGTCATAATACTTTTAAATCGTTTCAGCTAGTTTTAGGAGTTTGTACATCTCCATCTTTAGAGGAACATAGACTTTCTAAGTGGTTGCTTGAGTGAGTATGAGACACTTGTGAATTTGATTTCTGCTTAGAATCGATCCATCCTGCCAACCAATAATGTTAAGGTAACCTTAAGTAAGGTTTGAGCACAGATGGTAGTGTTGTCTCCTCCTCTTGGTAAGAACTGGAACACTCGGTTTATCCTCCAACAGTTCAAAGTATTTCTTATTTGGAGGTAGGCAGTGTTCTTTGATTTTACTAAAACAATGTGCTGCAGACTGCATTTAGTTAGGATGCTCTGTTCAGGAAAATGTGATTCCAGAGTAGATGTGAAATTCCATAGTTTCAACGTGATATTGTTCATCAAAACTCAGCATTATTGACCACATTTTAAAAACGTGCTCGACCTCTGGAGACTTGCAACTGCTTGAGGTGATGTCAGGCTTCATAGTTACACAGTCTTCTCCTCATTTCTTATACCAACTGTAGAAACAGAAATAATAGGCCTTTTAGAGCAAGAATCCCCATAGCTTGGACTTGGAATACTTAGAGATATTTGTAGGAGTAAAAGATGCTTGATCATGCCTTGTGTGAAGGGAGAAAGAGGGTTGGACCTTGAGGTAACACCATCAGAGCTGGTTGGTACTAGTTTGGATCATAACATGTAGACAGCTGCAGCACATAGTAGGTCAGTGCTTACTGCATAAATTCTCAATGGTTGAGAAAGACATTGCTGACAAAAATCAACCTGAAAACAGAAAAGCATTGATATAAATAGCATTCCATTATGATTGTCTAGACCTGGTAGCTATTGTTTATAAATGTTCTCTATACTGAAAATAAAATGCAACTTTTTTCCCTCCAGGCTGTTGAAGAAGCTTTTGTCCCAGTTATTAAACTTTGTTTTGATGGAATAGAGGTAAAGATCCTATTTTCATTTGTTTTGGTAGAATGTGGTTAAAACAAAGTTTTTAAGATCTTAATAAGTCATTGTTCATTAATAGGAATGCTATTAAAGTGACTCTCTGAAGTTCATACCTAAGATTTTGTCACCAGTCCTCAGCTGTGTAATTTAAAGTGGAGATTTAAGACTGAAACAAGAGTTTCTTGGTGGACTTAAAGCTGTCTGCAGAATTAGTTTACTGACCTGTAGAGTACCAGTATAGGCATTATTTAGCCTTAACACTTAATAGAAATTATATTTGTAAATAATGTGGCTTCAGAACTTTTTTGACTGCTAATGATTAACTGTCCAGACATGAAAAATGTGCTTCATTATCCTACATTATAGAAAGTTGTGGACTTTAACTAGTTCTCCAAAGTGTGCTGCTGAAGGCAAGCTGGGTATTGCTTTTGTCCTGATCTCATAATGTATCTGTAAACACGTGACCCAAACAATGGTTTTGGTGGCTGTAGCCTGATGGATCAGCTGTCTTGGAGCACACTGAATTTGCTTAATTTGATTTTTGCTAAGGAAACAGGAGTGGTGATTTCAGAAGATACTCTGTTTATTCTTCTCAGACTGTTACATAGTCAAACTGTCATCCTTTGGTGACAAGACAAAAACATATGAACTGTTTATACTCACAGTTAAAGAGACTTATAGTTGGATTATGTCAACCAGTAACTGGTGGGTCCAAGAAGGTTAGTTTACAGAGGGGAAGGAATTCCCATGCTAATCTGGCAAGTGACATGGTGTAGTATTGTACACGAGATTGGCAATTTCTCTCCCCGTGTGTGAATTTGTATCTGTTAGCCATTTTATACTGTCCATATGCAGTTGGGTATTAAGGAAGATATTTCTGGAGGATTTGTTTGCTGTTTACATAGCTTAGGTACTCATTCTAGATGTTGAAACTTGCCATAGCTGTCCTCTGCTCAGTTTGGCTTTTGTATGTTTTTTTTTTCTCCAGTCATTCAAGCTGGAGTTCTTGCCTTTTTAAAAAATGAAATTTGAAATGCAAGACCAAATAAAAAAAAAAAAGACTGTTTTCTCTAGAAGAAGTAACATCTTGTTCCAATATAGTAATTTATGATTGGCTTAGGTTTATTACTGAGACTTAACTCATGTCGCTAACAGTCCATGAGAGTTCTTTTTCTTATATTACAAGCACACTCCTTGTATATAGCAATGTTACTGTTTCTGATCATTTTTGTACCCAGCTGTGTCAGTATCAAAAGATTTTAATTTAATTTTCCTTTTGCTAACCCAGGCAAAACATGCCAGAAGGTAGAACTGAGGAAAAGGACTTTAGTTTTGTGGTGATCCTGTTATTAAAACTTTAAAAAATTCTGACAATAAGTTTTTACATGCCCATTTTATGTCCTTCTTTAAAATAAACAACCTTCTTCTTTTTTTTTTTTGTTCTTCCTGTAGAGTATTTCGTATTCGATTGCCAGCTACCTCTCCCCCAGTTACATAAGACAGACTGTTAATTTCTTTATTTGAAAATAAATGTCAGTGAGCTTTGAATCTTTAGAGGTGCTAGCCCTCCTAGAGATCAGAGCAAAATTTCAAGCTGAAGTTAATTTTGAACTTCTTTTACACTGAGAAGTAGTACTTTTGACTCAAGTAGGAACTTCTGTGTGTAATACAGACTGTTGATAAGATCAGCTGTTAAGGACTTCAAAATACAAAATGCACTGAATACTTTGGAAATACTTTTCTGTGGAGAAGAGCTTCATAGTTTAAAATGGATGAATGCAAAGTTTTAAGTACCTACAAAGAGTCTTTAAGGTGTCTTCAGCTTCACTTTATCTGAAATAATTTTAATGTAGCTAAACCAGTTTTGTTCTTGATGCAGTAGTGCTCGGTATTTCTTCGTCTTCTAGGTCAAGTGATAACCACTTTGGTTAAAACCCTCATTTGGTGAAGTGCCTTTGTTGCCTTGCAGACAGTCTGCTGATAAGCACTTGATATTCTCATCAACTGACTGATGGAAAGGCAAACTGACTTCTGCACTCAGCAGTGTCCTTGTGTGCGGGGCAATGTAAAAGTAACTCAGTCCTGAATAGTATTTTAGATGTTCATGGCCTAGAAAAACTGTTATGTTTAAGTATTGCAGAAGTAATAGCAAAGAAATTGGATGTAGTTTCAAAATGTATACACTTGCTCAGCAGCTTGCTGAATTTTCAGAATGTTTTCTGTAATCAGATATGTAGATTCTTCATAAATATTGGTCTTATGTAGAGTCAACTAGTTACATGTGTGCATTACAGGGGATGGGGAAAGTGTCCTCCTCGTTCTGTAATTCCCTGGTAATTTTCATGGAATTGTAGACTATGCTGGGTGGGAAGGGGCCCATCAGAATCATTGAAGTCTGACTCCTGGCACTGTATAGGACATCCTGAGAGTTACACCATGAGCCTGAGAGGGTTTTCCAAATGCTTCTTGAACTCTGTCAGGCTTGGGGCAGTCATCACTGACTTGGGGAGCCTGTTCCAGTGCCCAGCCACCCTCTGGGTGAAAAAAGCTTTCCCTGATACGTAGTGTAAGCCTCCCCTGGCTCACATTTATGCTGTTTCCTTGAGTCCTGTCACTGGTTATGAGAGTGAGGAGATCCCTACCTGCCCCTTTGTCGTCTTCAGCATCCTCGTGAGGGGCTGCAGTGAGGACTCCCCTTAGTCTTCTCTAGAATTTTTGAGAATATTTAGGTTAAAATCAGGATTTATGTTTTCATAGCGTGTTCCGATGTTGGTAGGATTTTGTATTCTGGCTTAGAAGCGATGCTTGTTCCCAAATTATTTTATTTACATTGGCAGTCAGCATAGTTTTTTTGTGTGTGCTGGTAGTATATTAATCTAGATGTGTATTTCATCCTCATGGAAAGGGGGCTGTAAGATAGATGAAGCATCTAAAAGTGTTTCTTTAAGTGTCTGTGAAGGATGTTAGTACAAAGAATCCCTTTAAAAAATACATACTAGCAAGACTACTATTAGTAAACTTGATGAAAATGTCTTACAGAATCCTACAGAAGAAAGAGCAGTTTTTTAATGTCTTACCTCTTTTTTTGTTCTTAAGATTGATATTTTGTTTGCAAGATTAGCACTGCAAACTATTCCTGAGGACTTAGATCTACGAGACGACAGCCTACTTAAAAATTTAGACATTAGATGCATACGAAGTCTTAATGGTATGTATATCCTGTTTTGTATATCAACTTGTCTAATCTTTAAATAACTATCCTAGGTTCTTAGATACAGTAGTTGTGGATTTGACTGAAAATACAGCAACTTCATATCTGGAAATAAAGTTATTGCCAGTTTTGTATATCTTTCTGGAGAGAAGCGTTGTTACTTGTTGGCAGACTGTTTATGATTTTTTCTCTTCTTTGGTTGGTATATGGTTCTAGAAATGAATGGGACTTACAAGACTTGTGTGGAGCATTACCTATTTCTGTAAATAAAGATGTGTGTTTGTTTTTTAATTTGTGTTTGCATAAACATACATGCAATTGCTTCAGTGATATATTGGAGACATCAAAATGATGTTGGTTTGAGGTCAGTTCTTTAGTAGCTTTACTAGCTTGTGTAACCCTTAACTTCTCTATAATACCTTTACTTAAAAAATGGTTATTTATGCAGGATGGTAGGGGCTTCAGCCTGGCTCCAGCTTGATGGGGAAGAGGAATGTGTTTGCATGAGGAGCACTGATTGTTGTTACAAGCTATAAACTTGATAATTTGAGATCATCACAGACACTTAAATTGTTTTGTGAAACTCCCATTTGTGTCATCTCTAGAATTTGTAGTTGCCTCTTAAAGTAGTCTTAGGTAAAACTATTTTCTTGCAAACAGCTCTCTGCAACTACTTAGTAATGATGAAGTACTACTTATTCTTTATTCTAAACCCCCTAAAATCAAGCAGTTAATATTGCCATCTATAAAATTACAGTCTGAAAATATGTCATCGAAGTGGCAGTACAGCTAGTATGTTTAAAAACTATTCTTTTTAGCTTGTTCTTAAAAATTCAAAGGTTTGACCTATGTCTGGCAGGCTTTCTGTAGGTTCATGAAGACTTATACTTTTAGTTTGCCCGCACATTCCATGATATACTGTGTGTATTCATATAACAGCAGAACTTGTTTATTTCTTCAACAGCTTATATAGTTCATTAATAACAAAAAAATCAAGTAGCAGTTCAAAACTGTAGTCATGCGCTCATGAATTAGCTACTTGAGTATTAGTAATTAGCTACTATGAGTTGCCATAAAACACTGAAAAAGAAAATACACACATGAAAATGTTAAGTTTTCTAATCCCAAACAAAAGTGATCAGAATATGAAATGAGTTTCCAGCATGCTTATCTAAAAAGTTAGGTAGTGTTGATGGTGGGGGAGGATAAGCAAGCAAAAAACTTTGTAAGCTGCAACTCTTAATTAATTATTTCTTTGCAGGTTGCCGGGTAACCGATGAAATTCTGCATCTAGTACCAAACATTGACAACTTCAGGTTAACACTGAGAGCTATCAAATTGTGGGCAAAACGTAAGCAGTTTTATTCCAAAATTTGTGAAGTTTTTCGCTACCTCTTCTGGTTACTGACATCTCTCTCCTTTTGTCTCTCTCCTTCTCGATCCACAGGCCACAACATCTATTCCAATATACTAGGTTTCCTTGGCGGTGTTTCCTGGGCTATGCTAGTAGCAAGAACTTGCCAGCTTTATCCAAATGCAATAGCATCAACTCTTGTACATAAATTTTTCTTGGTATTTTCTAAATGGTATGTTTTTTTTTGGTTTTGGTTTTTTTTTTGTTTTGGTTTTTTTTGGTTTTCTTTTTGGTTTTTTTTTGTTTGTTTTTAATTTAGATTAAACTAAAATAAAATTGTTTGTAGACACTAAATTTTAGTCCTGTTTTTATGGTACCATTTTCAGCTGTTACCAGATTAAGATAAGTTAGAAACATTGTTCTTGCAACCAGAAATTTCAGTTTAGTTTTTCAGTAAGTCATCCAACATGTCCTGTTTTTAAAGTATTCAAACCAAAACTGTGCAGTCCTTAATTAAAATTTTCTCAAGTATTTTTTGTAATTCAACAAAACTCTTCAGATAAAATACTTATATGATACAAAACAATAGCATATACCCCAATATTTAAAGTCTTTTAACATTCAGATACTGTGATAATGGATAGAGGAGGTGTGCCAGTATCTGGTTTAGGCACATAGTTTAAATACAATTTAAGAACCAATGGCAAAAATGTGGGTTTTAATCATGCCAGTGTGGAGTGATAGATGTTAGAGATTACATGCCATTTCATACTCTTGAGCTAGTTAGCTCAGAAAGATGGTTTGAATAACTCTGATGGGGAACATTCTAAGTAGATTTAGAACAAATGGGCCAAAAGTGAACTTTGCAGATTACAAATGAGTACTGTTTTTCTTGAAAGTCCATGTTTGGATACTTATATTCTTCATGAGACACTGGCAGACGTTAAGAATCATTTACCAAGGTGTTGCTTTACTCCAAGTATAGTGTCTTTTCTTCTTAATGTGAAGATAATTTGCACACTTCCACTGTCTTGCATTCTTAGGCCTTATAGCCTCCTTGAGGTATGTAGTGTTGAGTAATGTTTTGCCACACTAAGCTAATAGAGGGGTATTGGTTATAATCGCTGTTTTATATGTTTCTTGGACTTCTCTCCAGCTAGTACATGCATAGCATAGGAGCATAATGTACAAATTCCAAGAGATTAACTGACTTCTGCTCTTTATAGGAAGGTAACTTTTAATCAGGGGGTAAGATGACTTTAAGAACAAGTCTTACTTTTTAGTGTTTCATTCATCAAGGTTTCTTTCTCACTTGATTATAATTTTCTTTTAATACAAATGGTTTGTAATGATGCTATATGCTGTAATTGTGCTGGCTGTTTGTTCTGTAGTTTGTCCATGAAACAGCTAGCTTGAAGATGGGCCCAATGTCAATCTTCATAGAGGAATTTCTCTTTGATTGTTATATTTCAGGAAGAATTTAGAGGAGTTTAAATTAGTTATCTAAACCAGTGGTTATAAACCTTCAAGACTACAGAAAGTTCCTTGTTCTGATGCTCTGGAGAAGTTCAGCAATACAGCTTATTTAAACAACCCCAGTTAGACCAGCCTAGTTGTGAGGAAATGGTGCTTTATTTTGAGAGCAGATTTAGGAAGGATCACATTCAAAAGTATTGTTTGTGTAACATACGTGGTTATATCCAATAGTCTTATTCAGTGCTACAATCTTTTTGAACAGGGAATGGCCAAATCCAGTGCTATTGAAACAGCCAGAAGAATGCAATCTTAATTTGCCTGTATGGGACCCAAGGGTTAGTGTGTTATTTTTTCCCCTCTAAGTCACACTGTACCATAAATTTGGTTGCTTAAAAGATTCTAGGTGAACTTCATTATGGGTTTATTGAACTTAATGTTGTGGTGTTATATCTTCATAAGTAACCTCTAATTCTCCTGAGAATAGAACAAAGTTACCCTGATTTCCTGAGTTGACCGCTTGAAGCACACTTGCTAAAAATGTTATTTTTCTCCCAATTTTTGAAGTAAGTGATCTTAATAAAAATTCAATAGTTATATGTTTTAAAGTGATGCATTTGTGGAAAATTGCTAATCTTAAAATAGTTTGCTTATTATTTAAAGCCTGTTACTTTATTCAAGTATCTTGAATTCACTTCAGTACAAGTTACAGCTGGATAAGCTTGGTTCCATATAGTTGTAGTAAAGTGTCTTTTCATCTTGCACCAAAGAAGATCATAACTTGAAGTCTTTTAGTTGTTTTGTGTGTTATTTATAATACTTGATCTCCATTTTTGTAGCACTTACATTAAGGACGTTGGACATGATTGTCCTTCAGGCAGTCAGTGAAACAGCTTGCAGCAGATGCATGGCTTCCATTGTGAGCTTTCATAGGACATAATATGAGTGTGCTCAATGCTGTTTTGTCAATCATAGAACAGTTGATATTCAACTAATCTTTATTTTGATGAATAGTGTAAGCAACTGAGGTTGAGTTTTATTCCCTTTTGTACTTCAAATCTGTTTTTTCTGATTGACAAAAGTTCACATCTAAATATGTGAAACGGCTGAAAACATGTTCTTGAGTCTGTTATTCCTGAGATAAGAGGTTTGAGGTCAGTGTGTGACGGGAACTGTTGTAGCTAATCAAAGTGGGCTAAGATAATGGCAAGGGTTTATCTTTTATTTATCTTCTACGATATTGTTACCCTAATATTTTAATGTACTTTGCGTGTGTATGTTGTGTCCTTTCTTTTTTGTTACCCTGTCTACTGTTAAATAAAAGTACGTTAATGCAAGTGATGCTTCTGTCAGGTTGCATAGAGCCTCTTTTCTTAACATGGCTCTTAGTTTTCAGTAGTGTTACAGAAATAAAGACTAAAATACCTTTCGCAAGGTCCGAAGACAGTCATTCTGCAGAAGATGCTCATATGATGATGAGGTGTTCTTGGTTTCATGTGATCACAAATGAATTTCTATTAAAGAGGGAAATTGTTCTTTTTGGTTGGCGTTTCTGGACTTAGAAATGCCTGCAACTTGATCTTGATGTGCTGACAGGTTACAGCCCTCCCACATCACTGTCGTTCAGAAAGATGTCCTTTGTGAAAGCATTATTCTTGATTTCTAAACTTTCTCTGTACTCTTGGTCTGCAAACTAAGGTCTCTTAGAACTTAAGACTTGGTTGTAGTAAAGGGAGAAATCCAAATTTGTTAACTGATGTGTATGCTTGAAGAAAACTGATTGGCTGTTGTTATATGTAGGTAAACCCCAGTGATAGGTACCATCTTATGCCTATAATTACACCAGCATACCCACAGCAGAACTCTACGTACAATGTGTCCGTTTCCACACGGATGGTCATGGTTGAGGAATTTAAACAAGGTGAGTATTATCTTGCACTCTATATAGATTTTTTCAGACAGATTTAAATAGTTTCATTGCGGGCATGCTTTGGAAGGGGGAGGTGGGTGGATGTTAAAAAGCTTATTGACACAAGACTGTTTTAAGGGAGGTAAAACTTGGCCTGTTACGCTTAATATTGCCTAATTGCAAACTTAGTAGATCCTTTTACAGGTCTGTCCTTCACTCTTAGAAACTGAGGGTGATGAAAGAGAATGCCTGGTGCTCTGAAAATTAGAACTAATGGTATAATGACTTTATTTTAGTGGCTTAGATTGTGTCAAGTTACATGAAGGATTAGCAGTAGTAGTTCCACTTGATGCCTGTTTCTAGGCCTAATATAAGGCAATATAATCTCTTGAAGATGAGTCTTCTGGATTTATCCAAGTAATGTACTTGAATAATTGTACCAGATAAGAGGTTATCAAAGCAAGAAGTAGATTTGATGCAGGGAGTAACTACAAGTAGCTTTCTCAGACAGAGCAGTACCTTATTTCCTCACTGTTTCTTTGCCTTGTAAAATGCCTTGCACAAGAGGTGATTCAAATACTATAAGGAAAAAGATCTGTTGTCTTTGAACTGAACAGTTAGTGTGGCATATGCAAAAACTAAGTGGAGCTGTGTTACACTGCAGAGCAAAAATAATCAGTCTGATCAATTAACGTACATTTCTACACAGATAGAGTTTTTTAAATAGTATTACTTGTTTAACTAATGACCAATGAAAGTATGACTGAATTATAAATCTTGTTGATAAATTGCTGTGAATTTGAAGGGAGGAAATAATTTGTAATAGTTTTTGCTAAGTCAATAAACTGTCTTTACTCTGGATACTAAACTGTATTAAAAACAAAGTTTAAATTTATTTTTTTTTATAATTTAGGTCTTGCTATCACAGATGAAATTTTGCTGAGTAAGGCAGAGTGGTCCAAACTTTTTGAAGCTCCAAACTTCTTTCAGAAATACAAGTATGTATTTTATGGCATGGTAGAATATTTTAAGTTTATCAGTTGAACTACCTCATAATGCTCTGTAGCACAGGATCATAAATATACCTACATTAGATGTCCAAAAAGTGTTTTGTTAGGATTTTTCTATAGCGTGGGAGAGAGAATACGCTAGTGTCCTTTCTATTGGAAAGTGTATAATCTCCTCAGGTACTTTTTTGTGTCTTAAACTTGTATTTCAGAAACTAGTTAGTCCCTGACCAAATATTTAGAACATTACCAGTTAGCTCTAGAATTGGTATGCTACCAATAACATTGAAGAAGTTTCATCTGTTTTGACTAATAGAAATGTTCTTTAGTTCTGTCAGTAAGCATTCTAAAAATGGGTCTTCCAAGAAAAAAGATGTTAAAAGAACTTACTCTGAAGGTCAGTACTTACGATGAATAAGTACTTGAAACTCTGTTTTCTTATGTCAATATAGTCAGCAGTTTACCCTGATAATAAAAGATATTTTTGCAATTGTGTTGACTAACTACCAGTTGTACTAGTTATTACTAGGTCTTGTTTCTTTGAAGCTTAAGGCTCTTGCATCTTTATTAATTCACACCTAGCTTTTCTAATTTTGTTATGTCTCTGAGGGAAATACTGAAATTCATACTTCACACATTTAGGGTTTCTAGTAATATGCTTGTGGGGCAGAAGCTTGTTAAATGTATACGGACTTGCTGAAAGTTGTATTTTTATAATAAATATGGATTATTAAAATACGGACTACATCTTCTTTGCCCTCAGTTGAAATTTGAGACCCATTTTTCTTGAATCAAGATCAAATATATTTTACACTTGTTTGTGTTGGGTGGTTGGTTTTGTACTAATCTAAACAAGATTGAAATATACAGTTCCCCCATTAAAAGAGACTGATGACCTTCATAATGTGTCTGTGTTTTGTTTCTATACCTTTTGCATGATAAAAGCTTTAAACGATTTGGATGGCTTTTATGTTGTTCCTTGGAGTTTAAGATTGAAACCATTTAAAAGAACACTGTTAAATTATATTATTTTTTGAAGTAAAAAATGGGGCTGCAGACAAATCAGTTTCTGCTCAAGAGGTTACTAATAAGGTCCCTAGTACATTTTCTTTGTTTCTTTCAAAAGTAGAAAAAAATAGGAAGCATTTAGTGTAATTTGAAATAATCTCCATTTTAATGCAGATTTTTTTGTGTACCAGCTTAAGCAATTTTACAAGGGGTAGCAATAAAAGCTTCTCTTGCTCAACATTATATATCCAGGTTTTCTGTTTTGTGCAAAATGTGTTTGCTCTAATTTTGGGGTTTTTTAAGTGTGGAATGGTATTATGGAGCCTATTTTTACTTAAATTACCCAGGGCTTTGTCTGTTTTCCCTTGGTAGGTTAATTTTACAATTTTGGAAAAGTAGCCTTTACAAAGTAAATAATTATATGCAGTCATCTGTTTGCAGTAAATGTGGCTCTCTTGGTCATATCTCCATCTGAAACATAGATATTTTGAAATTCTTTTCCCCTCTTCACACTCTTCTCCTGTTTAAATTGTAGTTGCCTTGGCATGTTCTGCTGGAATTCATAGCAGTGTGTAAGGCTCTGCCAGATAAGAGAACATCTGGTCCTTGCTCTGAGACAAACATTTCTTTTAATCTCTGAAAGCATAGCTTCAGTAGTCTATCACTCTCAATAGCAATTAGTTGCTGAATATCTGTTGGTTATAAGCATTTTTGACTGGCTGTCTGTATTTAAAATAAACCTTGATGATGTGTGATTAAGGAAATCTAGGGCCTACTGCATACCTGCATAGTTAGCATCAGATTAGAAATTAGGAAAATTAGGAAATCGGCTTTTAGGCAGTTTTTTTTTTTTAACTTTTTAAATATCAGCAATTACTTGGAGATAGGGAGTTGCAACATGTACTATCTGCCCTTTGTATAGACTTAAATTTTTAGGAGGGGGAAAGCAACAACAAAGAACATGTAGATATGGTGTTTTACAGGGAAGTTACAAGAATTTCAAATGGATATGAGTTTGAAGTGTTGCACGAGAAATGAAATTGTTTTAGTTCAAGACCAAGAGAGCAGTGTTGTGAGAGAAATAGCTCTCTTTTAATGGGCTCTAGCGTATTCTTTTTATGTCATTAAAAGAGAGAATTCTGCTAAATAAGTCGAATATAAATACACCTTTTAAAAACGTGGTTGAAATTCTTGGCTTCATAGGGCTTCAAAGTACTGAATATAAATGTATCTATTTCCAGATAGGTAATAAAGAAAAATTGAAATTATGTTCAGGTATTGTCAGTTGGTGGTTTTTGTTTTGTTTTGTTTCCCCCCCCCAAAATTAATATGACTCTAATTTAAGTATTTTTTCAGAAATACTTGTGTTAATGATGTATTACAATTCCATACTATCTATATTATCTATATTAGGGTTCTTTTTATGAAAAGAATGCTGAAAGGAAGATAGTGAGAAATTTTCCACGCCCGCAAGCAAACAAAACCCCAAACTGATATACTTCAGAACAATACCCAGAATCTAAAAGTCACTATTGAGAGGGAGAAGCTTAACAGAAGACTAATTTTTCTTTATAACGAATTGATAGATACTTCTGAATTACACATGTCACAAAATTATGAATGAGGCACTGATAAAAAAACCTTGTCTTAGCAAAATTTAGCAGTGAGACCTTGGACTCTTAAAACTAAGGGTATCTTAATTTTTGGCGTAGGTTATTTAATTTTGTTGAAAATGGTAGCAGGAAATATCTAGAGAATAATTCCCTCTCAGCACTAATAGCTGGTAGATGGGTTAGGAGAAATTGGGTCCTTTCCTTTTTCTCAGCGACTACTATCTGAGCAAAAATAGTTAATTGTCAAAATAGTTATTTTTTTCAGAAATAAGGCTTAGGGCTTTTTTCTAGGTGCTTAACAGCTAGTTGAGGCTTTTAGACATAGCCAAGTTACTTTTTTTTTTAAATAGTTCTTCAGAATTTTGTTTCACAGGAATGCTTTTAACAAGTAACTGGAAAATCGGTTTCTTCAAATATTTGCGGGTTTGAAATGTCTTTTTCAATTCAGACATGGTTAAAATATCCAAAAGCTTAAACATTGTCGTGCCTACTGAATTAAACATTCTGCAAGTGTGCAATTGTGTATGTTGTAGAAATCTTACTGAAAGTGTAGTGCTCCTTAGAATAAACCAATATTAATAATTGTAATTTCTCATACAGAATTAAAGGACTCTTATTCTCTTTTTCTGTAATGTTTTCCTGTGAAGTAGTTAATACTGCCAAAATGCGAAATGAATAGGTTATTTTATCTCTGTATTGTTCAGAACAGGGAAGAAGTTTCTCCAGATTTCTCCCTTGTAGTTCTCTTGTTTCATTGACATTCTCTGACTGAAATCAGAGGATTGTAGCATGTGGCAGGATTTTGGCTCTTGCCACCTGAATATAAGTAGAGAAACATGTAGCTGCTAACTTGATCTGTTGATCTGGATTTGCTGAGTTGATTTGAAGGCCTCTGGCACCGGAGTACTCTGTACCATAGTTTTCCAGTGTCATTGCATTCCTCTCCATGAGCTATATGCTAGGGACTGGTCTCTTGTGTTACTATTGTTCTTTAAATCCTGCTGAAAAACTTCCTAAACATGCCATATCTGTATAGAGTAGTGCAGCACTGTATGACTTAGGATGTTAAAGACTTCCAGCTAAGCTTCTGAAAACATGCCTGTAAGCATGTGAGATTGCTTTAGCACCCTCATTAGGAACTCAAATTATAAGTAATCTTTTCCCATTCTGCTGTCCTTGGGCTTCTTTGTTTAAAATACTGTTCTTGTTTTGTATACTGTCTGTTTGAAATCTACTTACAGTGGGTATACACTGAATATCCTGGAAAATAATTGAGAGTTTAAGAATTATCATCACAGGGAAACATTCCTTATGAAATTTCAGATAAGTGTCTTCAGAGAATTCCAAAATGCAGATAGAAATTTTTTAAACCACATTTAATAGTGTTATTTTGGATTTTGAACAAATGTGTATTTACTAGCCACTCTTCTCACTATTCAGAAATAATGTTGCAACTAAGACAGCTGACATGTAAAGGTAGTTCTGAACAACTTTCCTCTTGATTTGTAGTCAGTTAAATCCCTGATTTCATGAGGTACTGAAATATTTCAACCAATGCTACTTTCCTAAACTTTTATTAAGGTTACTAGTATAACAGTGGAATTACAAATGGCTCTAAACTCCAAAATGTTTTGGAGTCTGTTAGTCATACACTTGGGACATAGCCCCTTTTTCTACTTAACAAAGCTTATTTAATGTAAGGTATATACTTAAGCTAATTGTATTTTACAATGTAGAGTTTACTGCAGAGTTTTAATATTAAGGTTTGAATGTCTAGTTTTAGAAATACATATAGAATAGCATATTGTCTTTATCTCCAAAGGCATTATATTGTACTTCTAGCAAGTGCACCGACAGAAAAACAGCGACTAGAATGGTGAGTAATCCTTCAGATTTAAAAAAAAGCAAAACGACCCCCCCATCAAAAAGCAAAAATAGCACCTCCCTTCCCCCGCACCATCAACCTTGGACACAAGGGAGTATCTAGTGTATCAGATGTCTTTGTAATGAATGAAAGTGGAGCTTCAGTGTTTCAAAATTGAACGGATAAAGATTGTAGAGTTCTGAAAAAAAACCAGTAAAAATAAAAAAACTGGGGAGTGAAGGCTGTTCCTTCAGTTTTTCCTTAACAGCAATCTCAGGCTCACTTTACAAATGTCTTGCGCACTTCTTTTAATGAACAGTGTGAGGAGGTATGTTTTCAGTCACTTGCAGTGCCGTTTCTCAAAACAAAATTTCCCCTTTCCCATGTTTCTGCCCTTCTATTAGTGAAATTTTAAGATTGGCAGGTATTGGGCATTTCTTCACCTCTAAAATTCATCATCTGAAGCCAAAAGAATGTTGGATAAATGTGTGGTGGTTCTTTCTGACCACCTTTTACTTGATGTGTAATGTCTTGTGTTTAATTCCATTTGTGAAATTAGGCTGCAGAGAGAGCTGCAGGGCATTCTTAAGCTTCCCTTGTCGGCTTTTGTAATGCCTTAACTGAAATTATTGATCTGAATTAATCTGATGTGCACTAACTTCATTAGTAGTCTCAAGTATTAATATAAGGAGAATGTTGAGGATTTTATCCTGATAAGTGATGTTAGGTAATTCTATTATTTCCTGTTAATGAGATCTTGCTAATAAATGACATTTATACAGGGTGGGCTTGGTGGAATCAAAAATCCGTATTCTAGTTGGAAACCTGGAGAAGAATGAATTCATTACACTGGCTCATGTGAATCCACAGTCATTCCCAGCACCCAAGGAGAATCCTGACAAGTAAGCATACCCATTTTCTTCATTTAGTAGGGAGAAACTAAATTAACTAAAATGCAATTTCATTAATAAATAAACAGACATTTTTATAGAATCCTCAAAGGATTAATTTTTAATGACAGCACGTAAAGGCAAACAAACAATGCTCAGCTCTTCTTAAGTACTATTTATGAAATTCGGTATGCTTTAATTCTGTATAAGAATGTCTCTAAATCAGAAAATAAGGGGAAGTGTATTTTTTGTGAATAACTGTATTAATTGCTTAATTTCCTGCCAACCTGTATAAGTTACTGCTACTTAGTTGATGCTCTTTTAATTGTGAGGTAGCCCTGAGAATCTGGGAGAACATCAGGCACTGTAGAACAGAGCTGTTGAGTAACTAAGTTAATTTAATGTTATAAAATTCAGCAGTTGGGATGAATATCATTGAAATCATAATGATTGTGGTTAGAATTTGTCAGGTTGTGGAAACAATTGAGAGAATATCAAGTGCTTCAGATTGTTGAGGATCTTAAATGTTTTTCGACTCCTTCCTCCCCCACTCAAAACAGTGATTGCAGGTGTGTGGGGACTGAAAACTCTTCTAAGACTTTATTTCAAGATAACATTGTAATTAATTTGTAAGGAATCATATTTTTGTGTGAAGTCTGAGAATGGGGAAGAAATTTGTCTTTACTGGGATATGTGAAAAGCCTTGTTAGCCTTGCACAGGGCCTTTTCCACACATTAACTGCTTCAAATACATTATCAGGCTACATTTTTTTTCTTAGAGGTTATATAATTGTTACATGCGTGTTCCGAGTAAAATTGGACAAAGCAGGCAGTACCTCCTCAGCACCATTTTAGTGGGTGGATATAGCTACAACTGCCTGCATAATCAGAGGCTCCAATTAGCTCTTATTTCAGAGGACTTGATGCAGGCAACACTTCAGCAAAGGTTGTCTTCCCAGTGTATACAAAGGACGTTCTTTCAGCATCCCACGTGAAGGGGAGCTGTCAGAGGGAGGGTTTTAACTGAAACCTGCAGTTGGTGGTCAGTTACAGCTAAGAAATTTGAGTGTTGAAGACACATTTAGGTTGCAAAATGGAAGTTGCTTAATTGGGTAGTAGATTTTAATTACTTTCAATCCCTTTATAGTTGCTATGGCTAGTTGAGAGCTAGTTGCTCTCATGCTGGTAGCTATGTAAGAAAATCTATACAGGAGCACAGTTGAATAGAGTAATCTGCTGATGATCTTAGTTTATTTCACTGGAGGTGGATGTGTAGTGTTTAATGACTTATGGTGAATGAAAAAGGAATATTAGTCATTTGCATTTCTATGTCCAGTTTCCTATTGCTACTGGAGCTAAAAAATACAACTGTTGTCCATTGCAGCAAATACTTTATTAAGCTATTTAATTCTGTCAGTATTACATGACTATTTTATATTAAATTTTCCAGGGAAGAATACCGTACAATGTGGGTGATTGGGTTGGTGTTTAAGAAAACTGAAAACTCTGAAAATTTAAGTGTTGATCTTACCTACGACATTCAGTCTTTTACAGACACAGGTGAGTTTTGCTTTCTAGATGTTCTGGTATTAATAAACTTGTTGAAGTTACTGACTTTGCTTTAAAATGTAGTCTTTATTCATAATGCTCATAATAATAATAGAATTGTGTCTACGGAGAGGGTTTCAGCTAAGGAGTTACAGGTTTTATTTAATGAAACACGTTTTCAATGAGTTTTAATGCTTCTAAACGCTTCAGACTAATCACTTTCAGTTTGTTCTCATTAAAAGTGATAAAAATTATTCGTACATCTTGCAGATCTCACTGAAAGTGTAGTGCATTATTTTGTAATCTTTATTAAACAGATGAATTAGTTATCATACACAAGCTAGCAAGCTTAACCTCAAAAATTTTGAGTATCGTTTAAATATTTTTGTTACTTGGTGAAACTAAATTTATCAGTGGATTAACAAAATGTCTTTTATTCCATGGTGTTTCATACTAAATAATGGATTCAATAACCTTTACTTTCATGTCCGACACTAAGTGGAAGAGAGCTTTTTGACTTTCTGATGTTTACTTTTTGATTCACAAATATAGTACACACATAGGAAATTTTGTAAGCAAAGAATTGGTAACAGCTGGGGAGTGTGACACCGGAGTGTCAGGAACAGTGGCTTTGACAGATTTATCTAATAAATTTAGAGTTTTTGTTTTTTTTTTTAACAAACAGCAGTTGAGGCTCAAGTATTCTGTGTTTTTACAGAGCTGAAGAAATAGGTTCAAGTGTTATCTAATGCAGCTGTGGTCTCTGAATTTCTAAGACTCACTCTGAGGAAGCAAGGGAATTGAACACCTTGACCCCCCTTCCACCTCACACCTGTGAATGCAATAAACATATAGGCATATTTATAAACCATGCCAAGGTTTCAAAGTTGTTTATTGTCATATATAGCTGCAGAGGGGCATCTCTTTCTTGAGAGTTGAAATATTTCTTGTAATTGTTAGTGATGAAGGAGAAACTATAGCACCTATAGGAACATTATTCTTATAATTGAGAAGGTAGAAAAGACAATACCTTGGCTACTTCTTTGAAGGAGTGAAGGAATTCAGAAGTTAGGGTTTCTCAGTTTTTTCATTGTTAATAAACAGATACTTCAGCAGTATACTTGTCAGAGAATTTTGGTATGAAAAGACTGAAAATTGCACTTATGATTTTTGATGTGATTTATTTTCACTGTATTTCTGAAGTTTGTCTAAATATATGGACTTGTAAGTGGAGTAGCATTTCATCAAGATCCTCACAAACTGTGATGCAGAGTTTTCGATTTGTCAATACTAGAAGTAATAATGTAGTAAACAATTTCTGTTTGTGTGTTGTGGGTTCTTTGGTAATCTGAAGTTAGTGTGGGTCGGTCTTCATTGTTTTTAATCCATCCTAAAGACTTTTTGTCCTGTCTTTTGGAATAGATCTTAAGATTTTATCAAAAGAAACTAACTATTTTTCAGGATGAAATTAAAGAAGAGCTTCCTTTTTAGTGGGAGCAAAGGGAGACATGAAGAGTGATCTAGGTTTTCCTTGTGTGGAAGCTTTAAGACCTAATGTCAGGAATATGGAATGCTTTAACTATGTCTGGTTTCATTGAGCATGGTTCTACCTTAGCTGTAACCTGTATGACTTTTTACAGAGAGGCTTTATGAGCTTCTTCAATACCAAGAAGTAGTGCAGTACTCGATTTGATACTCAGTATTCATTGAGCTCTTTGTGTGCCTCTCTCTTAACACCTTTTTAATTACCTATTCACAGCCTATTCAGTGAGATTCCTTAATGTTTGTAGAGTAGATAGTGAATAAGGGAGATACCTCTTGAGTTTTGTATTTAAGAGCTACAGAACCATATTTTATTCATACATCTGCCCCTGCTTTTGTTCAATGTTGTGGAGGCAGTCACTGTGAAAGAAGCTTTTCATTTTTTACCTGGTTTTACTTGAACCCGGAATCCTGGGTTCCAGTGCAGTTCTTGTACTAGCTCTTACTATGGTCACTTATCAGAAGCTGATGTTCTGAAGTGAAGAGAAATAACTCATTATACTAAACAAAATTAAAAGAAACAAAAAAGCCAATCAAACCACCAAAACAACTGTACAAAATTAAAAAAAAAACCAAACAAAAATGCCCAACAAAACAGAAAAAATCCAAATGTAAATTACTTTTGTATAAAAATGTAGTGGTGTGCAAGTTGCCAGAGCAATTTTAATACGTTAGGTGGCACATGAGCACTTAACTCTTGAATTAAACCCCAATTTTTGCAGGAGCTGCATAAATGAAATCGCCTGCAAAGAAAATAATTTTATGTAGGTGCTGTAATTCTTATGAAGAGTTCTTATTTCTATCCTTAGTCCCTTTGAGACGAAATCAAGAGTTTGCTTCAGCACTCTTACAGTTAAAACTTGTTAAAAATACAGAGAATGGTGTGGTTGGAAGACATTTTTCTTGAAAAACAGGTCACCTGTTTCCAAACCAATGTTGTGTTTGTACTATCAGTGCTGGCATGGCAGGCAGTTCCCTTTCTTCGTCCAGAACAAGGAAACATCATTCTTGTTCTTGAGGATAATAAGTGGTCTGAAATGCAAATTGTTTGTGCCTGGGCAAGTAAGGGGACTTTACAAAATGCTTCAGTATGTCTTAATGTTCTTCTAATTGTGTAGTTTATAGGCAAGCAATAAACAGCAAGATGTTTGAGATGGATATGAAGATTGCTGCAAGGCATGTGAAACGTAAGCAACTTCACCAACTGCTACCTAATCATGTGCTTCAGAAAAAGAAAAAGGTAAACTTCACTAATATTAGAGAGCAAAGAAAATGCCATTGCTCTCAAACTTTTGATGCTTTGTTTTACTAATTTAGGTTTACTTATATTTTTAGGTTTACTAATCAAAGAACTAAAATCACATTTTGAGATCTTAATTTTACCAGCAAGTCATCTCATTTGAGTGTGACAGTATTATTAGGTGCACTAAATATAATACTACATTTCTCAGAACATCAGCAATGTGGATAGTATCTTCTTGTCTGGCTGGATAGTTTACCTGTCGCCCTATGTGAGAATGGTACCATTAGTTTGTAATTAAGATGTTGCATTGGATTATTGTTTATTTTAGTGGTGCCAGGAAGAAGGGGTGGAACTTTGAATTGAAAAATTCAGTCTGATTCAAAATCTACTGCTTTCTATTAGCTTAATCTGAGAGCAATGAAGGTTTGCTTGGATTTTTTAATAGCTAGACCACTGGTACATATTCTGTTTTAGGAATAGGTGAATAACATGCTTTATTTCTATAGCTGTTTTGTATTGGATGACGTTTTAAGGACTAGGAAGTCTTTATTGACACCAAGTATAGATCTGTTTCAGAGAACAATGTAAATATCAAGTAATACATCTTTTTAAGTAATAATACTGTGTCAGAAAAGGGTTCTTCTCTACAGACTAAGTTCAAATCCTCTTTATATTCTTTTTATGTACATCAGTTGGTTTTGATGTACATCACTTACTTTAATGTTAATGAAAGTATTTCTAAGTCCACAAAACCAAAGAAATTTGAAATAAAGCTAAAAATAAAATCATTAAATACGGTAACAGTTTGTTTTTGAACATGATTGGGTCAGACAAGCTGTACTGGAGTTGTGAATGTGAAAATGTAAATGCTGGTCTTGAACGGATAGTGGAAAAAGGATTTGGAAAAATGTCCAATTAAGCTTGTATTTTGAAATCACTTGAATTTCTGTTGATTTTTAAACTTTTTATTAGAGTAACAGAGTTTTCCTTTGCCCTGTGGCTTGCAGCACTCGACAGAGGGGATCAGGTTGACAGCTCTGAATGACAGCAGCCTAGACTTGTCTATGGACAGTGATAACAGCACGTCTGTGCCTTCGCCTACCAGTGCTATGAAGACAAGTCCATTGAACAGTTCTGGAAGTTCTCAGGGGTATGGAACACTTTCAGTCTTGTTGCTGTTCTCTCTTCCTGAATTATTTGTATTAAACATATGGCACGTACTGCACACATGCAACACCACTGTTACCAAGGTGGAAATGTTCTGAACTGGATGGACATTGTAAACACTCTTATTTCAGTTTGAGCAGTAGAGCAGAATCTGGGGGAGAGGGAGCATGGCAAGCTGGACATGAGATGAGGAAATGTGAAGTTGGGTAAAAATGCTTAGAAGAACACAGTGATAGAAAAGCTTGGGCCCTGCAGTAGGAGGCTATGAGAAGTAGTGAGCAGATAGTTGTGAGGGTGAGGAAGTATTTTGTGAGTTTTGGGTCCAAGTGTGAGACAGTAGATTTTCTGTCTGGGAAATAAGTAGTGTACTGCTGTTACTGATGATACCTCTGCAATTTAAGCTTAGGAACATAATTTCCCACTGTAGTTTCAAAGTTTCTTAATGCTAACTTTCATATTAAGTCTTTTCCTACCTTAACTCTAGTTTGCCCAAATAAATGAGTGTACTCTCTTCAAGAGCCTCATGTTTATCTGTTTGATACACATAGAAGTTGTCATCAATCTCCTACAGTTCAGCAGTATTACACATTTATTACAGGATGTGTTGTGTAAGATGAAGTACTTGACTTAGTCCTTTTGACAAATGTTCTTGTAGTTAGTCTTCCTTGGTAAATGGTCAACAGTAGTTGATACCAGTATCTGTGGTCTTGAAATAAGTCTGTTACCGAGGCTGTCACAGATGAAGTGGAAATTGCCCTTGGCTGATTTTAGACACACACTGCTTCCCAATTTGAAGGCAAAAAAAGGATCATTTTTGTAGTTGGTCACTTGAAGCCCCAGGCCTTTATTTGGGATGATTTTAGATTGAAATCATCATTGTAACAGTCTGCGTAAATTAAAAGCAAACGTTTTGTTCTAGTCCTTCTACAAAACCTTCCTGGTTTTGTTTCATCCTTCAGTACATAGTTGCTGTATTTTCCCATGCACATCATTTGGGTGGACACAGCCTTAATTTTTGCCTGTCTTTTAAATACAGCCTTTTTCTGGTCTCAAAAACAGTCATTGAGTAATATAAATTAAATATTTAAAATAGCTGCCATTGGCTGGTTTTGATAGTAGATTGCCAGTGCTCACTTGTACCTTTTTACCTATGTAAATTCTCTGTAATGTAGGTAAAATACCAGCTGTGGTTACTGGTCACACATATGATGTGATGGAAGGCAGATCATGTAACACCATAGCTTTTCTAATGTCTTCAGCATTTCATAATTTTTCTCTTTTTAGCAGAAGCAGTCCTGCGCCAGCTGTAACAGCAGCATCTGTGACCAACACACAGGCTTCTGAAGTCACTGTGCCACAAATAAATTCCAGTGAAAGCTCAGGGGGTAAGAAAAATGGCATAGCATGGTGTTTCTATTGAATTTTTGGTAATGTTTATAAAGCAGTTTTTCTTCCAGCTTGAGTCTTCTAGTCCTTACTTAACACATGCTGTTATGTATTCTCCGTCATACGCGTAGTTCAATAAATTTCTAAAGGATTCAGAAAATCACAGAGGAATATTTGCTGTGATGTTTACTTCTTTTATTCTTAGAGATTTATATTTGCCATTCACAACAGCATTAGTGTTCCAATGACCTAATGTAGGTCTGTAGTGTGGCTAGCCAAGTGAAGAAAAAGGTGTCTAAAGCTGGAAGAACAATTTTTATATTTATTTTTAATTCATTTTGTAGTTAACCTCAAGGTGGTTCTGTACTGTCTGTTTGTAGTCTGTGCTCCCATGTTCCTGCTCCTTGTGCTTCATGAAATTGATTCTAGGAATACAAAAGACTCAGATATAAGCAGAAACACGTTCCTTAGCGATGTCTGTTGAGATATATCCCACTGTATGTGCTGACTTTATCCTCCATTTTCTGCAAGAAAAACATACACTTCACTTAAAAATAATTTTAAAATTTGACTTCTTAGTCAAAGAATAAAAGCATTTGGTAAAAATATTCTCTTAGAATCAGTTACTCTTGTTTTTGATGGAGATTTAGCTGTGTACAAGGAGCAAGTCAGAAATAGATGGAAAAGGGGAGCAACTGGTTAGCCTTTCAAAATGAAATCTCTCATTTCACTCTTGACGTGTGGCATGGTTTAGTCTTACTTCTCTCTGATTTTTATCGTGTCACAGGTGCATCAATGTGAGTAAGTTTGTCCATGAGCACTAAATGGAGCTTAAATGGCGTGACTGGTTTTTGGATTTGGAAGCATATCAGAAGTTGTTCATTCTTATATTTTGGTTAATCAAAATGCTAATCACCTGATAGTTGTTAATGAAAAATTTCCTCAATGTATTTTTTCTCATCCTGGAGCATCTCCCTATGTGCGCTTATTGGTTTGAGGTAGGCAATTGATGAGATAGAGCTTTGTCATATGGAGCATTTTTCAAAAGGATGTATATAATATCAATTCTTTATTTGATGCTCTGTGATGACTTCATATTTGTCACTGGGTAATCTAAGCCTGAGAAGTGATAAACTTCATTTTTGAGTGAAAAAGGGAGTATCAGATTGCTCTTGGATTTGATTTAATGCAGTCTTGGCAATGCATATATATGGCTGAGTACAGAAGCAGCAGAATTTCTTCAGGTACCACAAGTACTACAGCTGTATTATACAGACCTCTGCCTGGGCTCATACAGCCTGCCTTAAGCAGGGTTAATTAGGCTAAGCAGAGTGTCATTGCCATGGCTACCCTGTGTCTGGTACAGGAATTCTTTCTCAGAATCATGTGTTAAGGGCTTGGAATGGACCTAAAAGGTCATCTAACCCCAACCACTCCTGTCATGGTCAGGGACACTTCCCACTAGACCAGTTTGTTCAAGGCCTTAACTCACCTGGCTTTGAACACTGCCAGGGTCAGGGCATCCAAAATCTCCCTGGACAACCTGTTCAGTGTCTTACTACCTCACACTAAAGAATTTCTTCCTAATACCTAACCCAGATTTCCCCTCTTTCAGTTTGTACCCACTGCTCTTCGTTCTATCACTACAGTTCCTGACAAAGAACCCCTCTTCCTGTAGCTTCCCTGTAGGCCCTCTTCTGGGAAGGGGGAAGGTGCTGGAAGGTTGCTGGGAGATCTCCATGCAACCTTCTCTTCTCCATGCAACCTTCTCTTCTCCATGCAACCTTCTCTTCTCCAGGCTGACCAGCCCCAATTTTCTCAGCCTGTCTTTGTAGGGGAGGTGCTCCAGTCCTCTTATCAACTTCATGGTCTCCTCTGGACTTGCTCCAACAATTTTATGTCCTTATTATATTGGGGACACCAGAACTGTACACAGCACTCCAAGTCATTCTCCTGGGGCTGCTCTCAGTCACTTCTCTGCCCAGCCCGTGGGTGTGCCTGGGATTGCCACAACCCAGCCACAGGACCTTGCACTCACTCTATTGGACTTCAAGGGGTTTGCATTGACCTGCTTGTCCAGGTCCTTCTGGATTGCATCCCGTCCTTCAAGTGTGTCATTAGTGAGCTTGTTGAGGGTGCACTCAAGCTCAAAGATGAGCTTGAAACTAAACTGTGCAGTGTATGCGCACTTGCTGTTCCAAACATGATACTTACACCATTAACTGTACCACTTCCTTGATGCCTGCTTGATGTCAGGGGTTTTGATTAGAGACCAGAAATACCAGTGATTGAACTGAAATGATTGTGTCGACTCCTCTTGTTGAAGATCTTTAAATTATTTGTCCATAGGTACTTCAAATGAAAGCATTCCTCAAACTGCCACACAACCAGCCATTTCTCCACCACCAAAGCCTACCATCTCTAGAATTGTTCCCTCAGCGTATCTATTAAATCCATCACCAAGAAGTTCAGGAAATGTTGCAACAAAAATGCCTAGCCCTGTCGCAGCAGTGAAAAGGACATCTTCTCCCCATAAAGAAGAGTCTCCTAAGAAAATTAAAATTGAAGAGGTATTTGAGATTTTGAGATCATACCATAGCAATGTTCAAAACTTTGAATATTCATTTCACCCAGAGTGCTGATTCTCATACTCCAAGTTTCAGATATTTCCTATTCTGATTGCATTGCTGCTTGATGTTTTCAGCTTGCCAAGGTGTTAGTATTTTTGTTTTGTTGATACTCATCACATGACACATGTACTGCCTTAGCACAAATAATTAGAATCTAGATTCTTTTCTTATCTTGCAACTAATTATTTTGGTAAACCTATAATATGCTATGTCTTACAACTAATTCTGTCATTTTAAACACTTTGACCTTATTTTCTTGTTGATTTTTTAAAAGTATGATTTTATGATTTGTGATAGTTTCTGCGTTTGTTTTTCAGCAGGATGAAATAAGTGAAGATACTAGCTGTATAGATTTGAATGAACATGAAAAAATGGAAACTAAGGTATCTATGCCTAGACTATATAATTTTGTGTATATTAATTGGGAAAATGGCCGTGTTTCTCTCTAGGAGTGACTAAGAGTGTGTTTAGATATTGACTCTGCAGTAAAGATATCAAAATGGTATCTTATTTTTTTAATGTTTATGTCAGTATTGATGAATTGGAGTCCATTGCCTGCTGCCATGCTAAGTTGAGCCCAAATTCATAGTCATGTAGGACTGTCATTTCTTTGCTGGTCGTTTACATGGTGTTATGCATGGTGAAAAAATTAGTCATGATACTTATATTTCAGTTTGTTAAATTAGATCAAGGATGTGTCAATATACCTTGTTTTTCCTGCATCCCAAACCTGATGCATGTTAATTAGTGAAAGAACAATTGTCCTGTGTATTCTATTTGGAGTTTGTATGTTGGGGTGAGAGTCCTAAAGCCAGCCACCTTTTTCACTTTTTAAAGAAATTTCAAGTGATAAGAAGTAAATCTTCTCTGGCAGTGAAATTACTGTGTGAAGTTACAGCATACTGTTTGAGGACTCTGGAGATTCAGTGTGCCCCTCCAGTATCTTGTAATTAGCAGACAATTTTTCTGCTTAGTGGTGAACAGAAAGGGTGACAGAGTCTTTTTAGCCTTATGATAGAAACTCTCCAGTTGGGATTTTTGCAGTTTTTTATGGGGCACATTCTGTTGTCTCTGGAATACTCTAGGAATTATGCTTATGCTTAAAGTTAAATATAAGTTCCTTGGTTTATAGCTTCAATGCACTTAAGCAAGGAATTGTATCTTGTTAAGCAGTCACCTTGCAGTGTCTCTGAACTTAAGGTAGGTGAGAGCAGAAATACATGTAAGCACTTAATCCTCACTTCAAAAATAGATCTACTGGATACAGATCATTATAAAAGACACAGGTAATCCTGTTAGTTTATTGGCAGTCTCCTCTAAGTCTTTGTCCTTAGTATTTGTGGAAGGAAATGGTGGAATAAAATTGCTTAAAATAAACACAGATTTTCATCCATTGAAATGCATTCCTTTTTTTAGGGTGTGTTTACTAAATGGTACACTTTGAACTAGCAGACTGTTTTTATTAAAATGCGAATGGGCCATTGTCCTGCTTTAGTCCTGTAGTCCCACTTTTGTACCTGAAAATCAGTCTCTGACACTCACCTATTAATTCAGAAAGTTGACTCAACCCATAAAAGCAGCAGGAAAACTTTCCTGGCAGAATGGCTAAAGCTGTGGAAAAGCTGCTGAATTTTTGAACAATTTCTGTAGCTTTTCACATGATCTTCCTTGATAATACACTTTTTGTCTTTGGTGAGTTGAATGACATGTAATATTTTGCTATAGGATTCTGTATAAAAGGTGTTAATTGGTTAAACAAGTGACAACTGATAAGTGATATAGCTTGTGTTGATGTCAAATCCCTAATAAGTGAAACATTCTCCAGTGTGGTGATTCCTGCATCATAAAAGGAATCTGATGCACCGATGCTTGCATTTTTCTTTTGCTGTATATGCACAGTGTAAAGCATTTTGGGGTTCTACGTGTTCTGTATAAGCAGCTCATTGGAAGTGATGTAACTGTGGTGATGATTTTGGGTTTTTTTCAGGAGCAAATTGAGACAGAAGTGAATGTTAATTCTCAAACAGAAACACTTCAGACAACTTCTCTGCAAGCTCCTCAGGTACTGTTTTTAAAAGCAATACTTCCATGCAGTCTGTTTGTGTGCTAATCTGTGGTGAAAGAATTGAAACTGAAATGAGTCCAGATGTTAAAAATAAATGTATAATTTTAAATATAAATCCATTGTATGGAAAGCTACTTGTTGTTACTGTCACAATTTTTGTGTTTTAGATGGTCATTGATCTTATTGAATGTGCATTGTAGCTAAACATGTATGGCTTGCCATACAAAGTGACCGAAGCTGGATTCGCTCTTCTGAATTGTGCCTTCAAAGTAAGGGGCTCAGTTTATTCCTTTGTGCTTTGCACATCACAGAATAATCCTTTCTAACAAGGAAACAAATGCTTTAAATAGCTGCTGCTCAGAGATATCCAGGTAGAGGTTGAGGTTGTCTAAAATGTGACTTCAGATTCTAATATTTGGTACAAGATATAAGTTGAAAGCTTGTCACTTCTTAGCCACCTGATGTTAGTAGTGTAAGGTCCTTTGGAAAAAAGTAAGAATTCTGTACCATTCACTTAAATTTCTGTTTCTAGTATTGTCACAACTTCTAGAGAGCACATCTGTTTCTTGCTAGCATTTTTAAACTTAGTGCTCTACTGATTAAAGTATCACTATCAAGCACTTTATGCACACTTGAATCATTACAGTATGTGTAGTGAATGTGTTGGTTGAAAATGGGGATTGTTGCAATAGTAATAATGGTATTTCTTACTGGACATTTTGAACTATATGAGCAGTACTGAATAAAGATAGCAAAGTTGTTTGGCAAAAACTATAGATGCTACACGGACGTCTTAAATTGCTTTAGGGAAGTTTTTAGATCATTTAGTAAGTACATCAATTTTATTTTGTCTGTTGTTGTTGGGATTATATAAAGCTTTGTAGCTTTTTTACAGATTGTGTGATTGTTACTTTAGCAAAAGTAATCTGGAAACTACAAAGGATGGTGAGCCTCCTCTGTCATTTTTCAGTGTTCTTGTTGTCTTTGTTTAAAACACTGCCCATGTTGCAGAAGATAGAAACATGTCAAACTGCAGATCAGCATCAACCTGGGGGTTACTTGGGGCAGGAGTGATGCGAGGTTCACAGCGTTTTGCCCTGGGTCCTTGCTACTTTGTGCTTTGCTACTGCATCAGTCAGTGTTAACTTGATTTATTTTTAGTAAGGCTGCAATTAAGAGCAGTCATTTTAATGCAGTTTTCCCCATGTATCAAATGTACCTTTTATGAATTTTGAACATTTATAATGTAAGAAAACACTTTATGATAAATGATATGAGGTATTGCATAATAGCTGGGTTATTGGGATGGTAAATAATGTGCAACAGTGGAAGTGAAAAGACTTAAAAAAACCCCACCCCAACCTTAGAGGCATGTATGGCAAGTGAGAAATTAATGAATCTCACTGAATCTTGGGAGTGTTTCTTTTCTGTGTTTTCCTTTTGTTTGTTTTAGATGTAATTTTGCTGAATGGTATTTATTTTAAGTGAGAAAAACGTGTTCAGATTATTGTCAAGGTGGAATTCTTAACACATTAATGCAGTAGTTTTTTAGAGTTTGTTATGCATTTTTTCATGTAAATCTGAGCCAATATGAAAAACTGGAAATTTGACTGTAGAGTTTTTCAACTGTCTGGACTGTGAATGTATGAAGGCACTTCGGACTGGCAGCTTTTTTTCATCACTCATCTGTGTGATGAAACAGCAACTGAATTGTTAAGAATGATTTTTAAATACTAAACATGTAGATCAGATATTAGATGTGACTAATCAAGCACCCTTATTATGTGGATGTTTTACTATAATACAGGTTATTAGTAGGCCCAGCTTTATCTGCAGCACTTGCTAATTTCTTGCAGTTGTCAAAAAAGGAAAAGCACACAAAGATTCTTGTAGAAATTTTCCTTAGTAAAGACTGTGTAGGCAAAGGAAGTGCCTGCTTCTCTCTTTATAATCTGTAATTATCTTCATATATTCCTAAAAAGTCTTCTAAAGATCTTTGTTTTGAAAGCTAATGCCAATTACTACAATATTTTTCTTTATATATTTACAAAATTAAAATACAACTAAACCTTTTTCTTTTCAGAAAACACCCAGTACAGACCTTTCAGATATCCCTGCTCTTCCTGCAAATCCTATTCCTGTTATCAAGAATTCAATAAAATTGAGATTGAACCGGTAAAAAACACCTCAGGGGTCCATAAACAGTATCTGCCAACTCAACCTGTTGTCTTCTAATAGAAAAAAAGGAGAACGGAGGGTGCAAGACTAGAACATAATCGCAAATGGATTTAGGTATATGTTGTGCACTTCCCTTTCTGGACTAAAGCCGCCGCTTGATTGGAAGTCCAGGTTAGTATGTGAAGCCAGGAGTACAATTAATGTGTTAGCAACAGTTACATTCAATATTTCGAAGGATTACTGCCTTTAAAAACATGAACACTATTTGTAGCCATATTTGACATTCTGATTGAATTTGTTTGATGCATTGTTTCAAAATTGAGATAAAACTGGCATAAGAATCCCTTAAATGCACTTTTATGTACTTTTTTATTGGAGTATGACTAATTTTAGATCTTTAGCTGATAAAATTTCATTTTATTGAAGAGTCTCTTCAATAGTAGTAATTTGCAAATTGGATGACATTCTATGATATACTATACATTGAAAACAAAGTGTATAGTATATTTAGTTCAACTGCCATCAAGCAGCAGTAAGTCTTTAAAATGTGATATCAAATCTTGGGGTCATAAGATGTAAGTTGAGGAAGTAATTGGGAAGTTTTGGTATTGGTGGGACATGATTGAGATGTGGTCTACTTTTATTTATAGGACTGTTTTAGGGTGCATACAAATCAGCAATCAAACAGTAAATAAACTTTCTTTTGAGCCAATTGAACTCCTTATTCCCTTTTTTTATCCCTTTACTTCTTGGGAAAAGCTTTTGCATTTAGTGTTGGGGTTTTGGTTTTTTTTTTTTTAATTATTTTTTCAGCTTGTATGCACCATATAGAACAATAGTTATTTATACAAAATAAAAATAAGCCATGTACTCATTTGGGTTTCCCCCCTGCCCCTTACCTATTTCTAATACCTTGTGGCCTCTAGGCACAAATTCAAAATTTGTCCCATGACTAAAGTGTTTAAGTAAATATTGTGTGCCTGTGAAATACACCACCTGTCTTGATGGCCTTTGAATCACTAAATATGATTTTTGTACACTCCATAAAGGTCCCGTATGCGTTAAAAAGCTTAAAATTTTAAATAAAGACAAAAAGATTTTTCCCTAAGAATTTTAACCTTTTTATTTTTAGATAGTTCATCACAAGTAGTTTTACATACTGAACAACCAAATTTTTAAAAACCATATTTCTAGTAAGCACTTGACATCTAGTGAGCTCTCTTACTCCTATTTTTTGTTCTTGTAGTCCTATCAGAAAAGTAACAACTTTTTGTTTTGAAAGAACTGAAGCTCTCATGGCAAAGAACAGCAGTATTTGAGGAACATGAGGGATACCAACAGTAATACCAGATGTAGATAACAAACTTCATGTTACTATTACTTAAGTCTGAAATATGTGGGATGTCAAATCATACTTCCCATACTTTGATTAGCATGTTTTATGAACTCCCTTCTCCCATTGTGCTCCATCCTATTACACATGCATCTTTCATGTTACAAGTTAAATTACTTACACTCTTCCCCTTATCCTTCTAAATTAATTCTCCAAAGTCAGAGTGTAGCTTATCTTTTACTTAGGCTGTGCAGTAACTGAAGGGGTTTTTTTTTTTTGCCATTTGTCTGAGATGTCTAGTATACAATATTTCTCTTTTCCTTGCCCTGTGCAGCCTGCTGTCGTCCACCCCCCAAAGAAGGTTATATCTTAACAGTTGAAGTGTACAAGCTGTCTGTGTATTTTGTGTAGCTATGGAGTTTAGATCGAAATTGCCAGGCACAAATTTAGTCTTGTCATTTTGTTTACACATCGGAAAATCTTTTTCATTTTATTAAACGTTTCATGTAACTGCACCCAAGTTTTGCCAAGCTGGAAACTTGGAACCTTTCTGTATAGTGACTTTTTAATTCTAGTTTTCATAACCTGGAGATCAGACTGTTGCTTTCGCATGATGTACGTAGTGTCTCATGACTGGAGTTTGCTTTGTTTTATAGTATCTGTACTCCTTGTATTTTTCAAGAGCTATTTTGTAAACAGATGATGTATTTCTCCATTGAAAACACAATAAAAAACAGCACAATCCCATGGTTGTCTGATTTTTCTGAATGTACTAAATTGGTTTTACTTTCTTAATTCTTACTTAGCTCTTAAATTTTCTGCTAAGGTAAAATACAGTATGGCCTAAAGGAAATACAATAAATAATGCTTATTTAGAGAGCATTCATTTATGTTTGCTATAGGAAGTGGAAGTAACACTCAGAAGGATGTTGGGTTCTAGCTATTAAAGGGAATGTTTGTGAATTGTGTTTTGGCAGAGGCAGAGTTGCCAAAAACACACAAATATTTTAAGGGCATCCATTCCATCTCTCTATCCAAAATTCTTAAAGTGGAAAATACTAGAAGAAACATATGCCTAAACAATTTGGGGGTACACTATTTTCTGCAAAAGTTTGAACTTCATTTTTTAAAAACATTGGCTGTAAGAGCTTTGGCACCTCAGGCTTTTCTTTCAAGTGCCTGTTCCTTATGTCAGCAGATGGCACTATTTCTCTTCTTGTTAAGCAGTTAAAGTGTCCTGAAATAAAAGTAAAAATTGCAAGTAGCTGTGCATCACTTGATTGATCTTTGTATCAGCATGAGCCCAATCCTCCAAATGCTTGATGTGAGTAACTTTAATAAGTAGTCTCCTTTTGACTAAAATGTCTTTAACTGCTAAAACCACTGATGATTATGGTCTTCATATTATAATTGCCCTGCCGAAAACAATAAACCTTTCTGTTGTATATATTTTTCACAGCATGCAATTGCTTGTCTTGTTTAAAACAGATTCATCATTTTTATATATCCTGCGCACCACATCTCTCTTTCATCAGAGCTGATGATGTTATTTGTGGCTTTAATTCATCTTTTATTTTCTCTGACCAATAAAAATCTGCTAGTAGATACACAAATTTCTGTACAATGTTTTTCAGGCTACTGGCAATAGGTTTCAATAGCTTGTTTTTCTGAGTTGCCCATCATCAACCTCCTGAATTAAGTTCACTGACTCATAAGGATCTGCAAACAAGAAGCTGAAAATTACTGTTGTAGCCAAAATAATTAACATTAATAAGCCATGGTTTAACAGATGGCTTTAGACATACTGATTGGAATCAGACATTTGAGTTGATGAGTTCTAGCTGAAGTTATGCTTCCTGGTAGGTAGTGTGTGTGCATGGCACTTCTTATTAAATGCACTTCTTAGTGCATTTCTTAGTTTTCGGGGGTTTTCTTTGTTTTGGGTTTTTCTTAAACTGCAAATTTTTTAAACTTGTAGCTACAAGTAGATGGTAATGAAATAGTAATGAATATCAATTGTTAGGTAGATGAACCTTGATGGGAGAATGAATTTTATCAACAGTAAAAAATGTGATAGTTCTTCAGCATCTAGAATAACCAAAAGTAATTCAGCATAGCGAGAACACTCAATATTGATTCTGGGCCAGAACCTGTTCTTAAATGCATGAAAAACTACTGTGATAGTTACTGAGGAAGCAGAATATGTTTATCCTCATAATAGATATTATTTGGAAGTTGTGTGCATTTCTGCAAAAGGTATTTTACATGTTTTAGTGATGCTGGCATAATTTATATAAGTTTATGAACACACTAGTGTCGTGTACTAGTGTCGTCATTGCGGCTGAACAATACTTACCAAATTTCATCACTTACTATGCAGGTCTTGATGGTACAGTCAGAAATCTCTGAATGCACATACTGAATACTTAGTGGTTCAGTTAGTGGTTGCTTTTTTTTTTTTTTTACAGATCTGTTATTCATATTGAAAAATGTCAGTAATACATACAAATCAGTATGTATGTACTGATAAATTCAGTAAACTGAATTTAGCTTAATAATCGTACTAAATGTGTTCAGTAGAAACAAACCATCTTAGTTTTGTTGGTAGAAGCAGGTGCAGTTTGATATGTCTACGAAGTTCAAACTAATCATTTGAAATATCTGCAAAGATCAGGTAATACTGTCACCAAAAGAATGCAAACTTTAATACGAAACTTCAGTGGACATGTTCTGTGAAAAAGATAATATGGTGAATCACTTCTGGATATTCCATCTGTCTTATGGATATTTAAACTAAGGATTTTTTAAAAATAAAGTTCAGGTATATTTTATTTTTCTAACTAAATTCTGGAATGCTGTCTTTTGGTAATTTTTTTTCTGCCTTCCACACTTAATTATGAATTATATTAATGAATTAACCAGATCACAGGTCCTATCAGTAAGTCTGGATATTACCTCAGCATTTTTATGATCTCTGTTCTAGTGCAATGTTTAAAATAAACTGAGAATGACAAATGTCCTACACGCCATATTAAAGTCAAATTTAAGGGTATAGTAATGGTTGGGAAAAAATATTTTATGGTATATGTAGATATTCTTAAGCTTTGGTTTTCTATTGTTACTGTCTTTAAATAACAGCTAGAATCCATGAAAGCAATAAGAAAGGATAAAGAGGAAAATTATTGTTGATGTAAGGTGGTAAAAGCCCCAGCTTAATCAGGTAAGAAAAGCTGTATTAATTTATTTAGGGAAATAGCCAATGCATTTAAACTGCCCCATGAGGACTATGGCCCACACAGATACTGGACAGCTTTCCAGTGCAAATGCCCTTTTTGCTCTCCTATCCGTGATCTAGCATTCCTATTTTCTGTTTGTATTTGTAGAAGTCAATCACCTGAATAAAGTGAATTCAGTAAATTTTTGCATGCTTAAAGTCTATACATACAAAACTTTTCACTTCATCTGAGGTTATTTCTGTGGCACTTGCTTCAGTTAGGGTAAAACACTGACCTAAAGTAGATAGAATTATTAAAGGTGAATGGAATCTTAGGTCAAGTGTCCTTTATTGATAGGGCACTTCAGATGGCGTAAAGATAAAACTGGAGGCAAGGTGGGCAATCCTTGATGTTTGAGAAACAACTTTGCTGCCTCCCCATTTGTCTCCAAATAGAAATTTAATTCTAAGTAAACATAATAAATATGATACTTCTTGAAAGAGCGTGGAAGAGCTGTGCCACATCTCCTGCTCCAGCATTCCCCGCCACGTGCCCTGAGCGGTGTCTCATGCCGTGTGCTTCCAGAAGTCTGGCATGCGCGCTGTCCTTGTTTGCGTTCTCAGTCTGCAGCAGAGCTGTTAATAAAGAGATTGATGATGAAGTTGTTGAAAAGAGACAGTTGGACAGGACTGCTCGCCATGAGTGACAGAGGGCACGCTCTGCCTTCACAGCCGAGAACGCTGCCCCCAGCAGAGAGCCGGCCATGCCTGGACGCTGTGCCAAGCCTGCTCAGCGCGTGGGGAGAGGAGCTGCAGCTTGTACCAAGGATTTCAATTAGATTTTGAGCTTGTGCTCTTAAAGTGAGATTTCTCTTATTTAGGATCAGCAAGCAGTTTTTAAAAAACTTGATGTCCTCTTGAGAATAAACACAGTGTCAGCAGCAATATAAGGGCTGAAAGTTTTGAGAATGATCTCCTAAGCCTTTAAAAACATTTCATTGTGATCTGGTTCAATTAAGTGAAATAGAGATTGTTAAAATTAACATTTTTTGCTTTTATGGGGAATAAATGAATTATACATGTACTCAGTCTAGATATTAGCTTCTGTAGAAATCTCCTGCCAAGATATCATAAACTTGATTCAACTCAGTCACGTGGTTGGAATAAGAGAAGCCCAGGATGATGGATGGAAGCATTCATTGTTTCAGCCACAGTTTATCATCTGTAAGTTTTATCCCTTACAATGTAAAGAGCAGTGAGACTGATAAAACGTTTGATAGTTTTGGCCATCTGCTCACATAGTATATTAGAGTTATTAGTGATTGTTCCTACTGTTTCTTACCATCACCCAGAACTGTGTGTAGATTTTCTGTTCACTAGTGGTTACTAAATGCAGTATCTCAGCTGGGAGTATATTTTTTCTTGTAGCATCTAGTCCCTGTAGGTAGTGAGAGAAAAAAGATTCTTACAACCTGAGTCAAGAAAAACGCCTTAAAAAGCAGTTTCAATGTTTTGCTTTTCAATGTATTTGTGGGAGGAAGATCAACCTTTTTGCTCTGATTGCAGTTTAATAGGTGGTAGATAATTTTCTGTAGACAAATTGTACAAATACTAGTATAAACTTTTTCTGGGATATTTCCCACAAGACATAATTTCATTTTTTTTTTAGTAGTTTACTAATGAATTAATAAATTCATTCTTTATGTATTCTTTCTCAAACAACAAAACGCAAAGAAAAGAGCTGCTTCTGTTCAGTGAGCCTTTGACTTCAGTAGGGATGAAACCATATTTATAGTAATTGCTGTGAATAAAAAGTATTTGATTAATTTAGTAGCATTTATCTAGTAGTTGGTGTAGGCATTTTTTCACACTTATTAAATTTTTCGTCTTGACTTAGGCTATTTAAAAAAAGGGGCAAATTTTGTTCCATGAAAATGCAGGCTTAATATTGGAGAATCTCACGTCTGTAAATTAATAGACCTAAGAAGATTTTTTTGTTGTTGTTTGTTTTTATGTAGGGATCTAAGCTAACATACTTGCATTTAGGTTTGTTCAAAGGTGTAGGAATTGGTTGATAACCTCAACAGTGGTTGCTCTGAATAGGAGCTGTCTAGCCAGAAACACACCAGATGTTGCATCTTTGCAGATGAAGTCAAAATACAAGTTTGACCTTGCACCATTAGAGGTTTGTTTTTTTTTTTAAAGCTTAAAGAATGCTTTTATGTTTGATTTACTATAAGCTGTATTTTTAAAAATGCATGGAAGCCACAGTTATTGCAATCACTGTAGTGTGTTGACTTTTCCTTTCTGGCCTGCTAGATTTTCAAGGGTAATCTGAGCATTAATTAGGGAAATAGGCTTCTAGGGTTGTTTAAAATTGAGATATCTTTAGTTTTTATTATTATTTAGTGTTCCAGTATTACTAACTTCTATTTTCAGTACCCACTGTTATGTGTGAAACTGAAACATGCCTTACCTGACAACATCAAAAACTTTCAAAGAAATGTGGGAATGAATTGTCCATTCTTGCACATTTCGTCAACTTCACATGTCATCAACATATTTGTTCTTCAGCTGTAATATCTCATTTTGATGCTTCCTCTTATGAAATAACTGTAGTGGTTTATTTCCTTCAAAATTTAAAGGGAAGAACATGTGCATATTGTTTTAAAGGTGAAACAGTTTTTACTGTATTATATAATGTGTCAGCAAACACACAATACCCAATAATAACTCATCACTACAGCAGTTCAAAGCAGTTTGTTTGAAAGGCTGGCTTACAGCAAAGCCGAACCTAAATTCTGATCCTGACTTGGGTGTGTGTGACCTTGGCTAGTGACTCCTTGCTTCAACCTTTTTATATAAGAAATGAGATTAGTGGTTATCAGACGTTTCACAAAGACTGACAGCATTTGAGAATGTCTTGGGATTTGATATAGTAGATAAATACTTTGTTCCATTGGATTCTCCTTTAAGCATGAATCATACACTACTTGAAGCTCATACGCTAGTTTTCCAATATTTGTTTCGTAATGGATATATCATCTTTATATCCTGCTGTAAATTAGTTCTAAGGAACATGAAAGAGGAGAGGTTCCTCTGCATGCTGTTAGAATAGTCTTCCAATAGAGGAAAACAACAAAATTGGGCATCTGGGTGCTGTTTTTATTTGAAGACACACTGCATCCTATTTTGCCTTTCAAAAATAAAGCATTTTAGTATAAACACACCCGCATTTGGTGGTTTTTCCCCAGAAAAAAATAGAGGTTTAGATCCTGAAAGCTCTGTTTTCCGTTCTGATCATCAGCTACTTAACCCTGTCCTCTTTTTTCTGTTTACTCGTATATGGTCTGAAGGCTCTCTGGCTCACTGATACATTGATGGGATGCACATTGAGTATAACTTAACTGAAAATAAACTTTAGTACTCCTTTTTTCAGCTTCTGACAATACAAACTAAAGATGTTGCTGTGATTTGATGTTAAAGTCCTCTACCCAAGTTAAGGGTCAAATGAGGCCAGATACTGGCTTGATAATTCTGACATTATTTGTAAAGGTAAGTGTGTAGGGAAAAGAGAGAGTGAGAGAGAGCAAGCAGAAAATGGTCACCTCTGTGGATCCAGCAGTGTCCCCATGGTCCTTCAGTGCCCTGGTCCCCTTTGTGGTGGTGGGTCCAGCCTGGTTCACTCCCCAGGTCACTTTTCTACGCTCCCTCATTAGCCCTTGGTGAAGGTAGGGCGAGGTCTTATCGTGTTACATGTTCTGGTCTTGGTTTGATGGTCATCACGAGTCTGCCCTGGGGTCATACAAGGCAAATACCCCCGAGGTGAAGTGTCCTATTTGTGACCTGGCTGGCACAGTTTGTACTTGTCTGATGACACACCGCAGTGGAAGGTTGCTGCAAGAAGTATCAAGGCCAGAACTGAAATTTGGCTTGTTTCTGCAACAAGTTTCCCCACAAAGGTCAAGGATTTCTGCAACAACTTTCACCACAGAGTGGGTGTTTAAGACACATACTCCAAAAGTTATTAACCCTTTCCTTACAGATGCAGATCTATTTTACTTAGAAAATGAACCAGTGAAGTTTTTGAAGATGTCTTTGGAAGACTGGCCTCTCATGTTCAACTAATGAATTTTTCTAGTTGTCCAAGCTCTAGTTTTTTTCATATGGAAGCATATGTCTGAAAATTGGAGAAGGCATTATTGTATGAGTCTGTTCACTGTTTGCATTTAGCTACTTCACACTGGTAATGCAAAGGTTTTCTTCTTTATTTTTTTTAAGGCCCACTTAATTTTGAAATTCAGTTTTCATAGGAAATACAAAAAGAACCTACCATTTCTATTTTGCTGTTGATTAAAAAGAAGAAAAAGAAAACCCAAAGCCATGTGTTTTCTAATGTAGTATGCCAGAGCAGCAGAAGGCAGTGCTTTGCTCCACCACTGTGCAGCAGCACTACCTTAGTTTATATAGATGTTAGCCTAAGCAAAAATTGGAAGTTCAGATCCACCACCTACTGAAGGTTAGGCTGTGCAACACCACGGAAGAAAATCTGGAAGTAACACAGGGATTCCTCTGTCATTTTGACAACTAGGTGTAGGCTGGCCGACTTAATCCAGAAACAAGTGTCAAGTGCTCCTATACTAGCAAATAGCATGTGCCCTATGGTTAATCCCATTTTCACTCAGGTCTTCTGAACACTTCCCAATTTTTTGTTCTTTGCTGTCAGCACTCTCCTAAATAGTTCTGGAATTTTGAAATAACTCCTCCTACTTTATTCTACCCGAGGGACTGAACCGAGGCTGCAAAACCTAAACCTAGTGGGAATGTGCTATGCTGAATGATTGCCAATAATGCTTTGCTTGCTATCCACGTCTTTTATCTGATTATCCTAGCTTGTCTCAATAAGAGGCACCACAAAGTATCCAAAGCTTGGCACTTGCCCTTCCCATATGAGCATGTTTAAAACCTTTGTTTGCGGGAGACAGGTTGCAATTAAAATTTATGAATACAAAAAATGGGCTTGACTTTGGAGTGGGTAGGAGGAGATATGCCATGAATCGAGCAAGTCCATCTTCAGCTGGCCTGGTCCTGCCTGGAATAGGACAGTGTTGCAGTATCTTGGATCTCTTCCGTGAGCAATTCTAAGCTAAAACTGCTTATCACCAGGTTAGGAGGAAAATTATGAAAACAATGTTGTCTGGTGGGGATGTGGTCAGGTGAGGAATGGATTTTTTTTGGGATCTTGGATTTATTTCTGAATCCTTAGGGAAGAGGTTAATAGCAGTGACCTAGATGCTACAGCATAATGATCCTTGGGGAAAGAGGAGCTTCTTATTTATTTAAGCACTGGTTATATGCCTGCAGATATTAAATTCATGCTCTTCTTCATAAAACAGTCAAGGGAAGATGCTTCTCAGTGTCCATTGATCAAAAAATTACAGTATATCAAAATATTAAACTCCATGTATGTGCTGCTAACTGCCACTGGGAATTTTTCTACGGAGTACAGACACAATCTGGAGAAAGAGCTTCTTTTGTGTTGGGAGTTGAAATATATGTCTTCCCAAGTGTTCTTTTACAGCTTTCTAACTTTTTGGATCTACAAACTGTGGTGGCTGGTTCTGTACACATGTGTGAGACTTTAATCAAACAGCCGTGTATATTCCACTGATAAACTGGAAACTGAAATGTGGACAATACTGATAGGAGAAGCCGTTTGTCCAATTGACTCTCTTGGCACCTATCCATTTTTTTCTCATTGACTTTAAAATATTTTGGACCTTTCATCTGATGATCTCAAAGCTTTTTGCAAACATTAATTAAGCCTGTTGATGCCCCTGTGGGCTAAATAAATACAACAGGTGTGGTTTAGATGGGTAAATGAAGATACAGAGTAGTTGTTTTGTGCAAGGTCGCCTGCTAATTCAGCAGTGGAGCTAAGGGCCACGTGGGAAACTGTCTGCCTGACTCCCCTTTGCAGTTGCTAGGGTTAAATCAGATTCTCCCAGATAAATGCAAACAGCAACCAGACTTTCACATGGGGAAAGACATACAGCACTCCAGTTGCAATTTGTATACTGACAATGACCAGAACTTTTCTACAATACTGAATTGTTCCTAGTCTTTGTGAAAACAATTATCTGCCTTGTGCAATTAGCTCAGTGAAAGAATAAATAGTAATAAAAAAAAGTCACGACTCAAAACTGTAATTCTCTGTTTAATGTTTCCTGTTTTTACCTAATATCTCTTAAGGCATGTAAAACATGCCTCTTCATGATGTGCTCATCTGCATCCAAGAAGAGGCTATCCAATCCTTTAAAAGCATTACATATCAAGAATGGGACTAGCAGGAATATGAAAGAGGGATGAGGAAATAAACAAAAATGGAGATAGATCTCAAAGGACCTTAAGCTTAGTACTTGCAATGAGTTTGTTTCTCATCAGAACTTTACTGGAACTACCTTTGTCACCTGAATACAGAAAGCATGTGTCTACTTTTGCTGCTAGTTTGAAAAATGCAGAAATCTGATTTGCAGTTTACAGTATGTGCAAACACTGTATATACAAAATGGTACAGCACGTGAGAGCATTGCCTTCACACAGGACACTGCTCTTGCCTTGAGCAGGGTTACTTTCTCATATTTCTTTTAGGGCATGAAATGTCCTTTTGGGATGTGTCAGACTTGTAGCCTCTGGTTTGATTCTTGCTACTAGAAGAATAGTTAATGTTGCTAGTTAATTCAGTGATAATTTAATTAATCAATAAATTTTTGCTTTCTCTATCAATAAGAACTAGTGAACAGTGTCCTAATCTGCTGCTGTGTTTCTGAAGAGGTTGTTGTAGATGCTGTGCTGCTAAACTTGCACCTTGCAGTGCAGACTGCAGAGGGAGATCTCCAAGCAGTTACAAATTAGCTTCTGCAGGAAGATTCATACTTTGTATGCAGTGTACTGGTCCAGGAATAAACACCTCCAATTGTTCTGATACTTGCTGAAAATGGCAAAGCAATTTGTGACAAGCGTTTTGTAGGCTGCTGCAGGGCCTTGGGAGACAAAGGTAAATGTGTGAACACAGCTCAATTTAACAAGTTTTGTTCTCCAGTCAGTGATTCCCTTGTTTTTTGGTTCCGCCTATTCCTGGTGCAGGAATAGGGACATAGCTTAAAGCCTGGAAGTTGGGAAGCAGAAGAAAGACTATTACTTCTTGAAGAACTGATCATAGATACAGTTCTGTCTTCATATAATTTTCTTGAAGGTTTTGGTTAGGGAAATTGATGTAATATACACATGCTCGTTTTGTTATAACTGCATTGTGTCTGTTGTTACTTTTCAGTTTCTTCTAACACTTGGCAAAATATATCAGTTGATACACGGTGAAACGCAGCTATTTCTGGTCTGGCAATCAAACAGTATATCAAGTGCAGTGCAGTAATGATGGAAAGCTATTAGGTCAATAACATCCTGTGCAAACTCAGGCTGATTTGACCTTACAGTACCTTGCTTAACTCACAAGTGCACATGCAAATTATTTTGATGGCCTTGTTTAGTCAGGAAAAAGAATTAATCCTAATCAGACCCAGAAGGGACATGGTAGGCATAATCTTGTGGAGTATAGTAAAAGGAATAAAGATTTTAATATATTTTCAACCAACTCCAGTTTGTAAGCTAGAATTGAATATCTGACTTTTTTTAACATGACCATATAATGAGTCTAATTTTAAAAATTGTGATTTGAAGTTCTAATTATCTGCACAAATATCTGTGAAATTATCTAATGTTTGTTGTCCAGATCTCATTTAGTAGCATTTCTTTTTCTTCAGTGCATGTTTAATCAACTGTACATTAAAGAAAAATCTTTATCAAGCTGTCTCATGTATGTAATTCTGATTTGGGGGGAAAAAATCCTGAGGAATGAATTTTGCATCATGATCTGAAGTTCAAAGCACACAGATCCTGTCAGATTTGGATGGCAGACAAAGCAACTTGTTAAGATGAGGAGTAGTTTCAACAGGCTTTCTTCTAAACCACCGAGACACGATACATCTATTTTAAAAGAAAGAAATGCCAGCACCTACTACTGGCCAGGGTAGATTTTATTAGTTTGCTGAATGCTCTGGCACTTACCGAGCCTGAGCCTTAAGAATGGGAAGGTGTTTGGCTACCGTGTCTGCAGCAATACCACAAGGACTGGATCCTGCATACGAGATACTGGGCTTGCACCGTGGAGAGGACCAGGATGCAGCACATCTGAGAGCTCATAGACTTGTTTGTGAGAGCTCCCTGCCGTCAGTGCTGCCGTGTGCTCCCTCCTCCAGTCCGTTGCATCTCATTAGCAGTCTCTTTCCGTGGAGTGTAAGAAACTCCTTTTGACCGGGGCATGTTGTTTGCTTCCAAACCTGTGTACAGCTGGCATAAATCCCTCCAGGCTGTGGTCAGAGCTGGAAGCCGGCCATTAATACAGGCTGCTTCTTTGTCATGATATAGACTTAAAGAAAAGAAAGCAGGTGCCCTCCTGGCATTTTATAAAGAGTCATTCATGAATATAAGATACTGCATTTTGCATATTAGTGTGAGTGCCAACATAAACCCAGCTGTGTGCAAAATAAAGTGAAATATGTATTTCCAAAACTAGGCCACAGCTTTTCTATGGCGCAATCTGAAAGCATTTGAATCAACTTTGCATATGCATAGCCTTTTCTTTTAAAATTATTTTTTCCTTGGTTTTTTTCCCCTGGTTTTTTCACCCTTCTCATTTCTTTCTTCTTTTTTTTTTCTTTTTTTTTTTTTTTTTTT
>VZDJ01007753.1:38570314-38610988 GCA_008694505.1 Cyanoderma ruficeps
AAAAAAAAAAAAAAAAAAAGGAAAAACTAGAGGAGTGCAAGAGCTACATTCTGATATCTGAGGGAAAAAAATCGCTGGGGTTCCCTTTTTCAGCAGGCTGCTGCAAGGCTATATGTTATACGTGCCTTTGGTCCAAACCAAGCCTTTTGCTTTGGGATGTGTTCCAGGGAAAGGTTTGCTTTCTTAAAAATCCTTAGGTGACCACTGTGTGCATGAAAAAGAGTGACAAGAAATAAGTTTTGCACATTATTAAATATGCGTAAATTTTCTCTGGAGAAAAAAGGTGCAATTGTTTTTTCGTTTTTGTTAACCACATTATCAAAAAACCCCCAAATATAAGGCTTCAGCTAGGTTTCAAATGAAAAATGTATAAAAACAATGTGGAAACATCCAGTCCTGATGCTGATGTGAAGGCAAACCTGCAGTCTCCCAGGTCTCTTCCTTAACTATCTCCATAACTAGTTGTGGAATTCCTCATCACAGCCCCACTCTTTTCCTGCTTTGATGGAAAAACTTAAGGAATCACACAGTTTGTTTTGACCTACTAAATACTGCAAAGCTTTATAGACAGCTGCTATTATCTCATTAGATTTCCTCTTATCGTTATGGTCCTTTGTCAGTCTTTAGGTTCTCTGGTTTGTTCACAGCAGAAATCCTGGCCTCAGCAAATACCCATTTGTAAGTTTGAGAATCTCTGTGTTTCAAAATAATATGACTGGTAATTTGTAGGCACACAGGAACACTGTAGTAACACATCAAATTAAACTTTAAGTTAGATTTGGATCTATTTCCATTGTATGACAGAAAGGTGCAGAGAAATAATAAGGAAGTATTTCTTAAAATTGGCCAAACAATTTTGTGATTTTCTTTTTTTTTTTAACCGCCAATGTTGGGCAGATCTCAGGGAAATTTTCTACACATTGCACATTTTTGTTACTTCCAATTGTATCTGTGCTTGCTCTGACTTTTAAAATGCAAGGCCCTCAGCACACAAAAATCGAGACATCTCAAACAGTTTGATCCAGGGCTCTTCCAATCTTGCCCGCACAAGCTCCTACCTTCTTTGGGAGATTACTGTTATGCCTGCTTCCTATTTTTTTTTTCCTTCAATATTTCTGTTTTCTCTCACACAGAAGAGGAGAGAATAAGAATTAAATGTCAAGAATTATCTCATTTTAATATGTGGGATTTCTGTGATTGCAGCCTGCTGCCAGCCTGCCACTCAGCATAGCCAAGTTCCTGTGTTTTATCACTAGCTTTATCAACAAGGCCTTTGCTAATTCTTCAGCGTCTACAAACACAGTCCTTGTTATTATTTTTCCTGCTCAAATACAGTCCAATAGCTCAGTTCCAGCATGAGATAGCACCGCTTTGGTGTTCAGTTTCACGGTTTCTTGTTGCCTTTTGCCATTCTTGGCTTGCATTAACACATTCTGTTGCCTTTGGACTCACCTTACTTTCCTTTTATGAATTTTACTTCACTGATTGAGTTCCTGCCTCATCCTTTGTGCCTTTTACTCTGGTGTGGAATAAAGGATGGATCTCCTATATGAATATTTCCTGTACTGGGCCACCTTCCTCTGGTAATGGAATTGCCCCTTGCTGTGACTGAACAAGGGAGTTATTTTCCACCCTCCTCCCCCTTACAAAGTCACTTCTAGCTCTTAATTCCACCTTCCTCTGCTTCTGTTGTGGATTTATCTTTCTTATGGTCTAATAATAATAATACCTGCCTCTCAGGGGTGTTGTGAAGATTAATTAGTTAATGAGCTCTAAAGATGAAAAGTGCTGCATCATTGCTAAATATTATTGTTGTTCTTATCCTGTACAGATTGAACTCATCAATATCGGTATTTCAATTATAAATCTCACCCTACCATTTTTCAATTAATGTGACTAGATCATTTTATCCATCGCTCACTCTTCCCTCTTGTTCCTCTGGCTTATTTCTAGCTTCCTGCTTTTGAGAATAGACACATAAACACCATATATTCCTATAAATAAAGGATTCACTTTTTGTTTCAGAATGCTTCCATCTTTTTTAATATTAAAATTTAGAATACACAGCAGTCTCTGAGCAAGGTGATAGTTCCTGATCCTTTAGCTGAAGTAAAATCTTCTTTAAAGTCTGTGGCATTACCTACTGAACACAGCATAACCCTCAGCAGAAGCCACCTGACCACCTGGCCTCCAATACCTCTCTCCTGTTGGATCACCACCGTGAACTATATTTTTGCATTCTTTTAGCAGTTATCTTCAATTCCATGAAACCTTCCATTACTTCTATGGATGGCAGTGGATTTGCTGAGTGAAACAAGAAGTAGGAATTACCCAGAACATTTCAGCTCATCCAGAAACTCTTCCTGCAGTGCTGCTATCATGCAAGTTGGGAAGAACCATGCCTTGTTATTCCTTTCAACTGAATTGATGATGTGTCTGACTGCACTCTTTGAGCAGAGTCTTCAGTCAGCCCCACTGGTTTTTTTCTTGTTTATCTTTTCCCCTTTCAGCCAGGGTTCTTATTCTGGTTTTGGGTGCTGCTCAGTCTCATATGCTCTAAAATGTACTGGGAACCTGTCTTGGTAATGTAGATTTGTCTGTGACCCTGTGTCAGCTACTCCATCATTTCGTCTGTTCCTGTCTCTTAATCTACACTATCCTGTGGCAGAAAACATGATGATTGTTGAATAAAACCAGATCCTTAATCCTAACTCCAACAAGTTCCCTGGGTACATGCAGCAGAACCCTTAAAATAAGGGCTGCTGTGCCATAAGCACGACAGGGAGGCCAGCAGTGCTCTGGTTTGGGCTTGGGATTTCTCTTTGCTGTGGTGTGTAGTTTCTGGTGCAGCAGGCAAGGATTACTTGGGACCAACTCCAAGATTTTAATTTCTGTGATGAGGCAAGTCTGCAAGTCCCTTGAAAAAGCAAAATGATGTCCATCACCCTGAATACACATGTGGGAGGGGACAAAAACTTGGAACAGAGGCAAACTACCTATTTACATCCCAGGCGAGTGCCCTCAGCCCCAGACTAAAGTCAGGCTCATCTGCCCTCTCTCACTCTCCTCGAAGCTGTTCCACTTTGTACAAATAATTAAATAGTCATTGGGCCTGGGAGAGGGAGGCATCTACAACACTGCTTGCAGGAAGGGAAGGACATGATCAGCCCCAAATGCTGGCAAAAGAGCTCCTAAACTCATCAAACTCTGTCAGACATCTTAACTCTGCTGTCTCATGGCTAGACCTTGGGAAGCGTAATCTTCTTTTGGAGAGGCATTGTCAGATCAAGTAGAAATAACGCTGGCTGAGCTTAAACAACAACCATATTTGATATTTTCTGCTGATTGAGCTGTCCAGTTGACTGGAAAGGGCTGACAGCAGAGAGAGCCCTGGTCTGAGCAGAGCAGCTCCCAGGCCAGCTGGCGAGGGAATGGGTCTGCGCCAGGTAATTATTGCCTAGTGCAGAGGTCGAAAGCCTCAGAGAGGCTGATGTACTAATGAAACACAAATGGGACATCTGTGATCAGGAGTTCAGCAAAGCACAGAAAACGGAGCTCTGCCAGGGATATCTGTACTACTGAAAGCAAACTCACTTTCTGGAGCTAAGGGAAACCCACTGAAGTGTAAAGACATAAGAAAGCCTTTTGCATTGGACTTCCCTTGCTTGCTCAACAGCTCAAAGGTTTCTGATGATTGCTCTGGACACTACAACATTGCAGGAGGGAAATGGAGGCACTGAACAGCATGATGCCAGATCACGTGTAGATATGAAGGGGGGATGAGAGGAGTAGTGAAATAAAAGTTGAGGTAAATGAGGTTACTGGGAGCCTTTGGTGACATGAAAGAACAGCATGGTATTGTGTGTGTTGTTACTTCTAACTGGCTGTAGTTATAGACACAAATGTCAGCTTATGAATTCAGGGTCTGTTGTTTACACCTCACATAGCCATGTTGTTAGAGCTGAGTTTCAAAAGTTTCCATTTTTAGCACTGGGAAAAAGTGGACATGTTAGATAATATGTACACATGTATATTACATTTATAAAAGTATGAGAGTATTTTCTTCAAAATAACCACCAGAAGGCTCAGGGCACTGGCATTACTGAAATGATATTGCCATAGTTACATTTAAGTGGAGATTTGGGTCAAGTATCAGGTATAAGGATTTTGACTTAAAGCCTGCACATCAAGAACAGCCCCTCACACTGGCCAGGACTAATTTGAGCAGTTTGTTAGGACATCCTTTTTAACTCAATAGGGGATGTTTGTTGCCCATTCTGGAGGTGCAGAACAATTGAGTGAAGCAGGAGAGACTGTGAGGTATGAAGCTGAAATTCACCTTTTTTGACTGAGAAACAAAGTGTAATTATTATATCCTTCATGTCTCTGCAAGCTTCACCAAAGCTGGGCGTGGTGAAGGGAGGTGTGCTGAGGTCTGTGCAGGCACATCTGTGGCCTTGGTGCGGCCAAAGACATGCAGGAACCTATCCTGGTACTCCCAGCTGTGCACAGACTGGGTGGGAAGCACCAAGACCAAGGGCAGGTCTGTGCTGGACACATTGAAACTTGAGAGATAGAAAGCCCCAGGTGCTGCTCAGCTTCCAGGGGAGGGAACCAGCTGGGCATCAGAACTAGTCCCCATATGAGCAGCTGGTCAGCAGGGAGGGAAAGCCAGGCTTGTCCTTCCCCTTTCCCAGCACTGTTCTCTTCTGCTGCTTTAGCAGTAGGAAGGTAAAAGTTTAGCTTAGCTGGAGCTGCTATACCTGGATCTCTCCTGGCCACAGAGGACCTTGCAGTGTTCCCTTCCCAAAGTTATTGAGGTGCTCTCAGAACAGCAATAGTTAAAGTCAGGCATTCTTCTCTGCAGAGAAAAACACAATGTTTCTGATTTTTGGGAGAGGCTTAGTAAGCCCACATGTTGTGCCTGTGAAGGTGAAGTAGCAGCATTTTTCTAATATTTCACGGGAGTGTCAGTGGTGGGTCTGATACAAAACAACCCCTGACTTAGAGGTGAGCACGTGAATGCTTGCACAGAGGTCCTGACTATGAAATGTCATGAATGAACTTTGCTTAAAAGTGATTTTTAAACATAAATAACAACTAGAGTGGGATAGGGGTTTCTTTTACACCTCCTGTGTTACTAGCTTTAATATTTTTATTTTGGCCATAAACTATTTGATGACTCATTTTAGAATTAATGTCTCCAAATATGAAAAAATATATGCACATTTCTGCCATTATATAAAGATGATAATCAACCATGGCAGGGTTAGAGTACTTGTGGCACAGAAAATCTGAGCTGGAGCTGACTGGTGCTGTGACAGCTCAAGTTGTGACCTGATCAAATCCCAGTGGCAAGATAAAAGAAGACTCCCAGGGCAATATACACTGGCTTTGGTGCTTAACAAGGGCACTCTTCCCCTTCAGAAGCTTCTAATTCTCCCTCATGGCAGAAAAGACTCAATGTCTGGTGTCTGTGTGAGGCACAGCCAGGGTCTTTGGCACTGACAGCTTATGGTGTTACTTGTTAGAACAGGGACTTTTGCTGCATCCTCCTCCTGGCCACTGATTCAGGTAACCATATTGAGATATATAAAATGTTTTCCTACGTGCATGCAGTATTCCTCGTGTTCTGTACCATGTTGCTTTGCCTTGTTTGGACATTGATCTTCACTGGCACTAATGACTTCATTTCAGTGATGGATTAACACAAGCATTTAAAACTGAACTTCAGTTTACTGAGCATGGTTTGGCTAAAGAAGGCAATTTTTATGTCACATGTTATTGTAAGAAAATCTACCAACCTATACTTGAACAACACAATGGGGTGGATAACACAACACTGTGTTGTTCTGCCACTACTTTTAAGCCCTTTTTGGATATTTTCCCCATGATTTTCATGTTAGTAATTATTATTCAAGATTTCAGCACATGATCACTGACACTTAGTGATGTGCTTTGATCAGCTGCCCTAGCCTGCTTCTTGCACACTGTGAGCACTGGCTGCTACAGTGAGGTATTGGTCACTACATTTATGTCCCTTTGCAGATAGGTCAGGCTTCTTTGGAGAAGTTGCTGGATGGCAATGAGTCAGTGGCTACTGGATCTACTGGGACCTTATCCTAGTGAACACTGGATTAATTGCTAAATCTGAGAAAAAAGCATTTGGGGAGGTGAAAACTGATTTTTGTTTAAGAGAAGCATCTTTTTGTTGCTTCTGGCTCTAGAGTGAACTTGCACGACTAAATGCATGAAATACACTTGGCTATTCCTGTGATGGAATTTTAACCCACTGGTTTGAACCACATGTGTAGAAAAGAAACCATCTCTTTTTAGACTTGTCCTAGTTTTGGCAAAGCATGCCTGGCCTTTGTGGCAGTAGGAGAGAGAAATTTAGGAGAGCCCTGAGTGATAAATCCCCAGGAGGAGGGAGAAACAATGGTGTAGCATTATGCAGCAGAGCTCTGGAACCAGACATCACTGGAAATAAAAGCAAATTAATCACGATAAACATGAAATTCTCAGCGTAGCTAGGAAAGAAGACCACATGGTCTTTTGTTTCACTGCTTTATTAATAGAATGAAAGGTGGGAAGCTGGAAATAAGCTGGGTTCACCCTCCTTAGCAATATGTAGAAGTGCTATCCTGTAGCATGAGGAATGATATCGGATCATTTTGTTCATTTAAATAGTGTTCCTCATGTCCTGCCTTCTCACTGATGAAGTTGTCTTCTGGTTTCTCGACTTTAAACCAAATTCCAGACACAGCCAGTGCAGTCTGTGCCAACACACATACAAACAGTTGCTGTCTAGGTGTTTATTGCTCCCTGTTAAGATTTTTGGGGCTTTGTGGACACAAATGAAAGGAGAGCAAGGTGTGCCCTGTAGTGAGGGGCTGTACAGGTCATTTGGCCAAGACAGAGACTGGTTGGACACAGCCAGATGAATTGTCCAGGTGACACTGGGGGTATGGGGTCAGCTCCAAGAATAAAGCAATAGCACAGAAATGTATAGACCTGGGAGGAGTACTGCAGCCCTGTAAAAGGTGATTGCAGCTAGCACACAGGTGTAATGAGAGGCCTGCTGCTCAGAGATTGCTTGTGAGGTTTTTTTCACACCGCTTCCGGCCATTCCAAGTGTGGGAATTTGAAGTCTGCTACTCACCAAGCGCTGTGGAGTGCATTGTCCTCTTAGCCAAGGTTTATACTGCTAACTCTTCCTCAGCTAAGTCTACATCAGGTGTGGAGACCAGTAGGCAGATGCTGAAATAGAAATTTTACCTGCCTTATCAGTTGCCCTTCTTCCTGTGTACTATATGTAGAATTGTAGTTTTCATAACATTTTCTTTTTAACACTCTTTTTTCCTTATACCTGAAAGGAAAAGGAAACATCCCATACAGCGCTTGAGAGCCAGAATTATCTTCATTCAGTTAGTCCAGATCTCCGTCCAAATCCTTTTGAATTATTGTTTCAGAAGAAATGGTTAGCCTGGAAAATCTGGAGTACTGCACCATATCTCCAGCCAGGGGCTTTATTTAATCTACTCAGTGACTCTACAATACACAAATTAGCTCATTTAATATGAGGCAATGTAGAGGAAGCTGGAATCATTTGTCCTAACAGCTTTGGGGGAGATTATCAAAAAGAACTAGAACTGGAGCCTAGAGGGAAGAGAAGGAAAATCTGTCCAGGCTATCATTGTCAGTGGAAATTACTGACTATGGTAACCACACAGGAGGTTTCCTTTTAGGAAAAAAAGGAAGTGGTGTCCCTGTTTTGGACAACTTCTCTAAGTACAGTTTCTGCTGTGCCAGAAAAATGAAGATGTGTTCAAGGTGCAAATTTATTGCCTGGACTGAAAAAGATGCCTCTAATATCACACAAAAAGGGCAGCTTGGAAGTGTAAGAGGTCAGCGTAAGAGGGGATGATTTTCCCCAGGCTTTCAGACAGCAGTTGCCTGCTGGGTGAGGAGGACTCAGCCTAAGCTTGTCCTGTTCTGATGACCCAAATCTTGAGTGTCCCTCCTTAAGTGAGATTTTCTCAGAAAATCTCAATCTGCATCCCTTAGAAATTAAGGAACACAGCTGAGTTTTCAAAGCCATCAAAATCTACTTGTGCTCATGTCCTTAAAACCATTCTTGAAATGGCTTCTGGCATGGACTTGTAGTCAGTTTGTCAAAGGCTTTCTTTTTTTTCATGGTGCTGTGTGGAACCTCCATCCATACCTCAGAAGACAACATGCAGAGGACAACTGTGTTTTAAGGTCAGATGTAAATCTTCAGAATGGTTTTCCAGTGGGTCTCTTCCTCCATTATCTCCGCATGTCTATTAGATAAGTAATTGCCCAGCTGTCTTTTCAAAGAGGCAGATCCTCACTACCAAGAGCTGCTTGCCCTCATTTGGTGACCATTTCTCTCCCCTGTATGCTTCTTTGCTCTTCTTCAGTCTTCCACCACTCACTGGCTCCACAATCTGACTGGGGTCTGTGGAGCATGGTCTGAGCAGTACTAAATTAAATACTGTGCTGGTTTTGGCTGAAGTAATTTTCTTCGCAGTGGCTGGTACGGGGCTGTATTTTGGATTTGTGCTGAGGACAGGGTTGATAATATAGAGATGTTTTTGTTATTGCTGAGCAGGGCCTACACAGAGCCAAGGCTTATTTTGCTTTTTGTACTGTGATGCTGGGGAGGAGTCTGGGGGTGCCTGGGAGGCTGGGAGGAGACACAGCCAGGACAGGTGACCCAAACTGACCAAAGTGATGCTCCATATGACATCATGCTCAGTGTATAAAGTGGCGGTAAGCAGGACAAAGGGAGGGACATTTGGAGTGATGGTGTTTGCCTTCACCTTTACATGTGATGGAGCTCTGCTCCCAGGGAGATGGCTGAACACCTGCCTAATTCCTTGTTTTGCTTTGACTGTGTGCATGGCTTTTGCTTTCCCTATCAAACTGTCTTTATCTCAACCCATGAGTTTCCTACCTTTTACCCTTCTGATTCTCTGCCCAGTGCCACTGGTGGGGGAATGAGGGAGAGGATGCCTGGGGGTTGGCTGCTGTCTGGGGGTTAAACCACAACAAACAGCTGCATTTTTATCATCTTTGAGGGTGTATAGGCACCCCTACTTCCCACCCTTGCCTGCAGGACTGTGGTTTCTGCTCTTAAGAACAGTCATCACTTTGGCAGGGACTGGCCTGTTCAGCCCCCGAGTGACCTTGGGGTGTGTAATAAAAGAACAGGACCAATGGAAGTACCAGAAATGTTAACAGCCACAGACCTGTTTCATATATGCCTGCAGATTTAGGCAGGAGTGGATTATTCAAAGTGTTCCACTGGCCTCGAGTCATCAAGGGAAAGTTCTCATTTTGGCACTAAGATGGGAGTTTCTTTGAAACTCTGACTGCAAACTGTGGCTGTGGGAAGAGCAGGACTTCTGGAGCTCTCAAGAAACCTAAGCCTGAAATGTATGAATAGGACCTTAGTGCTGCTGAGAGAGAGTCTGATATGGCATTGGGTGCTGAGGAGTAGAAAATGTGACTCAGAGCTGTACTTCAGCCGTGGCTCAGAGCTGTGAAAATGGGTATCAAAGGACACTGTTGTGTCTGAGCTGTCTTTCACACGCTCATCACGCTGGCACGAGTGATCACTTAATATGGAGCACAGCAGAGAGGTGGGTGATACCACGTGAAGGCAGCCAGGGGCCAGGGCGAGTGCTGACAGAGATACTGAGAATGCTGAGGATAAAGGGAATGCTGCCTGAGCCCAGTTTTGTGCTCTGAGTAGATAGTACTATACAGAAAAGGCAAAAAAAAAATATGCTTGCGTCTTCTAATAAATTTATACTTTTACTTAAAAGCAGAAAAACCAACCAGCCAAATAAAAATCCCCAAATAGGCTTTTAATCTTCATAAGTGCAGATGATCTGTACATTCCACAAAAAAGAGCTGTAGAAAACACACACACACCTTTTAACTAGTGAGCAATTTAAAGACTAATAGGATTCATCCATAATTACATAGTTAAGTAAAATTTATGTATGAAGGAATTAACTGATTTCCCTGAGGGCAATATAAACCATAGAGACAGTGCTCTCATTTAAAAGTACCATCTCGATGTTAAAATACTTTGTCATTCTTCTGTAGCGATGGTTAGGTGCTGTGAGAGCCACATGGAAGTTTATTTACTGATCCACAGACAACTGATAACAGATCTCTGCTTTGTTTGGAATAGAAAACTTGAACAGCTTGTCTGCACCTCTCCACTCGGACATTAAATCAACATGGCTCTATTAGTGGCCCTAGGATGCCAGCTGAGCCATCTCTAAGCCTGTCACCGTGATGTCTTCATCTGTAACCAGAGCAGACGTGAGCTCCTGGCAGCTTTGGGAGGTGACAACAAATCCAATTAGCTCCTCTCCATGGCGCCACAATACTACTGTGAAACGGCCTGACAGGGAGGGTGGCTGCAATACCCTGCACAGTGGGCCATATCCTTCGTATTTAAAAAAAGAAATCTACCAACACTTAATTGCTGGAGTGACTTTCCAGGCGGTTGCTGGAACCTTGTGCACAATCTGGTCAGAAATGTGAGCTGTCCTGGAGGGCTGGATTGTGCACAGCTTGGGGAGGGCTTTATGAAAGGATAAAATGCTCCAAAAGGATAACTGTGTGCCAGCACTGTCATACCCCTCCCTCACAAGGAAATTTTGGTCTGGAAATCATGCAAAAGCCAACCCCTTTTCTGCTCCGGTCCCACGTTGCATTGAGAAGGGGACTTTTGGTGCCTGGAGGTGGTGTGTGCTCCGTACTGTCTCTTTTGGCTGCAGCGTAAGCCAAATGATAGGAGCAAACTCCCCACTCCAGACTTTGTCTGCTGGAAGGAAAGTGGGGGCTGTTTGGAGGATGTAGGATTTGGAAGCAGCCAATTTAGCAAAACTCATTGAGCATTGACTGGGAGGGGTTAGTAACACTGCTCAGAAGTTAAGTCTGGGCAGGCTGAACTTGGACAATTGTATTTAAATCCAGCTTCCTTCCTCCCAAACTAGTCAGCAGGTGCAAAGAAATATCTCACATACTGATTAAAAGTTGCTGATGTCTCATGAGGCATAACCCATTAAGTAATTTAATTCTTTTATGCTCTCACGAATGCAATATTCTTGCTTTTCCTGACCAATACTTCCATCTAAAAGTGCAAGGTGAAGTAGCTAGGGAAAAATAGAGACTGAATTTAGTGTCCTCTTGAGTGAGAAACTAAATCTAGTTTCCTCTATTTTGTACTCAAGGTCATAGAGGCGACGAGTAAAGCCTGTGCATCCCTGCTGCTGAAACATAGTGCACTTGAGATGCAAGAATGCTACCCAGTGTTTGTGTTCTGGCATTCTTCAACCTCTGTCATGTAGGTAGATTCTGTCTGTTTCAATGCTCGAAGCTATTGGGAATCATTGTAACCATAAGCTCCTTTTAGAGAAACAAGTCAAATAAGTAACCAGTTTGGATTTCTCTATATCCACTCGAGTTGAGCTTGCAGTTAAATCAGGGTGTCTGTGCTACCCACAGTCTAATGAATCAGACATCGCTAACACTATTAATTCCATATTCCAAGTTAGAGAGGACATACCTGTTTGCACATCTTGAGTCTATGTGGATGTGTAATGCTAATAGAACTGATTTACAGGTGACTGAACTTATGGGCAGTAGGCATTCAGCAGAGCAACAGTAGAAAGGTTTCACTGCCACATATCTGCCACGTATCTTTGTTTGAATGGAGAATCTTAATTCCTCCAAGGAGAGTATGTTTAAAATCCAAGAGGAGACAGTGTTCACCTGGACCCTGGATCTGCCTTATCTGTGCAGCTTCTGGTGATGGGGGTTCAATGCAGAGAAAACCAACTCAAAACCTGTGGAAATGGTGTTGGGAGCAAGCACAGTATAACTGTTTCCAACAAGTTAAATGCACACTTTTTATCTGGTTCTTTTGGCGTTCAACTTTCATGCTTTAAAAGCATAGCGAAATCCCTGAATATTTCAGCAAAAGTCATGATTTTTGAGGATGGATTTCTCCAGGGAGAGCATATTGCAGCAGTGTTTGCCTCCCAGAGCCAAGCACACACTCCAGTCAATGGGTAGCAGTTGGCAAGCCACCTCTCCCTTGTCAAGGAGCCAGTTGTTCTGTTGTCTCCTGCCACATCCCTGAGAAATACCTGTGGGCACTGGCAGCCATACAGCTGAGAGAAAGGGAAAAAGGTGTAACTGGGATGAAACAAAGGATTTTTTTTTAACAGAAGCAGCTTGTGGCAAATACACATTGTTAAATCAAACTCATTCCAGATGAATTGGGCACAATATCCAGGCATGCGACTGGTTTACAGAGCAACCAAACACTCAGTGAGCTTTGGAACTAATGGACTGGTTTTGGAAAACAATTAAGTGCTGCCAGGCCCAATTATTTTCAACAACATCTTTCTGTTACCAAAATGTGTCAGCGTGGACTTTGGCCTGCTTAGTAAGCTCACTGTGAGCTCACTGATGAGCACAATCCAGACTGCAGGCCTTGAAACAGCCCTGCACAGCATGGAGAGCAGGATACTCTCCCTGGTCATCAGCACAAGGCTGTGTCTTAACCAGCAATTAGCAGTGGTAGTGGTTAAGCCCACGTTTTATTCTAAGCAAATTCCACACGTGCTGCATGTAACTGCAGTAAGCAGTTGAAGGGAAGCCTTGCATTCTTCAGGATGAGGCTACAAACAGGTGATGGGATTTAAGGTCTTAGTTATCCCAGTTTTGGATGCACATGGACTTCCATTAACACAGCAAAGAGAAAATTTCATGGAGAAACAGTTCTGGAGATCTAGAGAAGGTTGTGAGACCACAGAGCTGATTTGTTGGGGAAATAGTCCCAGCTCAGTTCACATCTCAGCTGGTCTTACTTGATCACAAACAGCACAGTCAGGCCAGCTCTGCCAAGACAGTGATGGCTGATGTGGATACCTTGCAGTAAGTCTCATTCATGCAGTTTGTGAGTAGCTGAGAATTTGCACCATTGTGTTTTGAGGCAAGAATTTGTGTGGTTTTGATGGTGGCAGCTGAGTTTTGCTTTGCCAGTTTAGGGAGACTGAAAGGATGGCTATAAAATGAAACCTGATGGTTGCTACTTCTGTACTGGGCACCTCAAGAAGCATACAAGCCTTTAATGAGCCTCTGCCCCCTACCCCTCTCAAAGTTACACACCCATAATGTGCTTACAGACAACAGTGCCCCCAGAATGATGACCTGATGCACAGCATGAAAGGAGAGCCTGCTGTGACACCTTGGAAATGGGAAATAAAATGTGCTTTTCTGTTTATTTTACTGTCTTCCAAAGTCCAGCTTTTATGAAGACTGAAAAAAAAAAAGACTGGGCATAAAATACTGAGTCTCACAAAGCATCTGGACACTGAAAATGAACAGTGAGATTGCAGAGACTTGGAATAGAGAAACAAGAGGAAGTCCAGATACATTCTGTGTGGGAAATCAGAGGGAAGAGGAGAAAATATTGGTAGAGCAACAGCAGAAAGATCTCAAGAGCGGGAAAGAAGTGGAGAAGATATTTAAGTGGGGTGTGAATGGAGGGGATATCTCATTTCACCACTGGAGTCGATAAAAGCTCGAGACTATGAGATTCTAAGGCAGGTGCATCAGAGAAGCACAAGGGTACTTTTTTAAAAAAAAGCAAATTATTATTGGATGGGGCCCTGAGCCACCTGGTCTAGTGGAAGGTGCCCTTGCCTATGGCAGTGGGATTGGAACTAGATGATCTTTCAAGTTCCTACCAACCCAAACCATTCTATGATTCTGTGATTCTGCTTCCTGGAGTTTTTGCACCAGCAAATGGCATTGACTACACAGCACACTCCAACCTACTACTCTAGCAGACCAATACAAACTGAATGCACATACTAAGAACCCTGACTTTCACCTGTTCTCTAGTTAAGAGTAAATACTGGCAGTAATTAAGTTTCTTGAGAAATCTTTTCATTTGATAGAACACGCATCAAAGCAAAACATATGGCTTCAGTTATTGAGAAGTCTGGGAAAAATTAGCTGCCTGGATTATCAGAGGAGCTGACAAACAATTCTTGAGACTCTTTCCTCTTTAAAAGGAAATTTGAGTAAGAAATTATGTCCTTTGAGGACTGAAGGTCTTTTCTCCTCTAGAGGTCTCTGAGCTACTGCTTTACAAAGATTTGACAGGAAAATTGTAGGTTTCTCTTGGAAAACCCTCATCGGCTCTCATCTATTCAAGACAATCTTTGCTCTGTCCTGAAGGAGGAGTTCCTAAACACAGTCATTCTCCTCTTGTTTGTGGGCTATGGCCAGCTGTGACTGGGACTTTCTTACTCAGATCGTTGAGACACACTGTGGATGATGGCGTTTGCATAGTCAGTTGTAATTTCAAAGCCACTAATCAGAACAGTGCGTCTGTGAGCATTCCCAACCCATTTAAAGGTTGGAGAGGCATCTCACAAGAGCTGGCATTAGTCAAGCAGCTCCCTCCCCTCAGCAGACAGAGGATCTGTTCTGATAGCCTCAGGGAGCATATAGTTTAAATCAAATGGATTTTGTTGACTCGTTTTCTTTTCGTGAAGTTTCTAAATATGTCAGAGGAATCTGCCTCTGCTGGAAGCAAGGGGTGGTTTACACAGTTGTGCCACCAGACCTACATCCCACTCTGTGATTTCCTCTCTTTAACTTGAAGAGAAATCAACAGTTTTAGAAGCTATAGTTTTATAGTCTCCTGGGCTCTCTTGCCGCTTTGGCTTCTGGTAACAGTGGAATCCAAGCTTTTTGAAAAACCTGTTCTGAAATGGGAGTCTTGGAGTAGTATAGTGTTGTTATGGAGCAAATAGTTAGCAAAGATGGTGGCTCATCCAAGACAATTTCCCCTTGGTTTTTGGCCAAACCCTCTGGTACTTATGTAGATACCATCTGTATCTTTTCTCAACGGTATTGCAACTCCTCCTAGGCTTTATGTTCTTTTAGGCAAAGAAACATAATTGCACAAAAGTCACACTTGAATCACAGCCCTAAGTTTCATTCAGGACAACAACTTCAAGGAATACTCAGTTTTCCTGTTCTCTTCTTCCCAGGCTTGTTTCCATCTAGCTAAATGTGACCTTCCCCTGGTTTGTAACATTGCTATGCTGAACTCTTACATGGCTCTTGTGCTCAGGAATTCCATTCACATTGACTTAACTGTTTTAGGGGACCACAACTATAACACTAGTTTTCTCTGGTTAGCTACCAAAGAGAGCAAGGTGTCTGTGAATATTGTCCAGTAATCCCTTTCCTAGTTGGACTCAATGATCTTGGAGATGTTTTACAACCTTAATGGTTCTACGATTCTATAAGGCTTGTTCAAACTGACATTCGTGTTTCTTGCTCTGAAAATCATTTGCCTGGTTTGCCTGGTGATGGAGTTATGATATTCATGTAAGATTATTTAAGATGCATGAGTGGAGCAATGGGGAGAATTTAATCTCCTCTTGAGCCCCTTGGCACTGATTTAGGCGGTTCATTCTTGCTTCCTCTCTAGCCTTGGTTCAAAAAACCACTTTGATCCATGGCACTGCTTCTTCAGAAGAGGGGGAAGTGCCCCTGCCTGGTGCCCAATTGCTGTGTTGCATTTCCCGAAGGAATTTACTGATGAAACACAGTGCAAACACCCCTCCAAGGAGCCAGGTGCTACGAGGCAATGCAGTTCAGTGCTGTGTGGTGACACCAGCTCCCAGTACCCAAGCAAAAAGCGTCATGTTCATGTCTCAGCATTGCATGTGAGGAAAAAAGCCCTGTACCTTTTCCATAGCAATGGGACCTTCTGCGTTCACAGTGATTGCTGGGGATGAGGTGCTCATCTTGCTTTTACACGTTTTCAGGAAGAAGCTGTGTATCAAAACTCTGTTTGTTGGGTTTGGAGAGCCTTTCTTCCCACCCTGGAGGCTTCATAGCTTCTGGCAGCTTTGGAAACAAGCTCAATCAGGATTCAGTCTCAGGCCTCTCACCTGGGGCTATGCAACATTGCTTCCAGACCACTGAGCAATTTTGTAGGTGACTTCTAAACATGCAAAGAAAATTAAACGATTCCTTCGAATATCCTTAGCCAGAAGAATGGCTCAGAGGGTTATTGAATTTTTTTTTTCTTTTTGAATGCAGAGCTCTTGTTTATTTGAATGCTGCATCTAAGCTGAGAGAAAAGGCCATTGTGCCTTTGATTGGATTGGAATTTTCTGCACCAGCATTGGCCAAAGGCGGTCCGTCCTCTCGCACATGACGCAATGGGGAATGGGGGAGGGGGAAAACCTGACAGACAAGCAGGCAGATCAAACACAACACTTCAAAGGGAAGAAAAAATGCAAGAATGAAGCAATCCGGCACTATGGTCCCTCAATGCTGTGAAACAAAGCAGACAACCCTCTACACATGGCCATTCCTGCCATCCAGAGACTGAGGCTGTATACATGAGATCTTACCAAAAGCACTAGGGAGTGGTCTCTAGTGACTACATGACCAGTTATTGCACTATCCGTGCTCAGACACTCTGAGGGGCTAATTAGTGCTTTTAATATGTAAATCAGAGCCTGAACAGATTAAATCTAGGGAAAAAATAACCCAGCTGCTGAATATGTTGTTTTAATTATTGCTCTAAAGAAAATATGGACATGGCTGAAGATGACGATGGAGAAGAACCTCTAATACTGCTTTGTAGAAGATGTCCCTGAACATTGAAAACTAGTAGGAGAAGCTTGATGCTGAGCTGGAGCAGAGAAGCAGCAGGAGCACATGCAAGGCTAGCAGAGTCCTGCTGACTGCACACTCTGTCCCAACCCTGGGTCCACTAATACACCCAAAAACTCAGTTGGGATTTCATCTTGCTGGGTGTTGTTAAAACATGGGGAAATACTTATTGCCTTCCCCATAGAGAGATTTAGGGGGAGGGGGCAGAAGAAATAGCACAAGTTACACTGCAGAGACGGAAGTTTGTAGTCTGCTCACCTCCAGATGTATTGCATCCTTCAAGGGGATGGGTCTTGGAAAGGAATAAATATTTAATTTTCTCAGGCTAAGTTTGTCTGAAGGCAGAGTAGAGAAGGAGAATTTAGTTAGCATGGCCAGGAAATAGAAATTAAGAAGAATGGAAGGAGAGAAGGGGCAGATTGAATGATTACTTGTGTTTGATATAAAAAACTCTGAGCAGGAAAGAGCTATTAACTTTTGTTGAGCTGTGTCCACTGATACTGGAAGGAAATAATGTGCACAACAAGTCTGGACTGCAATCCTCTTTGCCAAGTGTGAGTTGAGAGGAGGAAGTTTGCTTTCCAAGAAAAACTTTTCAGAAAGGAGGGCATCTGTATGCCTCAAAGGCCTCTTGCGTTATTCAAGTCAGAGCTGCCTTCCAACCTGCCTGAAGGAATTCAGAACAACTTTCCTCTGTGTCAGTTGCTAAGGCTCTTTTGCAGCCTCTAGTGAAGTGAACATTTTTCTGTGGATCAATTTTTAGCTTCTGTCAGTATTGAAACTCTGAACTTTTTTCCAGAGAGCAAGGGAATAGCAGGTAATTATGTTTCCTTTGAACATACATGGCCTTTTATCTGTGCCCTTCTGCCTACTCGTCTGCCTGTCTCCTTATTTACCTGTGTATTGTAATTAAAGACTGGGAGTTGAGGGAGATAAAAATTTCTTTTCCCATTCTTTTCTTCTCCCCCCCTCCATTTTGTTAGTGTCTAATATAGATGCATTGCTTGAAGCAGATGGTTAAAAATGTCTTTTATTATTCTCTCAATATACATACAGAGATACATACACACAAATACCTCTATGTATTTAGGCATAAGATTGTACATAACCAGATCTGTTAAATTATATAATAGACATTTCAGTAGGATATTTCATCAAGTGCTCCTGATATGAACTTAGTTGACTGCTCTATGTTGCCTGGAATATAGATATACCTTCCTGATAATTTTTCTAATGCTGTTTTAGTAGAGCACAATTTACCCTTCTCTTAGTTCAGTCTTTCCTCCTGTTCTTCAATCCTCTGCTCCCTTTATGCTGCACTGTGGATGCCCTAAAAGGCAAATGTGCATCTCCAGAACCATTTTTGCTTTAACCCATATAACACAGTGACTGTGGGATGTGATTTTCTCTGTGTCAACTCCTCCTTTGTAACTCCTCCAAGATTGTCTTCAATGGAGCAAATTTGCCCAAGCATCACCCCAAAATAACCTGTCCAGTTAAATTCTCAAACTCCTTGAAGGGACAGAGGAATTAAACACAGGACGAGAACTTAGGAAATCTATGTTTCCCATCCTGGCTTTGTCACTTTTCTCCTCCATGACCTTTGATTAATCCTTCGAGTCAGGTTGATGGTGTGCAGTGGCACGTGGGGCTGGTATCTCCAGGAATGCTCCTGTATCCACACTGTGAAGTGCAGCACGTTGCAAAGGTTCCACCTCTATTAGCACTGTGCCACTGAGAGCTACTTAGCTCAGGTGCTGCTGCCATTGAAGTGGATCTTCTGACCATTGAGTGCTCAAGAGTCACAACTGGTGGAGACACACCTGCAGTGTCAGTGTCGTCACTGTAAATGTACCTTTGGTTTCTGTGTGACATCTGTGGCTAAAAAGCCAGGTACTTTTGTTGATTTTAAAACCTGATGTCTTACTACACAGACACTTCCAGTTAGTGTGGGCAACTTTCCTCTTCTAGGAAAGAAAGATGAATACTAGAAATTTCAATTTAGTGTGTTAGTTTGAGAATGTTGTTCCTCTCCTTTTAGCCCTGATACAGAGCGCTTCACATGTGCCCAGTACCTCCTAGAGAGACCAAAGACAATCTTGAGGAGCTTTTGCTCCAGGTGTCATACAGCTGACAAACTTAATGACAAAACACCAGGAAAGCCAGGGATGTAAAACAAAGGAGGTTCCTTGTTTCCTCAATGAGCTTGTCATATTTTTTGCATTATAAACATTTATTCTGCCACAAATACAGGTGCACTGCTGTGGGAGGAGGACCAAAGAATGGATATATATCAGCCTTGAAAGAGGATTTTCTTTCTGATGCAGAGTGTGAATGCCAAGGAATTTGTCTTGAGCTGAATGCTACCAAGGGAACTCAATGCCCATCTATGTGTTTCACCAGCAGTGAAGTGTTATCCACAAAACTCAGCCCTTCTTTGAGGAGATCTAGAAATAGTGGTGAAAATGTCACCTTGTTTGAGGCTGAACTTGGGACCTTGGGGTGAGATCTGTCAGGTCATGAGGCTAAAATGTAACTTTTGGGAGATCACTAATTTTAACTGCTCTGGCCAAGGCTACAGCCTTGTAAATCACATCTCTTTGGTGCTGCTATTATTAGATTGATTATCTCCACCTGAGCCTACTCTGAACTTTGGATAGTGTGTTCCTTCCAGCAAAATCAACATCTCTATTTGATCATGCTGTTTTCCTTGCTAGGTCTTGCAGACTAGGACAGTTCCTAATTTTTCTAACTATTAAGTAAGACAGAGATTCCCCATGAACTTGTTATTGTTTTGTATGTTCCTGCAATGGCAGACCAGACCAGAATGCTGCAGAAGCATCCATTGCAGCTGATTTTGGTCAGGGTTCTCATGGACTACATCCAAGTGGAGAATTACTGACTAATTCTGCAGGATATTATCCTGAGATTCACAATGCCATGAAGGAAATCTCAATTGTTTTTGTCAATTTTTTGCATTCTTGTAATTAATAAACAGATACAAGCTGCTGAAGCAGCCAGTCCTCTATCATTTACCTGTAGCTAAAAATAATTGCTAGAAATGATATTTTGCTGATATTTCAAATCCACAAATGCAAATGAATTAATTTGCACTAGGCATTTTCCATTTTAGTGTCTGTACACATATATATAAAATATAACCACATCCATATTTATAAGTATGAAAATGAATATATTTTGTACCTAGAAATATTCCCATGTACCTTTTGACTTGTCATTGAGAAATACACACAGTACTCAACACTAAGTAGTAAAAGCAGCAGAGGTGATATCCTAGGGTTTGCTGTCCCCACAGATTCATTATGCTGTGGAGGGGAGCCCTGACAGGGTGATTGTCCTTGAATGTGTGTCCTGAACCTGTAGCTCAGGGGTTTTGGCAATGCTGAGGGGAAATCCTGCTAACATCTCCTAAATTCTTGCCTGAGCACAGGAGAATGATATTCCCATCCCAAATGACAGAGGTGATCCACACCTGTGACCAGGTTGAGGGTTCTGATAAGCTGTTCAGCTCTCAGGATCTGATGCCATAAAAATAATTAAGCACACACTTAACTTTGAGTATGTAAGTCCTAATGTCTCAAACCCACATTGTCCAGTGTCTGAGCAAACAGTCTGTACATGTTTGTCCCCTCAGCTCTTTATGGTGTCCATCCTTTTCTCCTTTAGGGGAAAGGCTCACTCCTCTGCTTGCCAGCCAGAATTATGCCTCAAATAATTAAATGTAAAATAGTGTAGCCTGCTGAAAGCTATGACAAATAATACTATCATAGAAAAATTGTGTCTAAGCACTTACTTTTTTCCTCAAAATATTTTCTCTACAAAGCTAGTAATTTCATTATATATAACCATCATTTTAATGAATGACCAAATGCATTCAGCTGTTTGGGGCAGTGTGATGTGTATTATATGTTAGGATAAACCTATGCACACACACACTCACTGATAAGATGTGTCTTTTCTCTTACACTGGGGGATGTATAATACTTCCTGAGAATTTTTTCCCCCCTGTATTACAGAAGTATAGAAAGCTTTACTATATTTCTAACTGAGAACTATTTCATGCTTTGGCATGGCCAAGTATCTGCAGGCAGAGATAAGCTATGATTTCCCATTTTTCTCTACAAAATTAGTGATCTGAAAGCACAATAAACCATCACCTCGTTTCACCCATGGGGATAATGGAAAGAATTAAGTGTAAAAATATTAATATAACAAGTATTAATAGGTAAAAAAATTGAGTAATATAAGTGTGTGGGTTTTCCACAGCTTTTTTTTTTTTAAACTTGAAAATACTTTTGAGAGAAAGATACATTTCTGAACTTGTGGAGAAGGATATGAGAAAATTAATTCAGTGAAAACAGGGATGGCCAGAAGCCAGCAAGAATTTGAAGCCTATATTTGCAAAAAAATAAGAAAGAAAGAAAGAAAAAAAGCAGTTTAGGGGAATCTCTCTGATCCTTTTAATTTCATATTTTTAGATTCCTCTTTACTGTCTGGAAAATGCCCTTGGTAACATATCTCACAGGTAATAATTTACAGGGGTTATCTTGATGCTATGTTTCTGTTAAACTGTTTTTAAGGCAAAATCATGCCCAGTTAAATAGTTGTAGGTGTGGGGTTTGTTTTTTTTTTTCAAATTTTAATACCTGTTTTTTAAAGCTCAGAACCAAACTGGTTTTCTCCCCTGCTGGTGAGTTTTGCAGAATAAGTAGGAAAAAAAATTACCTTCCACCACCACAGAACAGTGGCTCTTAGGGGGTAAATGTGGGGCTCTCCCCACTTCTGAGTTTTTAGAGGCTGAATATGTTCCTAAGTTTGCACAAAGCCCGGCCCGAGGAACAAAGCCTGTGGACCACCACGGGGAAGTGGTATTAGTCCTCTCCACAGCCTTCCCACTGTGGATGCATGCTCAATTCCCGGATAAATGCACCTTTTAAACTATATTAATGTAAAAGTTTTATTTGAAAGATGCCAGCTGTGGTCCTAGCTCAGGTTTATTCATGTGGGACATTTACTGGGTCAACTTAATACTTGACTACTGCTTATTATCCCATCAGTCTTCGGGGACAACCCATGATCTAATTGCCCAGCATTTATGTTGCCCTGGCAACTATAAATACAGAGTAATAATCCTTAAAGGGGCAGTGTAGAATTTCATGCCCCTGCAGTGAACTACACTTCATTTCCCAGAGCACCCTGTGTTTTTTAATTCAGTGAATAAAAATGTGTAATGAATAATTAATTATGTGCTTGGAGGCACAATAGCTGCCTACTTTTGAATATTCATCAGTGACATTATTAATTCACTAGAAATCCCAAGGAGCAGTGGGATAGGCTTTTAGCCTAGCTGGAGGACTTACAGATAATACTCTGCAACATGAACAAACTTTTTCAAGTAGACTTTTCTTTCTCAGAGTTTTTTAGATTTAATTTACATCTTAATAAAATAATAATAAAAAAGTACTGTACTGGATGTAACCAAGCAGCAGAGAGTAAGAGTTGAGTGCAGTAAGAAATCCAGCAGTCTGTACCCCCTTCCACCCTGACCCATTGCCATGCCTGACCTCTGCTCGAGGTCCTGGCGTGCGCCAAAGCAGAGAAGACAAACCTTGGGAGCGTCATGAGTGAGTCTGAAGAGAACAAGCAGATGGCCAATCATAATTTCTAATAATGTGTCAGGTTCTCTGTTGAAAAACCATCTTCTTTGCTTGTCAAGAAAGTCAACATTGAAAATCCCGCCTTCAGAAAATAACTTGTTTTCAGCCTACAAAGAGGATTTTTCTACTGTTGAATAAACCTGCAAGTCTTTTCTGGAGATACGAGTGCAACTTTTCACATCATCACATTAGTTTAATGATGTTATTCCATTTAAAGCAGGGATTTATGCCAGGTGAAAGGTGATTCTGAAGTGCAGAGACAAACCAAATCTTTTTTTTTTTTTTTAGCAGAGAAGAAATGGAATAATTAGAAAGAAATCTAAGGTCTTTCTGTGAATTTTCCTTCTTATCCCATCTGATTTGCAATGCAGTCTCTTTTCACTGCTTATACCTAAGGCCAGATTCTGTGCTGACACAATTTCTTCGACTTGAGAGAGAATTTGATCTTCAGTGCTTTGGGCCAAACCTTGCAGAACCCTCTTCTCACAAAGAGCCCACCTTAGGGTCTTGTTGGGAATTTTTCTTCTCAGGAATTTTTAGATGAGTATGTTGTTTCTATGAAGATCAAAATTCATGGTTAAAGTCACCCAAACTCCTGTAAAGCCACGTACTATCAGAACAAAATGTAGTTTAATTCTTCAGCCAGTCCAACAAACCTAGAATATCTGTAAAAAATCTTTCTTTTCCTCTTGGGCTTGTTACTCAATGGTAATTCCTATTGGAATATTTACCGGTCTGATTCTTCATTCATACAAGAATAAAATTTTAAATCCTTCAAAAAGCAATTGGATTGCTAAATCTCAGACACATTTTTAAAAATGAGACCTGTAATCCACTGAGGATCTTAATGGAAAGAAATCATTATACCTAATTAAATTGAAAGTAGCAGGAAAATGGAGCTTACTTAGAGCATATGCTTGTAATAATTTATACCTGTACTGTGACAGAATCTTCTCCATACAGGAGTGAAACCCAACACTGGGTTTTGGAGTCTCATTCTCCCTACTCGACTTTGTCTTTGACCTTTTCTTGGCATGCCATGAGCTGTGCCTGCTCTGCTGTCCTGACCTTTGCTGGATCCCTCATCTCCCTGTCCTTTATCCCCACAGAGACCTCCAGCACCAGCAACTAGAACAGTGCACCCATGTTTTGATCAGTTTTGATTCTATGCTGCAGAGCTTGCAAATCACAGAGTGATGGAAAACAGCAGTTCTATACATCAGCTAATGCAACAGAAAACTGACCAGCAATTTTTTACCCAGAAAGCCTATTTGGCAACAACTTTAGATATCTGAAATATTTGGGTTTATTTCCTGTACAGTTGTGGTGTGTACACCTTTAACAACAGAACAGATACCATCCAGCTTGGTCACAGGTTAAACAACAGTCATTTTGCTCAGCAACTCAAACTTTCATTACAATTTGTAATGCAGCAGAACACTTGGGCTATGTAGTCATTTATTGCAGTGATTTGCATTAAAGAGTGTCATTGTATTACCTCTTAGCTTTGGTTGAGATTAGAAGTAATATCTACATTTATCTTTCACTCCTAGGAGTATAAAATTGTGCTAATAATAACAATAATAAAGCTAGTTCCTAAAAGCAAGTGAACTCTACACAGCTTTTTCCCCTCTTTTTTTTTTTCCCCCTCTTTTTTATCTGCTCAAGTAGGGGAGTAGAAGAATCATGAATAATAAATATGGAGATAAGAGAACTGAAACTGGGAAATCAATTTACTGCAAAATATTTGCATATTTTATTAAAAGAAACTGTGCATAAACCCCACAACAGGGTGGAATGATTTATATTTTGATTTGATTTGTATACGTTATACCTCTGGGAGAACTAATGCAACTTAGTCATCCCTGCAGGACTTATTTTGGGTGGGGTTTTGTTGTTGGTGGTGGTGTTGTTTTGTTATGGATATCTTAGACAAGGGAGCACAAGGTCCCCACCTAGTTACAACCTCCCTTCTGGGACCATCTGCATGGTGTCAGGAGGTTGGGCTTTGAAGCCAGCTCCTAGCAGAGGAGAGAAATGTGCTGCTTTTGCACTGTACTTCCCACGATCCAGTGGGACAAAAGGGGTTGTCAGTGGGCACAAGAGTTTCAGGTTGCTCAGAAGCATTTCCATGTGAGGAGAAGCTTTGTGTCAAATCCATCAGCTGAGGGAATCCATCCCTTTTCACGCAGAAGAAAAAAATCACACTTTTCCTTGTAGAAAGTGGAAAGGTTTGGAGTGAAAGTCAGTGCTGGAATGTCCCCGGATGTCCATGTGTGATGCTGTTTTACACCACAACGACACAAACTCCAAACTTCAGAAGCTGAAAATGACTCCTTGATTTTTGGGATGTGTCTCCCTTTTATACTATTCTACACAGATCAATTCGATTGGTGAAACAAAGACAAAACTCTTCAACCACATTGGTCAGACCAGAGGGACATCAAGAAGTCCCTCCTAGAGAAAGGAATGAAAACATAGGTACAGTTTACAAAAACATATCTCTTGTTTACAGAAAATTCCCTGGGAAAAGAATTTCAGAAAACCAAAACATCTCAGGCACAAAACCAGGGCTACACATGTGGTTGTTGCTAACCTGCAGGGCCAGACTGTCAAGAGAAGATCTCAGGTGAAATCCAGCTTAGGCTACAGCTTTCTGTCCTTGTATTTTTGGAGCCTTGGAGGGGAAGATTGCATGGCTTGCGGTGACTTTCACCAGCCCTGCTGCTAACAGCACTGGGCACCCCAAGGCTCTTTGGTCTCAGCACAGGCAAGAGTAGGAAGAAACCCTCACCTGGCTTTGTGGAGCCCTGAGACGAGCAGGAATGAGGAGTGTGCAGAGAAGCGACCATCAGCACTGCACAGCAGCTTCTCTCAGTAATCAGTCACAGAAAATTCAAACATTACTCTTCGGGTTTGGGGTTTGTGTTGGGTTTGGTTTGGAGTTTTATAGCACCAGGAAAAGCTGTGGCATTTTCAATGCTAGAGACCTGGATTTGAGTGCTCCCCTCACAGTGCTGTGTAGATCCATCTGAAGATTGTGCCTTTGCCTCTCTCTTTCCTCTGTATAGGATGTGTCACTTCAAGGGGTTGATGGGTAACAGCGTTTCTCTTTTCTCACCTTGTGCTCAGGAGCTGGGAGAGCTGCCAACGCCCCTTTTTTGCCCCAGCTTGACCCTAGAAGGGTTCTGCAGTAGGGTCAGGTGGCATGTTGCCAGCGGCTCAGCTGCCAGCACCAGTACTACCAACTTGTAAGGCTCATGTGTATGGCTTGAGTCAGCCCACAGCTGCCAGCATCTGTGCTGTGGCCTGCCTCACATTCGTCCTGCCATCAAGTTGGAGGGCACAAACCTGACACTGACAAGTCCACCTCCAAACCATGTCCCCAAGTGCCACATCCACCCATTCCTTAAGTGCCTGAAGCAATGAGAATTCCACCAGTTCCATAGGCAGCCTTTGCCAGTGCTTGACAACCCTTTTGGAGGAGAAATTTTTCCCTAATACCTAATTGAAGCCTCCCCTGGCAGATTTTGAGGCCATTTCCTCTTGTTCTCTCCTTTGTTTCCTGGGAGCAGAGCCTGACCTGCACTAGCCTAACCCTCCTCTGGGAGTTGCGGAGAGTGAGAAGGTTCCTCTGACTGTGGCCGCAGCCGTGTGTGCCCCTCTCGCGGTGCCTAGCGCTGCCGGCCCTGCTGCCCTGCTGCCAGAGCCCCGTCGCTGGGCAGAGCCCTTCCCTCCCCGGGCACAGCCCCATGGGGCGCTCCCTGCTGCGGCCTGGCCTGGCCCCAGAGCAGGGTTCCCCTGCGGGTGTCCCCGGGTTGGCCGCGTGTCCCCAGCCGTCTGTGCCTGGGCAACTGCCTCAGCCTTGAGGGATGCAGAGCTGCGAGACCCCAGGGCTCTGTGCCGGCCGCCCTCCAGAGCTCCTCCCTGCTCCAGCTGGTGGGGCCTCAGCACCCCACTGTGCCCTCCCGCACTCACGGACGCGCCAGGCCCCACCGCTGCCCTCATGGCAGCACTCCTGGCCCCAGGGCTCTCCAAGGACTTCTCCAGGGGCCTTTCCTGCAGCCTTGCAGACCCTGCACGGGGCCCAGCACTGACCTGCAGAGAGTCCGTGTACAACGGCCTGCAGGGACAGCACCAGGGCCAGTGGCTTCCCACTGACAGAGGGCAAGCTTAGGCTGCAGATGTGGAAGGAACTGCAGCGTCTGAGGCTGCTGAGGTGCTGGCCCATGCTGCCCACAGCAGCTGTGGCTGCCCCTAGACCCCTGGCAGTGTTCCAGGCCAGGCTGGTTGGGGCCTGAAGCAACCTGGGATAGTGGAAGGTATCCCTGGCCTTGGCAGTAGAGCTGGAACAAGGCAATTTCTATGGATCTGTTAGTTTTAAAAATTATTTTGTGTTGTTTTTTCTTCTTTTCTTACTTTCTTCTCTTAATGTATGGTAATAGAATCTGGTTTTGCTTCTGAGGTGAGCCTGCTTTTACCTTTTTTCCCTAAAATCCTATCTCCCAATTACCAAACAAATTCCACAAACGTAAACCACTACAGGACCCTTCCAAGCCTAGCCTGTGATCAGAGGGGCTGGAGGTGGTGGGCTGGGCTTAATTTGTGTTTAGAGCCAATTCAACACTGTGAGTTTGGCTGAATTCAAGGAGACAGCTCACAAGCCCAGATTCACAGTGCATGATTTTCACCAATACTATAGGTCTGGGTGAGATCAGTAAAGTCTTGCATGCTCTAGATTCTGCAATATTGCATTTTATTGAAACAAGAACAAAGCAGTTTCTGGCTTGCCAGTCATAAATGTGCTAAGTATAGGGTATTAATATGGGTCACAACAGATAGTGACACTAAATATGTGCTGTATCATTATTATTATTTAAACATAATTACATAATCAACTCTTTAGAATTACTTTTAATCATTATATAATAATTACATAGTTAGTCTCCTGATATTTTTAATATTAGTATTTTTATTGTATTTTACTATTCTATATAATAATTGATAAACTGTATAGTATATAATTTGTATACACAATATATATATATATATATATATCGATGAAATAAAAAAATCAACATTCTTATATAAACAAAATTTCGGGTCAGCTCCAACACGGTTGGTCCAATGCTGACCGAAAGGTCTCCCTTCCGGAGACAAGGAGAGAGTCCATCACTTGAATGATCCCAGGCAAACAGCATTGAGTTTTCCTCTTTTTGGTCTTCTTTCTTTTTCTGTCCCACTTTCCTTCTTCTTTCATGCTCCTGTTGTGGGCTCTTCTCAAAGGCCAGGAACAGCACCTGCAGGTGGCATTTGGTGATTTTGTCTTTGCATGTATGGTGTGTGCTGTCTTCATATGCACTCTTAGGAGTGGGAGAGTTCATACATAAGCGAGGCTTTATGCAGATCTGGGTGCCCTTTCTTGGAAAATGAACTGATACAAGAAGGTAGAATAAATCCTCCCATAGCCCTCCACCTGTTGAGGTGGCAGGAGAGGTTGTGGGACCTTTGTCAGGGCCTTTGCACGCATCCTCTTCTCCTTAAAGCACCAAATTTGTACTATGAGGTGCTTCTCCACTGCCAGGTGCGAGCAGCCCAAGCACAGCCCTGTGCTCATAGCCATGCCTGCTCCCCTGCATTCATTCAATGTTCCCCAAGAATTCTTTCGAACCACTTTTTCAGAACCTGGTAGTCACTGATCGCCTGCCTGTGGGCGGCTGATTGCTGCGCCAGGTGATGGAGGAGATTGTCTGTCTTAGCCATTTGAACATCTCAGCGTAAATTGATGTCCCCAGGAAGCCTCTGGTTACCTACAATGAAGTGGTTGAGACGTTTTGCTTGCACACATAAGTACAGGCTGTTGCTGATATCCACCAGTCGCAGCAGCAAATCTCTCCTGTGCCACGATGACACAGGTATGACACTTAGCAGGTGCATGACTATGGTCTTGGTGGTGTAGGTGGAAAAGCTGAAGCCCAGCTGAAGATGGGTGAAGAACTGCAGGCATTTGAGGTGCAAACTGTCAGGGGGGGCCAGCCTGGCAATGTGCTGGAAGAACTCAGTCTCTGCCACAGCATAAGTCTCAGGCCAGGTTGTGCTTGGGGTGTAGGCCTCTCTAGTCTGGCTGCTCACAAAGACATGTGAGTCATCTCTCCTCACGCCAAACAGCATCTCAGTCCTGAAGCTTTCTTCTCCATTGGCCACCTTGATCTGGCAGGAGCATCTGGAGGGCAGCAGCTTTAAATGCCAAGTGTGTGACTGAGGCAAAGCTGGCCAGACTGCTCTCACCAGTTGGTAGAACCAGCAGGCAGTTTTGTGCACGTCGAGGTAGGAGTCGGTGCACAGGGTGTCGAGGAGGCTGGGATCCTGATTGCTCCTCAGCTCCTCCTTGGGGTGGTGCAGGAAGCACAGCATGTTCTCAGCCTGCTGCTCGCTTGAGCAGGTGCATTCCAGCTGCACGCGGACACGGAAGTTCCTTACGTGCCTCTGCCCTGCTGAGTCCAGCTCCAGGTGAAAGCTGTGGCCCCGGGGAAGAGTCATGGGGATGAGCACACGATACACAACATCCTGCTCACGGGGACTCCAACCTTCAAAGGCACTGCCCACCCCGATGGCTCGTTTCAGGACTGGGTAGAAACTGTTTGACAAGACGCTTCCAAAGTAAGCTATATAATTGTCCATGAGGCCAGTTGTCCACTCACAGCCTTTCTGCAGGTCCTGTACAGGCCACTGAATGCGCTCCATTAGAATTCTTCCAACATTATCATCAAAATCATTGTCTTCCCCTTGGACTACATTTGCCATATCATTGTTGTTTTCTGCATTTGCAACCTCATCAATGACTTCATTTGCAATATAATCTTCTTCTTTTAAAGGAGCATTGCCAACTTCATTTCTAGCATCGCCTTCTTCATTTGCAGCAACATTGCCTTCTTCATTTGCAGCAAAATAGCCAACTTCCTGTACATTGTTGTCTTCCTGCCGATCCGCATCGTCTTCTTCATTTCCTGCATCTTCTCCTCCATTTGCATCCACGTTTCTGACTTCCTCTTCATTTGCACCATTGTTTTCTTCCTCAAACTGCTCTCTCCTCAGGCTGCTTTTCCACCCAATAAACCACAGGACCAAGACAAGGACCAGGAGCACAGCAACAGCCATGAGCTCCAAGGGCTGCATCTGCTTCAGGGTGAGCTGCTCCACCTCCTGCTCCAGTTGAATCCTCTCCCACTCCAGGTTCTTTGCACGCGCTTCCATGCGCAGACGTGTTTCCTCATCCCAAACATCACCCACAGGCTGTGGCTACTGGATGAGGCTTTTCAAGAGCACAAAAAGGAATACTATGGAATTCATGGTCTGCAGGAGGATGGAGAGAAGACCTTGAGTGAGGCTACGAGGGAGGGAACTACTGTTTGCTGGAGGGAGGACAGGATGCTCAGGGATCTGGGGGCAGGAAGGACAGGGCCCCAGACAGCTGGCAGGCGGCAAAGCCTGTCCCACTGCCCCAGCAGCAGCAGCAGCAGCAGCAGCAGCAGCAGCATTGTGGCCTGCCCAAGGCTGTCCCATGAGGGGCTGTCCCTGCGTGCAGGGGGACAGCCCAGCCCCGGGTGCAGCGTTTCTGCCCCGGCCCTTGTCCCCAGCCCAGCCTCCCCAGCACGTGTGCACTCACCGCTTGCCCGAGCAATGCAGGGCCAGCGTTACCTGCTGGGGCCTTTTAGAGCTGCCCCCATTGTGACACGGCCCCCGTGATGTCACAGGTGTCACAGCACTTCACAACCCAGCCAACCCCACTCTTTGTCCCCACCCTGGCTCAGCCACTCAGAGTGGCCCTGGTGTAGTGCTTAAGGTTGCCTTTGAATGCATCTTCTGCAAAGAATAGCCATTGTTCTTTTTTTGGACTTCTTTTCATCTGCCCTCCATTGGCTATCTCCAAGATGTCTATGATGGAAAGGAGCCTTGAAAATCATTGAGTCCAAGCTTTGATTCCTTCCTGTTGAGCTACACTTAAATCTCAGGGTCAGCAAGATTGGAAAAGACCCTGAAGATCACACAGTTCAACTGCAAACTTAACACTATCTACTGCACTAATCAGCCAGGACCCCAAATGCCACATCCACATGACTTTTCAAGCATTCTGAGGGTGGTGACTCACTCATTTCCCCAGGCAGTCTGTTCCCAAGCTTGATATCCTTTTTTTATGGAGGAATATTTCCTAAAGATCCCATTGAAACCTCTCAAGGCACAACCTGAGGTCATTTTCCTCTGCTCATATTGTTTGTTCTCTGGGCTAATATAATGACCCCCACCTAGCTACAACCTCCCTTCTGGGACCATCTGCATGGTGTCAGGAGGTTGGGCTGTGAAGCCAGCTCCTAGCAGAGGAGATAAATGTGCCGCTTTTGCACTGTACTTCCCATGATCCAGTGGGACAAAAGGGGTTGTCGGTGGGCACAAGAGTTTCAGGTTGCTCAGAAGCATTTGCATGTGAGGAGAAGCTTTGTGCCAAATCCATCAGCTGAGGGAATCCATCCCTTTCCAAGCAGAAGGAAAAATCACACTTTTCCTTGTAGAAAGTGGAAAGGTTTGGAGTGAAAGTCACTGCTGGAATGTCCCCGGATGTCTGTGTCGATTTTGCTAACCTGCAGGGCCAGACTGTCAAGAGAGGATCTCAGGTGAAATGCAGCTTAGGCTACAGCTTTCTGTCCTTGTATTTTTGGAGCTTTGGAGGGGAAGATTGCATGGCTTGCGGTGACTTTCACCAACCCTGCTGCTAACAGCACTGGGCACCCCAAGGCTCTTTGGTCTCAGCACAGGCAAGAGCAGGAAGAAACCCTCACTTGACTTTGTGGAGGGAAATATTAAGTCAGCTTGATGCTATGTTATATTTTAGGAATCTCACACAGTCAAGCGTCCAGGACTGTTCTAAGCAAACACACAAGTGCTCTGGGGGTCTGCCTGTATGCAAACTAACTCCAAAACTGTGGTTCAGGTCAGAAGGTTTTCAGTTTGAGTTTTGTTAAAAAGCTACATCAATACACCCAGGCAGTATTTACTGTCTGTTATTAGAAATGCAGACCATGAACATAAGGGACAGTGTTTATACTCTCCTCTACACATTAGGAAATATATCCTGTACATTTATTTAAAAATCCAATTTAATATCACAACATTTAACATTTCTGAGCACATCTACAAAGTGTCCTGGTAACGGTGTGCTGGTGAAAAAGGAAGTTATGGATATCAGAGCAGCTGTGCAGCTTGGGGTGCTGTGGCTTTTGCTGTGCAGAAGGACAGGTGTCCTATCGAGGACTTTGGGACCTAAATTTGGCAAGCTCACAACTCATGAACAATTATAGCCTTTTTTACAACAATATAATTTTTAAACAATTTTGTTGGAGTTCACAAAAGGGAGTTGTGAAATTTAGGCAGCTTTTTGTGATGGTTTTGGCTGGGGTAGAGTTAATTTTCTTCACAGTAGCTGGCATGGGGGCTGTGCTATGGCTTTGTGCTGGAAACTGTTGATAATACAAAGATGTTTTAGTTCTCTCTGAACAGAGTTTGCACAGGGACTTTTCTCCCTCTCAGCAAGTGGGCTGAGGGGGCACAAGGATTTGGGAGGGGACACAGCTGGGGCGGCTGGCCCAAACTGACCAAATAATGTCCTACACCAAATGATGCCCTGCTCAGTAACAAAACTATGGGGAAGGTTGGTCGGGGGCTACTGTTGAGGGTCTGTCTGGGCATCAGCCTATTGGTGATGACCAATTGTTTTCATTTGCATCACTTGTCTTTCTGGGGTTTTATTTCTCTCTGTGTTATCTTCCTTTTCATTACTATTATTTTATTATTCATTATATTATTATATTGTATAATTAACTTCTATGATTATGATTAATATTGTTATTATTGCTATTATAATTATTTATTTCTTTTCTCTAATGGCTCTTATTTCAATCCCTGAGTTTTCTCACTTGTACTCTTCCTCCCAGCAGGATGGGGGTAGGTGAGCAATCAGCTGTGTGATGCTTTTCTTGCCAGTTGGCGTTAAACCACTACACTTTTCTAGCAAGAAAATATTGCTTAGATTATTTTACATATTGCTCCACACACAATAGTGCTCATCTGGTTATTTGGATCTTGAAGTCTTAAACTTTTGGAATTGGACAACAGAAAACTTTTCCACTAAACATGGCAATCCTGTTACAGCTGTCCTTCCAACAACAATGCTGTCAGCACAGCACACTTTCAGGGGTTGAAATTTGACCTGAGGAGTAGCAAAGAATAGGCATGGCCGCTGTTCCACCCCATTTGCTGCCCAGGGAAAAGACCTGTGTAATGTCTTGGAAATGCCACATCCTGGCATAAACTGATCTATTTTATGTGGACATTTTTGCATTTGATAAAGGGGACAGAAAAGTCTTACTGTGGTAAACATCGCCAAAAAGCAAATTTTTCCATTACTAATTGAGACATACACCTGTATGTACATATGTGGATGTTTTCCAGACATATCTCATAATTAGAAATTTTAAATGTAGCTTACACACACATGACCAAATTCCATTGCTGTCTGTGAAGTCAGGGAGTTCACATCAGGAAATCAGTAGTAATATTTCAAGAGCAGCTTGAAGTCTTCTCATGTTTCAGTACTGCCAGTGACAATATTTCTAGCAGCTTCCAGGGGGTCAGAAGTGAGACTAGTGAGAACATGAAAATAATTCCAGGCAAATTTTTGCTCTGCATTGCTCAGGCTTTGCTTTTTATGGGGCTGCCTAAAGTTTGGAGATGTGCTCTTAGAAGTTTCTTAACTGCTCATTGGATGTTTCACTCTCAGAGATCAGAGCAGTTTCCGTGTGCTTATTGTATCAGTGAAGAGTGAGACATTCATTGTGAAATATCAAAAAATGCTTTGTCAGGCACCTTATGTGTGTGTGAGCAGTGAAATTCAGAAGAGCTCTGTAACCAATCCTTGCTATATATCTCTTCAGCTTACTTCAGCTGGCTCCTAAATGTGACTTGTATTGTCTGAAGGCAAGGTATTGTCTCTGCAAATAGTCATGGATGATTTGGTGAGGGCCATTTCATAAGTGCCTAATGTAATTATCACCGCCAGTGATTGAAAAATAAGTTTCATGTATGCATGTTTGCTAAACTATGTAATTAGTAACTTTCCACATCCATAGTGCATTCTGTAGGACCCCATGTTTCTGCAGGACTTTTAAAGGTTAATATATCCTTTTCACCTGCTTTGTAACAGGATCTGTAATTTCAGATCTTGATGTCTTTGCCTGCTTCATTCCTGATTCTAGGTATTTCTAGTGAAGTACCTAGAGCCTTGGGTAGTAGCAGGGGGCTGCTTAAATGTGACAAGCCCACCAAACCTGAGAATTGAGTGTCTTAGAGATTCCCACAAGGCACCATGGCATAACCCAAACAAGCAAGGAGAGCCCACACACTCATGGCAGTAAAAAGTATCTGTCCTTTGGTGGGAGGACTGTCCTGTTATGTCCTATTGGAATATGCACGAGTGTTGTTCCTCCCTCTGATCAACTATTTCCACAGAACTCACTGAGAGTTAGTACAGTTGATAGGATCTTTTAAGTAATTTTGCTTGAAACTGACCACTAAGTTGCCATGTCACCAAGAGGAATGAGCCTATAAACACCTGAAATCTAATTTCCTTGGCAAATCAGACTAAGATAAATGCTGCAATGCTGTGATCCCAAAGCTGATGTTAAGCTGGGATTCAACAACAGAACTTAGTACATCAACTAAATAAATATAGCCTTATCAGGCCTGTGATTTCTAGTACTTATTGCTCAGTCATTTGAGGCAATCTTATGAGTTCTTTAAATTACATTTACATTTCTACATCTATTCTGAGAGCAAATAGCAGTGAAAGTCAGTAGGACTTAAAAGTAAAGTACTGAACATGTTTTTCCTCTGGGTTGACTCATTTAAGAGCATCTAAAGGTGGGAGGGCAAAATTCCTTAATCCTGTTACCTCTGCTTTCAATGTAATACAGGAAAGGAAGCAGCACAGAAGACAGTTCGTAACCTTAAATGAAGTAGGATCCATGCCTCCATAGACAAGATTTACTTTACATTCTCAGCAGTAGAAATGGAAAAAAAATGAGGTTCGGATACTAAGGGTCAGTTTAGTTTAAATATTCTTCCTATTAGGACAAAAGTTTCATGGGACCATGGATATTTGGAGCACTCTTACAGCCTTAACATGGGAATGGTGGTTTCAGTCCTCACTACCCACAAATATTTAATGCAAAATTGCTTTTCCTTTGTGCCTATGCAGCTACTCGCTCCTGCAGAGAGTGTCAGGCCCTGCTCTGCTGGTTAAAGAACATTTTTGCTGCCTCTGCTATTTGCTCCTTTCAGCAGCTCTTGTGGACTGAACTCTCAGCTCCTTTCACAGAGAAGTCGGGCTGCCAAAGTACATGGTTGCCAGGGTGGCATGGATGAGAGCAGCAGGTTTGTTTCTTATGGCCTGAGTTTGGCTAACATGCCCTTATTCCAGTAACAGGGTTTTTTTGATGCATCCAGCAAAATGCAGGAGTAATATGAGAAATCATAGGGAAATTGAGAGAAACTAGAGTCAGGAAAATGATCCTGAAAAATCAGCTCTGAAAAATCAACTCTGTTGCCAAAAAAGATTTGAACCCAATAGCTGTACCATTAACTCCTTACTCTGCCCCAAAGACCAACAGTTGTGGGTACAAGGGGTCAAAGTTTCAGCTTTAAGAACAAACTTTGGGAAATAGTAACAGCATCTTGAAAATATTCTTGAAATCACAGAAACAAGTTCCATATTTTTACTTCTGATTTGGTGCCTTGCAGCAGCACATCCATTTTCTGCTATTAATGAGTTGATGGTTGGAGAACTTACTCTCAGTTGCAGTGCAGCCTTTGATTTCACAAAACTCCTCCAAATGCCTCCAGCTAATTGTGTTTTCAATAATAAATTGTTGAAGAAATCTTGGCTTAGCTGAATTTACTTCAATATGATTTAATTAATGTGTTTAAAAAACAGTATTCTGAGCAGCTTGGACTACTGGATTGCTTATGTTATTTGTGGGCCTCTACAGAGAGCAGTGACCCAGAATTTACAGCCTTCTTTCACACCATCTATTACATTGCAATGCCATCATTTAAAATAATGGCATCCTCTTGCCTTCATACAAAATAATTTTTGCAGCTGTGGAGACTCTGACTAATAGGGACTTTTTTATCATATAGAAAGCAGAACTGAGCATCATTGGCATGTTTTCAGCTTGACTGATGTACAGAGACCAGACTGTATTACAGAGAGGTGAATTACAAAACTCCAGTGCAAACTCCCCTTTTCCAGTTACAGGATTTTTGAGGGGATTTTTACCAATACTACTTCTATTCATTCTATTCACATGTTCTGTTTTGACTCATGTTTAGACTCCTGGAATTTACCCACTCTCCTTTTTTTTTACTGGAAAACCTGATGCCATCACAGCCACTCTTCTGCCTTTCCCAACCTGCTTACCCAGCCCTTCCACACCAAGTAATTCTGGTAAGATCTAAAATAGCAGTTCAGTTTTTATGAACAGTGGTGCTTGGTCTGTAATTCTCCACCAGAGCTGCAAGGCACAGAGATGTCATAACATGGAATTCACAGATTAGCATTACCTGATAATGGATGTGATTTGCTGGACAACGTGACATCGCACTTTAGAGACAGCAAATTTGCTTGCTAGGAGTTAAAAAAGCCTTTGTTTGGAGCTGTTATTTATAGCTTATTTTAAACAGGGAAACACTGTTGTCAGTTTTCTGAACTACCAAGAATTGCAGAAGTCTTAGCAAAACAGTTTTTTCTAAGACTACACAGATGTTAGATATTAAACAAACATCTGTTTTGAATAAAAGGTATTTCACTCCCCTCTACACCTCCTTTTCAACGTACCATAGAATGCCTGAAAGGAACTGTCTCAGCTATAGTTTTATTTAGTTCTCTGAACACTGCTGTCCTTGGTGTCAAAACCACAACAAAAATAACCCTTGGAAAGGTTAATAGTGGCCTTTCCAGTGTCATATTCTGCACTTTATACATTGCAGTAATTATTATCATTATAGCTGTAAGGATGTCTAGTTATCTTTCTTAATCACATACTATAAAAAGTGCTTCTGAACACATATCTATTATTTAATCAAAATTTCACAGTTATTGGCATTTATGCTCTGGAAGGGCTGTGTTTATTTTCTGTTTGCAAAGGGGAACAGTGCCTCCCAGAAGAAAGGGAGACCTCCATCCATGCCCACTTTAATCACTGTCATATCATGTGACAATCTGTACTATTAATATCAGAGACTGCTAATACATGTTATTATGTCGCCTGTTGCCTTGTACTCTTTGCACCCTAGGAAAGCACTTTCATTAACAGTGAAAAACAGTTTTAAAAAAAAATAGTGTGAGAACTGAACTGTCTTCCCAAGGCAGAGCCAAGTACAAGAGTTCTCCTGCCTGGAGAGATGGTTTCAGGAGTGCCTGTCATGGCAGGGTCAGCCATACACCTCAGATAACATTTATCTTTTATTCTCCCACCACAGCATTTTTATATTTATATTAGTGCCCTTTGTACTAGAGCACTGAACCAGTTCTCCATCCTTGTGTCAGGGCCCAACACCAAATCTGCTCAGAGAACTCACTCCCAGTGATGGCCTTTTGCAAGACCATCCACAGTTTGGCCTGTACAAAAAAGATCTGGAAAGTCAGCATTCTCTTGCGTCATTCATTCTACCACAGAATTCATCCCAGATTTCAGAACCCTGTTTCACCCACTGTGCATTAAAGGGGCATTGCTTCACAAGATGCTCCCCTACAGGAGGTTCCTGGTCTTCAGCCTGATTGCATGGGTCACCATGAACACTCCTCGCCCTCCTTTGTCACTCTCCATGATCTTGACACTCATGTCAGCCATGATATTTATTTAGAGCCATGTATTTATTTAGAGATGAACCAGCAGAGCGTGGTACACCAGCAAAAACTGAGATGTCATAAATGAATATGCACTTCTGTTTTCCCTGAAAAAAAAGGGAAGGCTTAATTGAAATCTGTGACTTGATAATCCTGCCAACTGCATTTTGTTTTCAGAAACAAAGTTTCATGAGAGAGGACAAAGGAATAAGTCTCATATATGTCTAGCAAATGAATATAGACAATTGAGAAAATCTACTGGTAATCAAATCTGCTAGTAATGACTTCTCTAGCTGTCTATCATGAGGTTATGCATCTTTAGAATTATGATACTAGCATAGTAGTTTTATAGGTCAAATGCGAGACTTGGTTGTTCTTAAATGATAATTCCTCCAGAGGAACAAAGAACTCTGTAAAACATGGCAGGCTGTCTAAGTCTCAAAAAATATAAAAGAAGATCAAGTCTGATGGTCCAGTGGGCCATCTGATACAGACAGCAGTAGTACTGGAGGATTTGACTTGGCTGATTTTTCAGTGAGTGATATATGTGTGTACATGAGTTTTCTGACTTCTGCAATGTCTCTGTTCCTTGAGATATTTTGACATCTTCCTTCCTGCACTATATGACACTGACATCCACAGGCCAGACAAATTGCCAATAGAGCTTGCCTCCTGATGAATCCTGTATCCAGAATTATCTCAGTAACCACAGTGCCCACAAGGAGTTGCATTCTCAACTCCCTTCCTATGTCTTTTGAATGGTCTCAGCTCAAGGTCATTTTGTGATACCCAAAAGATCAGCTTGGTATCACTGACCACTGTAGAAAATGTCACGGTAGTCATCATCCAAGGCTGAGAAGCAGAATCGTCCTACATGGAGTGCCTTCATGCTCTCTGAACATGGTCCCTGTAATGGAAATGGTGCAAGTGACAACACTGTGCATGAACCTCAGCTCAAGGATCAATGTGTCCTTGAGTTACATGACTACTGACCTGGGGTCATGGTCCATGAGGTGAGATCTCATTGTACTAGATGCTGTAAAAACATCTTTAATCTGAACAAGTAGGAAACACATACAGGGGGTCCTGGAAGGGATGTTCTTTTGGGTTTTAGAAGTCCCATGAGTAGTGGTAATATAGATATCACACTGTATCTTCCCACCCCCCAAAAAGACTCATCCCACAACCCACTGCTTTGCTGCTGCTTTCCTGTTGTCACTTGCAAGCAGCAAGGGAGAGAGGTTACTGTCAGGGTAGACTCTGAAGTCTAGTCCACACTTCCTCAAAGTGTGGAAGAACCACTGCCTTACAACAAAACTGAAAAACGAACAATCTGATGAGTAGACCATCAACAGTTTTTTGCATCCCTTCAGACACAGATCTAACACCATCAAAAAGACCTTGCTTACTAAGCCCACCAAGAAACCTCCTGCCTATTCATGTGAAAATGTATCTAGGAGTTTTTCTAGGATACTTCCCTGTCCCAGCTGCTTGAAGGGGCCAGAAAGGACATGTTCTTGTCTGGCCACCAAGGCAATTTAGACACCATGGCCAGGCTATTAAATACATGGATCATGGGACTCAGGTCCAGAGGCCTGCCCTGCCAGGGGTGCATGGGGTGAGGTAAGGCCATATGCCTGTGCAGTGGGCTCAACACTGAAGATCCACTGAAGGACACTCACAGCTGGAGGACCACTTTCCACTGGCCTTTGGATATGGCCGTTGAGAACCATGCTTAGGACAGTGCTGGCATGTGGGTCACATTACCCAGTTCCTGGACATGAGAGGCTTGGGAAGCCCACAGAAGTGAGCTGTGCATAGCCTAGGGGGTTGCTGGAATGGGACAAGAGACACACTGATGTGGCCATTCTTCATAAGCTCTTTCTTGCAAGAGACTAGTACAGTTTTTAAGCAGAATCTGATGAGAAACACATCTTCATTCAGTGTGTTACACTTCCATGGTAAACATTAGTCATTATTAACAGCAAACAATTGAAAGGATTGTTTTATTCTTTAGCCTTTAATCTGAACAATTTCAATTAAGCCCTCAATTATTAAAGTGACCTTGCACATTTGTGCCTATGGTAGAATATGTTGACTTAGGCACCATACATGTTTGTCTGTCAGGAACAGCACAAAATTCCTGATTTTCTGATTCAGTTGTGTACAGTTTATTTGCAAACACCCAAAGTCAAGAATTACTTTGACTAGGGGAGATTTTATCATTTATTAGGACTCACAAAACTGCACATGCTTGTCAGCCAATTTAGTGTGTTTAAAAGAACCTCAACCAACAGTAAAGAAATATACTTTCTAATGCAAAACTCAATAGCAGTGTATGTGACACATCAGTGCTAATATCAATTCCATTTTGCTTAATATATCTCACCATGTGATTATTCTTAATTTGAAAATAGCCATCCAGTACATTTTTCTATAATGAAAGTTCACTTGCACCTTGTAGATATGCTAATAAGTTTAACACAGAGGTGCAGCCATTGATTATTCAACAAGATGAGCGTATCTGCTGTAAAATATATTTTAGAGGTAATCTCTAATAGCCATTTCATAGCAGCTAGGCTTTGCACTAATATGCTTGTCTAATGTCCCATTTGGATTCTTATATCCCAAATTAGTGATAAATCAAGGGTGGAAATTTATATTTTATAATTTTAAAGCATCAAAATAAAGTGTGACTTCAGCTGTGCGAATGACTACAAATGACTAGCGGTGGTTACAGGAAACACTTGTGCAGACATCTCAGGGGAAGGTCTGTCTTTCACCGTAAATCTTTAGCAGTTTTTATGGGAGTTGGTAAAGGGCTGTGAGCACCATTTTGCTCAAGCCAAGACAAAAGCATGCTTAAAACTAGTTTACATTAATGGGCTAGAGTCAGCTCTGAGCAAGGCCGGCAGAGTGCTGAAACCTTCCTGAAGGCTCACAGACACTGATGCACCTAGAGAGCTTTGCCTCTGCTGTGAGCTGGGGACATGGCATGGGAGTTTGACATCTGTACCTAAAACAGCTGTTCTTGACAACAGGGCACTTCACTCTCTGATACAGAAGGTAATGTTATATCAGGAGGCTTCATGGAAGACAGTTTGTTGATATATTTTGAATACTAGTTATTTTTATAGCCAGTACGGTTATGAAGCTTGAGATTTTCTAACCTGTTGATGTTGCTGTCCCTTGTCACATGGAAAGCTTTACGGGTAGGTGAGGTGAGAGGTTCCTACTCACCAAGACAGATACTTGGAACACAGAAAAAAAAAA
>VZDJ01007753.1:38611001-38646685 GCA_008694505.1 Cyanoderma ruficeps
AAAAAAAAAAAAAAAAAAAAAAGAAGAATTGAAGTACATTCTGTATGACATGCCCTGGAAAACTAAGAGCTGTTCATACTTCATCCAGAAATTGTGTTTGGAACTTGAACATTCCTTCACATGTTTATTACAGCATTCAAACATAATGACATTCATTTTTGCCAAGTAACTGAAGAATGAAAACATGAAACTTTCCTTCTGCCCTTGACCTCTTTCAGGGTTTTCCTGGAAAAACACTCAAGTTCCACTATATTCCAAAGTCAGTCTGTTACTAACAGCTATTGAGTTCTACAGAAAAAAAACCCCAGGAGGGGCAGGGTATGATAAAGTTCTGAACACTGCAACATCAGCTCCTCATTCAGCTCCTCGGGCTCTCATCTTGGCACTCCCATATTTTCATCACAAAACCTCTGGAAAAAGAAGAGTTTTGGAATGAGGGGTCAAATGGAAATATGTCTGAAAAGAAATCACTAACTCTTCAGATCTGCTCACTTATAGTTTAGATGGAATGTACATCTAAAAGCTGAGTTGCCTGTGTGAATTAGTGCTGAAGAGAGATTTGATGGAGAGATGGCTTATTATAAATGACAGTTGGATATTCCTGACACTTACTAGCCCACATTATGCTGTGGCAAAGGGAGTGGTGTAAATGCCCTGGTTAAAGGAGAGTTTAATGCATTAGGGATCAGAATCAACAAAGCAACACCAGTGCAAATTATCTGTGACTCAGAATAACCAAGTTCAAAAAACACCATGTCCAGAGAAACCAGATGAGTTCCCCAGTCAGATACACAGGTACTTCCAGCTTGTTTAAAATGCAAAATGAGATCATCAGAAACCAGTTTCAAATGGACGTTGCCTTTTTCTTTTTCCTAGAAAAAGAGAGGAACAAGAAAGATGGAAAACAGCTTTTTCTTCCTGTGTTTCAATGATCTGGGAAGAAAACAGAAAAGACATTTGTTATATCCATGCCATCGGTTTCCCCCATTGTTCCCTGTCCAGGCTTGGCACAACAGAAAGCACTCATGCCCCTGATTGCTTTGTACACCTCTGTCAAACCTGCCTCTTTCCGGCTCTTCTCCCAGTGTTTCAAGCTATGCTTCCCAACTGTCAACATTTAAAATTCTTAATGATGCAACCTGAGGTTACTATGGCAACTAATGTCATTGCCTAGGTGCTAGTGATCATATAATGTGCATTGCCATTGAAATTTGAAATTATTTTCCATAGACCTATGAAGGCCATGCAGAGGTTTGCACTCTACCTCATTCAATCCCCTGAAAAAGCCCACCACCCAGCAGGCATTACAGAAGAAGTCATTACAGTCTTTTGGAACAGAGATTTGTACCTCATTAATGCATGGAATTAAAATTTTGGCTCTGAAAAAGGCAATATTTTAGATATTTGTTTAGTGTGATCAATATACCTCTGAGCAGCATAATTTTTTTCTGATGTGACCACAAACTCTAGCTACCTTCACTGCAGCTCAGGCATATTTACTTTTCAAAGCAAATGATCCTCTATTCACATAGAAATAAAGTTTTGTTCTCTACATTAATCAGCAGGAAATGCCACTCAGGTTTTCCTCAGACAAACATCCTAATAAACTGCTGACATCTTTTGGAGTGATAAGTCAAAGTCAGCATTTTTGATGATGATTTCTAGCTTGCAACTCAGTTACCAAAGTTGCAGATAGCCTTGTGATGGGCACAGAATTTAAAGGTGGATACACAGGGACTAAGCTAATTATGCTTCTTAAACTTCAATCCAATACATAATCTAATAAATCAGTACATTTCAATAAAGAATATTCTAGCACCAGCTTTTGCCCACAGACACAGTAAGTAAAACAGAAGTAAAAACACAGTGGCCTTTTTCTTTTTCCTAAGGGGACTTCTTTCTGGCTCACATCTCAGTAACAACAAAAATTCTGCAACTGCTGTTTGATGAAGGAAAACAGATCTGAACCAGCCAACTTTTCAAGCCCTGGGTTGGCTCTGCTATCTGAGCAGAAACAAACCTAGTTGCAAATTAGGATACAGCACCAGAAGGGACCCTTCAGGTCATCAGCAGGCCCCCAGTTACAAGCAGTGAAGCTGTATAATCCTGTTCTTGTATGTATCAAGCTTCATTAGAAAACTAATTGCCTGGAGGTTTTGTACATGATTCTTATACTGGAAAGTTATTCTAGAACTGGCAGCTAGAAGTCACTATAAGCAACTTCTTTCATATTCTCTATATATCCATTTGGGTATTTTAATCACAGCCAGTTGTAAAGTTGTAGCCTTTTCTTGATGTAGTGGTGAGGGTGGCTTTATATATAAAGCCAGCATGCGTATTTCTCTTACATCTAATGCTGATGTTATTTTCAGTCTTTTTCTCTCAACATCTGGTTTATATGGAAGCTAAAATATGGGAATGTTATAACAGAAACCCAGCCACAAATAGGAAGAGATAGCTGCAAGGGCTGGTGAAAAAAACAGGTTCAAGGATTTTGTGCCACTCTGTATAAATATCTGATTTTTCAAGAGCTGGAAAGTGATTCCATTATAATGTACAGGTTATTATAGAATATCGTGTGAAAATTTTCTGGTTGCTGGAAATAATGCAAACTCTCTTTCTAGGGATTTTGTGTCAGTGTTCTCCCATATATCTGTCTCATTTTCAAACAGCGTGCAGAACAATAAAGGCTCTTACAGGCTTCATCAAGTCTCTGCTTGCAGTTGTGTGAAGAGATGCAAGTTTCAGTGTAAGGAAGAAGCTCTTTCATCAAGAAAAGTTTTCAGATCTTTGTGGATGTTGATGTGGCTATGTATTTGTCCATTCTTTATTTTGTGTCCAAGTTAGACACTCAGGGTTAAGAGCAATCTTCTTCTGCTGCCACGGATTTTTATTTAGAGCTAAAGACACAGTATTCACAGATTAAAATTTGATATTTAATGTATCTTGCAGTTTGATCCACTATTGTGTCATTTGTGTGATGTGACTTCTGTTTATTTGTCTCTCTGCTCTGGTACCGGACACCAAAACACTAAATCATTGTTATATTTCAAATGCTTTTTTGCAGGCTGTCTTGACCAGCTTAAGACAGCAACTACCAAAACTCATATGAGAGTTTAGTACAAGATTAGTGATCAGAGGGTTTCACTCTTTCACAAGAGTGGATAATTAAACATCCACCTTATACCTAAGAAGCTTTTGAAGTTCAGCCACTGCTACCATCATAATACTTTGCCTCTCCTTCTTTCACTGAAGTAGTGGTGAAGAAAAATAAGCTCTGAAAGTCTCAGTTTATGGGCTTTTTTGTCCCTTTCCTTTCTGCCTTTTCAGTCCCAAAGCCCAAGATGATGTATCAAACATTCCTTGAGGTAGCAAATCAGCTTAAATAGAAAGAGAATGTATATCCATTCATTTTGAGTGTGAGCTCTCCACTTCTTTCATATTAGGTTTCCATAATGCCTGCAGACAATAAACACAATTGCAGGAGTCTATGTAGTATCAAAGCGAGAGGCAAAGTTATTTACAGCATGTCAAGGTCTTTCTGTGACAGTGTAAGAACACTGCGATAATAATAATATAGCACTTAGAAGTAATGATGTACTTATAAGTATAGATGAAGCACCTTTAATTTATTTGATAAAGTGAAAACTGAAGAGGGCAGTTTCATAGAAGCATACACCTCTGGTCCTCACTTGCACTGAGTGTTTACACTAGAGTGTGTGAGCCCCTGCTAAAGCTTTTACATTAACAAAAGAACTGTATAAATTCAGAAAATACTGAGATAGAAAAGATTTTTTTCCAAATAGGGAAAACCTGTTCATGGGAAAATACAATATGAATGTTGTTTGTGGATGAAGTTTCCAGCATTCAAAGCTCAACTTCCACCTTCTGGCACAAAGGGTGAATCTTGTCTTAGACAAAATGTCTTATAATTTTCTTTTCTTTAAGAGAGAACCAGGATATCATAAAATCACATATAGAATAGACTCATAGAATCTTTTAGATTGGAAAAGAACTTTTTAGGACCATCAAGTGCAACCATTAACCTACACTGCCAAGTCCAACACTAAGCCACGTGCCTAAGCACTTTGCCCCTAAGACCCATGCATCTTTCAAATACCTCCAGGGATGGTGATTCCACCATTTCCCTGGGCAGCCTGTTCTAATGCTTGACAAACCTTTCAGTGAAGAATTTTTTCTTACTATCCAATTTAAACCTCCCCTGGTGCAATCTGAGACCCTTTCCTCTTGTCCAATTGCTTGTTACTTGGGAGAAGAGACCAGTCTCCATCTGGCTACAGCCTCTTCTCAGTTGGTTGAGGAGAGTGATATGGTCCCCCTGAGCCTCCTTTTCTTCAGTAGAAACACCTCCAGCTCTCTCAGCTGCTCCTCATAAGGAACTCTAGACTCTTCACCAGCTCCACTGCCCTTCTCTGGACACAATCCACTGCCCAGGGTGGAGAGTGGAATGTGTCCAGAGGTTCAAGGTGTGGCCTCACCAGTGCGGAGTACAGGGGTGCAATCCCTGCCCTGGTCCTGCTGGCCACCAGCACCTGCTGTTGCTGTTCCAGGACAGGATGCCATTGGCCTTCTTGGCCAGCTGGGCACACCTGGCTCATGTCCAGCTGCTGTTGATCAGCACCCCCAGACTCAAATGCCTCATTAGATTGCTGTCATGCCAAATTCTATTTGGTTTGCATGACAAGGTTTTAGTAGTAGGGGGACCACAGGGTTGGCTTCTGTGCCAGGCAGGATGGACCTGCCATTGGTCAAGGCTGAGCCCCTCAGCGACACCGGTAGTATCTCTGGAATAACTTAGTTAAAAAGGGGGGAAAATGTTGCACAACTGCAGCAGAAGGGAGGAATGAGAATCTGTGAGAGAAACATGCACACTCAGATCAGTGGAGGAGGGGAAGGAGCTCCTCCAGGCAGCAGAGCTGAGATTTCCCTGCAGCCCACAGTGCAGCCCAAGGTGAGTCAGCTGAGCCCCTGCAGCCATGGAGGTGCATGGGATACAAAGATCCACCTGCAGCCTGTGGAGCACCCCACACCAGAGCAGGTGGATGTCTAAAGGAGGCTGTCACTCCATGGGAAGCCCACACATGGGCAGGGTCCTGGCAGGAGCTGTGGTCCCTTAGAGAGAGGAGCCCTTGCTGGAGCAGGTTTGCTGCCTGGACTTGTGACCCTGTGGGGAACAGCCTGTGCCTGAAGGGCTGCATCACATCCAGGAAGTGACCTGTGCCAGTTTGTGGAGGATTGTCTCCTGTAGGAGGGGTGCCATGCTGGAGCAGGATTGTCCCATTTAAGAGGAAGGAGCAGCACACAGGGCATGTGATGAACTGACCACAGCCCCCAGTCCTGGCTCCCCTGAGCCACTGGTACAGAGGAGGTAGTGAATTTGGGAGTGAAGTTATGCACAGGAAGAACGAAGGAGTGGAAATAAGTTGTTTTTAAGATTTAGTTTTCTCATTACCTAATCCAGGTTTGATTGTTGATAAATTAGACTGATTTCCCTGAGCTGAGTCTGCTTTGCCTGTGACAGTAAGCGGTGAATGATCTCTCCCTGTTCTTATCTCGACCATCATAATTTCCTTATATTTTCTCTTCCCTATCCAACTGAGGAAGGAGCTTTCCAGCTGACAGAGTTGCTTTGGTGGGCATCTGGCATGCAGCCAGGGTCAATTCACCACAGAAATACACAAGGGCAGATGTGGTGCAAGGCTCCTGTGGTGCAAGGCTCCTGTTAATAAAAACGGACCACATGCATTTTCAGAGACAATGAAGATGTATCCAAGAATAATGATATTGAAAGTGGGATGAGAGAGAATAAAACCCTCTGGTGAATTGAAAGCCCTGTTGAAATCTGTAGAGGATGGGAATTGGCAAGGTCTGAGCTCTCAGCCATATGCTAAACCAGTTCATTTAGTCCTGGAGGACGCTGTTTATAGTTCCTGGTGTATCTGTCTAAGAATTGGCCATTGCAACAAAAAAATTGGAAAATAAATGCAATTGTTTGGCCACTCAACACATAGGGGAAGATTCTAGATGAGTATGGAAGCCAGGGAATGGCTGGAAGGACCACAGGACATATAAAAGTCTGAAATATGTGTATGTAGTAATAATCCATTTTATACAAGGATGCAGAATAGGGAAGGGTATGAATGTTACAGAATACTAGGTCAGCTTTAAATGTGTTCTTTTACGTTCAGAGACTAAAAAACAATATCCTGAGCTTCTGACAGCCCAATTTAGAATTTAGAGTTGCAGATATCAAATGCTTCCTAACAACAATGATCTCAGTGAAGCAAAATCAAGATTGAAATACATTTGCAATAAAGGGAAGCTTAACAAAAAATTGTATGAAGAGAAATGGCCTTCTGTGGGTCACTAATCCACAAAATTAAAGGATACATCTAATCAAGAATTATTTACTCAGAATGAACACTTAGTTCAGTTCCAACTTGTGCATAGTACAGTGTTTCTTCAAAGGGAGACCATTTAAAGATGCAACTTTTTTTCCAGAGTGATTATTCCAAACCAATCTAATCTGCTGCACAAGCCAACCTCACAAAAGAGGTAAACTGCAGAGAAATCTGTAAATCTTTTTTTTCATGTATCTAACTTAGACCAAATCAAAGCATGCAATCTACTGATAACTGTAGTCTACTAGCTGCACTTTCTTAGAAGCCTAGTAATTTTCACAATGTTTCTCTTTTCCTTACTAAAAAAGAAAAAAAAATAGAAATAGAGAAAGAGAAACATTTAATCCTAGTAGCTGCAATGAAACCTTACAAACAGAACTCAGGCACCTCTCTATGTCTCTATGTTTTCACGTGTCCCAGCCAAACTAAGAACTGAGTCTAAGTACAACTAACAATAGTCCAAGTTTGGTGAAAGATGCATTTCTCCCTTACCAGAATAATTTTTGTATTTAATCCAAATTCGTTCCCTTTAAACTCATGATGATGAAGTCACACTGATGTTTTCCTTCCCCTTTCCCACAAATCCTACATCCTTCCCTGCACATTCTCTCTGAACAAGGGGACAGACAGGTGTGTATGTACTGTGCATGCTTCTATAGACAATTTCCTCAAGGCAAGCTGGGAAGTTTTTGGAAGAGAGGTGCAATTGAAAATACTCTTTTGGCTAACACTACCCTGCACTACCCTGTGCAACGCCTCAGGATTTCAGTCCTCACCCCCAGTGTGCACAGGCACAGCAGGACTTGGCATTGTCTTGCTCATGGAAGGGAGGATGTGGGCTGCTAACAAAGGCAGGTGGAGGACAGGTCTCGGTGTGGCAGCACTCAGGAGAGCTGGATTGCTCAGCTCTCTGCGTGCCTCCAGCTATGGCCCGGCCCCACTGCTCACCACAGCTTCAGCTGCAGAGGAGCAGAGCTGATGGAAAGCTTGCAGCTATTACTGTGCTGCCCCCTCCTGCCATCTGCCCTCTCCCCCATAACTTCACATAGGCCTGAATGGGAGCACCCCTCTGCCAGTGTACTGTGTATGGCCTTGCCAACCCACACTCGTTTTGGGACACTTGGGAAGTGTGATTTCCATCTTTATTTCCCAATAAAATTTAGGTTCATTGCAGTGCACTGGACTGTGGGTTTCCCTAAACTGCTGGGGGCAGATGAAAGGCTGGTTTCACAGAACAGGGTAAACTCCCTTCTTTGCCTCTCTCTATGCCTCCTGCTGAGGTCAGACTGACACAGCACTGGAATAGAAGGACTGAGAGAGACAGGGTCAAAATCAGGATGTTGAAGGAGGCAGGATAAGAAGACTATTCCAAAAGCAATAGTCTCCTGCTGCTTTGTTTCACCATGTTTTCAAACTGATGGAAGGTTTTTCCTATACCATGTGCTTGTGTGTTGTCTTTTGTTAATACCACATCCCTTCTTGACAATCCCAGCATCCCAAATATTCCCCCAATTTTTTTTCTGCTGTTAATTGGTGTGGAGAAAAGGTATCCATTGCTCCATACTTTCTGCTAAAGTTTAAGGCAACTGAAGAACCTAATCCTTGTTAAAAAATTCATACATTGAGCCATACTAAAATTATGAGTTCTATCCAGTTTTTGTCTAGTTCTAACCAGTATTCCTAATTTTTAAAATTAGAAATACTAAGTAGTATTCCTGCTTATTCTACAATTCTCTTTTGACTCCCTCTTTTACATCCTTCTACATTTATTTCCTTCCCTTTCCAGCCCAATGTGCACAAGATTTTTGTAGACATTTTTAAAACCCTTGAAATCCCAAAGTTGTTAGTATCATTTTATTTCAAATTCTTTGATTGAGTCAACTAGGTCAGTACAGGTCATGCAGACCATCACCCACGTGTAGGAGAACGTGCTGAGTCAGTGACAGAAGGTTGCACCTCACAACATGACTCCATTGTTATTTTAATTTTCTCGTTCCACAAGTGCTCTCCCACAATTTCCCTCCCACTGCAAGAAGCTTTGCTACAAAATGAGCACAACTAACAGTGCCCAGGGCTGCTATAGAAAGGAAAAGAAAAGCTGGGGGAAATTGCTACAGCCTCTCATGTCTGAGGCAACTTTATTATGCCACTTGACACAGCTTGAAGAAAAAACTAGAGATTTCACAAAAGGCAACATTTAAAAATAACTTCTTTTTTGTCAGTTAAAGCTAAGTGTTTTAAAATCCTCAGCATTGACAAGATTTATTTTTCTTTCCCCCTACCTTAATGGGAACACTGAACAACATGCTTTCTTCTAGGTCATGTACATTTAATGTGCTCTCGTACAAAAACATAAACCAGAAAATGACTTTGCCCAACTGAGTCCAAAATTGTCTGATTACTCTGAAAAGCATTCAGCTGCAGCAGTATAAAACACTTTTGAGTGAGGAAGTCTGAGGGATTAGAATAGGACTGGATATAATTCCAGAAGTTCCTTCTATCTGAGTAACTCTAGTGCAAATGATGCCCTACGCCAAATAATTCTCCTTGGTTTGACTTTTTGTACTTTTGTCCCTTCTCTTTCCGAGCTGACATAGCACTACTCAGCCAAATGTCACCTAAACTGAACTTGTTAATCATTCAAGCTTCTTCAAAAGCAATGCCCTGAACAAGCACAACAGTATTAAACCTGCAAATATAAAGACTGAACTCCAGGGATTGCCTAGTCCTCAACCAGCCTGATTTTTTTCCACTTACTCCAAATAACCATTGTTCAGATTGCAGAACCATTTTCTCCTGTTTCATCTCACACAAGGACCACAAAAGCATGTTCGTATTTTAGTTGCTGTTGTGACTTAAGCTGCTTCTAATAATTCACTGTTTATCCTTCAGAATGTCAGTGCATGCAGCTATAGTGTGCACAGATATCTGGGCAGGTAATTGGGAAACTTGAAGTCTTTGACCTCAAGATCCAGAATGGTCTAGAAATCCCAATAAACACATATAGAAGAGAAGAGGATGGAAAGCTTCAGGTCAGTATAAGGTCCCTTTCTAGAAGAAGAGACTCAGGACCTGTGGGTCTCAAATAAGCTTGCTCACACATGGCATTTCCATTTCTTTTCTAAAGAAAGTTGTAAAGTCCTCCACACGTGTTGGAAGAGGATATGCTAACAAAATGCTTTCCATGCCCCCAGCAGCTCAAGACACCCTCCTGATGGGATTGTAATGATATCAGGTAACATGAAACAAGCAGGCAGTTACTAGGAATCAAGCTCATGTGTGATTGTGATACTCTGGATTTGCAAAGTCAAGGGATGGCCTCTGTCTACAGTGAGCTAAATGGGTGGTGGAGATCAGTGCCAGGTAGGAAGGGAAACTCATTGATTGCAGAACCTAAAAAATGAACTCCCTGACTTTCAAATATTAAAAATTTGAATTGGGCATTAACAGGGAATTTCCATATATGCCAATGTTTTCTTTTTAGAACCAGAGCCAGGTTTGCTCTTTAGTTTAATTGTGATGTATTCATGAACTTATCTTTGCCTTAACAAAGCTTTTTTTTTTTTTTCCCTGAGGATGTAAGATCATTACTGCTCCCATTACATACAGTGTAAATTATCTGATATGTCTATGGGTGTATGTCATTCAGAATATTCAAAACACCCAAATTTTTATGGCATGCTGCAGGTTTGAATAAAAATATTTTTTTCTTGTCTTTTTGCAATAGAACATTTTCAGAGTATTTTTGTGCAATATATTATTCCCTTTAAATAAGAAACCAAGACAGAGTTGTTAGTTTATACAAAGGTTTACTATAGTGATGACCTTTTCTGACCCTTTGTGAAAGTTAAGCATTCACTAGCAAGCAATACAGACGATACCTAAAAATAAACATCTACATACAGAGAATTTTAACCCTGAGTACACGTTTGTGTAAAGAAAAAAAGGCATTTTCAAGCAACTCGTCATGACAGCCCAAGAGGAATCTGCTACAGACAAAAATGACAGATTTGTGTGGCTGTAATTCTCCATTCATTGTATAAAATAAATGGGTTATTCATCACAAATGGCAATGAGGTCATTGGCTTTATTTGAGAAGGTGGGAATTTTAGCATCAGAAAGACTTGAATTGTTGTTCCCAGCTCTGCTGCTGGCCTCGAGGGTGAATTGGGACAAGTCATCTTGCCCTGTGATACCTTTGTTTTACCATCGAAAAGGCTGTGAGATGGATACTGCTCCTTTGTAAAGCATTCAGAGATCTGATGTCCTAGGAGCCAGGTACTATTGCTAATACTGAAAGGATTTAAATTTGTGTATACAAGTGGTGCCTGTGTTTAGCTGTAGGATTATTGTGGTCCTGTGTGCTAATTGGGTCATTGGGGAAGAGGCTTAGTCTGTCATTTCAAACTGCTTGGTTACCTGGAAAAACATGATGACTGCTACTAGAAACATGCATGTGGTAAGGCCTCCTCCATATTTACATCAAAGATTTCTTGGGAATGTTCCCATGCCACATCATTAGGTTCAGTGTTTCTGAAAGGTGTTGCACTTTTTTAGTGATCACAACACCTATGCCTCTGGCTAGCCCATGGGAAGTCTTGGATAGCTGGAAAAAATTCCTCAAACTCAAGATAAAATCTCCCACGTATCTGAAAATCCATACTGACAAAGATGAAGAATTTGGGGGTTGTTTTTCCCCTGCCTTGCATAGGAATGGAGTGGTTGCACCACTGGACAAAGGAAGGGCTACTGATGTCATCTAATTGGGCTTCTGCAGGGCCTTTGATATGGTCCCCCACATTCTTGCCTCTAACTTGCAGAGATACAGATTTGATGATGGCTGTCAGAAGGCTGGAACATCTTGTCTGTGAAGAAAAGGCTGAGGGAGCTGAGGTTTTTACCACCTGGTGAAGAGAAGACACTGTGGAGCACTTATTGTGACCTTTCAAGGCTTAAAGAAGGTTTACAGGATTGATGGAGAGGAATTTTATACTACTGCCTGCAGGACACAAGGGACAACAGTTTTAAAATGAGAATAGATTTAGACTGGATTTAAGGAAGAAATTTTTTACAGTGAGTATGATGAGACACTGAAATGGGTTGCCCAGAGAATCTGGGGATGTCCCATAGCTGGAAGTGTTCAAGATCAGACTGGATGGGACTTTCAGCAACATGATCTAGTGAAAGGTGTCCCAGGCCATATCAGTGAGCTTGGACTAGATGACCTTTGAAGGTTCCTTCCAGTCCAAACCATTCAATGACTCTTTACAAGGATTTCTCCTGGGAACAGAGACCACATGCTTAGTGCTTGTCACTGTGTCTCTATAACCCAGCAAACCCCCTCCTGCACACGCATGATGATTTACCTGTGTTTGACTCCAGCTGCTTTCCCCCACCTCAGTGAACCATCTCCCCAGCTGTATGTGATTGAAAAATGAATGTTTTCAGCTCAAACCGGTTCATTGAGTTTCTGAGGGGGATAGATCATGCAAACTCCAACACTATTACCTAGAAGGAGGGAGATGTGGCTCGTACCACTGGATGTCTGAGTCAAAACATAAGAATATTAGTTAAGAGTAAGTGTAAAAAGCCTCTTTTTATCTCCATGTGAGTTACCCAGATCATGATGTAAGGGAAATGTTTTGGAGGTGCCTGTAAAACTTTGATTGGAAGAAAAAGTATTTTGGAAAACATATACGTGTTCTGAGTGTGTGGTGTCACTTTCAACAAGGTTTTGCATCTAGGCTAATATTTTCAAATTTTTTTTTCCTCTCATAGGACTTAGTGTTATTAAAAAAAAAACAACAAACCACTAGAATTTGTTAAGACATAGTAGTTCCTTGCTAATTCTGATACAATATTAACTTGAAGATAGCTGAAACATTCTGCCACTTTATTTTATATTTTGCTCTATTTTATTTTTAAAATAACTTAAGGCAACTTAAATTATATAATACCTATATAAATATTTCTTTCCTACATCAAATTTTGTGTTGAAATAAGTTTTACATTAACTTGTTCTCCAAACCATTTAACTTCATTTGACTTTAATGTAAACAGAACACATCCAAAACAAAATATAAGCGAATTGTCAGGCAATGTCATTGTCATCCAATAAGGCACATCTTCATTTGCAAATGACAGTATTTCAAACTGTACTATGCAGTAGATAGACTTAATTATTCTTACAGTAAGCTAAAACCAATAAACCATAAAATAAGTTATGTTAATATTTTAACATTTGTATCATGTCAGGACAGAATACAGCATAACAGCCTTGAACTGTATAAATCATATTATGCATTTCTACTTCTGGCACATACTAAAATAATGCAAAAATAATCTTAAAATGAAATAACCTATTACAGTAGTCTAAGCAGTTATGTTTCAGGACTTTTGGAAACATAAATGAACTCAAAATACTTCTATTCTACTTCTAAATAAGAACAAGTTAAAACACAGGAAAAAGGAAAAGGAAGGCTTCAACTAGGTCTGCTATTAATCCCACTTTTCTGCACATCGTGGGGATGGGAAAAATAAAATCCTGAGGCTTGCTTCCCAGCATGCAGGGCAGCAGAGAGGAGGTTGCCAGAAAGGCATCCCAGTTTGCTGCGAGCACAAACAGCAGCACAGGCCTTCCCTCTGCACAGCTCCACTGTGGGAGAGGAGCCTCCAGAGCATCCCACCTGCCTGGTGGGAAATGGGATCTGAAAGGAATGAGAATAAAGAATTTGGCTCTTAACTGGAATGTAGCTCATCAAGATTTATGTTGATTGGGAGGTGTCTCAGGTATCTCATTTATGCCAGTGACAGTGAATGGTGATGACTGCTGTTTATTAATGAAAATTTGGCTTAATGGGGAGGCATTCAGCAGGTGCCCAGTAACTGCATGGTCAGTTGACTATGTCAGGTCAAATTAAACTCAAAGTTTTGTTTCATTAAAAAAAAGAAGTGTTTTCTGGTGCTAAGGCCAGCCCAAAACACTTAAAAAAAAAAAAAAACCAACAAAAAACCCCCATAGAAACAATAAGCTTAAACCAGACTTTGCAATAACAACATTGGCTTTGCTAAGACTAAGGTAATTTTGGTTTACACTTGAAAAGGTCACCAGGGTGGTGAGAACGCTCTTGCTACACAATACCATGGCACAAATGCATTTCCTACAACACCTACAGATAATGTGGTATCACAACTTTCATTTCTGTTCCAGCTACCATGAATGGGTCCAAAGGGACCGAAAGTCAAGCACCAGGCAAACAAATTACACTGTCTGGTCTCTGTTGTTTTGGAACAGTTGCAAAATATGAAGATGGAGCAGCCTGGAAATGCTGCACAGTCTGGGCTCTTGCAGTGGCCTTTACAAGCAGGCAGCAGGAGTGGCACATGCAACCATGGCCCCATCTCACCCCTTGGCTTCCTTCCAGTCTGTGCTTTACTTCAGTGCACATGCGAGAGCACAATGAGAAATGGCTCTTCTGGTTATGAAAAGCAGGTTTGGCCATGCCCCAGATGCTGCAATTCTGGCCCCACCGGAGTATTGCTTGGATATGAGAAGGACACTCTCTGTCCTCAGACGGTCATGTTTATTGTCAGACACTTTCAAATCAATGAGGAGGCTATTTAATAGCTCAAGTAAGTAGATAGCTCAATTTTCCTTATAAGAGGGTTGTTTTTTATTTTTGGTAGCTGAAGAGTACTTAATATTTTGCAACAGCGATTCCTTCATAGTAGACAGACTGTTTGGAAGACATAGAATTTTTCCCCTAACTGGTTCAAACAAAGGGAGTCTCTCCATGCTCATGTGAAATTGCTGACCCCTCCCAAACAATTCCAAGGCAGATGTGATGCAACCCAAAGCTGGCAGCAGCACTGTCATCACTGCTGGTATTTCAGCAGCAAGGTAGGTACTGACAAAGCACAAGAGGGTCTCTGGCTTTAATAACTCAGCAATTAGAATTGAAGTAGATTATAGCTGAGAGAGTCTCTTGTCAAGGATATGAATGTTATCCTTGACCAGTATTGGAAACATGTAAGCCATTTCTGCTTATAGATGATAATGTAGAAAATATGAAGCTAATAGAGTGTGTGCGAAAATTAGCGCAGAAGAGAACTTAAGAGGAAAGAAAGGAAAGATGAAGGAAAAGAGGAAGAAAATGAAACACAAAAAGGACAAATATTTTTAAATTTATTAGTTTTGTGTAAGAAAATAAGCCTTTCCAGCCACAGAATAATTTTAACATTTATTTGTCATAGCATACTTCATCAAGGAGTAGAGGAACTTCAATTTAATCTTTTTCAGTATAAAGTGAAACACTTATTAATAAAGGTACCAGCATAAATAGCTACTTTAAAGTAGTTCTGAAATCTGTGGACCATATTTTATGCTTACCTACCCTACATAGATTGAGTCCACCTGCTGAGATAAATTCTTCATGAAAAGATACTTGAAGGATAATAAATCCTCTTTCTTCTTCAGTGATACTTTAGGTGTAAGATGACTATAATTTCTCTTTGTAAGGATTCTTGCTCAAAGAATTCCTTCTTCCAGAAGAGTATAAACAAAAGTGTAGGAAAAATTAGACCAAGGCATGAAAAAAAGATGTAATCATAACAACATTGTGTATTTTTCTATTATTCTGATTGTTCTTGGGGGAGAGAGAGTGAGAGAGTGAAAGAGAAGAAAACACAACTACTATCCTCCAAAACTTACAGGAAATTAATAACAGCATCTGTAGGGTTTTTCTATAATAGTGAAATTTTCCCTGCTGTTCTGAAAATAAGAAGAGCATAAAGCAACAGAACATCAGTTGGTGTAAATCATCATAGCTCCAATAAAAGGCTCTTCTTTTCCCAATAATTTTAATAGGGAAAAATATACTTACATTGATCCAGTGCTGGACAATATTTGGAAAGTATGTGCAATAGTATGTGCAATACACATTTCTATTTTTAATATGACTTTTGCAGCATCAATCACTGGGATTTTTGAGGAGCTCAGAGATCTTGTCTCCTTCCCTTTCTGACACAAATCTGGCAGAAATGGGATCAAAATTGGTGATGGTTAAGAGAGGTAGAGAGCAAAGGGCTGGACAAACAGAGAACTTAATGGGCATTGAGATTTGGGCAGATATCTAGGAGCTTGGGATGAAGCTGGAAGTGCCACATGCTGCCTGCATACTGTCGTGCTGTACACAGCAAGACCTCTGGCAAAACATGCCAAGAAGGTGCCCAAACTCCTGGTGGGGCTTTCAAGCTCCCAGCTCAGGGCAGGATGATGGGCAGGAATGCAGAGCCCTCCTGATCCAGGCACCAGCCCACAGGTCTCCAGGCAGCTAGGGAAGCAGAGGGGACACAGCCATTCCTCTCAGAGCAGTGCTTGCTGCTTGCTGCCCCTCTGAGCCAGAGGAATTCCTCTTGCTGATGACTGCCAGGGCTCCTGCCAGAAAGAAAACACTACAGAGAAACAGATTTGGCACAAATATATCTGCAAGAACTAATTTTTCTACCTGCCTCACACAAAGGACAGGGCAAGAAATAGCACTCTGTATCTCTGCCTCAGTTTTCATTATTGGGATAATTGCCACTCATGGTAGTGGGGACATCCCCACCTCTCACATGCTGAGCTGCTTTATCCAGCTCTCCTCTCACACAGCAAATGCTTCCACCCACTGCCTCTGCACCTGGCTTTCCAACCTGTGGTCTTACAAGAGGCTGTCTAGCATTGCCCCAGTTTTTAATTTCCCCAGCCTTTTTCTGCCATTGAGATAAATCCAGACTGAAAGATGCAAAGAAAGAATGAGTAACCATTGCTAAAGGCTTGCTAGAAAAATCACAGCTAGAAGGGCCATAAATTCCATATTTACAATGCCAGCTATTCACAGCATGGCTCTATTGAATCACTGCACGTGTGCTTTTAAAGTCCATAGACTTCTGGAAGGATGCTATTTGCATGAATCACAGGTTTCAGTATGAGCTGGTTGGTACCTCTTGTTCACTTGTAATTGTTTTCACACTATTGAGAAGGAGAATTGCTGGAAATATCATCAGCAAACCTTCAATTGTCCACCTGACCTAAGGAAAGCAGAGAGTATGCTTTTGGAGGGCTTTATTTTTTTTTAATGCTGAGATAAGGGAGGGGGAATATGTCCAATTACAGCAGTTGGACAGGAACTTCATGCTAGGGATGAAGCCAGGATGGTGCTGCACTGGAGTGACTATGGATGGGGATTTGCTGAGAAGTGAGATGGAAAATAAGGGGCCTTTCGTGGGAATGCAAGGACCTTCAGAGAGAGGTGAGCCAAAGGAAAATGATCGTACCTTTCTGATTCCCTATTAGCTGTTCGGGCATGAGTGTGAGCGGATTATTTTCATGGGTATGAACTTTTGTGCAATGTTCCAGAATTGAAAGGTTTCTTAAGAAAAGGAGGAGAAAAACGCTGATGTGCTCCTTGAAATAGTTGTTCTTGTCAGTATGCTGTATTTTAAAAAAAATTCAGATGCAAATTTTTGCATTCAGAGGGACATATGTAAACCTCTGAATTTAACTGTATAATTTCTTACTTTTTGACTCTTGCCTTGAATCCCTGACCTGTTTTATCTTTCTTTTACCAGTGGTATTGTTATTGTATTGTGCATTCAAAATATTTTTGAGAGGATTTTTAAAAAATAATAATTCTCCTGAATTCATTGTAAGAGTGATGGCTCTGTGTATGTGTGTGTAATTTCAACATACAAGAGCCATACTTGAGAAGCTGTTCTCTATCTGATAACATAAATCCACGAGATTTTGAAGCACAGAAAGGGAATAGGACTTGCTGGGCTTCACAGTGGCCCCAATCTTACAAACAGCAGTGCACAGGAAAATTCTTCATTTGAAAACAGGTCCTCAGCGAGCTTTCATGAAGATTAAGGAGCCTGCCTAAGTGGTTGTAGGATTGTGGTTACAACTTGGAAGGCGGGTGACCCAGCATAAGTCATGAAAGACACTGCACCAAATGGTTCCCTCAGCCACTCCTCTAAGTGAATTCAATAGGATCTGAATCTGTGGCTTACAGCTCATAGTCAAGGAAATCAGTATTTCAAACATAATTGAGAAAGACGATTGTCAGCACAGCACAAAATTATTTTCTTCTCAGACTGCCACTCCACAAATTAAAGTAAAATAATCTGCATTTACTTACATTAATAGACGGTGAGATTAAGAAGGTTTTATTTGATTTTTAAAGACTTCATTGTTTATTTGTCCAGAATAGCTCATGTTATTTCAAGCTTATTCAGGATTAGAAATAAATAGAGAAGTTTTGTTAAGAAAGAAGAAGCAATAGAAAGTGTACAAGACCAGGAATTATACTGAGCAGAGTGAGCTGTCACTGAGGGTGATGAATCAAGAGTGATAACACTCCATGAGAGGAGGAAATGCTGAGCAGAAGGATAAAAATTGAAAATGGTGTCATTGGGTCAGGGTTATGCAACAAAATCAGAAGGCTTCTGTATGCCATAATAGCACAAATACGTAAATATTTCTCTATATTCAAGCAGTTGTAAACTTCCTGGAATTACAACTTAAGTGCCCAGTAAAACCTTATTATACTTTGATTCCTCAAATGAAAATTCTGGCAATACAGTGACAAAACAGTTCAAGTAAATCTCATTTGCATACATTAACCTTCTTCCCTAAGGCACAAAGCCTTGACTTGGTCCCTAAATTTACACATTTGAGTTACAGAAAGAGCCTAATTGCCAAAGGCACCCTAAGTAACCAAGTGGAAACAGACACACATTTCTATAGAGTGACTGAGATCTCAAGGGATAAATTACATTTGGGAGGGTTTCTTCCCTCCCTCAACAACCTACAGTGAGCCAGGAGTACCCTTATTTAGGCTTCTCTGAAAAAGCTTCAATGTGGCACAAAATGCCTAATCCTCCCTGAAATCTCTCCTTCAGGATATCAAAAGCCACAATGCAGGTGACTGGTCACAGCACCTCAAAAAGAGCTGCAAGTGTTAATAAAATTTCCCCTGAGAGGAAACTTGTTTGACTGATAGAAAAACATACATATTAAAAATAAACTGCATTTTGGTTTTTTTTCCAATCTTGGATTTATGCCTACTCAGGAAAATAATAACTATTTAAGATGGAGCTTACAGAGAATGGGCAGAATTACATAATTCTCATTCACATAGGAATTCCTTAAACTTATGTAATTTTCTATCTCTGTATTCTGACCTTATCAACACTGATCAGGAAAGGGTGGTGCTGCTGCTGCTAAGTCCAAATCAGCATCAGCTGTTCCTTTGCTTCATGGTATGTATATAGTCCTCATAAGAACTGAGACTTCAGCCAGACCTGATTATTGCTGTATTATTTTTAAAGTTTTTAGGGCTTACATACTCTAGGATAAGTTGTCAGGGTTTTGGTGAGGCCTATACTTGAGACAGGAGACGAGTCTAATCCTGAAATATTCATGTTTGTCTCTGCTGCCTTGGCTAAACTATACGTGGTAAACAATCTACAGAAGACATAGTCCCAAATTCAAATGTCCACCACAGATGAAACCTTCATCATCTGCACTATTAGTGGGAAAACAAGAAACTGGTTGGAATGTGTGAAGAAAATGTTACTGAATATTTTTAGTAAATGGTGCCACCGATCTCATAGGTCTCAGATGGACAGGACAGAGATGCAGACTTTTTTACCAAACAAACTCTTTTAGAAATGAGTGAACAGAGGAAAACATCTGACTTCTCCCACAATGTCTAAGGGGTGGCATGGACAGGGCTAAATTAATTTCAGAGAGGAAGTGCCATTGTTTTCTTAGGGGAATGCTGATGAGCCAAAGGCTTAGTTTCATCTCCTGACCTCGTTGCATTACTCTGTTCAGCAGTATCTAATCCCTTAATGATTTATCTCCTTATCCCAGTCCTACAGAATTTTGCTTTTAAATTTGCAATAATTAAATGTTTGTTCTTTTCTAACTCAGTGAATAATGTGCTGCAACTTAATACTTTTCCCTAGAAGAGAGTCCTATAGCGTCTGAAGTTTATACTATCAAATCCAACCATGGAACTGGCAGGTGGAGTTTTGAGTGGATTTCTCTGAGGATTATATTTCTCAGGCCACAGATGCAGATACACTCCCATGCTTTGTGAAAGAATTCCAGGACCACTTTTTTAGGTAAAGCAACTTGTCATTCCCCTAAAGAACACATTTTCAGAAGGCTGTAAAACCTCATTAGACAGTTTAATGAAATTTAATTGTCATAAAGCAAGGATTATTGTTAGAAGGTTTTCTGTGTTTTGTGGAAAACACAAAGTGGACCACCATAAATGTATTTTACTGAGTTATGTGGGCCAGAAGACGACTAACCTGCTAAGATTTCTCTTTCACTGCATGTCAGTACACTTAGTGAAACTGCTAAAATCCAATTTGCTCATGGCAAAAGATTTTCTCTTTGGCACAATGCAAAAGAGATGAGTGGTCATCCAGGCTCTGGACGGCACTTTTAGGGGTTTCTAGAAAGCTGTTGGAAGTGAGAAAGGTTCTACTTTAACCAGAAAGCTGATTCCAGGTGTTGGTTTGGGGCTTTGCCTGTTGCATTAATTTCTGCAGTAGAGTCAGCATCCATGTGAATTGAAGACCACAGACACTGTACTGCCTGCTCTGGAAGCATGTTCCATAGTCAGCAAAGGACATCTGAAACCTGGGTAAACATTTTCTTTGGAATGATGTCCAGTTTAATGTAGACCCTGAATTAAATAAGCTCTCAAGATAAGTCATCACAACTCTAGTTGCATGTGTTTTGACCTCAGTATTCCTTGGTTTCCATTTTACTGGATTTGTCAGAGGTTTGTATCTGGAAAGTTAGCATGAATATTCATTGCTTTTTTTTTTTCTTCTCTCTAACTAATAATGTGTTCCACAGCAAGAGCTTATAATAGGGCATGATAACCAGAGAGCTTCATATTGAAAAGAAATGAATTATCCATACAGAAAAGCATTCTGCCTAGCCATATATAGACTTTATGCTCTCTATTTTGTGGTTTTGGTGTTAAATCTTATTTGTGGACTTAAAGCGACTTTTTTTTTTTATATGTCTTTAGGTTTGTGCTATTTAAGCCCTGAGTGATTGCTCCTAACTGACTCTCTCCCTTCCCCCTCCTTTTTCCTTTATACAACAAAAACAAGGTCTGTGCATTAAGAATAAGATTGACCACAGGCTACTTTAACATGCCTCAGCAGCCACTGTCTCTCCCCTTTACTTCCTGTCACGTATCCATTTCTACTCATGTGAATCAATCATACCTCTCATTTATAAAATATGGCAGCAATATATACAAAACTAATACAATAATTAAAGGAAATATTATTGAAAAGTCTAAAGAAAAATAATTCTTAAAAATCAAATGTTCGGTCCAGTTAAAGCATTGTGCATGTTCCTCAGAGAGGGTCTTCAGTACTATGTATCTCATGGGTGTCATTGGATGTAATTGTTGCCATGCTAAATATTCATGTATGAATAGTCTGGAATAAATTCTCTTGTAAATTGACAGAGGGCAAGTTAGAACTGTCCTTGAGTCTCTCATCTGCATCCTCATTTTTGAAAAACTGTCTCGTTTGCATGTGTGTGTGTGTACTTGGTTAAATTAAACAGGGAAAGCTGCTTTCTTTCTGAAACACTTTGCTGCTTCTATTACCTGTTACTAGCACTGGTTATTTATATCAACTCAGTTTTGTGGGGTAGAAACTGGTTTAAAGCAATTTATGACTGGCAATAGTTCTTTGAGTTGTGTTGGCCCCACCTGGTAGCAAAGAGGGCTCTGCCAGGAGGACTGTAAAAACAAGCAGCAAGGCAACCTCTGTGGTGTGGTACTCACCATCTGAGTCAGAGAGATGGAGAGCAGAGAGAGAACATGGCCAGGCTCACCCAGAAAGGTTACAGGAGACACTTAAACTGAACCCATATCTCCCACCCAGGGGTTTCATCATGAGTCATCCAGTCCTCTTTCCACCTAATACTCTGACACAAATATTTTGGATACAAATGCTGACAGTCATGGTGGTATTTGTATCAGTATTATCCTTTCTGGTATCCAACCCTCTCTACCAGGTGTTGCCAATCTTTGTTTCCGGGTTATGGCATCTAGATTCATATCTTTCCCTGTTTTGGTTCCATACAACCTGGAACACTCCTCACCCCATGTTTGTTTTTCCTTTCTCCTGAAGACATGCATAATTAAGTTGGTTTTTTTTTTCCTTCTGTATGAGTATTGTTAACTTTGATATTTTATTCAATGGAGATAAAAAAATGAGTGTTCGCACTCCTTTGTGTGCTGAACACTGCCATGATTAAGGCTTCTCCATTTCAATCTTTCCCAGGTCTAATTACTTGCCCACAGTTCTTCCTCAGATTTGAACTGTGCTCTGAGCTCCTCAGCTCCCTCCTCTGGACCCTGCTCCCCGTGTCTGCATGCACAGGGTCACTGCTAGATGTCTTTGTTGGGGCAAGGTGGGCCCCGGTGACTTGTCTGGGTGCAAGGACCTGTGTCAGGCTGCCTGATCCTGATACTGCCTTGATCCTTTCTGTGTTTGGCGTTTTCAGGATTGTACCATCTGTAGAGGTTGGGCGCTGGCTGGACCCCAGCTGCCCACCAAAGCTGCTCTACCACTCCCCTCCTCAACTGGAGAGGGGAGAGAAAATTTCATGAATGGTTCATGAGTTGAGATAAAGACAGGCAGAAATCACTCACTCAGATTACCATCACGGACAAAAGAGACTTGACTTAATTGAATTTGTTACCCATCAGATCAGAGTAGGATAATGAGAAGTAAAACACCTTCGACATTAAAAACACCTTCCCCCTGCCCCTCTCTCCTTCCCAGAGTTAACTTTATTCCCAGTTCTCTACCTTCTCCCCTCTCAGTGGTGGAGGGGAATGGAGGTTATGGTCAGTTACCACATGTGTTTTCTGAGCTGCTTCCTCCTCAGGAGTCTTTCCCCTGCTCCAGTGTGGGCTTCCCCACACAGGACACAGTCCTCCACAAACTTCTCCAATGTGAGTCCGTTCCACAGGCTACAGTTCTTCATGAACTGCTACAGCATGGTCTCTTTTCTTTCCCCCTCTGTGCAATCCTTCAGGAACAGGCTGCTCTGGAGTGGGTTCCCGTTGGGGTCACAGCCTTCTTTTGGGCATCCACCTGCTCTGGGGTGGGGCTCCTCCAGGGGCTGTGGGTGGATCTCTGTGGACTGTCCTCCAGGGGCTGCAGGCATCCCCAGGGACCTTCATGGGCTGCAGGGGCACAGCTGCTTCACCATCGTCTTCAGCACAAACTGCAGGGGAAGCACACTCCAGCACCTGGAGCCCTTCCTCCCACTTCTTCTTCATTGACCTGAGTGCCTGCAGGGCTTCTCCTCTCATACACTTACTCTTCTCTTCTCTGGCCACAATTACTTCTGTGCAATAACTTCTCTTTCTCCCCCCCTTCCTAAATATGTTGTCACAGAGCTTCACAATGCCTCCAATCACTCCCAGCAGCAGCAAGACAAGTCCTCTGCAGATATTGAATTAGTGGTGCCTTTCAGCCAAAACCAACGTGTGTTTGTGCTGCTGCAGAGAACCACAATCAAACAATCCCCAACATTTGTCTTCCTGTCCAGTGGACAAGCTGGTTTAAGGGCAGGACCTCTACCAGCCAAGGAACTGGTGGTAGAGACCTTTGTGGCAGCAGAGTGGCATTTTGCAGACCCAGTACTGAAACCAAAGGGTTTCTCTGAAGGTGCCATGTGGTTTGGCTGGCATCCATGAGATGGAAGATAGAAAATAATAGTGTGCTATGCCTTCTTATACATATGTATTTGGACAGGTCATAGTTTAGCTTGAAAATTTGAACCAGGCAAAAAATACTTAATCAAATTCATAAACACAGTTGTGCAGAAAGGCCATGATATCTCAAGGGGTATGGCTGTAAACTTTTGAAAGTGAACTTCCAGGCCACTTGGAGGAGTGACAAGCTCCTCATCATGAGCTGGCAGGACATCCAGGCTAGGAGTGGGCAGCCAGAGCTGGGTGTAGGACATGCTGATCGTCCTCTCAGGAGAGAGAAATTGCCTCTTTTAAGTCCCTCCTGTTGCCCAGTGTGCTGCATGATGACTTGTACTGGCAGGAACTTGCTTTTTTGGTGAGGGAAACTGCCTCTGCTGCTGCTCAGGTGAATTCCTGCATGGGGCTGAGCCTGGTGCAGACAGGCAACCCTTGTGCTCATGGGGCTCCATCTAGGAAATGAAGGGGACATGTCAGACAACCACATATTAGGTCTAAAAATCTGAAAACTCCAAAATTCTAAAGAACTTCCCTCTGGTCCCAAAGAGGAAGAACAAAATGGTGCTGCATTTCTCAGAGTGGGGTGAAGGCTGTGTCCTGACAGTGGGACTGGCAAGGCTTTTGGGGCCAGGAGCAGAGGCACCGGTGCCGGCCAGAATGTGCAGTTAGCAGCGTAGACACACTTTGCTCTAGAGGTGAGGTGGTAAGATATATTTTTTTAATTATTGAGCTGTGTACACATTGTGAAACCATTATAGAACCAAAGTATATAAAATTCCAAATTGCAAATACCAGCTTATACAAAGGGGTAATAAAATAAATAATACATTAACTAGCTGCAGTACTCTGCATTCATAGACAGTAATGGAACCATATACATCAGAGGCCATAAAAATGCATACATTAAACAGGGTGCACAGTGGTAACTGAGGGTTCATCTTGATGCTTCCTGACTGCATGAGAGTCTATTAGTGCTGGGGGATGGGAACTCTATTTGCTACTTAAGGAATTATTGATTGAGAGAGGGAAATACAAACCTCACAGACCAGGCTGGTAGGAAAAAGGGTGAGAACTTACCTTGACATAACACATTTGCACTGTAAACAAAGTGGACTTTGAAGGTAATTATGTATGATCACTATGTGCTGTAGTGCAGGATCTGTCTTGGCGTGTGACACCAACAGAGAGGACTGCACTGTGTGGGCATGGGTGGAACAGGAGGACGCCTTGCATGTGCGAGAAGGAGGTGTCCTCATCGATGGTCATTCTGCAGATTTTGACAGGGGAAAAATTTTTCTCTAGAAATAAACGTACTCCAATTCAGAAAAAAAAAGGGGCAAGATTCTTCTCTGGCTCCTGTACAATGTACCTGTACTGAGCACTGGTGTAGCTTGGGTAGCCTTTGTCAGAGAGGGCTGTGTCATACCTTTGTATATGCCAGAGTTAGGTCTGGCTGGGTTTGGACTGGAGTGCTCTTCTCCCATGGCTGTGGATGTGTTTATTCATGTCACTGCATTATGACAGATTTCCCTAGAACCTGTATGATGCAGGGAATATCTAAGTTTCTGCATCTAGAAAGGAGAACAGAATACTTGGCCAAGGACCTAAGATCCAGCCCCACCTCACTTCAGGCAAGAATCCTTCCCACTCCCTCTTGTTCTGTCTACTGAAGCCCCTTTGTATTTTTATTTCTGTGCATATGGTGTTGTGACCCCGAGAAATAGCAGTGTGCAAATGCTCTGCTGCAGAGCCCTTGCTCTTTGAATAGTCCCTCAATGGGAGAGTTTGGCATGCTGGGGTCTGTGCATCAAATGGCTTACAGAGTGGCCTACTTGGGAAATTTGGGAAATCTTATGAAGGAAAGGAAACTTTAAAAAAATACTGTCTAGAAGGGCAAAAAAGCATATATATATTTATATAGAATATTATTATGATAGCCATCCGATAATACCAAATTAATCCAGATAAAAGTAAAGCTTATTCCTTGACAGGGTTCTGTTGCTTCTTTACTTCCAGTGTGGCAGACAGATTCATGCTCAGAAATGCTTTCACTGGGTTTAGGAACCATTCAAAAGCAGGATTTTTTGTCTGATTGAGTGATAGGAATGTCATTATCCACTTGCTGGGACTAAAAATTCATTGTGGGGCTCTATTAAGTCTCCTTTCATTTATAAAATTCTAATATATTGAGGAAGGAAAAGGGAATTGGAAACAGAAGCGGAAGAGAGGTTTGGAGACTTCCCTATACTACGCCTGCTTTCTCTTTGTCAAGTTTTTCACCTGATGCAAGTAAACATTATTCCATTGACTTTACTGACTTCTAGTAAGATATGGATAGAGCACTGTAATCATATAATACCATATGAGACACAGGTTACATCTCATTTTTGTTCTGTCTACAGACAAAACATATGTTTGATTCTTGAACACCACTAACTGAACCTGTACTTCTGTTCCTTGCTCTCCTTCGGGATCAGGCTCTGATCCCTGTTTCCCTGACAAACAGCTAACAGGTTTATGCTGGTGTGGAAACTGTGCTCTCTTTACACTGATGGAGCAGAGACTAGGGCTCCTGGCTTCCTCTTCTTCACTTGCACAAACCCAAAAGTTATCCATTCAATTTTAACAATTAATTTATTAGGGGGAATTAAAAATTAGGAACAATTTGTTTTGAAATATATGTACTGAGCAGATGCCATGCCATCTCAGGTACACTGAGTTGACACGCATTCTGTTTAAAAATGCTGTATGATTTCAACTATCAGAAGGGTTTGGAAAGTGTTATACCCTTGACAATGACCTGTATTACAATTAAAGCTCATGATTATTTGCTCAAGAAGACAACAAGATTTGCTATGTAATTTGCGAAGCTTTTATAATACTGCTACCCATGTTGTAAGCTGATTATAAATAAAGTTCAGCAGAATTGCTTCCATCAGAAAATCAGAATTCACAGTCAAATAAAGTGTACAACCCTGATGTGTAGATGCTTCTAACTGCTACTGTACATAAATCAGATTCTGCTTAGCAACTGCTGCATATCATGTTTATTAAACACCTTCTGCTTATTACAGCAGAGGGTACTAAAAATTCTTCATGAAAATTTCTCAAATATCTTTTCACATCTTGGATATTTTTAAAGGTCTCATTGCAGTGAACAGAATCCTTCTGCGGAAATGGTACTTGGGGGCTCTCAACATGTGCTTCCTGTTCCAGTCAGTCACATGGAAAATGTTCTCAGTTTACAAACCAGACAAATTGTTTTGTGTTGTTGCTTTAGTCCTAAGGCTCAACCTAGCATAAGGAGAATCAGGCTTCCTGCTTTCAATATCATTGAGCATTTTGTTAAAAGTAATGCTCTTTATGAGTTCTGGGAAGTATTTGAAAAAAGGCTATTTCAAAAGGAGGTAAACTTGCCTCTGTGTCCCAGAAGGATGCTGGAGTGAGTGACAGTTCAACAAAGAAAAAATCACTCATCAGTGATTCTTTGGCACGAGCCTCCGCTATGAAATAATTTCTCAGGGCTAGTCCACCATTTCATAAGCGACACACATTCACCACAGTGTCCCACATTTACACACTACAACAGGCCTTTTGAACTAGTCACAGATGCTACGGGGGCCTGATAGATTGAAAATAGTCAGCTGCATACTCTGACAGCCATTACTGTCACAGTGTATTCTAAAACATCAGGCTCCATTTATATCTCACAAAAATAAAATTGCACTAGAAATATCAGCTTTGAAATAACTTTCAGTCCATCTCTTGCAGCTCCTTCTCTGCTCTGCTCTTGTCCCAAGCTTTTCTTGACTGTTGCACTTTTGTCGCTTCTTGATCTCTGTCTTCTAGTTGTAGTATAAATGTCAGTTCTCAGACATTTGTACTACATTGCTCCATCTCTGCAACTTCTGCCAAGCTGGCCACAAAGTGTTGCCGATCTGTTTATGCAGCTAGATGGAGTGAGAGAACTCTGGAGGGTTAACTGGGCCCTGCATGCAGGGTGTCTGGCCAAATGCTTCTGTGGACTCTGGTGATTTCAGCTCTGAACAATTCCTGGCATACACACACACACATATATGTATGTATATACACACACACACACATATATATACACTATACTGCATTCTTTGCTATCCTCCCTTGGCTCACGTGCAGGACTGTGCTGATACGAGTGCCCACAGGGCAGCAGCACTAGCACACGTGCTATACAGACATACTCAGAACACTGCCAAAAGGCTGCACCTCTTCTACCACGGATGTAAATATGGCCACTGAAACTAGTCTATCAAATCTGGAGTGGATCAGTTTGACTCACTGCATGCAAAGCTAAACACAGAGGTTATGGCACTGCAGAATACAGCGGCCCAGGTCTCCACCACGACAAGTGTGGAACATGTAGCAGGGCTGTGTACAGCCACTCTTTTCTCTAGGACTGTGGTTGGCATCAGCTCAGGCTTTGATCTGTAAATCCTCACCTGATTAATGCTCCTCTATATGAAGAAGTGCCTCTTGGGGAGTGAGAGCCATGCACCTCTTCAATCATACAGCCAACTGCTCCCTGGATGAACTGCATGGGAAATGGACATAACCATTCTGGGTTATGATGAAGAACCCAGGACAGAACAGTCTTCTTCAGCAGAAAGTCTCACTCTGATCATACTTCAGCATGACTTGTGGCTTTTTTACAGATCAATTATTGCTTGATTTACTATATAGGTAGTGGGAAACTGGGAAAAACACTGGGAGGTTTTGTGACATGGTAAATCTTAGAAGCTCTTTATCATAATTTATAAACTTTTTTTCCCTACTAATTGTGCACATTTCTTAGCTGCAGAGCTCCTGTCTGCAATACAAGCAGTGAAAAATGTTACCTGGATAAGAATATATTTACATAATCACAAGCTAATTACTGTTTGTCATAAGTAAAATCAAGGAATTATTACCATGCACAACTTGTTTAGTTGTACATGGATACAGTTGAACTACTGCCTTGTCCTACCCTAGAAGTCGTTATATTTGCAAACAGTGTGCAAAAATTCACTCCGCTAACAGCCAGATGCACTTTCTGTTTCAAGATGTGCTGCTCCCTTTCTTCACTCTGCTTTTTTTAGGTGGCATTCCTCCTGATTCAATCTAGTTTTCCTGTGGGTGGAATCTGGCATAAAAAATATGTAAAGAGCCTTATACCCATCTGCATCAAAGGTGCTGTATAGATACCAATTAGCAATAATGACATTCAGGCACTTCAGGTGTATTTAAAAACAGTTGGCAGTGCTTGATGCTAGAAATACAGAACGACTCTATCCTCAGTCAAGTAAACTGGGATAGCCCTGCTAGTTCCAGCTGAGCCATTCCAGTTTATCTCAGCTGAGGATCTTGAGGATTGACCCCTAAACTCAAGTCTCCCCCCAGCAGCAACTCAGGACCCAGCCAAATGCACACTGTAGCTCCTTGTTTTAATTAAAGAAGTGGAAATTATCTTCTATTTTGGAAAGTTGTTGGGAATGATGTATGGATAACAGCTTGAGAATTCAAATTATGTCACAGATCAGCATGACCTGCAAGAAGCAAAAATGTTTTGACTACTACTCTAAGCAAAATCAGGATGGATGTCATAGATTATCCTTGCATGCACAAATCCATAGCTGCATGTTTTATGCTGTTTATAAGTAGCTTTATTAACTGAAGTTGGCTGCTAAATTTCCATGCTTGTTTGGGAAAATTTCAAAAGTAAACAGTGGCAAAGAGCAATGTTCTATTTTTCCACAGTTATAGTTTTGCACATTTTTTGTGCATTTCAGATTTTTTTTGTTCCTATGATCAAGGTGAAAGAACAAATCTAAAAGAATTACAGTTAGTCTTTCACTTTTGGAAGCGTTGTGTTATGTACAATGCACTGAAGCATCAATCATGCTGATATAAGAACAAGACATATAAAAGGGTAATGTTTTCTGAGATTTTCTTAAATCACGGTGCTCCTAATTTCACTACATGCTTCATGTACATTATGAAAAGTCCCTATCAACTGTATCCAAGTAACTGATATGTGTTAACACAGCTCTCTTGTCTTTTCTTCCCTTTCTCCTCTTCCTTTTTCCCCCTTCCTTATTAAAGGCAATTTCTTTCCAGCTATCTCCAGGTAGTTATTAGAATCTTACATTTAGCAGATTACAATTGCTAGAATCTGATGGGTTTTGATGGTCTTGGTTGTTTTCATGTAATGTCAGTGTCGTTTGAAATTAAAAATATTGAGACTGTTTCACAGTTACCTTGATTGCTCTAAATGGACAAATTGGCAGTGCTTTACTTATGCTAGTGTAGATATAAGGAAAGAGAGCTCCACAAATTCAAGAGCTGTTCTAATATAGTTGAAGATCTGATTATGCAGCTGACACAACTAGAGGGAATAATACTTCATTGCTGTTATTTCTCCCAGTGTTTTGTGTGCGGTAGAACTACGGAGATTTTTTATACTTGTCAAGCAACCAAAACCACAAATTCTGTTTAAAATTCTCTAATGCAGCTGATATGCTACTGGAAATCTAATCAAAGCTACTTTACTGAATATAGTCAGAAGACTTTTTAATCTAGAAAGGAAAAGGGATTCAGGTTAGGAGGCTGAGGGAAACAGGTGTTTTCCATTATGCTGCAAATTTTGTTCCTAAGGCTTTTTATGTTTCCTTCTACCATGTAGGACACAAATATCTCTCATGTATATATTGGTTACAGTTATGAGTATTTAATAGTGGTTCAGGAGAAAGCACGACACACAACTTCTTTTCAGGTCTAGTCTTCCTGTTGAAGGCATTAGAGTGTTCAGGCTGTATACCTGCTTTTTTCCTAACAAGAAAGATTATTTCTCAAGCTAAGTATATAATTTTTTTTCTATGACATTATACAAGTAATAGTATTCTTTTGTACTTGTACAACAATTATGGGAACAAAAGCCTTACTAAGAACAACCCTCTTCAGAGTGAATTTGCTGTAGCACACAAAAGGAAATCAAAATAAAAGAAGATATTTATGTAATCAGTGGTAATATGTGATCAGCTCTGTGCCTCTGTGTTTTTAGGCTTCTGTTTGACACTTTCTTGTGAAACAGTAGGATCACTTGTAATAACATCTTTCCCTAGCCATATTTGTATTGATATGTATAGAACAGCGTGTTGAAACTCCCCTCTAAGAAGATGCTTGAGGTCACATAAAATAAACAAACAAATAAACAGACAGACTTTTCTTCCTTAAGCTTATCTTGTTGTGATCATGGAAGGTGGGACGTCCTTCTCCTGTTTGATTATCCTAGGCTATTAAAATCAAAAGCCTGATATGTTAAGTACACATGTCCATTTAAAAATGTGGGGCTTTTCCTCATGAGCAAGACACTTTTGGGAAATTATCCTTTCACTGAATATGTTTTCATTTCCTTGGAAAATATATTGGGGTGAGGAATGGGGTAGGGGGGAGGGGGAGAGAGAGAGAGAACCTTTTTTGTTAATCCTCTGCAGGAAACCACAACAATCAATTCCCCTTCGGCAGCTGTTTTGTTCTTCAAATATCCTATCACTTTTTAAACTGATGGTGAAGGAAAGAATGCATTAATTTTCAGCCAGATTGGGCTTCAGGAAAAAAGCAAGTTCTAATGCTGAAGAACAACATGGCATAATGTTGTTTTTCAAAACACCCCCAGATTTGTCTTCCTTTTTAATGTTCTTCACTTTGCTTCTTAGAAAAGGGGTTAAAATTAGTAGGCACATTTCATATTAGCGTATTTCATGCAATAAAGCATAAATTATTTAAAATAACACGACCTTTTATCTTGCACCTTTTGAAGGAAGCAAATTAAAAATGTAAATTGGGAGCTAATTAATATGCAAATGTATTCATTCGCAGTTAACAATTAGCAATTAAACCTGCAGTGTCTACAAAGAGCACGGACAAAATTAGTAACTTAATTTATCATTAAAAAATGAAAACGTACACAAAATTTTAATTGACTTTCAAAATATTTCCCCTGCTTTTTCCCTTTATTTTTAATACAAAAAATCATATTGAGCCTTAGATATATAGATGAAACTTGCTACCTACAGCTTTCTGTTGAAGTTCATTACAAAAGACTGAAAGGAAATCATGTTAGGAAAAGTTTGGCTTTTACATGAGATGAATTAAAAAGACTGCTGATTTGTGTTAGTCACCCTCCAAAATGTAGGTATTTCGGGACATATAGCAAGTACCCTTAGTGTCTAACTAAGCACACAGAAAGTGTGTATGTGTGTGTATGTGTGTATTTATTAAACATGCAGAAGCAGTTTGAACGTTTGTGCTTTGGTGTTTGATGCTTCAATAGAAGAACAGGAACACAGGATATTAACAGACAATAAATAGCTGAAAAATCTAAATAAGATACTGTGGACAGATAGTCACGCATGTTTATATTTAGTGCTTGCTTTATTCCCCTTTTACCAGTTTTTCATTCCTTTTACTTTTAGAGGAGTTAAAAACCCTCTGCATATATTACTGCATTTTATGTCCATTTTCTGTGTTTTCTCATAATTAGCGATGCTCTTTCTGCAGATGTGAGCCTGTATTTTTAAATATTCTCTTTCTAATGTCATGCAGTGTATTATAAACAAGATGTGGTTAGTTTTACAGAAATACTCACAAACATTTGTTTGTGAAAGAGCCACAACACTAGGATCACTCACATTTTTGCCCTCTTCTGTACATTTTTCACAAATACTTTCTCACCAAAATTTTGTTTGAAAATGTTGCTCAGAAATTAATATAGTGTGATGTTTCTAGATGTGCATGCATGGAAATCTTCAGCTCCAGCAAGTCAAAGATCTTTTTGTGGCCATTTTGGGAGTTCTTTGTGGTGGAGAACATTATCCAACCGAGGGGCAGGAATAACAGCATATGGCCTTGGTGGCCAAGCATGCAGTGTGGTAACACAGCTTCCAAGCCAGGCATGATTTGCCAGCACCTTGGTTCAGGCTCTTTGTGAAGTACAACCAGCACATAATCAAATCAGCAATTGTAATAACTAGTTTGCAAGCAAGTCAAGAGCTAAAATATGTACGTACAAATTAATCATCATATCATTTTAAATTTCAATCAAAACACAACTTTGAATTTGTCAATCTGTATATGACAAAGAGGTAAAATAATCAAATAAATTAACTGAGAATGTGTAACTTTTCGTTTCCTCTTAATCCCCACAAGGTCTGTATTTGTTCCTTGTTTGCAGTGTTTTTACAATGTTATTTAAATAGCATCTGCTATATTCCACTTGCAATTGCTCTGTTTTTAGAGTAATTTAGAGTTAACTTTTTTTGTTAAATTCACTTTTATCGACAAAGCCCTTTGGTTGTTCCCTTCCTCTCGTTCTGTTGTTTCTTTTCAAAATACTCAGATTACAAGTGTTTGCACTTGTTTGAAATAGCCTCTTGTCTGATGAAGCCAGGTTTTGCTGCCAACAGGACACCTTTGTGTGCCAGTGTAAAGCTGAGAGAGAATTGTTGTTACTGGGAGTTGTTCTCAGGCTGCTCGGTAACTTCTGGCTCCAGAGCTGGGAAGGGGGGAAGGCAGCAAGTGGAAGAGCTTTGTGAGAGCTGCCCGTGATAAGCGTGAGGCAAGAGACTCCCTTTTCTTCCTGTGCCCTGTCCTCGAAAATACTGCTTATGCAAGGTAACAATAAGCCAGTTAATTTGGTTTGATGGGCAAAGGGACGCCTAATTCCATGTAGATTTCAGCAGTTCAATGTGCTGAATATTGTCACAGCTGACTTGAATTCCGAGATTGTTATTTTAACCCTTTACTCATTTCTGTGCTGAGATTTTACATATAAGGAGTTAATCTAAGAGAAATGGTTGCATCTTGTCTAGAAATTTGTGCGTGTATATATATTTGTATTATCCATACTCTTATTTGTGGGGAGAAAAAAAACACCATATAGGATGTGTGTGGAACAACTTTTTTGCAGATCTTTCGAGCAGATTCCAGTCCTTTCACATTAAAAAGATCGAAACAAGGAGTTTTAAGTAGAAACATTATTTTGATTAAAAAAATATTTCAGGAACAACTCTTTCTAGCTCGTCTTGATAATTATCTTTGTTTTTTATTTGTAAAAAATATCTACATAGATAGCTAAGTAGGAACATTATTAAAATGAGAAAAAGTTAGGAATTAAATGAGATGCTTTATACACACATGCAGCAATAGTTCAGGCATACTGCAAGATTCCATTATTATAGACACTTCAGAGGTACGTATGTGCACACACTCACTTGCTCATTAAAAATATTGCATTTATATTTCATGTGATTTCTATTGTTTTCTGAAACGTTTATATTTATATGCTAGAAAAAATACGAACAGAATGGCATAGAGCACTATTTAAAAAAATATTTAAATATGCCAATGGACCTCTCCTGGGTCTTTACTTTGCAGCTTCTCTTACTGGTAAATTAACAGGGATTTTTTCAGGATGCACTTGTAGGATTTGAACATATTTCTCTACTGGAAAAGTTATTTCATGGAAATAAAAATCTGAAGATAGCTGCACCTTTTTATCCAGTGCTGGGTTTTAAAGAACTTAATAGCCTCTCAGTATTTTTAATGCCTGTGATATTACACAGCTAACAAATAATTTCAGAATTCAGTTACCACAATTAGGAATTTGAAGCAGGTGGCTCAATAATGGGGCTTTTTCATTTCATTTATTAGAAGGGGGAGGAAAAAGCCCAGCAACGCAGAGCTTCATTTATTTTCATCAGCTCCACAGTAAGAGCATGGCAATTTGCAACACCAGAATCATTTCAAGTACAGCTTTGCATACATCATTCATTTCTTTAGTTTTAAAAGCTTCTTATCGTTCAACCAAAATTTGAAAAGATAATTTCCTGTCTAAAGTCCAATCTGGTCTGAGCATCCTGGCTGCTTTTTAACACTGTGTTGGCTTTCTTGGTAAGCAGATGGAGTGTCGGTGTTACTGCTGCGTGACCCCCAGGTGAGTGTGACTTTGCCTGCGTGTGCCTGTGCGTAACACATCCGCAAGCAAGAGCCGTGCACGATATCCAATTTCCAGCTCGAAGTTTGCCTCACCTTCCCGTTCGCTAGGAAGAGAGTTTAATTTAATTTCGCTGCAGTCCCAAGGCCGGCAGCAGGAGCAGCACGCTCCCAGCAGGAGGATGCGGTGTTTGCAGCAATGCCGCCGCGGGTCCCAGAATCTGAGACTGGGGCCGCACGCAGGGCAGCGCCCGGCACGGCTCCGGCAGGGTCAGGGCGCGCACCATCCTCTTCATCGCGCCGCTTCTTACCTGCTCTGTGTGAGTGTGTGTGGATAGGGGGGTTCGCACCTCGCACAGAGCCTCTCTGCCTTTCAGGGAACGCCGCTCCCGACGCACTGTCGGCCCGGGAGTCACTTTGCTGGCTTCTCCACTAACATGATGTGTTTATGCTGCTTTGAGAACAACAAAGCTCTGTTCTTGTGCCACAATAAAGGAGTTTTGCACTGCGTGAAGGTGCCTCGATTTCTGCATGTATCGTGAGGGGTCTGGGCACCAAGCAAATGTGGTAATAGTCTAAGACCAGGTGACAGGTCTTACCGTGCAAATAGCAGGTTGCTCAGGTTTAAGTAAAACAGAAGCCTTAAAGTGGCCCCAGGTGCTGCCAGTGGTAGGATTTGCACCCTCAGAGTGTCTCACAATTTAGGGATCAATTCAATGCTTCAACCACAACTGCTGTTGCAGAGCATGATCGGGCTATTGCTGTCCATTTGAGAACATGCAGCCCCTTCTATCCTCAGGAATTCCCATTAGAAACCTCCCTCTGGTGCAGAATACAGGCAGAAACTTTGTTTGGAAGCAATCTCTCTGAAGACTTTGAAGCCCCCCTGCACTGTACCATGGGCCCTGTGAAGCTGAACCAGCTTGTGTTTGCTACTGGGCTTAGTGCCCAACAAAGAGCCCCTTACCATGGCAGAGAGAATCTGTTACACACGATACCATATTAAGCAATTAACAGGGTTGTGGGGCTGAGCCTAGTGCCTATCCTCTGCAGTTTAATCATTTCTCTGTTTGCAAGGTTTCTAGCAAATAAGACATACATGTTCCTCGCATTAGCACATCAACAGTGTCTATGGGAAAGGCAGAGACACAACGTGCACTGCTGATCTGCTCAGGAACAGGGTCATATTGGGCAATACTAATCAGAGGAGGTGCAGCTTCTCAGCTGACTGCTCCTGTTCTGATTGCACAGTCAGCTGCCTGCAGACAGGATGCCTTCCTGGTAAGACCTTGTCCAAACATGTTCGGCTCCATGTGGAAATTTTGCAATTCTTTGTATGAATATGTACTTGACAGTAAGCATTACTGAAAAGATTCTCCTTTTGCCCAGGTGTTACTTCCAGACCCGGTAAGGAATATTAGTGATAATTTAAAATTTAAAA
>VZDJ01007753.1:38646695-38661417 GCA_008694505.1 Cyanoderma ruficeps
AAAAAAAAAAGGCATGATTCTTAGCCCTTGGAAGCTCTCTTCTGCAGAGGCATGGGAGGGCTACTTGGCTGCACAGGCACAGCCTTCAGGGCTGTTTGAACCAGCAGCCTCAACACAGCTCCACCTTCCCTTGCAGTAGGAGGGAGCCTCAGCCTCGGTCTCAGATTTTGCAGCCCCAGGGAGCAGTTGCCTGCTCTTGGATCTCCTCCGTGCTCTCTTCCCACTGCTGGCACAGCTATCTGCTCTTTGACAGAAGCTCAACAACCCTGTGTAAAATTGTCCTTTCCCATGCTGGAGGGAACATGAACCCTTGATGCTTCACTTTAGATTGGCACAGTCCACAGCTAACATCACCCCAGGATAGTGTATGCTGCTTCAGAGTAGTTCACTGCAATACTCGGGGTAATGGTAGGCTTCCACTGAAATGGGAATTGTGCAACTATGAAACTTGGAGATGGGATCAGTCCATTTACATTGAGGTATCTATGAATACCTTATATGCTGAATATCCAGAATAAAGTGAATTGACATGAAGAGGCAAACTCTGCAAACTGACTCACTCTGTGTGCAGCCCACATAGGGAGGTAAATGGGGATCCTCAGATAGGGAGAGATGCTGTAGAGGATGAAGGAAGGCTATGCAGTGAGCGGAGCACTATTGCAGAAGGAATGGACACTACAGACTTGAGCCCCAGCCTGAAGGAAACATTGAAGCACCCCAGGCCTTTCATTCCCCATGTATAAATGGAAATGATTTTATCAGTCATCTAATGAAATGATTTCTTGAGTATAACTGAAATAGGGAGATACGTGTCTAAGATAGATGAATGGACAGATGGTTTACAGTCTCATCCTGCCCACCTGCTGCAGAACACAGCTAAGCCTACTACAACTGTGTTATTCGTGAAGCACAGGAACTGCTGGCCCAAAAAACCCCCAGTGAAAAATGCAATGACAGCAGTAATGAAGGCAGCTCTCATATTTGCACAACAGTTCATATTTCCGACTAGCTAACAATTACTTGAAAAAGATATAGCTATGGTTTTTTTCGGCAGACAAAAACTTGAAATCCTGATATGATCTATGCTACTGGTATCTTCCAAACACTGGTTGCCTCAGTAAAACAGAGATCAAGACATGGAGTAAATCAAGACATTGTGACATGGAGTAAACCTGCTCCATCATCTGGACATTGAACAGACTTGCTTACTTTAGAAAGGAAAACATTGACTAGTGCTTAGTTTGTTTCCAGAATAGAACACTTTTCATTCCTTATGACATCCTAAAGTAGCTATAGCCAGATTCTGCAGTGATCTATTTGACAGTAGGGAGTCCCATGAAGTCTACAATAGTTCTTACTGACTTACTACAATAGTTCTTTCTGTCATGCCATAAATTTTACTAGAATGATAGAAGACTCACATTGCTTTTGTGATCAATGAAGCATATCCTTATTAACCAGGGACACCAGTCCTGTCCTTTCTGAAGTTAGTGAGAAATAATATTGCTTCTTATATATATTTTTATAAGGCCTTACTACTGCTTCCAGTGCATCAATAATGAGCTAAATATTGGCATTAAAATTGTTTACTTTTGTTGGATGGTTTGTTGGTTGCTAGAACCCAGAATGTAATTTCTGGCTATTCTTCTGTTGTTATTCTTTCCCCTCAAAATTTAGGAAGAGGAATGTTGTTACAGCCTTAAATTTGTCACTAAAAGCTGATGCATGTTGGTGCAATGGAAAGAGGCTGGTTTTATTTAGGCATTCAGAAATTGATATGTAATTAAATTTTGAAATGAAATGCTAAAACCAGTGGGTGACAGACTGTCTGTAGGCGTGTCCCCTGAGGTGCTCCCTATTTTATTTGTTAATGATCTTTCTTCATTGCCCACACTAAGCCAAGCTCTACCAACTACTGCTATAGCACCATTATTCAGCATTCATTTTCTTTCAATCTTAAAAAAAAAAAAATCCACACTATATTTAATTAGTTGCACATTTAAGTCCTCAATGGTTGGTTCTCTCCTGTGTACAGACACTTATCTCTACCTATTTCAAATACTAAAGTATTGTTTCGCAATCACAAGATTCTGGCATTGACAAAGGTGAGATGATATAGGATAAATTAATGAACTAAAACTGGTATGACAAGAATATGCAGGTGACCAAAGACTGGGATCTGATTTTAACTATTCTACTTGGAAAAGCATAGATGTGTAAAGAAATGACTTAAGGACAGATATGCAGCCTCAACCTGAAGAATTTTAAATTTTTACTTTTTGGAATTTTTCATTTTTCCTTTCTTTTTTTCCCAATCTCCCTTCTTTATTAAATCTATGTCAAGAGACTACTTCTGTCTGACCTTAAATGAATAGAAATGTTCATTACCTTTAGCTCTTTGCAGTTATCACTAAAGAGATATTTGATATTTTCTTGTTGCATTTTTTTTTTGTGTTTGTTTACTTGGGTTTTTTGGTGTGAGGAGGGTGTTGCTTTGTTTTGGAGTGTTTTTTTTTGTCATCGCTGATGCATCTCTGATATAAAGAAAAGCACTGGAGAAATGCATTAACAAGTACATGCAGTCGTCTTTTCAGCCTGTGCCACTGGATGGCTCAATGTGTCACAAAAGAAATCTCTGTTAGCAGCATAAGTTAAATTCAGTTATTGAGTTTGTGAAGAAGATACTTCTCAAGGAGGATCTGAATATATTTTGCTAAAGGTATGAAGATCAGAGCGGCCATGGTGGTCACATTATTGCAAACTGTGAAGTTTCCTTTATCTACAATTCTGTAATACCATTTTAAAACCTCCTGTAAAAGATGAATATAAATTCTTCTCCATGAACAGCAAAAATGGGTTTGGGCAGCTGAGTTTGCTTTTTGATACCAAGAAATCAAGAACAGTAGGTGAACACTAACTTGGTGGCTCAAAATTTGCCTGTTCATGGACTTGCTAAGAAACGTTGTTATGGCAGTTCCTTTCCACTGGCTTAAACAGGGGCCAAGTTAGATATATGTTGGAGCATGTGTCTGTGTGTGAAATAAAACCATAAAGTAGAGACACACTTCAGAATAGTTCCCTGCTTCGAAAAACTCTTAACAGTTTGCTGCTCTTCAGTCTGCAATACTGACTTCAAAACAGCTAGACAGGGCTATTTTTGTTATTTGTGCACTGTTTTTGTCTAGGAAATGTACTGAAACAACCAAACTCTTTGCAGTTGCTTACATAAGTTAGCAATCATTGTTTTTTTACCAGTCTTGATGCAGGTCAATAGCTCAAATCCAGCCCAAGATTAGAAAGTAAAATTGCCCATGTTTCAGGTCCCTGAGCTGTCCGGTCCTATGAGTTTTGGTTAGTAATGATGGTAGGAAAAAGAAACCAAACTCACTCTTTCTTGTCCTCTGCTATGGATCTTGAAAAACATGATGCAGCTTGTTAATAATGCAAGCCTTTATTTAAGATATAGTTCGCTGTACCAGCCTGAAATTTCAATTGCTCTTTGAATGATGAAGTATTAAATTGTCTGCATTATAAATACGCTTTTGGAGCTGCTCTGTTTTTTGTGATAACTGTGTTGGATTCTGAGTCATAAAGGTTATAAAACAGATACAATAGACTATATTCTGCCACAGAGGTGGCATAGTTCAGCATGACTGAGTCACTGCTCTGAAGAAAGACAGCACTGATTTTTATGCAGGGTATTGCAAGTCAAGCCTGAAGTGCATTGGCAGAGCTGCTTTGTAGCAGGCAAAAAGCTGCTCCTTAATACATACTTAATTTTACCTGTACAATTCACATTTTTCCAGATACTCATCATATAACATTTTAAACTACATTTTGATGCAAGTGACCCAGGATCATTTCAAGCAGTGAGAAGGGAACAAGTAAAATTCTGAACCATTATAAATGGTCAACTTGGCAGGTGCCAAGACTAGCATGTGTGACCATACTAAACAAACTTGGCTGCGAAACTTGAAGTTGGCAAGTATCTTCTACCTGCTGCCTTGTCTGCTTCAGTTTCCCTTTTTCCTCAGCTGGAAAAATCTTACTTACTAGAGTAGTGGGGATCTTTGCAAGAGTCATGCTTTCTTTTCCCTCCTCCTGCCTCTGCTTGTCCTTCGCTTTACAATCTGTGCTGATTTCAAAAGGTTTTCTAGTTGGCCATTTCTTCTCTCCAGTAACTGCAGTTTTGTTCTCCTTGCCCTCTTCTGTCTGGACTCTCTGCCCTCTTTGTGTTTTATCTATTTCCCAACAACTTTTGTGCCCAGAATACCAGGTGCAATTCTTTTCTCCTTGCCACCAGACCAAACCCCTCAGCTGCCCACTCCTACCTGCTGTCATCTCTGTCACTCATCTGTTAAATCCCCAGGCTTCTTTTATTCCTAGGCAAATGTCCCTTCTGGTTCTTTCTTGGAACATCTCCTATGGGTTTTCTGAATATTTGTGTGTATATTTCTCATTGTAGTTTTGATTTATTTTTTGGCGTTATTTCCTCTGTTAGTCTACAGCGGGGAATAAGACTATTTTAATGTTCTATTTTGTTTATTAGTACCCTGAAATGTTTTTCAGCTCATTATTGATGTGAAATATAAATTCACAATGCATCAAAGGTGAATAAAACACTATTAGGCCACACCTTTAATAATTCATGTTCAATCAGGATCATATTGCTCTGGTACGAATGACCACATAAGGCCAGATAGGTTGATTTGCATTACACTGTGTTGTTAATTTGAAAAAAACCCTTCATCTAAAAATAGGATTTCACAAAGAACTTTTCAGATGCTTTATAATAATCTGCATTCCTTACCTTATGTTTAGCTTTCTATTGGGGGCAAAAATAAAGCAACAACCTTGAGGCTGTGAGTTAAATATGTCATTCTATGAAGAAAATTATCCATATGTCCTTTCAGTCTTTTATGCTTTCCATCTTTTGAGTGTTTAGTAACTAAAGATTATTATACATAATAAATTAGAATCTTAATCAGTCATAAAACTTCAAATACTTGTACCCAGTATATTATACCTGTAATGTGAATTAATTGTTCACAAATGGCTTGTTTTAAAGACCAGGTACAAATGTTTTTCAGGATATCTCTAGGAAGGTAGACACCTACACATGCATACCTCTTCCTTCCATTCACCTTTGTGATTCTAGGATGATATAATAGTTTTACTATTTCCAGCAGATGCTCTGGCAATTCAGAGATGTGACAAACAACATTTGCAGGAAAAGATTATGTATGCTATCTGACCAATTGCATATTGAAATAGCAAACTTTCATGCACATGATTTCCCCTTTCAACTTTTTTATATGAGAAAATTTTCTTGCGTCTTATTCTGAACATTCCCAAATATAGCCTTTCTCTCTTTCACATGACACAAAAATTGGTCACTAAAAATTACATTTTAGGCTTAATCTAAACAACAGAACAAAGATATCAGTGCTGAAGTGGCAGCAAGTGTATCTTTAGTTGGTTATATAGGATTATACTGTTTCTGGTTATATAGGTTATATTGTTTGGGGTTTTTTTAAGATTTCTGGAACAGTTGTGTTTGTTTTTTGGTGCCTGGGGTATGAGTGCTGAGTGCCATACCATGGGGTCTTGATTAAGAGCGAGAGGCAATGCAGCATCTATGTTGAATAGGTACTCCATGATAGCTGACTACAGGAAGGGAGCTATTCATCCCCAAACAAGGGCCTGAATACCATTCTACACGAGCAGGGGAGAGAGACAGCATGTGCACTTTGGGATAATTCAGCTGTCTGCAGGGTCGAGCAAACTGCACCAATGATTTCAAGCCTGAGCCAGGCAGAACTGTCCCTCTGCTTAGAAGGCTGTCTCATGTACAAACAATAAAAAGCCAAGTAAACAGCAAGCACTCAGGACACATTTTCAACTTTAAATACAGAACTTAATAAAAAGGGTAAAACACCTCATCAGGCAATCTACTCCTTTTAAAAGTAGTTGTGCCCTCTCAAGTTTTTACAACTAGAAATGCAGGCAAAGCAGAGTCTATTTTAGGGCTCAGCAGAAAAAATATGTATTAAAAAATGCTCCTACTGTAATGATCATTCTCAAAAGGCTCTTTGAAAATGAAGGACAAGCAAAGTTTACTTTGGTCAAGGAGACGGGACACAATTCTAAGAACTATTCAAGCATAAGTTATGCAAAATTCATGAAGCTGGAATATTTACTCTTTTACCCATCAATTTTGACCCAGCTAAGTTATTTTCATCAGGAGAAATGGAATGCCTTATACTTATGGCCTTTCTAGCAGTCAATATAGCATTGACTGTATTGCAGCCAATGTAGCCAGTGTGGTGATGAGATACTGTAGTTTTCACAAGCTTTCATTAGGTTTGCTATGAAATGCCATGTTCCCATATTAGTCATCCTCTCTGCTTTATATCTTAGAAGATGCATTTCAAACTGTTTTAAAAGTACATTATTATTCAGCTGTTCACCAAAATAGACCAATATACATTATAATATGTTTACGAGTTCGCAGTCTTACAATTCAACAATTTAAAACTTACATTCCATCTGACATAGCTACAAAATTGTTTCAAATGGCTGTGCTTACTTTTTGGAGCAAGCAGTTCTAAATGAAAAGGTTGATGGCTTCAATTTGACTATTAGCAAGTAAAAGAACACTGATAGAAATACTGCAGTCAGTATGTTGATATTCCTGGGAGAATGAAAAATGTTTAGTGGACAGTTTAGAGTACTGTCAATATACAGTGTCATAGAAACTGCTGAACTTGCTTTTTTATTTATATCATTGATGTAGGTTTAATACCATTTAAATATCTTCAAAGCCACGTCATTACTGAAAAAATTAGCTGTTCAACAATATATGGTAAACACTTTCTTCCTAGTATGCTTCAACCAAACATGAGCTATAGGCAGCTGGAGAGGGACAAAGCTTAGCATCTCTTGTCAAAAAGCAGCCAGTCTGCAGGGAATATGGAACTCCTCACCTCTACCATGAGATATGCAAGGTTATCTTCCGTATGTGTGGATGGAGTCAGGTTCAAGTATGTTAAAGGAAAAGAGGTGGAGGAACGGAAGGAAAAGGCAGAAATTTAACCTATTGTCCCAATAACAAATCATAAAACAGAGAGCCCGTCAGATTCTACACAATTTTTCTCTGCCCTGATAATTTCACTGTGGCAGAGTAAAACTGATTATCATGTTTTCCTAGTTGCTACTACTATATTAATTAATTCAATGCTTTCAGCAGATGTCTGCAAGAAAATACAGCAACTCAACTTGAAAAAACAGATCTTAAAAACAGAGGTCTTAGGAGGTGAGATAATACTCAAGTAAAACAGTAGTTCTCTGAATAACAGGGCCAATGCCTGTGATATGGAAAATAAGCAAATGAGACCCCGAGGACAGAAAGAAGATGGAGAGGAGGAGCAGAGTTACAGTGTGTCTCCTGAAGTTGAGGTTGAAAAAGTGCTGAGATTGTGTGTGAAGCTACATGTGTGTTTCTGCAGTTTCTTAAAAGCCTTGCATAACTCTTCAGTGAAAAATATGTTTGCAATTTTCCACACCTACCATTGGAAAGAAAGCAATTATTAATTCATTAGCAGGCAAGAAGTTGTCCTAAGTTATGTAAGCACATTTGCATCAAGTTATTCTAGAGGAACACCTGTCTACAAACAAGTGGCCCTTAAAGCAAAGAGCGCCGGTCACAGAAGATCCCTGCACTAACAGCACTGCACACTGAAAAGGCAGCACTGTCAGTGGGACTGCAAACATCCACCATCCCCACCTGCCTCTGTATAGCCAGAGGATACTCTCATGTCTCCCTTCCATTCATCCTGAGCCTGTGCTGCTGCCAGCACATGTGACAACCATTGCCAATTGTGACAGTTGTTTTTGTGAAGGGGGACATCTGTCTACATAAAATCAGGCTGGGGTCTGCAAACTCATTCACAGAGGACACAAAATAGTTATCAGATGGTAAAAATTACCTTCTTGGTTAAAACACAAACTGCTGTCCCAAAAGTGAGAAAGACTCTCTATCTGACTAACACTCACCTGAGCCAGGCTGAAGTTTGTAACATATGTGTTCAGGGGAACCCTTATAATTGCTGACAGATGGATCTCCATCTAAAGAGCCTTCCTCCTACTTGCATCTCTCATGATTTGAAATGTTAACTATAAAAGTTACCTTCTCCACCATACTTCAAAAAACAGGAACATGAAATTCTTGAAAAAGCTATCAATATATACTATATAGGTGCTATCAATGAGCTGTTTACAAATGCCAATGAAATGGCCCATTGGCTTTCTGGCTTTTCATAGATGGGGTTGTCTCCGAGGAATATCGACATCAGCCCAAATCTCTCCTTGGCATCTCCTTTCTCCTCTGATTGTTTCTCTAAATCTTCTGCTGTAAGCCTAAAAGCAAAAAAGTTCTCCGTGCAGTCAGTTCCAATTAAGAAAATTAAAGCTATATATTTTTAAGCAAAAATAAAAATGACACAGACAACATTTAAACATTTGAAGCACAAGAACAGTGAATGGGCAGGCAGTTATATTAACTCTTGACAATCTACCTTATGCAACACATTTCCAGGGTAAGCGCATTAGTAGTTCAGTGTTTCTTTAATTTTTGCCCAGAAACATCATTTTTTTTGGGCCAGATCACATTTTGTAACACAGTATCAATCTTGCCATACCCATGTTCTAGACGGGCTGTAGGGACTCTGCCGTAATTATGTCAAAAAATGAAATATTTCAAAATCTGATTGACAGCTTGATTACAATAATGCATCTGATTAAATTCAGGGTGTGCTGGTGTAACGAAGGAGGGAATGTCAGTGGTAATTAACTGTATTTTTGCTAAATTTTGTTGAGCATTTCTTGCTCGTAGGTTGTGGTACATTGAAACCAATGAGACACCTAGTGGTAGCATTTTTTTAGAGTTTCTTAGTGCCATTAGAGATTGGAGAAAACCAGTTCTTATGCAAATCATATATTTTGTTACATGTCATGTAAATTTTATGTAGATTAGCATGGTCATGAACACCAACACTATGCAGTACAGTGGCATGACAGGATCCTTCCATGCAATGCTCAAGTATAGAATAGCAGTTCTGTAAGTACTTTTTCTTCTCCAGACAGCTACTTCTGTATAATAAAGCTTGCCAGAAGACAGACAAGTATGAATTACAATGAATTGCAGTGGTTTATTTTTAATTTCCATTGTATTACATCTCCTTCCTAGGAAACAGTCAATGGCTTCTACCCCTTTTACTTACTCAAAGAAAGTTTGTATGACACAATTAATTCACCAAAAAACCCATTTATATGAATATGGATGAACTTTTGATATTAAAAAAGGATGAAACGTGCTAATTTTCATTACCTCTAAACAAAAATTCCTTTTTGTTGCAAACTTTGTTCCAAACTCCAAACTTTGTTCCTCAGACAAAAACTGCTGTCTCCAATCCAATAAAAGATCTCAGGTATTTTAGCATGCAGTTTAGAAATAAAAAAAATTACCTAAATGATAAATTTTTAGTGTTCTCTCTCATGAAACTGATGGATAAATGCAGGGATGAGAGATTATTATTTCCTAGATTTCATTAATTCAAGGTGTCACACAGTATAATTGAATCAAAACTGTGTTCCTTCATGGAACACAGTTCCATGCTGATAGCTGCTAACCTTGATATTTTGCCTGCACATCTCTTCCACAAGTTTTATTGTCCTTTCAAATGTGCCCCTTACAACTGCAAAATCCATTCCAGGCCAATATTCTTCCCTTGACCCAGATTTTATTCCCTTTTAACAGTCTGTAACCACTGACTTGTCAGAAACCGGGTTACATATATTTGTTCTAGTCTGGGGAGCGAGGAGACACAGTAGAACAACTAACAAGGCTTTTGAATTTATTTGGTATTTACTGACTGTAATATCTTTGAACAAGTGCTCTCTTTTCCTCTGTATCTGGGTAACATTCAATAAACTTTGCTTCTTGGCAAGGTATAGATGGTAAAAATATACAAATAAGATGCAATCTAATATAATAAAGTGGAAGATAAAAAAATATAAAGCTGGCATAGTCATTTATCTTCTGTGAAAAGAATTGAAGAGATTGCTACAGGGAGTAACAAGTACATGGTGATTTTTATTTTTCGCAACACACAATTACATTTTCAAAAAGTAGGCAGAAAGATGCTATTTTTTCTATTTTCAAGCAAAAGAGTTAATACTGCATTGTTTAAAAACCCACTGTAGAAAACATATGACAGCTTGGTGACCTTGGAAGTGATAGCAATGTCTTTAAGCAGTGGGAAATATCAACTGTAGATAGGGAGTATAAGGCACAGAGCTCTCCCTGTTTGCGCCTAAAGAGGGTTTTAAAAAATATAACCTCATTCTTTAGTGCATTTTACTAGAGCCTAATCACCTTAAGAAATCACTATTTGATCAGTAAGCCCACGGCTAAGTATAAGCTCACCTCATTCAAGAGATCTACATCCTCTGAGCTACAAAGAATAGCAAATAGTAAGTTTATAGAATTATGGTTTCTTATTTAAATACCATATATTGACAACACTACTATTTTTCAGAGAAGTGTTTGGAGGTATGCTAATGACCACAAGAAAATTTCAAACCTCCATAATGTGCTTTAATCACCAGCTGGAGATCAAAAGCCACCATGTGATTTTATACAGCATAGGCAGCTTCCAGAACTGCCTTACATGGAAAGAGATCAATGGTAAAATTGGTAGATACAGCAAAGCTTTGCAATAAAAGCGTTTTATGTATCTTGTTCAAAGTATTCAAGTGCCTTTTAGATCACTGATTGAACCATAGACATTATAAAGTGGAACCTTTTAATACCAAAATAAATTTGCGGAGTAAAATTCCATTACAGGAAAAAGCATTGCACTGCAACAGGACAGATAATAATTCTTTCACATGTAATGGGATATATGAAATGTTTGATGATAAACAGAAGTTCTTTGCATCATTACAGTTGGATCCTATGCACTGCTGTTTGTGTGCATGTGAGTGAATCTACAATGTAGGATATACAGTGCCCCCAGATAAAATGCATTTGTACCTATAAATATCACTCTAACTGGGATGGGGGAGACACTTCACAGTTAAGAAAATTCAGTCATTTAAGTAGAGAAAAACTGCCCGTGCATATGAGTTTGGACCTTGACCAAAGAAAACATAGAAATGCTTTAGAAACTCATGAAAGTCCTTTAATTTGGATTAATTTAATGCACTTCAAACAAGCTCTAGTCTTAGAAGCTTCAACTTATTTAAAATTATTTCCTTTAACAGCTTCAAATCATGTGTCTGTTAGCATCACAAAACTGCCAGAAAAGAAGTGAAACTTCCAATGGATCTCACTGTGTAGCTTTTCTTCCATAGTGTTTTCATCAATTCTTCTAATACTTCATCTTCTTTCTGTGGAATTATTGGGTATTCCATAGAGACTGGATCTCTTCTACCCCATATTCCATTCCTCTCTTTAACAAATTAACTACTTGGGGAATGAATATAGATGACATTTTAAAAGAGCTGCAAGATTTAAAAATATTTTCCCTGCCTCAGCATCTTAATTTTGAATTTAAAATATTTTGAAAAGTACAATTTATAATGTCTTTTTAATTCATAATATAGAATTCAGAGTCAAGCAAACCAGGTCTTACTTTGAGATTTGTTACAATTTTCCTTTATCATTTCAAGCTAAACAAACTTTACTCAGCATCTCTGTGCCAGATTGTTAATTTCTAATAAGGGGTAAATATTTATTTGCTGAAGTGATTATTTATTAAGTTCTTTAGGAAGCTGACCCTAACAAAAAACAATATTGTACCTTCCTTTGGTGAGGAAAACTTAGATGACCGCCTTATCTCATGGGGGAACTTTTTAGATGCGTAGTAACTGCACTGAGTAAACAAATAGTCTCATCAAAGGGATTGATTATTCAAAAATAATAGTTTCTTATTCACTGCTTTCTGAAGGAATTAATAAACAAAAAATTTAAATTCCTTCCCAAAAATACAAAAATTAGTCTAACTGGAAAGATTGGCAACACCAGTTTTGTTCCTATCTACCTTTTAACAGCGCTCAGACACAATTGGATGTTGTACTGGTCTCCTAAAATACACACAAGCTCTGAGGTTACTGGGTATATCACTTTAAATTCTCTTGAAATGTATATTAATGGACAAACAAGACAACTCTGGAGTGCCATACTGATATACTCAGAGAATAGTGATTGCTCTTTTAAAGTTTAATAAAAGCACATTAGATGAAAAAAGCCACAGCCTTAATTTAATTTATATAACCTCTTTCCTCTGAGGAAAATAGTGTGAAATGTGAAGACAAAAAGCAAGTTTACAGTAAACACATTTTCCCTTAGTGTCAGTATATTGCCACTGCAGGATAACAAGTGGATATGATGGGAAGCATAATTGCTTGTACACCAGAGTAGGTGCGTGGTGGGTGGATGGCAACAAAAGATACTGAATCAAAAGCTTTCTCCTTGGAAAGTGTTCATACCACTGTTCTTTTTCAGACTGTTTATGGACTCTGACAACAAGGTTTTTAACAAAACCTTTTGTCTTCTAACCATTCATGAGGTTTGCAATTTGAACAAAATACCGTGATGATTTTTTTGGTGCAGTAACCTTAATCTCTACACCAATCTGTGGTCCTCAAGCCCCAGTTAGGACAACTGAGTGCAGTGCATGTGTACTCTTTTATTGAGTATTTGCGGTGGCACAGTCTCCCCATTCACTTGGAATTGTCTGTTAATTTTTTATTATTTTTTGTGGTTTCAATGATTGTGCGTAGCATGACATGGTGTTTGAGCAATGTATAGGCATTTTTCTTCTCATTTTGCAAAGTAGAAAAATAAAGAAGATTGCAGAAAGAGAACACATACTGGGATTATAAGACATTTAATTATATAATTTTTGGAAGAATGGAAATGTGAAGAACATAATTTACTTTGGAACTTGAGTACTACATTCTATTAAACTCAAATGTGATTCCTATGTAGAAGTGGAATATTTATTAAATTTCTCATTTAATTTTCTCTATCAGCATCTTAAAATGGCTTCATGATCCCAGTAATTCCATACTAAAGAGGATGGAACTCCAAGTGAAATGCTATTGTCTGGTAGTGCTCCTCACTTAATTCAAACAAACGTTTGGTCTTTCCTATGAACAGCAATATCCTAGAACATTTTGAATAGTTCAGATTCCTAAACATCTCTAGTAGTACCTAGTATTTCAAAAATACACTTCTATTATTCTTAATGTAGCCCGGGTGGCCAAGGAAATCTATGTAAGTACTGTCACGATAAGCGTACTACGGAATGATAGTCCCTTGACTGAATCTATTTAGTACCTCTAAAACTGCAGCATGTGAAGACAGCGGCCATGAAATCATAATGCCCTTTTTAAGATTTGAAATACCCAGTAAATTAACAAAATAAAATCATCGTCCTTTTATTTTCCTGTCTCATCCCCTAAATTCCCTGGTTTGTCATGTCTTTCATCTTCTGCACCTCTCTCTCACTTCACAGCTTGGCAGAATCAGGGGCGGATGTGCGGACATTTGTAGCTGACAATGAAGGGAAGAAGAAACACTGTTCTGGAGGAAGGAAACCTGGAGGTTTAAGGAAAGGCTGGACATGGCACTTAATGCCCTGATCTAGTTCACCTGGTGGTGTTTGGTGACAGGCTGGATTCGATGATCTCTTCCAACCTAATTGATTCTGTGGTATCAGCTTGACAAAGGGTTTCCCAAACTTACTACAGCGTAAGAAACCAAGGCTTCTTGTAACTCTAGGAATTTTTTTCACTGAGAACAGCTGTGAAGCACTAGAACAGGCTGCATAGGGTAGTAGTGGAGTCGCCACCCGTGGAATTGTTCCACAAACGTGTGGATGTGGCACTTGAGCACGGTCCCGCCGCGAACATGGGTCTTAAACGACTTCTCCAACCCAACCGCTTCCACGCCTGTAAAAGACTTCAGCCCTTACCCATCTCGGGCCGCGGTGCCTGTTGGGAAGTATAGTCCATTGAGGACCATCCTGTGGCCACTTGCCGAGGTCATGGACTACCCTTCCCAGCAGGCATCGCGACAAGGGCGGGCCGGAGGCAGCGGGCCGCTCTGGGAGAACCAATGGACGCGGGCGATGCTGGGAGGTGGCGCCGGGGCGGGCGGGCCGCCTGGGGCCGCGGGCAGTGCGGGAATTTCGGACCGGGAGGAAGGAGCCGCGCTGGGCCCGCTCGCGCAGGAGGTACTTGGAGCCAGCGGCTGCCTCTGGGGTGCAGTTGTTTGGGTTTTTTTTTAAGAGACGAGTTTTGGGGCACTGTTTCGCATCCGCTTCGCCGTGCCGAGCGTCCCTGGCCCTTCTGGCGGATTGCGGGTGGCTTTTCCCCGCTTCCCTCGCGGAGGAGGCCGGTGATACCTCCGGGGCCGGCCCGAGCCTTGTTCCTTCCCTGCCCCGGCTCAACCCGTGACGCGGGAAACATCTCCCTGGGCCGGCAGGGAGGGAGAGAACGGCGGCAGGTGGGGCAGAGCTCCCTCTGTTTCACCCTTGAGGTCTGGGGCCGTTTCCCCGCCTTCCCGGGCTGTGGACACTAAAGCTGCCTTTGGTGACAGCGGCCTAAATTGTTTTCCTTCCTGGTGGTGTTTTGGGGTGTTTTTTTTTTTTTT
>VZDJ01007753.1:38661434-38750110 GCA_008694505.1 Cyanoderma ruficeps
GTAGAAGCTATGCTTTGTGCCACTCTAGAGGTTCGTCACCTTTAGGATTGTCTCGGTGTGGCATCACCTTGGTCGGGAGGCATCCCTGAGTTGTTTTTTTTTTTAAATACAGGCCTACAAATCACAAAAATCTGCGATTTTAGGATCAGGAAAGGCGTGGTGTGTAACAAATAGGCTAAGCTGGTTTCTGTCATTCGTTGTTGTTTTTCACTTCCTCTTTCTTGCTATTTGACTTCCTTTTTTAAGACTTGAGCAGTTGCAGACAGGGTGAACTGTTGTTCTCTTTGGTTTTAAATTTGTGCTTAAGCACACTAAGAACTATAGGCTTTTATTAATTTGTAGGGAATCCATGGACCCTTTTTATGGCTAAGAAAAATACAAAAGCTGTTGTGAAGCTTCCTGTAACCATTACTGTGACAAAGGGCTTATGCCTTCATCTGCAGGAATAAGCTGTCCACTAAATTCTTGGGGATAATCCCCAAGTAAGGTAGGATTCCTGGTGAACTTCAGAGCTGGTGATTTTTACACAGTGTGCAGAATTATCAAGAAGCCTTTAAGTGTCTCACTCACATGTATCAGGTATTTGCAGTTGGTGAAGAGGTGAGGGGATGTGGGGTAACATGATCTGGTACCTTACAATGCTCACTGCTTTTATTGCAATAACTGAGCGATGATTAAGATTTCAGGAGAACCTTAAAAGAAGCTTAAAAAAGGTAATGTATTCTTGAGAAAGCAATTTAAAATTAGTAACACAGTCATTCCTCTTGTAAATGGCTGTTTCCTACTTCTGGACAGCCTGCATTCTGAAATACTAAGTCATCTTGGTTTGTTTAGCAAAAATAGAAAAAGGTAATTTCCTTGGTCCACTGTGGTGCTGTTGTGATTACATGTTTCTCAGTAATTTTGGTTCACCAATGGCATTTATTCATTTTGTCTAAAAAGAATTTTTTAAAAAAAAATATTGGAAGAGAACCTTAGTGCCTCTTCTTCCATAATTGTCATGAACTGTCTGGTATCTTAACCAGGAACTTGGATTGGAGAGGTTTTCACAGACAATGATCAACCAATCACAGAATGTCCGATTTATGCAAGAAAATCTTTGTTCATTGTTTACCTTACTCTGTGTGACATGTCACTGACACATCAGTTAGTTTTTGTGTGGCCCCTCCCATGAAGCAGTTCTACAGTTTTCAGGGGTCTTTAAGGGTCATGTTCTTTCTTCCCCACTCCTTGAGCAAAAATTTAGTTTTGTTTTCTCCATGTCTTAGGTTTTTTTTTTTTAGGGAGATGTGGTTTCTTGCTTTGACTAATTAGCAGTTTTAATTATATATTAATTTCAGGTCTTGCTGGAACTACCTGCTCATCTAGGAGCACAGGTCACCAGCGTGCCTTCTCTGGGTTGACAGGGAAAATACATCCTGCTAGGATAAACTGTAAAATTTACAATTTCCAGAGAATAAAAGAGGAAGATCAGGAAGCAACCAATTTGACTTGACACACAACAGAAATTCCTTCAAAATAAATTTGTTTTGTATTCATTTCAGAGTTTTGTTGATAATGAATGGCAACAAGGATTGAGAAGTGGCTATTCATATTTATTCTAAGAGTTCAAGTATCCCTTAAGTAGCAACCATAGCAGACAACATTTGTAAAGATAACACCACTGATATGCAGACAATTTTGCATCAACAGTGCTATCTCAAGTACTGTGTATTCTGTTTCTTCCAAGATGTTTTATTAGGTAGAAGCCTTTGTCGTACTAAGAGGCTTCTAGAGAGAGTTTAGACAAATAGGCTTCTGTTATTCATACTTCTTAGTAGGAAAATCTTTGTTTTGAGCACATTGTAGCGACATAAAATGCTGCTGTTTACAGTCATGCACCTTGAAAATTGTTCTTGTCAGGCACCTCAGCTAAGTAGGGTCAGGTCTGACACTTGAATGGTAGTACAGTACTTGACATCCATGGCACTCTTTCCAAGGACTTTAGCGTGATTGCAGGAACTAATGAATTAAACTTCACAATACCTGTGGATAGAAAATATTCCTTTTGTTGATGGGAAGAAGTGTTGAGAGGAAAGTTTCAGGTTTTTTTTTCTTTTTGGAGGGATGGTGGTGGTGAATTTTTAAAGGTGGTTTTAGGGAGAAGTAGATGGCTTTATTCCAGTTGTGCAATGACAGCTCTATGTCATGTTTGTTGGTGCATAAGTTTCCTGACAAACCACATGTGCTTACTGTATTATGAGTGGAAAAGCACATAGAATGATAGAATTTGCATTAAATTTTAATTGTCTTTTTTCATTTTTTTTATTGTGGTTTTTTTTTTTCCTAGTTCTGTCTTTCCATGTAGAAAATTTCTGCTGTGTCCAGGTGTCTTTGGTTTCAATCAATAGAAGATATTTGAATGCATTTACCCAAATAAATGTGAAAGCACGTGCAGCCGTTGCTTAAATATTTCCTTGGGTAACAGCTTTTTTGCATGAGAGTGAGTGCTTAGTTTGCTTAGTTTTGTGCATGCTGCCCATTGCAAGCGATCAGTGTTTGGCACCTATGGCCTGCTGATAGTTTGACCAACTTGTAAGTAGGCACAGTGCCATGGTAACAGATGGGTACGAATACAGACAGCCAAGAAACCATGTATGTGTATCTAGTGTATTTGTTAAGGGCAGGGTTCCCAGCTGGGGACGTTCAAACTTATGTCCATTTTGAATTTTTGCTTTTATGGATAAAGGGAAGTTGTCATTAACAATTTTTTTTTTAAAATAAATACCTTCAGGCATACAATTATTGACCATGTTAAACAAAATAAGCGGGGGTGTGGAAGAAGAGGGAAGCACCAGCTCTTCCTTTGATACTCTTGAGGAGCTATTTTAAGTAAATTTAATTCCTTTTTAAGCAAGGCTGCTATCAAGAGTTTCACTGTGAATGTCAAAGATGTGGAGTGTATCAATAGGTTAGTTTCACAGCCTTATTGTAAGAGAGGCTACAAATTTTTCTTTTATGGGCAACAATCTGTCCAGCATTCAAGCACCTGAACACCTCTGTCCGAGTCTTGCCCAAATGACTTGTAATAACTCAGAGATCAAGGGGGTGCAGTCCTTCAAGCCCTTTGCATGGTTCTTATATTGACAATAAGTTGTTTCTTTGCTTGAGGACAAATATGCTCATTTTGGATACGTTTAGGTATCATCCTTTAGGTGACAGTGTGTGTGATCTTGTCCCCCATCTGAGTCACTGGGCAGTGCTGCTGATTTTTGCACTATCTTGCCTTATCTGAGTCAGCTTTGGGCCTCCAGACTTGTGGTTTATTTCTTTAGCGCTTCTGATAATTTCAGTCTGCCCTTTGTTTTAATCCATTTCCTGACTTAGATGTCCTGTGCAGCTGCTTAAAGGTCTGCAGTGATCTTTCTGGCCTGCTCTTTTAAGTGATATCAATGTGGAGCCTTTGCTACCGCTCTGTTCCTTCTGACACTTTGACACCATTGCTTTCTCATTGGTATGGTCTTATCTGAGCTGGCTGGAATTGTCTTTGGTGCTTGAAAGTCTCATTTTTCTCCTGTAGAAAATCTGGAGGAAGGATCTTCCTCCAAGACAGTAAGCTATGTATCACCTTGAAGATTAAAAAAAAAAAAGAAAAGAAAGACAAAGGGATGTAGAAGGAGTTTCTGGAAGACACTGTGGATAATGATGTGGGTAAAGCTAGTCTTAAATTTTATGTGTAAGATGTGTCTTGATAGTAGGGAAGAATGTTACTGTATCAAAGTGTAATTATGGAAAAGTAATGCTGAATTAAAGCATCCTGTTTTGTGGTAATGAGGAAGCTTGTGCAATATAGGTATTGATAAACATCAATATCATCCTGTGATGTGAGTGTTTAATAAAAGTTTTGTTGAAGTTACTCGTTTAGGTTATGAGTACTATATTCACCAGGCATTCAGATGTGGTTCCATGACACAAAGATACTTCTCAAATTAACAAGGACCCTAAAAAAGAACAGCTTTGGCCTGGAATGATGTACCTTCTTTTCGGTATTTATGCGTATATTGAGTGACTGTGTGTCTGGAGACTGCTTGTTGCCAGAATCCATTACTCTCTGACTAGGTTATTTTAGATGTTCCGTGTATAAAGGATGTAATATTTAATATCGAATTTACTTCCTTGAAGATAGTTGATGCTCTGTGAGATTTCTGATTTAGGAGAGTGATATAAAATATGCTGAAAACAATACAATGGTAAGTTACACTTGGCAAAATACAGCAGTTGCAATGCACAGTTCAGTCATGGTACTGATGTGATTCTCATTACTGGTCTCTGTAGTATATTCACTGTCATGATGCTGGTGTCCCCAGCCACTGGGAAGGAGTATCTGGATTGCAACCAGCCCAAACCCATTGTTCTCTTCAAAGTTATTTTGCTAGTTATTTAGTTTTTGCATGCTTGTGTTGGACTCAGCCTCCTAATCACTGGCCAAGCTGGCCTGGCTAATTTGGGGAGACATTTACACCTTCATTTTATCCAGTTAGCAATTCTGAGCTCCCCTCAACTGTCTTCAGCTGTTTTCCTAAAACAAAGGCCACTCACTGGCACCCTTTGTGTTGAGCTCCTGTGAGTTCCTTTGCATTATTGCCAGAGCTCCTTGGGTACATCACCGTTCTCCATCCCCACTGAGTTTTATCCGCTGTTGGGCTTTATTCCGTCTCATTCCACTTAGAGGAGTTTGGTCAATCACAGCTGTATATACTTGAGCATTAGTGGACAGAACAACATTTTCAGGCAACTTGACAGTTATTCTTGCCTTTAGTAAGTAGAGAAGTGGCTTCTCTTTTCAGATGCTAGCTGGGTGACAAACATCATTTGAGGAAGAAAATTTGTTGCAGATATCCAGTCAGAATAGTATTTTAGGAGGGGGAGTGCTTTTGGAACAATTGTTGCAGTTATGGAGTTTTCTATTTTGCAAATTAGAAGAAATCCTAGAGGTACATTAGAAATGTAGTAGGAAAACGGATGCTAAATAACTGAGTTTGGCTTAGGGTTATTGTACTGAGTAGCTGGGCAAATAGGAAAAATTTATTTTGCTATCTAGAAACTTCCCAAATTGTGTATTAGTATTTCTTCCTGCTTCCATCAAAATAATAAAATCCCACCAGTGAGAATGGTATCTTTTGGAAAATGAATGTGACTTGTTTATATGATATTTATCTTCATAAGGTAGAGGGAAATAACAGTTTTTTGTAAAACAATTTATGAAGGCCTTTCATGTAAAGAGACCTAGTGCAGTCTTTGCTGTGTCATGGCTGCATATTCAGTAATTTCTTCTAGTGCAGCAAAGTCTGACTCTACTAAAACCTCAAAAGATTTACTTGCTCAGAATGAGGCCTTCTGCCAAGAAGGACTTGGAGGTGATGGTGGATGAGAAGCTGTACATGAGCCATCAAGCAGTTCAGAAAACCAATAGTGTCCTGGGCTGCATCCAAAGCAGTGTGGGCAGCAGGGCAAGGGAGGGGATTGTGCCCCTCTGCTCTGCTCTGCTCTGCTCTGGTGAGACCCGCCTGGGCTGCTGCATCCAGCTCTGGGGTTCTCAGCTCAGGAAGAACAGGGACCTGTTGGAGCCAGTGCAGAGGAGGAACACAAAGATGATTAGAGGGATTGAATGCTTCTGTTATGAGAGGCTGAGAGAATTGGGATTATTCACCCAGAGAAGAGAAGTCTCCAGGAAGACATTTTTGCAGCCTTTCAGTACTTGCAGGGGGTCCGTGAGAAAGATGGGGACAAACTTTTTAGCAGGGCTTGTTGTGATGGGACAAGGGGTAATGGTTTTCAGCTAAAAAAGGGTAGGTTTAGAATAGACAGAAGTGAGAAATTTTTACAATGAGACTGGTGGAACAGTAGAACATGTTGCCCAGGGAGGTGGTGGATACCCCATACCTGGAAACATTCAAGTTGAGATTGGATGGGGCTCTGAGCAACTTCATCTGATCGAAGATGCCCCTGCTTGTTGCAGAAGGAGTAGATAATATTGAAAAGGTCCTTTGCAATTCACACCATTCTATGATTCTGTGCTGCAGAAAGAGGCATATTCCAGTGGGTTCTTATGTTATTTCTGGAAATATTGCTTATCTGAAACCTGGGCTTGTGAGAAGGCAGCAGTAATACTTTCACTCTTGGGATCTCAAAGTAGGAAGTTATGTATTAGTTTTTGTGATGACCTACTCAATGCTGCCCTATAAAAAATACCCAGACTTTCATTTTTTTTGCTTGCAGTTATATAGAAAAAAAAATAATTAACTGTTTGACTTTTTTTTTTCAGTGAAGAGGAATTCCTCATATTACTACTGAAGGCTTGCAGTTTTTCAATATGCAAGTTAACTCTAGGGAAACTAATGAGCTTTATTTCATAAGTTTACTTTTTTCTAAGTTTAGACCTGTGATTGGTTGTGATTGATTGAATATGATAGATTCTGAGATTTTTTTAGCAGGTATTATACAAGGTCTTGTAATAGGTTTCTCTTCTGAAGATTTTTGCTGTCAAATTTTTTTTGTGATGCCTGGAAAAATTAGTGTTTCTCACTTTTAATTCATGCCAATAAAACTGCATACTACATTTATTTCAAGTACCTTTGTAGTAACAAATTGACCTAACCCATTCGTTTTTGCATTTTTAACAGATTTCTGTGTAAAAAAAGTTGGATAAACACGTAACCCATTTTTTTCCTTCACTTTCTCTAGGGAAAATGCCAAATAAGAAAACAGCTGCAAAAAGAGCCCCTGCAAAAAGAAAACTTGCTGAAGTGTTTGGTCAGGGGGAGGTTCTAGCAGATACATCAAGAAAAGAATGGAAATTAGGTGTCCCTATAGGGCAGGGAGGCTTTGGACGCCTATACCTTGGTAAGTGTAACTGTCTTTGATAATTCTTTAAAATGGAGAGTAGATGTTTATCCGTATGGAAAAAAAAAGAAAAGTTAACCCTAAGTTAAAAATGTGAAGTGTCTTCACATGATCTTTTCTACTAGAACCTTAGCTTGGGTCATGGTGTTGGAAAAAAAAAAGACAGAAATAGACAAATGGTTATTTTAAGCTTTAGTTTTATGAGTTTCCAGTGGTAGTTCATTCTTTTTAAAAATCAAAATCTTTATTAAAAAAATTAGAATTTTGGTCTGGCTGAAAGACTCAATTTTTCATGAGTGTCTTTATAATGATGAATTCTGAACTGAAACTGTCAGTGTATATTATCTGGAGGCTACTGGTCAGCCAGTACTTGGATTGGTTTTGACTTTGGTATTGGTTTTATTTTTTTCATTGCCTTGTGAACTTTTGGCATGCCATATACTTTTTGTAATGTACCCAATGCTAAAAACAAATCAAACTGTTGAACTTCAGGTTTAAAGCCTCAGTTGAGGTCTTGTTTTGCAAATCTGTTACAAAGAGAACTTAAAGTGAAATAGTGTTCCATACTTAGTATCTTTTTCACTTGGACAAATGAACAGATGAGAGAGGTTTTGAGACTTCTCTGCTTCATTGCCCCTAGTCATTTTTCAAACAATTCTGAAGGGATGAAAGTTAATGTGATCATTATAATATAGTCTTCCTCATCTTGGGGAAAAGGTTGTGCCGGATTCATACTGAGTTGGAAAACAGGAAAAAAATCTGTCCTGCTTTTAAAATGAACAGACTGCAGCATAAGTGGGTTAAGGAGAAAAACAGGACCAGTGGGTGGCTTTTTGCCAAAGAGGCTTTCAACTTCGTACTCAGCCTCACTCAATGAACTACTAAATTTACTGGAGTTCCAACTCACTCAAATTCCTGCTTTGTTCAAGCCAAAGCTTTCTCTCTGCTTCCCCATCATTTGCACAAAGCTGTGACCCTGACTCTTCCTGTACTTTGTACTTGCCTCACTTGATGTTCTTCATATCTGTATCTTCTGTCACAAATACCAACAACTTAGTAGCAACAGAAGGTCACTTTTGCATACGTGAAATGGCAACATACAATTTATTTTTCTTCTTTATGTCTACAAATGTGTATGTTTATAATAGTCCTAGAAAGCAAAAGAAACACTGTTGAATAGGGAAAATGTTACTGGATAAAAGAAAAAGAGCACCTTCATATAGTAAACTGCCTGTACTCCTCCAACAGAAGGGCAAGTGCAAGAGTGCAATATCTGTATACAGTAACCTTCACTTACAGGGTGATTCTCTTACCAAAGGCTAAGGTACTGGTCTATGTTCATGTCAGCACCTAGGTAATTTGTTGTATGTTTGTCCATCCTGCATGACAAAAGTGAGTTTATGCTGTGTGAGTTTCCTTTCCTACTACTAATAAAAACTTTCTTTTTAACAGCTGATGTTAATTCTTCAAAGTCGGTTGGCAGTGATGCCCCTTATGTTGCAAAAGTGGTAAGAGATCATTTGAATCTTTACTTCACAGCTTGAAAATGTTTGTTCTAGAATAGAATGTGTAATTTAAAACATCTTCTGAAAATAATGCAGTTGTTAAGTGTGTTTAAAATAAAAGTGTGGGGATACAGAGGAATGCTGCTGAGAATTGGGACTCCTGTGTTTGAGGAACATCATAATGGAACATCAGCGGAGTTGAAAAAGATCCATGAAGTGGATCAGATTCTGTTTCAATTGCTTCCTGCACAGATATGACCAATTGAATGAAATCTGTCTAGCTTTTGGAGAATTTCTGTGATTCAGCAGTGAGTCTCTGTGAACTGTTGCTCACCCACTGGATGTTGATAAACTGATAGATAGCTCGTGACTAGAAACAGCAAAACTTTAATTCCTGAGGTCTCCACAAAGTTCTTTAAATGTTTCTTTATAACCACATACATATTCTAATTTCTATTGAACTAAAATGACATTGACCTATTTTTTCTTAACTTAATGATTAGAAAGAAGAAAAAGCATTGTTGATAGCTCATTTTTAGCCCATTGTAGCAAATCAGCAAATTCTTCTTACTACTTGAAATTTTCTTACAGCTTTGGTCTAAAAAAAGAGTTATTTACTTGGATTTGGCTATTTCTCTTCCTAAGGTGTAAAGTTTTTTTTCTTAAATTTTGCCAGAGTATTTTGTGTAGATCAGGTAAGATCTTACAAAGTCTTAGTAAAAACCCAGGGAATATGGGAATAATCATAGTAGAGCCAGACCCTTCATTTCTTGGTGGCGCTTCAGTTCCTGCAATAAAGTAAATACCAGAAAACTGTACAAGAGCATCACAGTGTAAAAGGTTAGTTTTTCAGTGCAGTTCAGAACTGCACTGTTTTAACATTTTATTTATTAAACTATATGATGATACTGAAATACCTTGCCGCAGTAGCCAACCACTTTGTGTATATGTTACTGCTTTTAACATTTGTCCCTGAAACTATAAGGTTAGGTTAAATTAGAGTAGAATACATTTTGGTTGGTATGTGCCTTTAATCTTGGTATTTACACCTGCTGACTAAAGGGAAATTCTAGAATCTGGTTTTGATACTGTTCAGACACCCCAAGGTACAGTTTGTGATGACCCTCCCTCCGAAACGTTGTCCTTTGCTGAGAAAAGCACTGCTTGCTAAACAAATGTCAGAGTGCCACACTTCAACATCAACGTGCTGCTGCTCTTAGGTGTTGTGGGCAGGAATTCCAGACAGAGCAGGAGTCCCAGCCTTCAGTTGTGTGGTGGCAACCTGTGTTATTGTGTTCAGCTTGTCCTCTTGGGGGTGGGGGTGTCCATCTGTTTTAGAGGCAGATAACAGCAGTGGCTTGCTTGGGAGAGGCAGTGGCTTCTAATTACTGGCTCCTGCTGAGTTTGGACTGAGCAGGAAGCAGAGCACCATTTAACTTTCATGGAAGAATATAGTTTTACTTGCTGGGAAATCTATCAGATATGCATTACTTTACGCTGTGTGTAATTGCTATCACCCTCTTTTTGTGACTTTGAAACATGACCATCATCTCTCCACTTTGGGCTCTTAATATAAGAGTTGCCCCAACTTTTGGGTTGCCCCTATGCTAGATTCACTTTGTTGCAGCATTTTGTAAATACCTCCATTGCTAATATCCCAGATGACTACTCACTTTTAATTTGACTTGCATAATTTTGTCTTTATGGCAATAAAGAGTAGCCCCAGTCTTTGTGCTAGCCTCACAAGTGACCCATAACATATTATGCCTCTACAGTCTGGTATAACACAACTATGGATAAGAGCCCATTTTCTGATGCCTGGGTGGATTCTAGTTTTTCCATCAGCTGAAGCAAAGTGGTTAACAGCTTTGAACAATTATTAGTGTTTAACAAAATATGTGCTTCTATAGTAATGTTCTTCAAATTAAGCTATTAAAGCAGGATGGAAATTGGCTTAGTCTTTGACATATCCTCATAGTATTGATGTCTGTGCAGTCTGAAATGAATCACAGTTTTTATTAAAAAAGAAATGCTTTTTAACATGTGGACCTTTCAGATGTCATTGTTCAGGAGTGGATGTAGGGTTTAATTACACTTCATTACATTGCTGACTGAAAAAGATCAGAATTCTTAAAACACTACTTGAAGTTTGTTGGGTTTTGACATGTACTCTATAATCTTTCATTATGTTATCTTTTTGAATAAGACTTTAATTTCAGTTTTGTAAGTCATGTGTTTAGAATGACCCTGAGCATAAAGCTATAGAAATGTGTGTTTGCACTCCTTCTGGACCATTATCACAGATATTGGATGCTGTGTAAGCTTTTTTTAACATATATGCACTTATTTATCTGTAGGTAGAATTAATGGCATTGTGGGAAAACACCTTCATAGTCAACATAAAGATCTGGTTTATAGTTAAATCATTTATCCATTCTCTAAGTATGAAAAGATAACAGATTTTTCTCTTTGACCAGACAAAGATACACCTTTTCAGCACTGAGATATAAATTTTTGTGGAATACTTTATTTATGGATAAATACTGTGAGAATTTTTAGCACCTACTTTGTTTTTGCTGTATTTTAGTAGGAAAACAATATTGTTCAAATCTATGTAAATTAAATGAAAATTATATATGAGAATTCATATTCTAATAAGTTAGGATATTAATAGATAATGTTACACAGGATCAAGTGAATAGGTCAAGTAATATGTGTTTGAGGTAACTGCAATATAAGAATTTATCTATCTAACCCTTCTTCTCTGCATATGTAATCTCTGTATTGCTAATTTGTTGTCCATTGTGGATAAATAAACTAACTGTGAAAGCAAATGTGCAGGTACCAAAGTCTGTGTGTGTTGATCAGTTGGTCTGTCTTTGGTTTTGGTTTTTTTTTCTGGTTCCTCCTCACAAGGAGGGACCAGAAAGCTGTCCTGGCGCCATTGTTTATCAGGACAGTGCTGCTGGAGAGAGTGAGGTGGAGACAGGCAGTAGGTTTGTAATCAAGTGTCCAGGCCTAGGAGTGGTGCCCGTGCCGGGCTATCTGCTCCCGGCCATGTCCCATGGCCCAGCCGAGCTGCGGAGCCCGCGCAGCAAAGGCGCGGCCAGGGGTACTCTGAGCTCTGCCTTGCCCCAGGGAGCCTGGGCCGCGCTGAGCCTCCCTTAGCTCGGTGCAGCCCTCTGGCCTGTGGCAGTTTCTGCATCGCTACATCTGCATTTCAAAGTTAACATTAAACCCGTTTAAGACTGATGTCTGTCTAATGCCATGTGACTGTGTTATTCTTGAGTTTCTTTGCAGTAATTGCATACGTTTTGTTATTTTTTAAGTGTAGGATATTCCAAAACAGGTATTTTCAGAGAGACAGAATGAATTTGGACATATATGAGTAACTAGACCAAAATGTATTGCTTAAGCTCATCTCAAAATCAATTACTCAAAATTTACAAGAATTGAGACAATTTTTTTTTTCTTTACCAAGTTCTGGAAATGTAGAATCAAGATACTTGCCCATCTGGTGTTCTTGATATATTTCAAATCTTTTCATAGGAATTCCTGTCTTGAACTTTACTTGTAGTATATGGTTCCCATAGATTTGCCCCTTGAAAGTGGAACTGAAATGTATTAAATACAAGATAGACTCTGAAATTGAAATAGGTGTAGTTCTTATAATTTTGAGAAATTTTTGAAATCTTCTGTTATTTTTATCTTGCTCAACTAATGTATGAGAGGAACAAAAGGTCTTGTGTTCAATAAGAATTTAACTTTTGTTAAGATTTTTTAAATTGAATCAATTCAGGTGTTATTTTAATATCTCTAAAGGCTGCTACAACTGATGCAATCCAGCTGTAATCTGGAGAGTCTGAGTTAATATTGTTTAATGTTCTCTGCTAAACCTCTGCCAATAATTGTTAATATTTCTATACATTTCAGTTAATTTTTTATTCTTTAGTCTTTTGCTGTGGGACAGTATATTTTGATACCCTTAATGTCAAGCCATTTATACTAAAAATAGCTTTTAGTGCTCCATTTCTTTTATAATACGAATATATTCTATTGAGTTTATCAGAATCAGGTAGAGCATTTGAGGGAGAATATGTTTTTAAAAGAATGAATGTTTCAGCTTTTGATAATTATTAGGCATTAACACAGCAGTTTTTAATGAACTTTAAATTGTCTTAAAGGAACCCAGCCAGAATGGACCTCTTTTTACTGAGTTAAAGTTCTACATGCGAGCTGCTAAGCCAGATGAAAGTAAGCAGTCTGTTAAAATGTTTTTAATGAACTACAAGCATTTATGAAAATAGAGCCTGTAGACGTAAAGTAAGGTTGAACTTTGAGAATCTCTTCAGGTAATTTTCAAAATTATTTTTAAATTATTGAAATTGAATTCAGATATATAGTAAATTGGAGGGTTTTGGTAAGAAGTGCTTTGTAGCTCTGTTGGTAGTATTGTCTAAATTTAAACTTGAGTTGCATCTCTCTCCCTACAATGGATATGTGATTAACTAGCCTGTATACTTTGCATATGCATTTCCATGAAATATGCAGCTCACAGGTACACAGAAACTGTAAACGATATGACTACTCCCTTTTTATGTAAGTCTCTACTCATGCAAATTCATGAACTTAACTTTATTTGTATTTTCAGTTCAGAAGTGGACTAAGTCCCATAAACTGAAATATTTAGGTGTACCAAGATATTGGGGTTCTGGCTTGCATGAAAGAAATGGAAACAGGTGAATATATCTTTTGTTGACATATATTGGAATTTATTTCATCCGCAACCATTATCTCTTTTAGCCTAAGTTAGTTTATAAGGTGTATTTTCTGTTTATCTTCATGTTGTTCACTTATGCTACGAATTTTCATGTGCATGGCAAGGGTGTGTTTAGGGAATACATATAGATACGTTTTGTCTGTATTCTGTTCGCCACTACTGTTTGTGTTTGTTAAAGTCTTTGTAACTGACATTTGATTTGTTGTGACCATTGCTGTAAAACTATGCTGTTTATGTATATGTGGTTTACAAGCTTTTTATATTTTAATTAAAGAAAGTCAATTTCTAATGTACAAGTCCAAGTTTTTCTTGTTGTGTGCACTGAAAGAGTATTTTCACTCACAAATATTAAAGACTTAGCACTCTCAAATCTGTTCTATTTTCCCTAGGGATGGGGCTCTTCCTGGCTTAATCTGTGAGCTAGAATAATTGCTGGTCTCATGTTAAATTCGTTTTAAGTTTAGGGGTAGTTTTTAGTATTGTTCCATGCCAGGAAAGGTTTTTGTTGCTTGGTCTTTAATGTTAATGCCTGCTTATGTAATAGTCCTTGTTTCCTAGTGGCCGTTCTCTCAACAGCTGTGCTGCCAAGGAGTTTTAGTAGTTCTCTGGCAGCTTACAGTAGGTCAGGCTTCTTTGTGTGGCTCACTGCATAGGGCAGTGTGCATGTCTTAGTATGTCAGAAATATCAGTGTGTCAGTAGGTCCTCGACTGTAAAACTATCCTGATGTAAAAACAGCATTCATTTTGAGAGCAAAACTAAATGTAAAGTAAATTTTTTTTATCCTGCAAATAAAAGTGACTTTGCATTCAGCGTTTAGTGCATGAATTTCTTTAATATCGCCACTATGAACTCTTACAGTTCTCGAACCAGTCTGGCTATAGCAATGAATATCAGAACACCTCTGGCAAGTGAAAGGTTTTTGTTTTTAACAGTAGGTCAAAAAAAGTTTGCAGCTTTTGTAAAGGAACATTGTAATTGAGCATGTTAAATCGCTTAGTGATTTATAAAAACTAAGAAATGTAAGTAGATTGTAAGAAATGTAAGTAATTTTTGTAAGTAGATGATGCTTAGTTTTGCTAATAGTGGGTTACAATAGGGATGTTTTCCTTTTTGAATACTTGTTATTTGGTTGCATAACTAGAATAAAGCGCAGTTCTTTTTCTGATGGGTGAACATTTGAGTAGCTGATGTAAAAAAGGTAAGGATTGATGTACAGCATTAAAAAAACCACTGTATTTCAAGTATTTCCCATACTTTCTTTTAAGAGAGATGTATTCAATCACTAGTTAGTATAGTTAGCATGCAGATAAAATACTTTCTCTAAGTATGATTCAGTAACTTTGCTGGGTTTTTTTGTTTTTTGGCTTTTTTTTTTTGGTCCTTTAATTTAGCTATCGATTTATGATAATGGACCGATTTGGCAGAGATCTTCAGAAGATATATGAAGAGAATGCAAAGCAATTTTCCCATAAAACTGTACTACAATTGGGCCTGAGAATAGTAAGTTTAAAAAATGCATTTTATTTTCTCAATCTGTCTTCCCTGTGTAAATGTCTCAGTTCAGTCCCACTTTTGTGCCGAGTCCAGGTCCTCTGGTGGGCAGACCTGGGTACTGCATTTACGTGACTTTTGTTTTGTTAGCTTGATATTCTGGAATATGTCCATGAGCATGAATACGTGCATGGAGACATCAAGGCTGCAAACCTCCTTCTGAGTTACAAGAACCCCAATCAGGTATTTATAATGCATTTTACTCCTCATGTGTTAAACCTTCTATTTGAAAACAATGAAAGTGCTTTGAACCTGTGAAATCTAGCAGAAGCTCATTTTTAGGCATGTATACGGTAACATTATTTCTGCTTGACATTTATATCTAGTTAATATTCTATGATTTTTTTAATGCATTTTGCTGGACAGTTATCAATTGACTATTTGGCCTAAATAGTATTCTAGAGAAATTCTTGAGATTAAAAAAAAAATTGACTCACAAATAGCTATTTGCAGGTGGAAGTCTAAAATTATATAGCACGCTGGTAAATTATGTTTGCCTGTCTGCATTGTTACCTCTTTGCTTTGTTCAAGAAGTCCATCAGATAAGTGTTCTGTTACTTGGAAAAATTGGTCTTTAAAGTGTTGGTTGTTCCACTTGATTTATGGAAGTTTTTTATTTTTCTGCATTTTTAACTCTCTTTACTATTCAAACAATGCATATTAGAGTTTCAAATTATGTATTTGTTCTGGCCCAAATGTTTTAGCTTGTGAAATATGTAAAATAATAAGTAATTTCACGTCTCTTAAAGTAACTATGTTGTTAGGGAGAAGTAGTAGTATGTAGCATTGTTCAAATGGGTCAACTGGCTTTAAAGAGGGTAGGACAGTGAGTGTATTTGTAACTCTATGGACATTTTTCTTGTTTTGCTTGTTACTTGGGTTCTTTGGGTTTTTTTCTTAATCTAATTTTACTGGTAATAACTATTGTACTGTACTTGCCTTCTGTAGCAGCAAGAAATGACTTCCAGATCAGACTGCTTTATGGAGAACAATAAAACCTGACTGACATATTCTTTTCAAATCATGCGTTAAGATTAATAAAGTACTGAGAATCATTCAGAGTTGAACAACTCACCATTCTTAATACTTTCAAAGAAGTTATGAGAAGGGTTGGGAGTTGCATTTATTATTTGTGTATGTTTTGTATTTAGAGTTCTTTAACCTTGGAATGCTTTGTGGAATTACCAGGTGTACTTGGTGGATTACGGGCTTGCCTACCGATACTGTCCGGAAGGAGTTCACAAAGTATATAAAGAAGATCCTAAAAGGTGCCATGATGGAACTATTGAATATACCAGTATTGATGCACACAAGGGCGTGGGTAAGGATGGAAAACTCAGCAATAGGCATTTATGTATCCTTTTTTTATTTAGAAAGACTTAACAAAACTCAGTACAGCAAATAAACAAATCAGGTTTCTGATTCTAAATTTTTTTGTTTCTTTATGTGCTATGCTGGCATTTTTCTTCTATTTACTAACTATTACTAATTGTATTTTTAATGTAACTTTCTTAAGCACTCCTTAATTTATAACGATAAGAGGTTCAGTGCATCGCTTTTTATTAACCAAGTAGAAATTGAATAGTACTTGTGAGATCTTGACAGAAAAATAGGTCCTGGTTTTAGGAGAGAAATAGTTGCTGTTATCAATGTTAAAATATTTTTATTTTAACTCAAAAAACTTCAATTAATTAATTATGCCCATAGTCGCTGAACATCAAAAAGCAAGAAGTGAGAAAAGGTTAAATATGTAAAGGACAGGTTTATGTCTGATTAATCATTGAGGATTTATAGTGAATATTGACTTCATTTTCTTAATTCTTAAATTTTACTTTATTAGCATAGGAGTGTTTTCTGCAAAGATAGCAGTTGTTAAAAACGATTATTTACTTGAGGATTCTTAAAGTTGAACATAACCAAAGACAACTTGATCTGCCAATTTACACTTCTGGTGTAGTTTGTGGTCACTGTACATGTGAATTGTTTTAGTGCTTTTGTTTTTGCTTTGTGGTTGCTTATTTCTTGGTGGGTTTTTTTTTTTTTTTTGGAAGGCTTAGGGATCTGTTCTCATACTGTCCTTTGTTCAGTTTTCAGACCACATAAAATAATTCAGTGCTGAATATTTTTGGGGGAGGTGGGGTTTCAGCACTTTTATCTTTTTATAGATGAAGGGAAGTAAAAACTATTTTGAACAGTCAATCACTTCACTAACTTGTTCTATTTTTTCCACAACCTGAGTACTTAAAAAGCTTCCCAAATTGGGATAACTGAAGCATGTCATGTCTTTGAATAGGAGAGATTGATAAAGGATTTGAAAATGAAGTGATCCTTCCAGATGTAGGAACACTATTTTTTCCTTTCTAGCTTTCATGCTAAAATAAAGACACAAGTAACAAATACAGTAGTGCTACATTGTTAGCATTGTCTTAACATATTTATAAATTTTTGCTGTTGTTAAACTGTGTGTGCTTTATTAACTGATGATATGGTTGGTTTTTTATGTGTGCATATATATTTAGCACCATCGAGACGTGGTGATCTGGAGATCTTGGGTTACTGTATGATTCATTGGCTTAGTGGCCACCTACCATGGGAAGATAATTTGAAAGATCCAAATTTTGTCAGAGACTCAAAAATCAGGTGAGAAACTATTTGTTTTCATTCTCTTTTGAAAATGAAAATGTCTTTCTGTAGAAGTGCTTTGTACTTTCAGTATGTTCCCTTTTGGTGAGTAGCTATTGTTTTGTGTGCCCCCCATTTTCCTTTCGTGTTTCATGTATCCTTGACTTGTAAATTAAACTTCACTTGTACTGTTCTGCTGGCTCCTTTTGCGTGTGTGAGATGTTTATTTTTCCACCACACTTCTGGCACTTTAGGATTGCCATGGTGAATCCAAAAGCACTCTTAGCAGGATGCAGGTAACCATCAGTCATGCTTTGCAGGGAGAGAGAAGTGTGGAGTGTGAGTCCCTTTAACACCATGCTCTGATCCATGTGGCAGAAATGAAGGCTAAAGGGGAATCTTAAATGTCTTTGAGCATCATTCCAGCTAGAGCACTACTGTTTTGGGATTTTAAAATTATTTTTCATTTTGTCCCTCGGCCTCAGTGTCAACATGCTTTCATCTTCCCCTCAGCCCAGATCAACCTTCTCTTGTCACGTATTTAATGTGAAGAGAGCTGTCCCAGCGCAGCAGTTTCTGTCTCATTAACAAGTATTTGTTATTTGGTTTCCTTATCATTGGAATGTGAGGGTTGAAAATGGACCAGTTCTTTTTCTTCAGTCTTTTACTTGCTTTTAAGAATCAAAAACTTTTTCAGATGGCCCATCTGGCATTCATCAGGTTCTCAAATGTGCTGCACACCCACAAATGGCTGTACTAAGTCATATCAGAAGTTTATGCAGTAGAGTTTCTTGTATCTGACTGTGGCCCAAACTGGGTGCTTAAGTAGTTTATCAGAACAGGACAAGATTAAAAATTCCAAAGAAACAGTAATTTTGACTAATTTTGTTTTTCAGATGTAGAGATAATATTTCCATTTTGATGGACAAATGCTTTCCTGGGAAAAATAAACCAGGTAAGAGGAGCTAGTTTAAAATATTTGCTTACTGAACGTTTTACCTCTTTTAATTCTTCTTTCAATCAGGAACAATGAAGTGGTATGGATTAGACTGCTGCTTAAGAGAAGTGTAGACTCTTCATTTTGGCTGCAGTTAAATACTCTACAGACACTCTGTTGCTTCTGGTTAAGCACAGTATTATATTTCAAACATGAGATGTGTAAATTGATTTTTCTCAACTGGATTTTAGATATGAAAATTTAAGAATTAATGCAAACTTGAAGTATAGGTTGTTCTTATTTGGCAGAGGTGATTTGCTGAGTACATTATTATTTTTTTTAAACTGACTATTAGAAATACACTTTTTGAGATCTTAATATTTAGTTATTTCCAGCTATTCCTGGTGATCAGAAGTTTTCTCATTCAAGTGTGACTTGTTTGTTTTTTTCAGTGGTTTAATGTATTATTTAGTATATGTTTCAGTCTTGAACTGATGGAATTCTGAGATAACGTTGAGTTTTCTTTTCCATATTTTTAAATGTAGACTTAAGAAATACCATGTAAATAAGCATTCATTGGTGAAGATCGGCCTATTAGGTTTTTTACAACTGACTGTTGTCTTCATTGCAATAAACATGTAAAAAACAGTGATGCTGTCATCACTGGGTAATGAACCTTGGTATAATTTTTTTCTAAAATGTGTAGTAGTAAAGACATAATTATTATTATGAGTTTATAAATAACCATTTCAAAAATAGCATAAGTAGTGCATGCATAATTTCTGTCTCTTTTGTAGTAAAAGTAAATGATTAAAATGTTTTCAAATAGAAGTTAATTGGAGGTGCCATTTCTTTAGATGAAATAGCCAAGTATATGGAAAAGGTGAAGCTACTCAGCTATGAGGAGAAACCTGTTTATCAGCATTTCCGAGAAGTGCTTCTGCAAGGTCTCAAGGCCATTGGACAAAAAGATGATGGTGTGCTTGACTTTGGCTTGGCAGAGAATGGAGACTTCCAAAGAAATCCCGTGCAAAAGGTTTTGCTCTAAAAATTCACTTCATCTTTAATTGCATTTTGTGGAGCTAAGTAAGAGTTAGTGGTGTTGGAAGTGGGTGCCATAACTTAATCCAGTAGCAAATTAAGTAGTGAAATGTTGAAGTCCTAGTTGCACGCATTTTTTCTCTAATTTAACTTAACTAGTTGTTAATAAAACTTAATATAGAGTGATGTTCATACAGGTACTTTCATAGTAGATAGTACTTTGGATAACAAAATTTGTATACCTAGATATAATGATGTTTGAACAGATGAATATTTGGTTAATTTACTTATTTCTTTAAGTTGGTAAAACTCCAGATGGATCAAAGTACATGTCAGGCTAGTCTAGTTTTTGTTTCATATTAGTTTCCTGTCCATGATTAGTTCAAAGCTTAGTTTTAAGTATACACCTTTATGCCAAGTGTTTGATTCTAGAATTCACATATTGATTTCACTGTGATCTAATATGTTATTTTTGAGTCTTAAGTGTATTGGTAGGCTAGGGGTATTCTCTCCCTTGTATTTAAGAAGGCTTAAACTCTAGACTTGAATTCCAATTTGAATGTGGCATTAAGGACTCTTTAAGCTTTAGGGAAAGTTTATGTTAAAACAGCTTATACCCATTAAAAAGTGCTCGCATAATGGGACAGTAATTACCATCTTCTACTTCAAACTGCATTTATTATTTCTTTATTTACATTTGTTAGTAGCAGGTGGGCAGTTTATTGGTTCCTTTAGCATGAACCAGGGAACTGAGAATTATAATACAGTACAGTAGTACAAGTTTGTTGCCTGCTTACTGACATGATCAGCAGTATGTTGAAGATGGGGAAAAAGCAGGAAAAAACCCAAAACTGTAGGATTCTAAAGTCTTCTGAAGATATATGTTCAGCTTTTCTTAGATCTTTTTGTCCAGTAAATAGTATTTTGGCTAAAATCATACAGCTGTGGTCTCAGTAATAATATTTTCTGCTGAACTGAGTGTAAAGGTCTCTCCAAAAGGAGAGTTTGATAGCATAAGTTCTGTTCCCCCTGTGGTTTGATATGGCTTGAAACCTATATTTTGGGGAAAAAAATAATCTGTCTTTAATGGTTGGCTGCTTTCTTTGCTGAGTAAGTTGGCCTGCTGCAGAGCCAACATCTGTGACCTTTAATGTCCTTGTCCAGCAGAGATGTCTGGGGCATATTTTCAATGGAATAAAAACTTCAAAAATAATGTTTTTTTTAACCTGTATCAGTCAAGACCATTCCCAAAGGTTGGGATACTCCTTTTCCTTAGGTCCTTGCCTCCTGACATCAAATAGAAGTAAGCCTTTTCATTGGGTTTCTTTTTTTTGAATTCTTTGAGAACCATATGCATGGTCAGCTTACTCAGTTGTCACAAATACGAAGCACTTAGATAAAGCAGGGAGTGCTACTGGCCCACTTGAGTAAGTGTTTTCAGCTGCCTGCTTTGTATTTCAGTGGACTTGATGCTACTTCATGCCAAATACTGCTAAAGTGTCTGGACAGAATAAGATTGATGGACATCATAACCTTCTTGCTTTTAGCCAGACACCAGGACAGATGACTCTTTCTTCTACATTGGGTTTTGTAGGCCTTGTAGCAGCTGCAGTATAGGCTAGGGTAGAAGATGACTTAGTGTTTTAAAGATAAGTTCCAAATTCCAAACTTCATTAAAAACTCCTCTGCATAAAGATAATTTGTCATTAATCAGTAGCATTTTGCCTCTGAAAGCCAGGATCTTCTATCATGTGCTGAATTTTGTTTGGCATGCTTAATGCCTAATTTGAAAAAGACAAATGCAGTCTGGCATCCATCCTTGAGAAGATTGTGACCTCTAGCACAACATATCTATGACATTTTGGCTCTACTGATCTTTTAATCACAGCAGGTCTTAACACACCTGTTCTTCATTTCTTTTGGTGAAATCTATCGTAATATTTTCTTAAAATAATGTTATTTAATGTTCTGAAGTTATGCTGTTTCATAGCTAGGAGATAATATTTCTAGCTTCTGTGTAAATACATTCTTAGAATGTAGGATTGTCCTGTGCTATCGGCTAATTGAGCCATGGTGGGCGTTATATGTTACATGCAAGCATGATGGTTCTGGAATCTCAGTCATTCTCCAGTATTGGTATCTTGGTAAAAGTCTCAGATGTCTGCTGTATTCGAAGTTAGCATTTTATTTTTTATATCATGGCTCAAGTTTCCCCAGATGTATAAGTAAATGAAACATTGTCCACAGCTGTCCTCGAGGTTTTTCCTTTTTTCTTTTTTTTTTTCCTGTATAGTAAACATGCTGGTTTGTGAGTGTGGTATTCTCTAGTAGTTCTAGACAAACAAGAAGCTAGCAGTGCCATGTATTGAAGGAAGTGTTTCAGGCTCTTGACTAAATTATTTAGAGCAAGGACCACGTTTTACTGTTGTTCAGTGCTGAAGAGTGCTGGGAAATACTGTGAGTAAAATAGCCTGGAAAAATACAGATCTTAGTGATTTGTGGTTCCTTCTAATGTTCAGGTTCAGATGTGCAGGTGTTGCTTTTGTCAGATGAATGCTGCCTGATTTCTTCTGCTATGTAATTCACCTGCATCAAGATTAAGAAACCACTTTTTATTAAATAAGCTTGGAAACAAGATAAATGTATTTTGCTTTTGTGTAATATGTGTATCTGTTATGTGAATGTATATATGTATATGAATATCTGTTTTTCTGATGAGCATTTAAAATGTTTCCTAGTACAATTGGGAGGAATGCATTATCTCTCATATAAAAGCAGTACAGTGCTGAAATACTCCTCCTTAATTTTGGTCAGAATGAACAAAAGTGTCTGTGTTTATTCCTGCCTAATGCATCACAAATCTGCTGACATGCTAACCTTGGAGTCTTGGCTGGCGGTAATCAGGCCTGTGCACCGGCAGGAAAGATGTACCTAATGCACTCCATCAGTGCAGTTTGCATATGGAAGTTCTCACAGGGGAGCTGCCCTGTGCCAGCTGAGGGTTACCTGCCCACTGCAGTTATTGTATGTAATTATCGAACCAATCTGTTCAGCCCAGCAGGGTTTAGATGGTAATCATGAAGCAACACTTTGGAAAGGAAAGATGTAATGCACTCTCCCCTTCTCCCGTGAGCTGTGTGAAGTTGGAGCCACTTTTAAAGCTGTATTAGTAAAGCTCTCGTCTCACATTATTAAATAAATAAATAGAAAAGGTAAACCTTCTCCAGTGCTCAGTGCTTTTCATGTATGCCTGATGCAGGTCAGCTCATCTTTTGCAAAACTCATGGCTTTAAAACAATAATTTTTCATAACTGCTTCAGGAATACTTTGTAATAGTAAGTTTAATTGTAATACACAGGTAATAAGGGTTCTATCCATTTAGGGGTTTTAAGGTAATATACTTTGAATAGAGTTCAGATTTTCCAAATACCTCTCTTTGGAGCAGAACCCATGGTTGCTATTATTAAAAAAAAAAGTACTATCAGTGAGTATTAGCTGCTTTTAAGCTGTGCAAAGAAAGCCTTAAGAAGCAAGGATCCAGGAAAACTTGAATTTAATGTGGTGTAATTTTTTTAGAAAAACCCAATTAATATGAACTTGGGATAAAATGTTTTTATGTATTAAGTTTTTCAGATTGCTCCTTTTGTAACATTTATTCAGAGTAATTTAAAAAACCCCCCAGGTTATGATCACGGTACCTCATGTTTTCCTACGTCAAAATTTCAACTACTCAAGTGATCTGCAGATTAGGGAACTTGTTTATATTTGTGTATGGCTTAGTACCAGTATTGTGTTAATACAGGAATAAATTTTCTCCATGACCAGAGAAATTTTATAATATATAATATAAAAGAAGGGAATGCCTTTTGAGGATATTGTCTACTTTACAGTCTTTCCTGCTCTTGTGTTCAACTGCTGTTTTTTGTTAATTTTTTTTTCTTTTTCAGAAAAGAAAGGCTGCAGCTGCAGCCAGTGTGAGCACTGAGGCAGAAATGGAAGATACAGGAAGTCCAAAAAGAAAGAAAGCTGCTACTTCCAGTAAGTCGAAAGATTGTTTTGACAGTCACATGTACTGATGTGGCAGGATACCTTGGCTAAAGTCCAGACCCCCACACAGCCACTTGCTCCTCTCCTCAGTGGGACACAAGGAGAAAATAGGATGAGAAAACCCATGAATTAAAACAAAGATGAGGAAATTTATTACTGTCTACTGTTTTGGGCAAACCAGACTCAGCTTGGGGAAAATAAATATAATATATTGCAAATTTAAAATAAATTGGATAAACAGCAATAAACATCAAAACAACACCTTTCCTTCCCCTTCCTTCCCCCAACCTCAACCTAACTACTTCACCCTAAACTCTACCACTCTTCTTGTTCAGTGCAGGGGTCCTGGAGGGGAAGTGTGCTGTGTTCTCTGCTGCTCCTTCATCCTTACATTTTCCACTGCTCCAGCATGGGCTCTCTCTTTTGGGTTGCAGTCTTTCAGGGAAAAGAAAAAAAAAGTCGCCCAGTTTTTTCAGGAAATATCCATTTTTTCCAGGTTGGGCTCTCACATGAGTTGCAGGGGATATCTCCTCCATTCTGTGTCCTTCCTGAGCTACAAGGAATATGTGCTCTGGTGCAATGGAGTACCACTTCCACCTCTGACTCTGGTGTTCTGTCTGCCATTTCCCACCCTTCTCCCTGCACTGCTACTCCCTTTTTACCTGGCCTGTGATTTTTTTTGTGCTTTCTTAAATCTTTCCACAGTGGTGCCACAAACAAATTTGGCTCAGCTTTGGCCTACAATGGGTTTGTTTTGAAGCTTTGGCCTACAGTGGGGTTGTACTGGAGCCAGCTGGAAAGGGCTGTCAGGCACAGGAGAGCAGCTGGCCTCTCCCCACAGAGGCTAGCCCTGAAGCTGACCTCAGCTTACCAAAACCCAGCCACATGGCCATAAAATACCCAGTAGAGCCTTTAGCAGTTCAAGCACTTTTAGATTAACTTCATTAAAAAAGTTAAAATATTTCAACTTTCTATGTAAGAACGGATTATGCTCCAATTAAGTGGTGCCCAGAGCTGGTGGAATTACTAAGTGATAAAAATTGGTGGCTGAAGCCCATGATTTTGCCATTGTTCATTGTCTGCTCATTCTTGTTTTTGTCCTCCTGTCTTGTCCAGTTCAGTGTTAGAACATGCTGACTCCTCAGGATTCCTCTTCACAGAGTGTTAAAGCCAAGGGCTAACAGCAGCAGCTTCCAAGAGCAAGCATGTTTAAAGTCAAGGAAAGGATTAGCTCTAAGGATAGAAAATGCTGAGGCTATTATTTCAACATAATTTGGCATAGTCTCAGTGCAGTATGGAAAAAGTCATGGACAGATAAAGTAGGATTATTGAAAATCCAATGTGAGAAATCTTCAGTAGATCTGTATAGGGTAAGCTGATGGTGAGTGTCCTGTCAAACTGCTTTATGGATCTGACCTTGTAGTGGCTTTATTATTATTATATCAGTAAATGTGAACTGAATTCAAGTACTAGCAAATATATTTTTCCTAAAGAATTTTTTAAATTTATAATTTTAAATAAAATACCAGATGTTGTCAGTGGTCAAATAGTCTAAAAATAATAAAGCAGTAGGACTAAAGTCTACCCCAAAACAAATCTCCTTGTTTAAAAATGGTTTGATAAAGGAGTATTGCAGGGGAAACTGTAACCTTTCAAAGACAGTAGTAATATTGGTGAGTTTCAGATTTACCCTGGTATACTTGCTCAATCTGTATGACACAAAGTATGAGGAATGAAGCTAATGTTATTCCAGGAGGTGACTCTGCTTTGGTCATTTTCAGCTGTTTGTATTAGAGAATTTTAATCATTAAGACCAGTGATTAATTCTCTTTTATGAATGCCTATTTACTTATTGTCTTCAATTTATTATAAATTCTCTAGTCTGTCAGTGGCTGAAAACGTGTTGATTGGATTATACTTTCTTTCATAGCAATAGAATTATTTTATATGATGCTGACGAAGTTTTAGCATTTTAGATAAAATTTAAGATTTTTTAACAAAATACTTAATACAGTTGACTGTTTTCTGGTTGTGATTTGATGCACATGTGCAGAACATACTTTGTTTTCTTATAATATATTATACTACTCTTTCCTGGGATTGTAAATTGAAATTCTTATAGAAGGAGATGGAAAAGAACTTGAAGAATTGCAATCCAGGTGGTTTTTGCAAACAATGAGATTTTTTCAGACTAAGTAAAGGTACTTGGGAGGCTCTATAGATTTTCAACATTAAGCTTAAATGAGGAAAACTTCCTCTTGCTAGTTCAATAGAGTTACAGATGAAATGGCTTTAATTTCACCTTTTTACACTACTCAATTTAATGAATACTAAGTACAGGGAGTATATAAAATGCTTTCAGGTGAAATGTGATCCATGTACTTACTCATTTGGTTCTCTCCAAATTTGGAATTAAAAACTTTTATCAAATATTATGTGATTCATAAACCTGTGTTGAAGGAAAGGGCAACTGTTTCATAATCTTTTCTGATTGTGATGCTTTTATAGTTTGAAAAGGGCTGACTATTATAGAGATACTTAAAACTGTTTCCAAATGTGACTAGTTTTGTGTTACCATGGACTTGTTTCTCCATTAATTGATTTTTCCCGTGACTAAAAAAAAATCCTTTAGTTCAGTAAAGCGAATATTTTCTTGATATTTCTTAGTTGTACAATCTGAAGTTGAGTCATACAGGAATGCTTTCAAAGTTGTTGCAATTCTATTGTATTGGTTTCTAAGAGGCATAAATGTGGTGGGATGGTGGTTGCTCTTGAGGTATTCAAGCAACATCTCACAAGTGTTTGAGCAGAAAGCAATGGCAAGAGCTGTGCAGTCTCTTGCTGTTTAGCTCGTCAGCATTAACCACATCTGACTATGCAGTTTGTCTTGGACAGTCCAAAAGATTAGTTGTCCCCAAATGATCCTGATCAGCTGTGTGGCATTTTGAATACCCTAAGGTGCTCAGTGGCTAGGAAGTCTGCCTGTATTGATATCTGCTGGGGCTGGGAGCCCCCAGATATGGAGGAGGAGGAAGGAAGAATGGCACTGAGAAAGGACAGTCATCTGGAAATTCTTGCTTCTGCTGTCAGCTGCCCTTGGTTGTTCTCAGTGTAGGAGTGGCCCCATCAGATGAGGTCATTAAAGGCCTTTTCTTCCAACCCTGTCAGCCATCAGTGTTTCTAGAGCAGTCAGTCAAGTGACTCTTTGGAAACAGAATTTCAGAAAGCCCTTGAGAAACAAGCTGTGTTGGACTTCCAAAATAAGTCGCATGAAACTGGGTGAAATTCTTAAATTGCTTTTTATTTATATTAGCATGTTATCAGCTTTTTCTTTGTTTTTTTTTTTTTTTCCTGACATAACAAACCCATAGGCTTTCCTGAAAAGGGGAATTTTGCAAGGTAGCCTTTTTGAAGTAATGTGGATGATGTTGAAGTATTATATTAGCCAATCTATCTCCACCAGGAAAAACGCTGTCAGAAAAGATGATTTCTATTTAAATGAGAAGCTTCCCCCCCCCCCNCCCCCCCTCTGTTGCAGCTCCATTTTCAGTGTTAGCTGCCTTCATGTACAGTAGTAAAATAAAGGCTTATAAATGATGATACTGTTAAAACAGAATACCAAACTTTGGCATACACTGAACATACCCACCAATGCTCATGCGGGGAGTGTTGTGCATAATATGATAGGACCAATATGCTCATTTTTGATCAGTTTGGTGGAATAGGCAGATAGTACAGCATCATCAGTGAAAATCTCATAAATGCTGGAAAAACAAGAATTTCATGAGAATTTGTGAAAAATCCTAGGTTTAAATCTACAGTAGAAATAAAACAACTACCCTGGCAGGTATTTTTAAATCTTGGGGTTGATGAAGATTGGATTAGAGCAAAACAGAATTTTTTTAGAATAGGCTTTTTTATTTTCTGTTCCGAATTTTTAGAGACAGTTTTGGGGTTTATTAATTAGAACTTAGAAAGAAAAATACTTAAGTAGATATGACAATGAAAGTACTGTATTTTTTAATATGCTTTAAAAATAGTCAGTACTACTAAGGGTAGGAACTCTGCAGATCTGTATTGCTGGATGGCATCTACCATGTTAAGGCCTTAACTGGGGTCTTTGATTACTCTTGCAATATGAATAAAGAACTATGTAAACAGCTCCAATATGGAAAAAGTCATACTGATGGATTGTTTAGAAGAACATTCCAAAAGGGTGGTTTATATTATTTCTTAATTAATAGGTACTTAGTTTTATGTTTATTTGCCTTGGATGGCTTTGCATAAATCAGTATCTGGGTTATTGTCTTAAATATTTTTTTGTTTATTCAAGTGAGATTTATTACTTATTGTCCACTGAGGTGCATTTTTGCATTTAGAGAATTATTGGCCTTGTCACCAAGCTTTAGGAGAAAGCAAGCCATATCTTTTTTGAGCTTCTTTATGGTGCAACTTACTACTTGTCTTTCTACTCTGTACCAATGCCCACATTACAGGTAGGTTTTTTTTATCTCTTAATCCTGTACCCTAAAAAACTTATTTTCTGTGAAACTTGTACTGCACAATAGTTCTAATTGTGTAGTACATCTCTTCCTTCATGTGGAGAATTTGGTATTGACCAAATTTGTTACAGACTCCAGGAGGAAGTAGATAAAAGTTTTAGACCTGCGTATCCATCTCTGCTTAGTGGCTGAAAGATCTGTCTCTATCTGTGCCCTTCTTAGCCTTCCCTTGCCTGTCTCAGGAATGTTGCAAGTTAAATGTTCTAGTAACAGAGTTATGGGGTCTGGTTTTAGAAGTTAAAAGCCTGTAGTGCTATGTTGTATCTAGAAATTACCAGAAATATCTGGGTTTTAAGCAGAGCAATACTGTTTTCAGTTGCCTGAAATACTGACAAACTCACTTCTATATTTTGCATTAAGTATATTCAAACACAATATGAAGTGATCTGACTTTTTATGCCTGCCTCGAGATTGTTTGAGGATCTTCAAAAGCTATTACGAATTAAATTAGAAAAGGTGTGGTAGGAGGTGCTTTTAATTTAAAATATTTTTAAATATTGTGGATAGGAAAAAATAGATAAAATAGGTTTGCTTTACATTTAATTTATCTTTGTGGTTCTTCACGAATAGTAGGGTTTTTTCTACAATTTGCAAGTGACAAATTCAGTGAGAATTATTTTGAACATGTGCTAATAATCTTAATAAAGAGAAAAAATTAGTGTCCAGCATGTAAAGTATGGGTGTGTTGCTGTGTACTTCTGTGTGTGCTTGGAACACAGTTCTTTATTTAATCTACCTTTATTTTTTGTGCTTATTTCTGTAAAACATTTTCAGATTGTTTCTAGCACTTGAACATTTAAAATATAAGTGATTTAGGTTCCCTTTTTACATTTCAGGGGATTTTCTTGTGTTTTCTGCTAATAAAAAGTATTAAATTAAAACATAACATCTTGTAATGATAATTTTCCATGTGTAAAGTTTTGTATTATGACTTTACATGTAGAACTAAGTAATTTAAGAAAAAAAAGTTATGTCTGCTTTGGGGTTTTTTTGTGACCTGAGGATGAATTGCAGTATGTTGAACAAGTATTGCAATTTAAACTCAGATAGAAAATTTGCAAGTGAAATTTTTCTACAGGAAAGAAAAATTGTACTGCAGTGACTCAGATTTTTACAGGGAACTAACCTTTTCCAAGATTGCAAGTAATGTTTTGAATTAAACTGGCTGCTTCCTGCAAATTGCTCTGTGGTGAAGAGGAAGGTTAATTTCAGACACATGCTGCATGGGACAAATGATTTCAGTTTATGTCCAATTGTGTTTTGAAATATCTTCAGTGCAGCAATTTTTGCAAATAGAAGTAAACCAGTTTCAGTTTCATCTGGAACAATTTTATATTAAAATTTTTTAAAGAACACTCATGTATTTGTTGTTATCTGTAAGAAATACATAGGCGTAAAGTCATAAATAACAGATTCTGATGTTTTTCCTTATGAGAATGTGAAAAGTATTTGCTTTATTTGTTGCAGGAAAGCGAGTACTTGGCACAACACAGTAGCTAAAGCTAAGCTCCATTCCACAACTTCACTGACTTCTCTCTCACATATCGACCCCACAGTCATATATTTACTGGAATTCAAGTCCATATTTGCATTCTTCTGATATCTCCTTTTTTTCCTGAGTTGCATTTCTGAATTCTTGTAGAAAAAGACCTACTGTGAAAACAGAAAAAGCCAACTAACCACAACTACTATTTGTTGCCCTTGCAATTTCTTCAGTAGCTTCAGAATACTGAGAAATGCTTGTCTCAAGAAGTGTTATTCACCATTTTTTTTTTCAGTTATGCAGGGGTTCCATGGCTGAAGTGGGAAAGAGCTTGTCAGAGGACTCCTCCTTAAAACAAGGAAGAGTCTTCCTAAAAGAAGACTTCATCTTCTTGCAATCTTCTTAAAAGATTTTGTATTTTCTTTAAAAGTATCTTTTCATTGATGCCATATTAAAACTGCCCAAAGTGATTGGAGAACATTGGTGTTTAACCCATTAAATGCTGCAGCCTGGCCTAAGTTCCCATTCGATGTTTGCAGCTGATTGCTGAATGTAGTCTTCAGCTTTCAACACTATTTTCTTTTTCCTTCCATATGTAAATAGAAAATGTATGGGTTCCATTTTCTTGTTTCCTTTTTCAATCTGATGATTGTAGAACCCTTTTAAGGGGCAGTTGAAGGAAAAAGGTCTCCTAGAGAGCCATCTAGCAAAATGGCTTGGTTATTTGATACCAACAAAGACAGCTGAAATATACCTGAAGCACATTGTACAAGACAAAAGGGATACTGTGATCAGAAAGAATTTTGAAGAACTGGCAGTTCTAAATTTAGCTGCTCTGGAAACCACAAGTATGTAGGTATTACTTAAATTAGTAACAAAATTATTCTTGGGAATAATTTGTTGCACTGAGATCTGACGTAGTAGCATATGTAAGATTGTAGATTAGGGAGAGTCTCGTTCCTACCTCATCACTTCTCAGGTTAGCTGTGGCAATTTCACATATTTATGTGTGGAATAATTTAGTACAGGCATGTACTTGCCTGTATTAAAGAAACGTCAGTCCTGACACTGTCCTGCTGTGGCACATGGGGTGTCTACACAGAAATGATGATTAAGCCTCATTTGTGTGAATACCAGTTGAGAATCTCTCCCAGAGAACTCCATCACATCATCCACCACTCCAGATTTACTGACCTTTGTTTCTTAAAGAGGAAAATGTAGAGCAAAATGTGTATATAAGTTTGTGCACACGTATGCATGGGCAATAGGTCTGGGCTTCCTTTTGAGAAAGGAAACCGTGTAGTGTCTGATCAATGTTCTCCACCACTTCTTTCAATATTAGGTGTTTTATTCAATGATGATGACTACAAATTTGGTTTAAGAGCTATAATTGCTGGAACTCTTCAGCCCATTAGCTGGAGACTGGCATGTACTTAGCCTTTGTCAGGTGTAGATTCAGCATATGGAAGTGATACAGTTGGCTCATTTCTAGCATGTCTGCTATTAGATATTTTTCACTTACCTGATGTTTGCTGACAGTCTTAGGATCTCTATCTAGCTCTGTGTTCAGATATTCTAACCTATGATGTAACTTACCTAAATTCTACCTGATTTTACCTGCTCAGTTGCTGTGTTTTCATGTTTCCAAATTTCTCACTGTCATCCTTTTCATCAAAGAAGGCAATTTAAACCGGAAGGTTGTGACTGTTTTTACCAAAGGAATTTCTGTAATTTGAGCACAGTTTTATTTCTTAGTCATAAGACTTGTGTGTTTCTGAAATAATGTACATAGAATTGGAAGATGAGAAGGGACATCAAGAAGAGATCTGCTCTATACACCAGTCTAATCAATTTATGTTGGTGTTAATCTTGATGCATGCTAATATTTTATCTTAAAACCTGTATGATTATTTTAAAACTTCCCTTGGTGAACACCACTTGTAATACTTAACTATCCTTACTATTACAAAGGATTTAATAGTGGGGGGTACTTTAATATTTTTATTACCTAATATAAATTTCCCTTAAGTTTAGTAGTTGTCTTAACCGCTGTGGACATGAAAATCACACTCATTATATGAAGCAACCTTTTGCACATTATATGTCTCCCATTTTTCTTTTTTCTACTCTCTTCAGATAAACTAGTTAAATTCAATGTTTTCTTGTTGTTTTTGTTAGAGAGATGGAAACTATTTTGTCTCCCTGTTTTTCTCAGACCTTTTTTGCCGAATAGAGCCCAGAACTATGAGCAGTACTGCTGGCTTTCTTTTGTAAAGCTTTGTTTTGCATTTTTCTATGTCTTCTTGATTCACCCAAGTTTACTCATTGAACTTGAATGATCAGTGACTCCCACTGCTCCAAGGCTGTTGTCTTAAGCAAGCAGCTTCTTTCTTAAGGACTTCCATGAAATTCAGTTTTGCTTTTCTTTACCTGTACACTTGACAAGGATTGTGGAATTATATATAGTTTTACAAGCAAGAACTGAAGTAGTTAGGCATGCTATCTTCAAGGAGGAATATAGGATTAAGAAAAAAAATTAAAAATTACATGACTAGGAGATGAAAAATATTTCATTGTTACTGTACATGCAAAAAGGTAGAAAATTTTATTATGTATAATATTTTTTTGTCAAAGTGACTGCAGTTGAATGCAATTCACAGAAATGAGCAGTGGTGTTTCGTTTTCTTCCTTTTTCCTGGTAGTAGGCAGGCAAGAATCAAAATGCAGGGAGGTTTTTATTATTGCTCTTAGGTATGGTCTCTTTGAACAACCTGCCTGCCAGGTTTACTAAGAATCTTATTTAGATGGGATTATTCCTTACCTTTGTTAATAAAATAATTGTCAAGTGAGAGCTTGAATCTGTAGGCACAATTGCATGGATAGCTGAGCTGATTTAACAGCTGACATTGCCAAACAGAAATCTTTCTTTCTTTTTCACCTGTGTGTCTTCTACCTCCTCTTGTATAAACTCCATTCAGAATGCTTTAAGAGGCCACATTTCACTAAACCGTGAGAATACCAGACCAAAATTTCTTTGCTGAGTGTCCTAGTTTTAACTGGGATAGAGTTAATTTTCTTCCTAGTAGCTGGTGCAGAGCTGTGTTTTAGATTCCATATGAGAGAATAATGTGGATAACACAATTGTTGTGGCTGCTGCTGAGCAGTGCTTGCCCTAAGTCAAGGTCTTTCCAGTTTCCTGTGTTCTCCCAATGAGGAGCTTCACAAGAAACCAGGAGGGAGCACACCCAGGACAGCTGATCCAAACTGGCCAGAGGGATATTCCATGCCATGGAATGTCATACCCAGTATATAAAATGGGAGAGTTGGCTGGGAGGGGTTGGTTACTGCTGGAGGGTCGGGCTGGGCATCAGTCAGTGAGTGATGAGCTCTTGTATTTTGCATCACTTGTGGGTTGGGGTTTTTTTACATGTGTGGTAATTCATCTCTCTTTTTACTTTTGTTATTATTGTATTTTACTTTATTGTAATTATTAAACTGTTCCTATTTCAACCCATGGGTTTTTTTTTCCTTTTTCCAATTCTCCTCCACTTCCCAGTGGGAGTGGATGGAGAGTGAGTGAATGAATTCTGCATGGTAGGTAGTTACTGTCTGGGGTTAAACAGTGATCTCAGGGCTGGATGAGCTTAGTGCAAGTCCAAAAAATGGCTTAATACTGGAAAGCATTATAAAACTAAAAGTTGGCACATGGAGAGGAAGGAGGGGTGTAGATTTTGTAGAAGATCTAATTCTTTTGGTGAAGATGAACTAATAAATTGACTTAACTCTATGTGATGATACTCTTGGAGAAGTTGAACTGTACAACGTGTTTTTTGGAAGGTCAGTGCCCAGAAATAGTTGTAGATTCTCCTCTGTCCATGGCATATTTCCCATCCCCACTTAAAGCTCAATGAATGATTTAAGTTGAGCCATCCTTTTAAAAACTAAAAGTATTTTCTTGTGATCTGTTTTTGTTATTTTATTTAACACAAAGTGTCTTTTTGTTTTGTTTGAATTGCAGATGCAATTGCTACCAGAACCCAGAAGATGACCTCACCAAAACCCAAGAAAAGCACAGCAACCAGAAAGAGAGTGCAGAAGTAAATAATATATGGAGCAACAAATTAAGTTGCTCTGTGGCTCATTTCTGGATTTTTTTTTGTTGGTTTTTTTTCTGTAGCACTGGAATCTTTTTCTTTCCTTTTTAAATGATGAATCCTGTAAAAACATGGACTGCTGTTTGTACCTGTTTTTGAAGAATAAATGTTTTATTAAAATATTTGCATAATTTATGTATACTTAAATACTAATGCAAAATTTTGCCAACTTTTGAAGTGGGGATGCATTTTTATTCTTTATATATGTGAATTCATGTCTTAAAGGCAAACTAAAGAGAGTGCTTTTTTTCCTGCTTTGTAAAGTAGAGATAAAGCCTTATTTAATAGTTTCATTATGGATACTGTATAAGAAACAGTGTTGCATCTGATTTCTCACAGTTTTGAGTAAAGTCATATTGGTGGTCACTTAAATGCACACAGAAATGAAGTCTGAAAAAGCAGAAGTAGCTTTTAAATATGTTTCAAGTGTTTGAATTAAAAACAGAACATAAGGCAAAAATCATGTCCTTCCATTCTAGTTTGCATAAAATGCATTTAAACAATTCTTTGGAAGACAGGTACTGAATTTTAGCCATTTTTTTGCATAGTGTTTGTGTTTGTATCACTTTTCCAATTATTCAGAGTTTCTCTGGAAAGAAAGAGACCAAAATTTCAGTTGAAGGGTCCAGGGCAAAGAAAAGAACCAACCAAAAACTAATGCCTATTCTCAACCACCCCTCAGGTTTTCTTTTTATATTAGTGAAAAGACTAGAATATAATTGTGAGTAACTTTGTGCAGGATCTTGTTCCAGTGTAATATTGTCTCACATCTGCTTCTCATAGCAATAACAGTTTACCTTTGAGAAGCATGTAATCTTCCAAATCCTTTTGCAAAAGTAGTTCCGTGGTTAGCTTTGAGTCCTCTCTTCAGAGTTGTAAGTCAAAAAAGAGAGTGTTGAATTCCAGTGTGAAACACTGCTACTTTTCATATATCTACTGCAGCATGCATATAAGGCATGAACCTCATTCTTATCAGGGCAACTGAAAGTTTAGCAGACCAAAAGGAGTCCATATGAGCCAGTGAGAGTGTATTCGTATGGATGTCCAGCTTGCTTGATTGTATAATGTCTGAGTAGCAACTCATGAGATAAAATAAATGTGTTGTAGCATGAAATGTTGAATGAATGAATGAATGATGAGGTTATGTTTTGTAACAAGGGAGTCCGTTGTTTTGAAATAAAACTGGAATACCATATTTAAGAGGTGCTTTCTCATTTCTGTTGGCTGTTAGGCTCGTTTTTCTGAGTATTAGCAAAGTGTGGCTGACAACGTTAAGCGTAGCATGCTCTTCATTTCAGATGTAAAAATAGGATTGCTAAAGCCTCTTTCAAGTTTAAAACTCCTCAAATCAAACTATCATTTTAATGATTTCATTTAATTATTTTGTTCAGAAAGTATGTTACAATGTTCTGAATAGCTATTGTCAGGAAGCCATACTGTATTCTCTTCCATGTCACATACTCAAAGTTACTGCCATTCTTTTGTACTTCAGTTGTTTGACATTTTACTTTTTTTTAGTAACTTATTTACCAGTAAACTTCCTTTGATTACTTCCCATGTTTTCAAGCGGTGTGGTTTTTTTTTTGACACCACCAAAGCTAAATGGAGCAAACAGTAATTTCCATTTATTTGAAAAGAATGTTTTGAGGTGCAAATTTCATAAGCCACCCCTACCTCCTCCCACCCCACAACGTCCTGGAAAAAGATGTCCTGGCAAGTGTTCTGTGAAGGGAAAGGGTGCTTTTTATTCAAGGTGAATGCTGTTTCAGGGTTTGTCCCTGCTCACAAGGCACTGTAAAACGCCAGGCTCTGGCTCACTGTAACTGCAGTAGTGTTTAAAGCGTGGGATGGCCAGGAGGAGCGGAGGGGAAGGCTGTGATCATCCCCGCAGCGCTACCGTATGGATCACATACAGTGTGTGCTTGCACACACGTGTTCCCTCTGCTTTGCAAAGCACTGAGGGGGAAATGCAGCACTTCCAGAGAGGCAGAGGGTGCAGTTGGATTTTGTTGACATTCCCTGTTTGAAAGTAAAGCTCCTAACACAAAAGAAGCAAGCTGCCTTTAGACTGCATTTACTGCTCTTGATGACTCCAGTTGTGTGTAAATATTAGAAAACAGCAGGGTCCTGCATTCCAAGAATCACTTGAGCAGTGCCATGAAGACAAGTGTCCTTACTAGTATTGTAGTCATACTCCCAAGCTCTCCTGCTGTTTCTAATCTGTGCGTGCAGCCGTGAAAAAACTGGACTGACATTTACAGGCACAGCAGGGAGATACTTGAGTAGGGAATGTTAAAGACTCCGCTACCTATGTTTCAAAGTGGCCACCATACAAGATAAATCTTCACAGGAGAACTAGTCAGCACTTCAGCTGATGGTGTAATGAGGATATTGATAATGAAGCACAGAATGCTTCTTTTAGTGCTTGAACATTTTGCAGACAGATTGTTTATATTTTCCCTTAATCTAAAATATCTGGAGCGACAGTCAAATTCAGGATGGATATAACATATTTTTTAGATGGTGCTGGTTTGATAATTTTTACAGGATTATTTTCCAATAAGTTAATATAAAGTAATAATTCCCAATATTTGCTGCAGCCAGCATTAAGAAGGGGGTCAGTTGCTTTCCTGAGTAGTTTGACAGACTTTTCTCACTGTTTTGTCCCAGTGAGCTGCCAGATTTGGGATGCCATAATACCAGTAATGCAATTAGGTTTTCTGCACGTTGTCTGGTTGACTTCTCAGTTAAGAGTTTCTTTCCCTTTGGGAATAAGACTAGACAGACTGTCATTTGCTATTACTAATTCTGCTTAGCATTATCACTGGAGCTTTTTTGTAATTAGCTATCTTAGTTGGCTCTTAAATTTTAATAGCCAATTGAAGCTACATTTTAGCCAAGTTCCATATCTAAATTGCATTCAGTCCATTAACAAAGTTGGTTAAAAGGCTATTAAAACAAAAGCCAATATATGGTGGTTAGCACTTACATCTTTGCAGCAGTAGTAGTACCAGCCTCCAATGAATATTCTCAGGAAATGGCACTTCCTTCTAGAAAGGAAGTGCACGAAGAATGACCAAAGTTTGTTTTGGGAACAAAGGCTGAATACGCAGAATCCTTGTAGAAAAAGTAAATAAATTGAAGTGTGTCTTTTCTGGAAGGAGGTGGAAAAGATGGCACGGGGAGGTGTAGATGGGGGCGATTAATTGTTCTGCTCAGATTTGACAGGTTCTGGAAAAACCAAATAAATGAAGTGATGTTTTTCTCCATTTCAGCTGATCAGAATTATTAGCAAAACCATCTGAAGCACCTTCTGGTGGAATTGTCATCTTGCTGAGTTTAGTTTGTAAAACATCCTGCCAGACATTAAAAAAACCTGTAAGCATGCCAGCACATAGGCTCAGAGCACCACTTCTCTAATTGATAGACCCTATAATTTTCTTTTTTACTGAAGACCATGGCTGGATACCTCAGCCTCCCATGTAATTTAATGTAGCATCAGTCTGAATTCTTTTATCCCTAGGAGCATTTGTTTAAATTAGCTTTTTCTCCTCTTTTCTTTCTTAAGGTGCAGACAGGAGATTAACTGCCTTTGGTTCATCCTGTGGCTAATAATGCCTCTCTCAGACTTTTCTGCTTAAAAAAAAATACAGCAACAAAAATCCCTTTATTTTTGGGAAGCTTTGGCTTTAATAGAGAGTCTACCAGTTACTGATGAGCTGTTTCAAGGATGGTTTGCAGTGCTCTGTATAGGTGATGATAGGTGAGTGTCAGTAGCTTCATTGTAGGAGGTGTGAGGCAGACTCCAGATTGTGTCTTAATAACCAATATATATCTGCTTTTACCAGCATATGCAGTGGGACATCTAAATTAGAGTTTCCATAGTGTACCAGTTCTGTTGTAAAACAGAAAACAGAGCTGGTGCTCTTTGAACAAGTCAGGTCCTGTTGCCTATAGTGGCACTGCAGCATCAAACTGACTGGAAAAGCTCTGTGGGAGTAAATACCAATTCCTTTACCTCTCTTGTTGTTTTGGGGGTGCTGGGCTCTTTGCATTGATGAGGTACTCAAAGAGAGAAGGAATCTGTTCTTTGTGAAAAGTGATTTTCATTATGTCCTTTCTCAAAGGCAGAGAGAAAGCAGATGTGGTGAGATCAACTTTTTTAAAAGTCCTAGAGCCCTAGTTAGGGTCTCAGCTTTTTGCAAATCCATGCTAACTCATAGGCACTTCAGTTCTCTTCACTGATACTATCAAGATTCAGCAGCTGAAGATTTAGAAAGTTGATTCCATTAATTTGATGCTTCATTTAAATCTTTTATCTCTGTGAATGGTACCTCTATAGCACCAGTTTGGGGTTTAGAAAAATGCAACAGCTCTAACTGGCCGCTACAATTCAACTTCTCTACATGGATGTGCCATGTTTTTAAATGTGAAATCACAAACAGTATTGCACTTGTACTTCTTTCTGGAGTCTGTGTTTCATCTTATCCTACCAAATTTCCAGACTGGTGCATATCCTGCCCGTGTAGTCTTTCATGCCAGATTTTAATGCCCTTGCATTTAATTCTGCATACAAATACCTGAAATTGTCAAATGGCCTTCAAATTTCACAGCTTCCTAAGCTGCTATAAGTGAACCTTTTTCTTTCCCATTGAGAATGCTGGAAGAAGTCAAAATTGAGGTCTTGCATTTTCTCTGAGTACCCCAAAGAGTAAAAGAGTTGTGGTGGAACTGTCATTTGATAGGAGAAAGATTGGCTTCCATATTTCTACCCCTTGTTTTGGAAGGTCAGCTTTCCAACCCTGCAGACCATAGTTGCTGTGATGGGCTTTCATAAGTATACTCAAAAGAAAAGTGATGAGAACACAGTGAGACAGCTGTGAAGTATAGTAAAGTGAAAAGAAAATATACATTTTTATGAACTTTCCTGAGCTAATTCCTTTTGCCAGACCACTCCTGACAGGAAGAAGCTGGCACAGTGGGGATCTGCATCTGCAGCTTCTGAGAGAAGAAAAATTCTTCCCTGGCAAATGGAGCTATAAACCCAGAAAATTAAGGATTAATATGTTCATTTATACAGAGCAGTGAGAACACAATAACATGAAATACAACCAAGGAGGATGCATTTAAAAGACAAAAGAGCCCTGGAAGGGACGGTACTTAGCTTTGTTCAGAATGCAAACTCTAACATGCAGTTCTGGGAATTGGTGAATTGCACAGCTTAATGTTAAAAGAAATTACTTCATACCACAAGAAATACACGATCTGTGCCTTGAAAACCTGAAGGTACTTTCCTTTCTCTTTCTGCCAGGAGAGGAGTGGAACGCTGGATCTACTTGAAAGTAAGTAACCCTCCAGCTAATTTTGTCTATCTGCTGCTAAACCTGAACAGAAATAATAAATTGAATTCCTTTCTGAAAAGAGATGTATCTATAAAAAAAATAATAGTGCCTTTATTCTTACATTCTCACTAATCTCTCATTGTGGAGCTGTTTCCTTTGGATTGGTGAGGGTGGATATGCAGTAGCAAATACGCAGTCCCTGACTCACATCTAACAATACTTGGTGATAGCCACAGCAAAAAATACACAGCGAAGAGCACCACATTTAGAAGACAATGTAGTGCTGAAAATTTCTGGGTGTTGTTTAACAACTGGTTTCGTGTCACTGAGAGAGGTGATCATCAGTAATTTGTCAGCTTTGGGCTTTTTTAATCGATGTGGTCAAATGTGGAAGGAGGTGGAATTTGAAATTCATCTCTTATCCAGACCAGGTATCACCAGATAAATCTCTTTGGAGACTGACAACAGTTTTTGCCTTTGTTATTCTTATATGTGAGATGGTTTATGTGTGGCAGTGAGTTGTGTCACTTATTGCTTGTTTCCCTTCCTCATGGCAAAGCCCTCCTAAAAACAATTTTGAAATTTGTCATCCATTTCTGGTGAAAGCATTGCCCAAGATTTTCTCTAAATCTGACAAGAATACTTTTATTTCAGTGCATGGTAACTATTCTGTTTTAGGGGTGAATTCCAGCTATTTATTTTCAGAGCCTGGCCTTTCAGAGGTCTTAGTGCCTAAAATATTTTTTGTAGCCAGTAAGGGCTGCAGGTGACCACTATCTCTGAAAATCAAATTTATGTTCCTCTAAAAGTGTATCATTTGCCTGCTAGGAAGATAATGATATTTTTTGCTGTCAAGCACACAGCTGAATTATCTTTAAAGGTTAGGGGTAGGAGCAAAATTGCAAGAGAGACCCTAAGAAAGAATGAGTAATTCAGAAGGGAAATTGCATGCTGCAAACCAGTAACTTGAGCTGAACCACAGAGCTTGTGCTTGAACTTGATTAACTAAGGGTACTGTGTCCAAGGTAATGAGGAACTGGAGGAGTGAAAAAAAAAAGTATGCAAATGTGTATGTGTTTTTGCTGCATTCTTCAGGTTTTTTCCATAATATCTGTTACAAGCCCTTTCAAGATGTAGTTATCTTCTTACCTCTCTGCATAATACCTGCTATACTAGAGTGTGAGAAGTTGAGTGCCTGTGACAAAATGAATTTACTAGCTATTTTGTTTATTTCATGGCAATACTCTTCTTCCTTCTGCCTTTCAAGGGAGTATTTTGATTATTCAACAAATATTTTAGCTTTATTAGACTAATTATTTAGCCTCATTAGATTCATTATTATCCTTAATGAAATTCATGTTGCCATGAAGAGCACAGAAAATGAGGGGAGATATGGGAGACTTGGGGCACTTGCAGGTCTTAGAGTAGGCCAGGGCACAACGTTGTCCTTGTAGCTGAGGAAATGGAATGGCTGTTCTGGACAGGCTGTCTTGCCCAAGGCTGATGATTCAAGGTGTGGGCATTTCTTACAAGCATGGCTGGTATGCTGCTTCCTCTTCATCACATCTGCCTGGTAAAAGCAAGACAGAGTTATCAGCCTTGTGCCTTTCCTTTATCTGTCTCTTTCAATTCTATCCATCTGATTTCTTCCCCATGTCAGCACAGACAATGCCATTTGCTGGACTGTTCTAATCAATCACTCTTGCAATGTTCAGAGTCCTAGGACCAGAAGTCTGACTCCTGCACAGGTTCTAGGGGACCCACTAGATCACTGTGGATTGCCTGAGTTTCACAGCTTGGCAGGGGCTGTAATATTGCATGGAGCTTTGAAGGAGACACAAATAGTGCATGAGTTTCCTCTCTGTTCTCCCCTAAACTCTCTCCTTTTATTTCTTTTTTTTGTCCTCAGATCTTTGTAGGTTCTGCAGATGTTGTTCTCTCCTTTCCATCCATTTTCACTCTACTTCTCTCCTACGGAAACATCTGACGACTCATCAGAGAAGCCTACACTTACTGTTTCCACATAATCATTTTGCCTTTGACAATCCTATTAGTTTTTCTGAAAGACCTGGGAATGAAAATGGGAATGAAATGTACAAAGGAAGCGATTTCTTCTAGAAAACAGTTTTATTCAATTGTATGATGTTCAGCCACGGGACTATTCCTTTACTTTATAGACGTGGTAGTTTTCTCTGTGTATGGCTCATCTAAGTATGGCTTCTCAGGAGTGCTTGAGTTTCTTAGTATATTAATAGTCCCCAAGGGAGAGCCCCTGCTTATCTCTTGAAGTCTCAAGTATCTAGATTGAAAGATGGACAAAGAATTTTGTAAGTCATATCACATTCCACTGGGAGTGTTTTTTCCCTGAGGAAACCTGCCTGAATGCCTGGATAGTCCATACAAGTCAGCAGCAAGCAATGGAGTGTTCAAGTAAAAATTGAAAGTTATATTTCTAACTGCAAGACTTCTTCAGACAAGTGCCAGGGGATATTATGTGCCCAACAGCTGATCATTCTAGTAGAACACCAGTCAAACAGGGGTCCAAACCTCTGGTGGAAAAGGGAATGGCATAATTTTCTGTCTTAGGAATGGCTGCCTGTTCAAAAAGTAGAACTTTAACTGGAACAGCATTTGTTAAATAAACGTACACAATTGAAAAAATTAATGTCTACTAAGAGATTTCCATTCTTTTGTTTCCTTTGTTGTAACCTGAAGATGATACCTTTGTCTGAACTGGTAAATTTCAAACCCTGCCCCAGTAGCTGCGTTCCAGTAATGGGCAAGAACATACCTGCTCTTGTATCACAAGCAGTGACACGTTTCTAGTTTATGATCTGCTGGCAAGTTATTTAAGCCATCAGCCCACAAAAGAGTATCAAACTTGTTTAACTACACACCTTATAACAGAATTTGTGAGCACTGCCAGTAAACTGTATGTTTGTACAAGCTGTGGTGCAGCTGTGGTCTGTTCTTCCGTTTTCCTGGTGACATCCCAATGTCCGAAGGAGACATTTGTCAAGAGAAAGGGTAGGGAACATCTGATGGGTGGGTGGGAAAGAGGAATTTTAGCAAAGCTGCTCCAGACACACTTGTCTCCAGGAAATTATAAGTCCCAGTTCCATGTACACTTGATAATCATCACTTCTGCCTTTGATACCATAGTGTATTACCCAATGTGTTGTTATTTATTGTCATAGGATGCTCTAGAAAGCTTTTTCATTCTGTCATAAGTTCTCCCAGGTCTTATTACAGGATCTGGATTTCTTCCTTTGTGTTTCTCTGAAGGAATCAATCAAACATACATGATGATTGCTGATTTTTTGCATTGAATTTTAGTGGTAGGTTAATCCTGATAATTAATGAAACACTATCAAATGTAGTAAGGGAGACTTTTATAGAAGTCCAACAAGAAGGTTGTAAAAGTTAGAAAAGAAGGTTGGAAAGAATTAATGTCTCTCTGAATGGAGCACTTCCTTCTTTTTTGAAAGCCTGGGGTGTTTTTGTCTTTGTGGAGTATCAGCCCAGTCTAAACACTGAAGCAAGGTGAGTGAATAAAACTTCAACACATCTTTGATCATCCAGATTCTGCAGAAATTCAGGGCAAGTCATTGCTGCCTAGTTCTGTTTTCAGAACAAAGGTTTTTAGCGCAGTGAAGTTCAGCAATTACTATTTTTGAAATTTTAACGGATCACTAAGATACATTAATCTTTTTTTGCTTCCTCCTCATCAAAGTATTTGATTACCATTTGATGGTTGGAGGACATCACAGTCAGAAACCCTTTAGCTCTCACTGCTGCATCCTCTGCAAAGCAGCAGTTGAGTTCAAGACCTGCCCCAGAATTCATGCCTGGTTTCTACCTCCTTTTGAGAGGCTGAGTGGTGTTAAGAGTTGTACATAGCTTACAGAGGGCATACACATAAGTGATACCAAATGGAATTGAACTATTTCTGAAATGTTGAGGAGCACCTCTGATGCAGAGCACAGTTCTTTTAAGAATTAGGGCATGCTATTCCTCTACAGTTCTTTGCTGTGCCACAAGATGACTAGTCAGTGGATTATTTATATAAAACTTGTATTAAGTCTTCTTCCTACTAATGATGAGGATAGCATGTGTAAAAAATTTATTTTTACTTTCAGGTTTTCTTACAGTTGGTCTACTTTACCAATGGTAAGATTCAGTCCATTCTCTGTTAGACTTTTTTGTTCTTAGCAATGATCCTGACAATATATTGATGAGATAAAAATGTGAAAGGGAAGAACCTACAAGCTCAAACTCAGAAAAAGAACTTCCCCCCCCCCCTAAGCTATTTTGTTCTTCCTACCATGCAAAACATAGGCAAGCACTACAAGAGAAAAATTAATCAACAGCAAACCAAATTACATAAAGAGAGACTGTGAGAAAACCAGTTATTTTTCACCTATCCTTTTTAGAAGGGTAATTGAAAGATACAGAAGTCAACTAAATTTAGCACACTAAAACAATGTACAGTACTGTGAGTCCTCCAACCTAATGGATCAAATATAGTTATTTAAATCCTTCCCATTGCAAATCCAAGGGGAGAGAATTAAAGAGGCTTTATTTTCAGAGTTGTTAGTCAGTTAACTGTAAAATAATTTCCAAAGATAAGAGATGTCCTTAATGCTTTATACTGTGTGGATTCAGGTTGGAATATTTTTGTTCTGCAAAGCTTCCATCACCAGAATCTCTTTCCTTCCTTGTTCAGGCATTTAAAATCCACATTCAGACCTGTCAAGTCTTATGCTCAGAGAATGAGACTCATTTGATTCATTCCTGTCTCACATGTTTCTATAGATGGGCTTGATATCAATCAGAGAATAGATTCACATATCAACTAAGCCAATCCAGTGGGCACCTGGGGTCAGTAGCACAGTCCCATTTTCCTTTGCTGCTCGCTGGTTATGTGTTCCTGCCCCCTCTGCAGTGCTGATATTGTTGCTCGTTGCAGTTAACTACCTAAACCTGCTGGGTGTACAACCCTTTGTTAAAATAGGGCTTGGGACTTTTATTTGTTTGTTTTCTGAAGTAAAGTTTAAAGCCCCTTTTTAACTAGGAAATATTTCTATTTTCCTGGCTTGTAATACTTTAATATCATCCATTTCTGTGCTGGATGTAAATCATTCAGGTGCTGGCCAAAAGTAGCTGTTCAACAGCTCTAAATATCTGTATTGTCTCAAGAGTTCCACATGCCTTTCTTAGAAATTCCCTTCTACCTTTGAACAGTGAAGAATTAGCCAGGTATCTGATCAAGCTGCATCATTATGCCTCATCACCGATATTTTCTTATTGAGAATAAGATGTAATATTCTTATTGAATATATATATCATGCATTGTCACATTAAGTAACACACTAAGTCACACGTGAAAGTCAACTATGAAAAACAAACTTTTGGAGGCCAAAAGAAGAAATTAAAAACCTACAGTTACCTCCATTTTCCAATGCTGCTCCTAGTAGTGGAGCCTCAGGCATCACCAGGCATTGTCACTCAGCCTGGTGCCTGTGTCACATTTTACTGTCTCCTTGTCTCTAATCTAGCAGGTCACAAGGTTAATTCTAGAATGTCCATTTCAAACTATTAACTTTGTAATCAGAATAAGTGTTGGTTTGGAAAGGGATGAAGTGGTTCAGAGTAATTTCCAGGGCTGTCAAGATGCACATGCTAGTCCTGTGACTGCAAGAGACATGCAGTGGAAGCTGAATGATTGGCAGGGACAAGTTGGAACCAGTTGCTGCTAGGCTATCCTGTATGAGTTGTTGCATTATCATAAAGCCATGCATGTACAATAGGTGGATTTGATTTTTCACAAAATGGATTACCAGTAAGTCTATGACACTATATTTCACTGTAACATTGAGTGGAAACAAAACACACATCCTTTCTCGCAAAAGCAGTGGCCCCCAGAAAGTCTCTTTGTGTTAGAAGGATAAAGAGAGCCTTCAAAATTTTAGGCACTCACCTGCAATGTGCATGTCTGAAGCTTTGTGTGGTGTAATTATAAGGGGAAGACATTCTTCCCCGTAGTATATTACCTGTTTGAGAGAAAGAGAAATTACAAAGAACGTGGAGTGTAAAATGAGTCTTGATGTTTTAAATAGTATTGACTAGGGCCTCTAAAGAATTCTGTGGGCTGCTTGATAAAGCAGAAAGAGACAATAGAGAATTTTCTACATGCTTGCTTTGCAGAAACATGTTCTATATTTGATTGTTTCATTGAGTGCAGCAAGAGAGTATGCAAAACCTTTGGGATCAATAATGTTTTTGTACATCTTTTTCCCAAAGATGCTAAGTTATTCTACAAGAAGTGAGCATCAGTAGGAGAAGCTAATATCTAGGAACTAGGTACCCTCTTCCCTTTAAAGGGAAACAGGGGACCAGACACATAGTTCTGCTTGCTCAGCATCACACGCTAGATCAGGTACTAAATTGCATATAAAATTCCCAGGTAGCACACGTCACTTCATCTCCTGGTCCTTCATACAAGTCCTGAAAAGTGTTTGCTCTTGATTTGTCAAGCTAAATTATTTAGGTCCAATGTTAATGTCCTGTGGAGGCCTTGTGAGGTAAACCAGCCTCAGTCTATTCAGTCAAATTCATGGAGCTATCTGTCTGCACTGGAAGCTATACAGGTTCTTCTCTAAACTTTATAAGTCACAAACGAGGAGTAGTGTATGATCTGGGTTATTTCTCTCATCCATTTGCTTTTAAATATGGAGGGTAGCACTGAACTAATCATCTGGCCAGTCCTGGGCTGAAAATTACATTAATCACCTTAAGATGGCAAATGTATGTGCTGCACCAACCAAGCATTCACGTGGCTGCCAATTCCCAAAGCCCTTTAGCAGTTAAAATATAATTACCTGTATGGACATGAGATGGTTGACTGAATAGGTTATATCATCAACATAATTATAATGCTAGTACTCTGTAGGTGTTATGAGGGGCAGAAGTTCACGCATTTCTGCCATTTTATCTGAGGGAAACTTCCTAGTGCTTCCAGAAGGGAAGTCAACATGCTGCTGTGTTCAGTGTCTGTCTCTGTTGCTGAGACTGAATTAGTTTTCGAGCCTTTCTCGCCTCTCTAAGAAACGGTAAAACTCATGGCCTGCTTCTGAGAAGTTCTTTGCATTTTATAAACAAAGAATCCTATGGAAAAACAAATTCTGTTTGCTTAGTTATTTGCAACATATTGTGTGAACTCTCCCACTACTTTCCTGAAACCTTCCACTTCATACAAGTGGGCACACTAAACAGGCGTAACTTTCTTTGCATTTTGATGATCTGATCTTTTCAAAATGGTAGATACTATTTTTATAGGAAGCTTCTAGTACATCATTAGTAAAAGAACAGGTATATTTACCTTTTGAAATAATTATTTACAATTTCTCGTTTTCTAGTAATTCCATGATTGCAATCAGGTCATCACTTTGTAAGAAGAATTCTAAATATATATTCACAGAGGGCATTTTCTCAGAAAGGGAAACAACAATGGATAACCTAGTGTATTAAAGCAGTAATAGTCTTCCACTGTTTTTACAAGTTTGGGTTAAATGTAAGGTGTTTTGTAATGCTAGTAAAAATAGCTGTGCTTTACTGTCTGAGGAAAATGAGGGGAGACAAAAATGGTGCCTCCATCTTCTGAAATTTTGAGGGGGAAATTAGTTTTTCAGGAGATGGTTTGGAACAGGTGCTCAGGAATGCACACAACAGAGTCCAGCATTCCTAGATCCGTTATTGTTGAATACAGCCTCTCCAAGATGACATTCCATGCTTCTTTGTATTGAATGTAATTAGGTCATTACAGAAATGTGTTCTGTCTTCCTCTTCTCAGTGCTTGCTACAGCAGCCCAGAAGGAAGTTGACACTTCACATTACTTTGTGTTTTAATAGCTTTAGATGCAAAATCTCCACTGCTTGTTGGGTTGCCTGCTGGAAGCTGGCTGTGGCCTACCATCAAAAGCTATGTATCAGGTTTCAAAAGCATGTCATAATGGGGTGGTAAAACCAGTAGAGCCACATATTACTATGTGTGGTAGCCCCTAGAAAGGGGCAATCATGCAAGGTGAGAAATCTATTTTTTTCAGAAATAGACTTCTAAGATCCAGCTGCCAGGTGCTCACAGACTGGGTGTATCCCCTCCCTGCCTATGGTTTTCTCAAGGACAGAGCAAAGCTGGGAGCAGGAGAACTCATGAGGAGAAGCCCAGGGAAGTTTGGGGGTAGGATGTCAGACAAAAGACTGAAATTAAGGATAAATTCTGCATCCAAAAGTAGTAATGGACTTTCTGATACTTCATTCTCCAACTCCTCAGTGGGGTTTGCCACAATTCATGCACATCAAGGCCAGAGTTAAGTCATGCAAGGGGCTCTTCTTCCTGGCAGAGGAAGACCATGGCCATGGCACACCAGGCATGCTGGAAGTTGGAGGGTGGGCCAAGCCTACAGCTCAGGTTTGTCACCATGTGCAAGGCAGTGCAGACTGCAGGAAAGCCAGGGGGTTGTGAGACCTCGGGTGGAACTGAGGGATGACAGCCTGTGTGTTCAGTCAGACAGCTGTGGAACTCTGCAGGTCCCCAGGAGGAGTGCATTTCCTGGGATCTGGTAAGTTGAATGACTACAGTGCAGCTCAGTCAGGAATTTGTGGCTGGAGGAAAACTTAGTTATCAATGCACAGAAGAAATCATCTTCATGTGGGATACAGCTTCTATTTACCTCCACCTGCAAGTCCATAAAGACACTTGAGACTTCCCAGCTTATGCTCCATAAACACACACTAGACCTACACCACAGCTCTGGCTGACAGTCTGCCAAAGCTTTTAAAACTTTATAAAGTTATAAACATATATAAACTATATATGTACACTGGAAACAATCCAGATTCAGGAAGCATCTGAGAAGCACGTGGTAAACACAAAGTCAGTAACTTTTATATAACATGGAAGCTACTGGTTTGCTTCAGAACTCCAGAGCTCTGACCACAATGGATTTGGAAAGCTGGCTGCTATGGCTTAAGGCAGATCTATTTCTGTGCTTGAGAAGTGATTTCCCAGGGATTTGAGGGAGAAGTAGTATTCCCCTTTAGTTAAAAGTGTCTCTGTGCCTCTGACTGCCTTATGGACATTAAGTGCACAAAGATGCAGTTGTCATCCAGGGTACAACTGGATCTGAGCAGAGTCAATGATTGTCATTTTCTCCTGCCATGCTAAATCTCTTCAATTTACAATTTCTTTATCCTTTCTTTTCTTTTCCTACTTTCATGTTCTACAGCTGCTTGTAAACCTGTGAGCTGTACCCACTTCAAGCTGCCTTCTCCACAAAGAGGAGTCATGAAAATGTAGCTGTGGCTTTTGTCCACATAAACACATTTCAGTCATGGGTGCTTCTGTTGTTACTGAACTACTTGCTGAACTACTACTACTACTTTGAGCCTTCTGTGCCACAATTCAAACAAATGGTGTGTTTATTTAAAAAGAATCTTTGCACATATTCAGGTTTTACAACCAGGACTTGCAGCCACTTACAGTCACAGCCGTTTTCAGTTGCTCTGTGGCAATAAAGAAGTAAGTAGGTAAAAAAAAAGGAGCTAGAAACTGTTTTCAAAAGAAAAACATCCTTCAAGGAAGGGAGGTCTCACTGTTCTGTCAGAAGAAGGAAGGCTCAGTACTGGGTTTGCCCAAAACCTTGGGGTTGGGCTGCAGTTCCCCTGGATGTCCCCACAGGAGCCTCTCACAGTCCTGTACTTGTCATTATTTGAAGGTTTGCTTTTAAAAGAATGTTCATGCTCTTGGTTAGACTTTTCAGTTTCTTGCTTCTCTGTTGCATTACCTTGGAAAGAGTTAACACGAGAATGAGCTACAAAGCCAGGAGACTGATGAGAAAAAGGAACCTGAAGGCTGGGAAGGGCTGTGGACCATTATGAGGGGCTGGGCTGAGTATGGGCACTGCCAGCTGGATCAGTTATCTGGAAATACAGTTTGAGGCCCCGAGCCTGAAAGAATAACTGGTGGCTCATCACCCCCGCCCTGCTGTCGCCCTTTCGGTGGGGTCGGGGCCGCTGGAGCATTTGAGGGGTGTGGGTTCAGCAGTGAGCGGGCTGAGCAAGTGCCATGGGAGGGCAGCATTGCTCAGACACACAGCCCGGCGCCTTTCAGCCTTGTCCTGCACACATCCATGGAAGGGCTTCTCCTCTGAGAGCCCCCTGCACACTCCCGGTCCATGGGACCTGCTGCCCCGGCCGTCAGCCCGGGACACCGCAGAGAGCCAGGGTCATGGGGACCGCTGAGCCCATGGCCAGCCTTAGCTGCTCACCTCTCCCCAGCAAACTCGGCTGTTCTTGAGCTAGTTTGGTGACTTTTTTTTCCTTTTGTCTTCCAGTGTCTTCAAAAGATAATTACATGGAGCTGGGGCCATTTGCTCAAGTTACTTTTAATTCCCATGGTGGTTGTAATGAAGTGTGTACTGCACATCCATTTTACTAAAGTAGTGTATAAGGACACACTTGACTTGCTTTTCCTCTGTAGTTGAGAAAGGACAGATCATTAAGAAAAAAGGACCACTACGTTATTGGAGCCTTCAAACAGATCCCCTGCCTGACTGCTTTGGAAAAGATGCAGACTGAGCCTGAGACACACAGAGGCTTTGGTAGAGGGCTTTAAAATGCTTCCTCCCCCCCAGGTTGGTGCTGCTCCCAGCATAACTGCAGGTTTTATCTCAGAGCAGGTAGGCTTGCTAGTGAACAGGAGAAGTGTCCATTAGAGAAACAAGGGAGAAACACCCTAAACCAGTGAACAAAACAATTTCTGAAGATTTCTACTTTGTATTAATGCTGGCAGGTGCTCTTCCCACATGGTTCAGTTGGGGGTTGGAGATTTGTGTATTTAGGTGCTGGCTGGTCTGCCTCATGCCGTGTGCCCAAGGTAGTGTCAGAAAACAGATATTTTCACATTCAAATCCTCCTTCCCCAGTTCTTGACTTCACAGAAGTTGCAGCACATACACAGATGCATGTTCATTTATTATTTCCTCAAAAATTGTCTCTTTGGGGCTGGTCTCCAAAGAAGTGCTATCCTATAGTCTCTCACAGAGGAACTGATGACAGGGATTTAAATCAAGCCCTTCCTGTATGTCAAAAGAGTACATAACTCCCCAGCCAGAGTGCATTTTGAAGCTGAGATTACATTGGATCTTTCAAGCTAGATATATTTTATATAAAGTAATTGCACAGTCTTGTGTTTAAGATATGCACTCAAGTTTCTGTCTTTGATCTAAGAAATGCTTATTTCCCAAAGTGGAACAGTGTCAATAGGAAATATTCATAATTCAAATATTGCTTCAGGGCTGGGGTGCTGTCCTGGGAGACTGAAAATAGGGCTGTTCTGTTCCAAGTGATCTCCCTAAACACTGAAATTTGTGAATAAAAGTCAGAGGTGAAAATAGGGAAAGTTGATATCAGCAGCTTTGAAACTATTTTGACTTGCATTTTCTCTTAAAAAAACATAGAAGTTACACAAATAATTCTTTTCAATCCAAACAAAAGACAAGGGTTTTATCTTTGTCACAGAAAACATAAAAATATTTTTGGGCTGGATCAATTTTATTTTCTTCTTTTATTTTTAGTGAAAAATATTCTTAAATTTGCTTGTAGGGGTCTATGCAGAGATACATTGAGCAAAAAACCTGTTCATACTCTTACAGTGCTTTGATAACTGAACTTGGAATGTCTGTCAGAACTTTGATTAACAATACAAGATTATGATGAATTTTTGTTCATAGTGAATAAGCCAACATCCTTTGCTAGTACAAAAGGGATTATATTGTTTTTTCATATCTACAGACAGACACAGACACCAGGAAAGGATAGAGTGAAATTCCTAATACTTGTTAATAATTTGCCTTTGTATTATCCTGCTATCCTTCATTTCTTCCGCCAAGTTTCCTAATGTCAGGACATACTGGAAAGAATCAGTTTAGAGGTAATGGAGACTGAAGCTCTTGCTTCTAGGATCAGGGACATCACTTTAACATGGTGTCCCACCACTGATAAGGTTTTTTTCACTGTTCTGCAATTCAAGGGAACTTTGGGTTCCACCTTTGTAAAGGACTGATGTAAACTCTGAATGACCACTAAAATTAAACACATTTGCTATTTATTATTTTATAACTGAATATTGGTAGCTACTTCAGAGTTGTGAAAAGAGAAGACATCCTTAGCTGTCTGTGCAGAGCATTTGCAGACTAAGGGGTCAGCAAGCACTGGTAGGATATTTATAATCATGCAGTGCTCTGCTATATTTTCATAGTAAAGAAAATATATTCTCCTGTAGGAATTACTGTGTTCAGTCCTTTGCCCTATGTTAAGCTGATAGTAGCACAGATTTTAGGGGTCCTTCATCCTTTAAAAAATGTTAGTTAAATCTACCACTCTGAGTTAAAAAATGCCATTTTTGTATTAAAGCATTGGACTGTTTCACAAAAAACCCAAACAACACCTTTTGAACTCTAGATTATAATAAAGAGATCATATAGAAAAGAGAAAAACAGTTGTTTTACAGTGGGAGTAAAACATATTCTTTGAACTCCCCAAGGCAGGTTTTTCTCTGATGAGGCCTCAGGAGGAATAGTAAGCAGAAAATGATTCCTGTGATTTTTAGGCTTGTGGTTTTGCTGCTTTGCAATGTGACACATAAATCTGTGAACAAAAACATTTATTTTCTATAAAGTGTTGCTAATGAAGCACCCATACTTTTTTGAGAACTTAAAGTGAACTCCAATCCTGCATTGTTATGTACAGGAGTCAGTGCTGATTTCTCCTCTGCATTCCTCTATGGCAGCCTTAAGTTCCTTTATTTTGCCATGATGCAAGATTGGTATCAGTCTATTTTCTTTCCTTTCTCACTGTATCTCAACTTGAATTGAGCTTTTGGTGGGCTCACCCCATGCTTCCCTTAGTATCACATTTAAGGCGTCCAGATGGGGTGACAGAATGGAATAAGACACCAGCCTTCCATCTGTTAAAAAAAAGAAGAAAGAAAAAAAAGAAATTAAATACAAGGTTTTATTGTTCTTTAAGTAAGAACAGATACAGTCTGTATGTCAAGGCCAAACTATATGCTATTAAATCTATCCTTTGAAGTCTTCCATTGGGCTGACCAAGGACAGATGGTAAACTGTTATCAGTTGATATGGGATTAGGTCAAGTCGAAGTTCAAGATTCAGGGTAACAATGAGAGTCTCGGTTCAGTTGTGAAATGTATTAGTTTATTTAACAAATACCACATAGTCAGCATCTTTGCTACTGTTCTGCTAGTTTAAAAATTGGGAGATTTATTTACCCAAGGATCTCCACATTCTTTAGAAGTTTAACATAGCAAGTATATCTGTTGTAACTTGGTAGATGAATAGCAATAAAATCTTTATTCTTTTGGAGGAGAAAATAGTTCAGATTTAAGATGTGGCAGCCTAAAATATACTGTGATTCATTCTAGTTTTTAGTTTTATTTTTACCTGGCTCATAGATTTTCATAATTTGCCTATGTGTTTCTATTTTCTTTGCATATGCACCAACCCCAAAATATTCTTATTGGAGAAACTGATTACTAGTATCAGATGTAGGGAAGCCTGTAGCAGCATTTCATTTCTTACACTTTATTTTCACACCCAAATAATGAATGAAGACTATTGACCGTGAAGCTGAAATGCTGCATACATGTCAGGCTGTCTATTCTTCAAATTTGGCAGAGGACATGAACTTGCTTTAAAAACAATCAAACCAAACATGTTTAGAAACAGCTTTTGCAGAACTGGCTGATGTTTGCCATATGACACATGCAATGGACATTAGACACAATTTGGAAGCAAGAAAAGCAGTTAAGTGTATGCCAGTGAATGAGCTGAGACAAAATGAACTTTCAAGATCTTACACAATAATTCTGTATCAACCTCATGATTTAATAATGGGCATGGTTTATATAAGTTAAGGACTGATGGGATGAGCCTTTGCTGGCAAAGCTAGAGGTAAAAATGCTCAAAGTAACTTCCTAAAGAGCAGCTCTTCTTTATAGCAATTTTTTTTTCATCTCCATAACTCCTTTAGAAACTAGGTGAAAAGAAAACTCTTCTCTATAAGGTGTGTTCAGGCAGAAAAGAGGAGCAGTAGTCATGAACCCTGATAGTGCTAAGTTCTCTACAGTCACAGGAGGGAAGGTGGCTATTGCAGCACTGGAATTAGTTTTCAGGTACATAAATCATGAAATTAAAACAATCTAAGGTTTTCCTAATACTGTTCAGTATATTGTGGGTACACATTGACTTCTCCATATGACATTTGTTCTTTTATGTACTTATTACATATGTTAATGTGTCATGTGAATAAGTAAATATTGCCAGAGAAACAGGACTTTTGAAGTTGTGACACTTTGTGCTTCATCACTTGACATTCAACAGCTCTTCTTAATTTTTACAGTTGGGATGATGTGTAGCTGACTGTAGCGTTATACTGTGTTAGTAACACATCCAAACTAAAAAAAGAGACAACCCTAGAACTGTTTCTGGTTCACTCTCAGCTCAAAGAAGTTTCTGTCTGAAGACTCAGGACTCAATTCCCATTTAAACAAAATTTTAAGCTTGGCTGGAGGTGCTGGGAAAAACACTTCATACCATTTTTCCTGTTCCCTGGACTTGGCCTGGCTGAAACTACTGTTGTAATAAGGCTTCGGGCTTCCTCCTGTCTGTCACAAGGAATCCTGTAGCTCCCTGAATACCGCTCAGCTTCAGGGCTCAGATGTGGCTGGTCTGCAGACTCCGTTGCTATGTTCCTTTCTCCCCTTGCTGCCTGCTGTTCCGTGCTGAGCTACCAACCCTTGGGCAGAGTGATGGGCAAGTTCTGGCAGCTGGATGGACAAGGCACAACACAGCCCTACAAGCCTTCTTCTTCTTCTTCACAGATCCACAATGTTCTGCAGTGCAGTAGTACATAAATGTTTTAGCTTCAAGCTTCAGCTACAAGACTGGTAAATCTGGAAAAATCACCTGCGCAGACTGGACCCAGGTAGCTGTATCAGATTCGAGGAACAGGGATGGAGTGAGTGCAGAAAATAGCCTTCGAAACTTGTTGAGCATTTCTGCTAGCCTTTTCTCACCTCAGTGTAAGCTTTACACAATTACCATAGACTACAGAAGTGGAAAACTATAACACCAGGTGGAAAGAGGCTAGGATCTGCTATCCAGATATGTTTTAAAGTCACTCGGGAGAAGCAAAACATTTTCATTTCAGAATGTTGGTCTTTTCCACTGTCTTTTTGATTAACCATTTATAGCACTTACCTTAACTAAGACCCATGTGTCTACTTGCTACTGGAACAGGAAAAAACTTTCCTTATACTTGGCAACATAAAGGAATGTAAATAATCAAAACCAAACTTCATTTGCTCAGTATATTTTGGTATCCAAATATGTTCCAAAGATGATCGTCTATACATGGGCAGAGGTTCTACATGCAGGTTCCTGCTGTAATTTAATTTTCCCTTTTCCCTTATGTTTTCCTTTCTGCTCATTCTTTTGAGGAGGGATTCACACCTTCCTTGGTTTCAAAATTCCCTGGCTACTGCAGCTTCATTTATTTGAGTCCAGTTAGCTCCCTGAGGCCTTGGTTATTATTGGGTTTTTGAGGTAAATAGAGAGCAGATTGTACCTCTAGAAGCACTTGGCCTCCCACTTCTAGTGTTAATGTTTCTCATTGAGAATCCACCAGGTCCTACATTCCTGAAGGTGGAAAGTTCTTGGGTGATCCTTCCCTTCACATCTGAACCCAAGCTGACCAGCCCCCAGATCTGCATATAAACCTATTTGGGCATGTTTCCTATATCCACTCTGCCTACAGCATTTCTCTTGGACATTCATATGTCTTCTCAAGGTCCTGGACAATTCCTAGAGCCTGATGTGCTTCCTGTGATGCAGAGGACGATATTGTCCCTGTAGGCAGAGAGGCGTGCAGGTCAGAAAGGTGTAACACCCTAGCGCCTGTGAGTGTCTTTGGGGTGTGTCCCCATACTCTGTTGTACCCAACATGGACTGCTCCTTGTGTATCTGCTCTGGGACAGGCCTCATGCAAACAACAACGCCAACATTGTAAAGCAGATTAGAGTTCATGGGTGCAAATTGAAAATTAGACTTGTTGTATTTTTTCTATAATAAATAGCAGCAGCAGCAATTGCATTATTTTGTAAAAGGCTAGGATATAAGAAGTATAAATGGCACACTCTAAAAAAATAAAAAAAATCTGTTCTGCAATATCCAGGGGCCATGGCTGTCAAGGGCCAACACAGCCATCAAGAAAGTCTAAAATTAAAACAGACAAGTTGCCAATGCATAAAACTGCCATCATCATGTTCACTTCCCAGTTTGTTTCAATGACCATCCCATCTGTGAAACATATTTCTGTGGGACAGTTAAGGGTTGCGAGCACAAACCAGCCCATTCCAGTGAATGCTACAACCCAGGTGTCGCTCTTGTTTGAAAAATGCCTGGGTGGCCCCACTGCCAAAGATATAACCACAGATAATACAATCCAGAAATCCCTTTCCAAAGCAGTGAGTAATTGAAATTTATGTACTTGCATAACTCATTTATTGCCGTGAGACCAACGCATCCAAGGTTGTCAGCTCCAGCCATAGGGGCTGTTCCCTGATCCAAGAGGCCTGTGACTTTATTGTTTGAATGGGAGAGCTGAGGCTGGTGACTGGCACTGCTGTTTAGAGGCTGAAATGTGTAGCTGGGGACATGCTGGAAGAGAGGTAAGGGCACAAACTGCTCTCCTTGGCAGGAAGAAGAATACCTCAGCAGGAGTGATTTAAGTGGGTAGGGGTTTGAATCCAAGGCCTGAGGCCAATCTGATAGGCTCTGCTTTCTCTCATGGAAAGTCTCTGATTTGCCTCATTCCTAGCAATGCAGTAGCACCCACAGATTCTCTTCTATTTCAAATCCAAACTTAAAGGCTTTCAAAGTCAGCTCTGGTTTTATGCATTATTGTGCCTGAGATCTGGGAAGCAAGTTCGGGATACCCAGAAGAATATCATACTGGAAAAATTCCTTACATCTGGGAAATCTGTTTTCTCTCTTGCTGCTCTCATGGATTGAGCTGAGTTCGTAAGTACCCTAGAACTTCTAGAGACATGTCTGGTAGCAAAATGGAAAGAGTTTTTCTGTGAAGGGCCTGTGAAGCTCTTAAGTGATTGATGCCAAAGAAATACTAAGTATTACTGTGACTAATTCAATGATTTGACACAAAAGTTTGTTTTAACAAGCCTTTGCTCTTGTGTGAGGCATCCAAGCAGGGACACAATCTCAGTGCCTGGACTCTGGGGCTGATTTTGTTCTCTCTCTTCCAAAGCAGTCACCTTTTCTTTCATTTTACTGTCTGTCATGATAGTTTCTCCTTTCTTTCAGAGAGATGAAGGAGTTCTGTTTAGAATAAGATGCTCCTAATGTTGCATAGATGGGACAAAAGGTACAACATACTATCATTAACTTGCTTACTTCAGTGGTAAAATCTGAGAGTAACATTTCAGTTTTGAAAATATTGAGACATCTGACATATATCCACAAAGTTGCTGGTGTCTTCATTTTTTAAAACAAGATGAGACAACATAGTCTTTTTAGGGGAGAATGGGATGAGACTTTGGTTTTCACATTTAGACAAAAATTAGATTTTTTTCCTCTTGAGTGGGAGAAAATCACTAACTGCTATTGCTTATGGTGACAAACTTCTCATACATACATTTGCAATCTGAATTGGGGCTATTCTTAGTCCCAAAAGCTCTGTGTACTCTACAGATGGTGGAGAAATTAAATTTCATGGCAGCCTTTTTTAATCAAGGAAAATGGGGCATGGAAAGGTTAGTCAACCTGCTCTTCACTGTGGGGGGACCATAAGTACTACACACTTCTTGTTATCTGACTTTTTTTTTTTTCCTGCACAAACAACTGTCCTCCATCTTGCCATGAATCCTGGGTCAAACAGATCTATAGTGTGAGGATTGTAATAAACCCCATAACAACATTTTCTCATCATCCTTCTCTGGTGGTGAGAGACACTGACCAAGCTGAATATATGACTTCCTATGTCCTTTTAACCACAGGCCTGACCTTCTTCATAAAAGTTTCTATGTTATGATAGTCTTGTCAGGATTTACCAGTTGTGCTTATTAATTATAAAGTGGTACTAAGTTTGAAAAGTCATTAGAAATCAAATGACAAAGGATAAGTTAAAAACCTTTCCGTGAACTTTGACATGCCCCTGTATTACACCTAAACCCACACCAACAAAAAGAGACATTAATAAAATCATTATATATTTGAAGAGCAACACCTTGCCCATGTAAAGTTTATGGCTACAAATGAATATGTGTCAGGGAGCACCATCAAGTCCATTAGGCCAAAGATTTCACTGTTGCTATTCATTTAGAGGGGATGGAACTTGTATGTTGCTATGACGGACAGTAGCATAAAAAATTTAAAAGAGGGATAAAGGACCCTTTCTCCTTTCTCCACCCAGCCTTATAAACCATGCACGCTTCTAGGGAAGTATGAATAAAAACAAAACTTGCTGCCATGATTTACTCATTCATAAATTTCTTTTTCTCTTTTAATCACTGGAAATCTATTCCAGTGCATGTAAAGTCTTAATGAGACCTAGCGACATTACGAGTGCTGGGAGCAATCGCCCTTCAGCCTCATGCCTGCAAACGCTCTCAAGGCATGCATATATCTCATTATGGCCGAACGCCCTGTCATGTGTTATTCCTTACTTAGTGACAATTTGTCATTGTCACCCTTGACATGTCACTCTGCTGCAGAAGGATTTGACTTCAGCGTAAAATGTGACAATCGGATGAGAGGATTTTGTAATCTAAACTGAAATATGGGGCTGAGAGAGACTAATTTTATTCAAAAACAATCCTAATATAACATAAATGGGGAGAAATGTTTGCATTTAAGGATTTTTGTTAAGGTTTTCTTCCTTTGCCTTTTCCCAGCCTCTGCTCCCCCACTTCAATTATTCCTTAGAATAATGGTTTTATTTTTGAAGGATGGAGCCTTATGTTTTAATACCATGCATTTTCAATTAAGTGCACTAAGATCTGTGGATATAACTATTACTTAAACTATAAGTAATGGTTACATGTAAAAATTAGGGAAACATATTGTGCTTTAGATAAATTACATTCAGATTACTTCTTATTATAAATGGGGTAGAAAATGGATTTTTAGCTCTGGCTGGCCAAAGAGCCAGCATTTGTATCTACTTCATTTGTTTAAATATATTTCAAGCCAGATTGAAATCCATATTGCCTGACATTAATTGAGTACTGAAGCATCAGTGTACTCAAGTTTCATAAACCACTGATGAGTGAGTTTCTACAGGCTTGATTTAAAAATATACTGTCCCTTTTATATGAAAATTATATTCCATTTATAGTGTAATTCTTAAAGCCCAGCATTAAATGGTATAAATCTTAATAAGATGAATATAAATATGACATTTGTGCTGTTGAGTTGACATCTTGTTTGCTAAGAAAATTATATTTTGTACTTGGTATTTATTAACATGTTCTTCAGTATGATATTGTAGGCAAACTGGTTTTCTCTTGAAAAGCAGAATGGAGATAAGAGCAGGGCAGGCTGTGAGATGGACTGTTCCTGAAGGTCATTTACAGAGTTTTTCTTAGGCACCTCATCCTGGACAGGACATTCCATTCCTGGGCATCTTTTGACAATCAATCCTATCAAGTTGCCCAGTAATTTATTGGCTTTGTGGCACTGAAAAATAGTCAGTCATTCCAATGGTAGCCTATAGGAAGTAAGGTTTGAGCTCATGTTTCCAGAGGTGAAAGTCTAGGGCAATTTAACCCGTTTTTCACACTTGTAATTTTCAGGGAAGCAGACATTATTTGAACAAGATTGTGGATTCTGAATTTCACAAAGAAGGTGCAAGGCTGTGATTTTTTCTTCAAGTTTCATCAGATTTTTCTGCATAAGATGAATGAATGAATAAGTTACTAACTAACTAACTAAAGACACCCTCATCAAGCAGCTTTTACTGGCTGAACCAAGTGTCCTATGGCCCTCATCAAGCTGCGTTCTCTCTGAGGTAGGGAATGACTGCTTTTAAGTGAACGCATTATGAAGTGCCATCTGCAATGTGCCGTCCTCCTGGATATTTTTATCAGGACTAACATAGCTGTCAGGATGTCATGGAATGAATGTCGGATAATTTGTACACTTGATTTTTTTTTTTCATAAAGCTCTTCCATGCTATTATTATAATGATAAAGGCAGCTTTCTGCTTGAAGTGCATTTGCTGCTTTCTCAATGCGCTTAACTGAAGTTTTTTTCTTTAAAATCTTTAACACTACAAATTTTGTTTAATAATACAAATATGGTGAAAGAACACAGTATGCATTGAAAAATCAAGGCTCCTGTGAGGAGTGTGGTGAGTGAGGATTTTTGATGTAAGTTCTATAATTTATCTCCTTCATTTATTGCCTTCAGAACCAGGAGCAACCTGTCCTTATCTGTTAAAATCAGAGAACATGGTAGATCTTTAGGAAGACCTGCATTTTTTATTTGAGTACTCTGTTTCGATTCACCATCTGCAAGACATGGGAAATCTTAGCTACCTCACGGAGAAGTTAATGGAAATGCACTGAGGTAGCTGCAGGCATTCAGATAAGAGGTGGGTGAGCATGAAAGCACCAGGTGAATTCCTAAACCATGACCAGCAACTTTTGCTTTTTTTGCCACCTCTTTTTTTAATGCTGATCTGTGTACTCCGGTCCTTTCCCGTGGACTAGCTCAAAAATTGTTCCATATTTTGTTGTGCTAAGTCATCTCTTTATGCAAGGTAAAACCATTTTTCTTCTCATGGTTTGCCCTCTGTTGATTCACCAATTTAGTTGGCTTAGTGGGACCTCTTCCTTTCGATAATTGTGAGGTATAAATTCACCAAAATTTTCACTGGCATTACCTTGAAGTCATTACAGTTTTCTGTGCCACAAGACATATCTTCAGGATAATCTGAGCCAAAGTATCAGATCATCATGGTCAAGGAGTAGCTCTTAACTCCCCTGTACCCTAACGCCTAGTCTGCCTCAGAACTGCACATATGTTGCTAATTTGGGATAGGTTTTGCTTGGGTGTTTGAGTTAGTCAGTTTAATTCACTCAAATACAGAAACTAGGCCAGAAATGAAAACAACAACAACAAAAAGTAGATATTTCTCTGCTGAATTGGTGCCCCTCTGGACTCATTCCAACAGGTGCACCTCCTTTTTATGTTGGGGCTCCAGAAATGGACACAACACTGCAGAAGGGGTCTCAAAAGAGAAGTAGTGGGGGAGAATCTCGACCTGCTGGTCATGCTTATGTTGCTGCAGCCCAGTATACAATTGGCTTTCTGGGCTCCAAACACATATTGCTGGGTCACGTCCAGCCTCTCATCCACCAGCACTCTCAAGTCCTTCTCCTCAGGGCTGTTCTCAGTTCCCTGCTGCCCAGCCTGTATTTGTACTTGGGATTGCCCTGACCCAGGTTCAAGACCTTGCACTCGGCCTTGTTGAACTTCATGAGGTTTGCACAGGCCCAGCTCCCAAAGCCGGCCCAGATTCCTCTGCATGGAATCTCTTCTCTCCCTTGTATCGATGGCAACACTCAGCTTGGTGTCATTGGCAAACTTGCTAAAGGTGCATTTGATCCCACTGTCCATGTCACCAACAAAGGTGTTAAGCAGCATAACTCCTTGCTGGGTTGTTGGCTTAAATCAGCAGGCTGTAAACATATAGAAAAATATTAGGTGACTTGTGGCAAGAGGAGGTTAGAAAGAGTGGCAAAAGAGAAAGAGGGCAGTGTTTGTGTTTTTGGGCTGTTGTTTTTTTGGTTGGGCTTATTCTGAGCAGTGCTCAAACAACAGTTTAGGAATGAGCACAAAAGTGTTAAGAACCAGAATTATGTATTCTTAAGATCTTACAGGTGTTGATAACCTATATCTGGACTCCTGTTCTCACTTTTCTGCCATTGGTGATGAGTAACATTCCATTCTGTATGATCAGCCTACGTCTTTCCTTCTCTACAACAAATTGTACCTCTCTGTGCTCAGCTGGACCTTAATTTTGGAGGAGGACCTCAAATTAGGCTTATAATTTGTTATAGCTTTGGGATGATGAATCAGAACCTGAAAGCTATTGCCTGTAGTGTAGGGAGTTATTTAGTGGAATGAATTTCAGTGATAATCTATTCATAGAAATGTACTAAATCACAGCCCAGAACTAATGCCATTTCTGCTCCCTCTCACCCCCTCCAATATCTGCTTCCCTTAGCATACTCCTTTAAATTTATACTTTAGTAACAAGAACTACATTTAGATATTTAAAGAAATCAAAGTCTCTGAACCTCATGTTCTTCTAGTAGCTGGTGCTTTTGACATTGGGCTCACACAAAAACCTGTTGCTCTGAACTGCTATCTCCAGAGACTTAATTCAGTGCCAAGACCATTGCGCCTGTCTCTCCCTTGGCAGGGTGCTTGGTAATTGTTTTCCTTTTGCTAAAAGCTTTCTTTCTGGAAACAAATTGCATTCTCACAAAATAATTTTCACAGATTTTTTTGGTTCTGTTTGTTTGGTTTGTTTTTTGTTTGAACTTACAGTTTTTAAATTTTACTTTGATTTTTTGAAAGCTCAGGAGAAGTTTTTCAGCAGAGGGTAGAGAGAAGTCTTAGGTGCTGTTGAGTGATGGGGTTGTGGATGAGGAATAGACACACTGTTTTGCTTTGTTTTGTTCTTTGTAGTTTTCTTCCTCTCCCATAACTTTGCAAACATTGCTCTGTTCTGCTTCTTGCAGGAAACCAGATTCCCATTGATATGGTTTTTGCAGTTGAAATAGAGATCAGTCAGCAAGGAAGGCATCCTAGAACCATACTGGGAGAGCATGCTTGGAGCCTAAATCTCAGAAATTCAGGTAAGCAACAAGGGAAAGGTTTTAATTTCCTGTACTAGACATGTGCAAATATATATCTGTTGCTGAGCCATTTACTTTGAGCCTGTGCAGACTTTATGTAATTTATCTCTACTTGCTTCAGTAAATTCAGAGAATCAGCAGCTAAATACACTTCTTTGTGGCTATGTCATCACACCTTTTTGAAACTGAAGTTGGAGCAAGCATATGAGAAAGCTCGGAAAATATTTCTTTTGAGCAGGTAGAAATAATAACTCACATAAGCTTCCTTACTTAAAACCTACTTTTACCTTGGGAAGCTGGCTTTTTAACATGGTTGTCTGTGTATTTTTGTGGTTAAATAATTGGTCTTTTGTAAGATTTGGCTTGTTACAGGTGTTTCAGAAAGTAGAAATCACTTTCCTGAGAAAAGAATCATTTCAGCTCTGTCTTTTCACACTGCTGCTGAAATTAGTGAATTTATCATCTTCTTTTTTAAATCCACCCTTCCAATCTCTCAGAAAGAGCTGTTACACAATTCCTGTAGTGGCTTAAACTTCATAGGAACTTGTCATTACTCTTTAAACCTGCAACTACTTTGAACTCTGAGATACAATCAAGGTTAATTTCAGTATCCTAATGCCTTGAAACTGATACACATGGATACAGAAATTGGTTCTCCTGGTCACAGCAGAGCACAAAGTCAACTATTAGTGTCACATGCAAGCTGGTCTTTGCATATGGACAGAATTGCATTAGGGGAAAATTAAATGCTATCAGTTTAGACCAGGGGCTTTGCAAAGCAGATAGCCTTTAGAGCTATTGTGGTTTTTAAACGTCAGGTTAATTGAGAACTGCTGTATATTTAATAGGGGGGCCTTTGGGATATGACTACAAGGACTCTTTGTTGTTCAGCAGCACATTAGGCAGTAACTGCACTTCTGAAATGGTCATAAAAATCCCAGGAGGCATAACCATTAATGGGACACTAAGCTCCAATTAAGGGCATGGCCCAAAAGACCAAGGTGAAAAACACGGTCCTTAGCATCTGTCTCAGAGGATCTCTGATCCAGCTGCTTGCTTTCAGCTGTAGAAACAGAATTGCAAATAACAAAATATTTACTCTGATAAAACCCCCCCATTCCTGTTGTCTGGAATGCAAATAGGGAAAAAAAAAAGACAAAAACCGAAGGGTCTTTCAAATTAAATTCTCCAAATTCCCCAAAACAAAGCTAGAACTGCACATCACAGTTCTGATCCCTTTTATCTTCATAGGATTTCATAACAATTGCAGTCCAACCCTCTAAACTTCATCTTACACATTTTTAATATTAATTTGAGCACCTCCACAAGTTTATATTCAGACCTGACCCTGTTTAAGTTTTGTTTCTGTTTTGTGTGGGGGTTTTTTGTTTTGTTGTTTGTTTGTTTGTTTGTTTTTAATTCTCTGAGTTCCATGAAACACAGCTGCCCAGTTTAGTTAGTCTGCTGGTAACTTTACAAACGAATTAGTCTTATGACCTTCTTCTGGTCAAAGACTGTGATTCTGCCTCAGAGAGACATGGATTTTCTGGAATGTCATAAATATGCATTTTCAGAAAACACTGGGTCCTTAGAGTCCAGCTGAAAATGACTGGCATCTTCTGGAAATTTTAACCTTGATCACTTCAATTACCTTGACAATTACATTAGTAAGCAAATAACTTGTGTCTCTATGTGAATATCTTCCACTGTTTTATTCTGCTTATAATACAAATTTTTTCACTGAAATTGCTCAGAGATAACCTAGTCATTTTCCATCTAGACAGACCATCTGAGTGGGATGTTAATTAATATGACACTATGGAATTCAGTTTAGTGAAGTACCACAAAAAAGGAAATTAATTTCAATCATTGACAAACCTGTCAATTTAGCTGTATTGATTTTTTGATACCTCTACAGCACATGGCAAAGTTCATACATTGTAAAATACATCATTATTATTGGCTCACTATGCTGGATGTAACTGGACTGCTATTTTTTTTTTCAATAAATTGACATTCTTTAAGTGTATAAAAATGCAAAATTATGTAAGGAGCTTTTATTACTACTTTTGATATAATATCAATTTACTATCTTTAATGGTGAACTCTCAGTCAGAGTTATTTCCCAGTGCCTAAAAGATATTTGGTCTCAAAGCGACCTGAAAACAACAGTTTCCTGAGTGGGCAAAGTTTAGCAGAAAAAAAAAGCTGATCATTAGCAGCTGTTGACCGTGAGCTTCCTGGTGGGAGCTGATATTCTTCAGAGGCTCTGGGTCCTCCTGAGGTTGGAGTGCCTGTGGGCCGCTGGGATAAAAGGTGCTAAAGCAGAGAGCGTGGATCCCTCTCCAGTTGTGTCTCCCAGGGCTGTGGTGTCAAAGCCCTCTCTAAAAGAGGGCAGAATAAAAGGGATCAATTGCAGAATTCTCAGCCTCTACAGTGTTTTAGAAGTCAGTGTCCAACACTGTATTTTGCTTTTGTCAGACTTCTGTAATGGAAAATCAAAAAAGCAATTGTTGTTCTGCTGACTCCAGCTCTAGCAAAAATAAGTTGAAGGTGTTCTGATTAAGTTTCTGATTTTGCACTGTCTCTTCAGAGCACATAGAACTGCAGAAAACCTATATTTGGCTTGTGCCTGTAAGTTTCCTGTTTTTTAAATGCAATACTCTCATATTCCCACCTGAGGTCATTAGCCACAAGGTAGGTTAAAAAAAAGTTTGAAGGATGGATGTAGCTGCATACAAACCCAGGCAATCTGCACTCATATTTATGCTGATGCTTCTGAAATTCATCGTGTTACTCTGTTAAAACTCAGGTCTACAGAATGTACTGCTTGTCTAAATTTTCAAATAGAATTTTTATACTGAGGAGTGCCTGTAACAGAGGAGGGAAAGCATGCATTTCTGATGGAATGCAATTGCTTTGCATTTCAGCCTATGAGACAGATAGGAATATCTGAGGTTTGGCTTTGTTTTGGTGGGTGATTTTTTTATTCCTTAGTGTCCCTAAACATTGTTTCAAAGTCAATAAAAGGCGCATGAACTTCTGGGACAGCAGTAATATGTGGGGAAATAATTAAAAAGGCTAAATCCTAAACACTTGAGGCTGAAAAGATTTTTTTCAGCATTAAGTGTATAGTAATGGAACCAATCTTCCCTATAGGAGAATGCATTTAGTTATTGTCAAGAACTATTTGGTGAATTTTAGTACTTCAGGCAATTGCAATCTTTCTCCACACAACACTATGATTCAAAGAGAAAAAAAAGTCAAAATACACATTTCTGTGGACTTCAGTTTCAGAACCTTCTTATTTTGTCAAAATTTAAATTTGTTGACATTTGCCACAGAAATATTAGAGCTTTTCCTTGCATAAACTAGATATTTTTAGCTAAAAATATCAGCAAAGGGGTAAACTGTGACAGAATCCCTAAATTAAAATCTGCTTGTCTGAGCTGAAATTATTTAGACCAATTTTCACAGTAGTAAGTCTGAAGCATGATAGTGGAGTTTTCCTTTCCCCCCCAAACATTTATTGACTTCAAGGCTGGAATTTCCAAGCTTCTCTATGTGACTGTGTTCAGTCCACCAACTCAGGATGGGGTTGAAAATTTATTTGCTCATTTAAGTCCTATTTTAACAATTCCTTCAGTAAAGAGAAACTGAGGCAGAAATGGGCAGTGATTCATTCCATCTTCTTGCACAAAATGAAAGTAACATATTACCCATTTTCAGTCGCTTACAGTGTTTTTCCAAGATAATGTGCAATGCTATATTTTGTCCTTAATAAGGGAGAATATTTGCTGTCTCATTCCTTAGCAGGGGTGTTCAGACTTAGCTGTGACAGGAGTAGCAGCCGTTTCTTTAGTTGGCACAGTTAAATCTGACAGGGATCATGAATCAGAGCCCTGGGGTGACGTAATTTTCCAAGAGGGAAGGACTGCTGGGTGAACACTTCTTTGCCACTGTGTGAATCACTGCTTTTGTGTTAATACAATTAGGTGCCTACAATTAGTCAGTCTAAGGACATAATCTATTTATTGACCCAGATAGCAGATTGGGCTGCAGGTCGTCAGATGTTACTTCATTACAAGTCTCTAATTACCTCCCTTAGTTTTCCCTTCAGGACAATACAGGTAGGGATATCTGTCAGGAATGCGAGGAGTTTGCAAGGAGCCTTGAAGACAAAATGCTGTGTGAGTACATGGGCCTGGGCTGCTGGTGTCTTTGAGTGCCTGACTGCCACTGAAATGGCTGCTGAGCACATGCACGTCTCTGGGGCTCTCAGCATTAGCATTAGTCACCAGCTAAGGATGGAGAAAGAGGAGAACTGGTTCAGCCTGCTCCCGTGGGTCTCTTATATCAGACCTTCAGGTATGCTGCAGCTTTCTGGAGAGGCTAGAAGCCTAAGACTTTGTTCCTTTTCTTCACTAACAGCAGAGGGAGGAGAGACGAGGGCAGCCAGCTGAGTTCTCTTTGGTAGGTGCTGATGTGAGACCAGGGCAGAGTTTGGCCTGGAGGATTTAGACACTACTTTTAAAATCTGCCCAGCAATTTCATTAGCTAGTTCTGGGGCCATTGTGCTGCAGTGGATTCAAGCCTGAGAAGGCACCCTGGCAAGCTTTCCAGCTGAAGTCCTCACTACTGCATTAGGGACTCATGCAGAGCCGGGGTGAAGTTTATTGTCAGGATCAGGGCCAAGATTTATTTAAAAAAACAACAGGAAAAAAGAGTGTGTGTAAGGGTACAATCAGCTGTTCATGACTGAGATGTGTTTCATGATGGGAAGCTGTACTCACTACTAAGGCATATTTAAAGTGAATGCCAGGTACTGCATTTGGCCTTCCAGCTATTAAACATCACCACAAAACAGTCAGCAGAGCAATGTCATCTAGATCACTTTGACACAATTGCAATCCACAATTAACAGGCAATGAAGGACTTCCTAAAAGCACATGTTTGACACCCTGCTTTGTCATGGGTTTTGTACTGTAGCAGGGATTAAAAAAAATTAAATTAACTTTGTGCCAGTGCATATCATATTTGGACAAGGGACTAGATGAAATGATTAGAATAATAGCCTTAGAAAAGATCACATTTCCCTACTGTGCCAATGTATTTGACTGCATACAGCAACCCTTTTAGGCCACTGTTCACAGTGAATTGTAACAACTTCCTGCAAAGATCTAAGTTCCACATCTTTTGAATGGCAAATTATTAGAAGTAGGTCAGGTCTAAGAAGAAATAACCATCTTTATTAACCAGAAATAACCAGCTTTATTAATATGAACTTCACTTTTAGGGTAGTTCACACGAATAAAGCTCTGCTAATAAAAATACAAAATCGCCTGATTTTAATTACCATCCCTCAGCAAAGAAGGGGTGCATCCTATATCATTGCTCATGTAATAGGTAACAGGTAAACTGTCACCTGGCTTAAGGAAATCTTGGGGGCATTGTCTGTGAGGTTCATCATTAGGTCTCTACTTTTAAATCAACTGAGCAATGGAAAGTAGAAAGTCTCAAACAAAAAAACATTTACCAATATTTACATAATTTACATTTTCCTAAAAAGGTATTATGTAGAGTGAGAAGTATCTTTATGAGATTCAGAAAAACTAAAACAGCCAGTTGTATACAAAATGTGTAGCTATATTTGCTAAGAAACCTCTCATTTGACTAAAGTATACCTGTATCTCTGCAGTGTTTTTTGTAATCTTAATGATAATATTTCCTGTATTTTGGGTCAGAGCTGTTTCATAGGGCAGGAGCTCAATGTAACATCAGACCATGGAGACCTATGGTCATGTCATCCCTTTATTACCCCCTTTGCCCCAGCAAATCTTTTCTTTGTCTTCCTTTTCATTTGAGCTCCCTGTATGTGCATGTCTATGTTGAGGTTTTCGTGTCATTTTACTTCTGCTGTAAAATGTTTCTGAGTGCCTTGATTTGTTAAAACAACACTCATTTGTTAAAACAGAATGAGTTCTTCAAAGGAACATGAGAAAAATTATAAATTTACTTGTAGTTTTGTAGGATTAGACTTCCCTTAGACTTCATTGAAAATTTAGCCCATATAAGGACTAAATTCAGATGATTGGGATGTTCTCTCTTGAACTCAGATGACTGTGACAGGCCACCCATCACAGACTGACTCCTAGTTAAAGCAATTTTTTTCTGGAACTACTATTCACTGTTAATTACCTATGTGGTGCATTAGAAGCTCACAGCAGCTTGCCTCAGAAAGGTAAGGTAAAAAACAGGGTAAATACATAGGGTGCTTAGGGAAGCCAGTATCATGTCACATTCCAAGACTGATCAAGCTAACCAATTCTGTTAAGGCTGCCCATTTCTCCAAGGTGTATGTTCACAGCATTTCATCAAAGCATCTGTATAGACAATCTTGGAGATATTTTCCAACCTTAATGATTCTATGATTTTTTTAAAAGAAATCAATTTGTATTAAATATCAACTGAAACCAACAGAATGGTTAGAAAATACTGTTATATTTGTAAAGAATTTCCAGCTGAGAAGAATTTTGAGATTGTACTTGGGTCCAGTAAATGCACACACACTCACAGGCACACACAACAAAAAAGATTTTTGTTTCAAAATAATCTTCATTACATGAGAATTATCATAATTGTCATTTCAATTGACTGATTTTAGTCTTTAAAAGAGGGTATAATAGCATTCACTGTCTGAGACTGAATTACTGTCATTATGTTAAAGGTGCACTTTATCTCTTAGCTTTTCTCCATTATAAATGCTCACAGACACGCTCGACTTTCTGCTTCTACAAAATCTTCAAAACATAATATGACAAAGTTTGTATCCAGACACTTTGTTACTAAAACTTCAGAACAAAGGGTTACCAAAGGCAATCTGCCACCACTAATACAACCACAGTTCCAAAAGATAGAGAGGATGTTTTAGCAATAGCAGGTTTCTGAATTCCTGCGGAAGAATGCAAACTGTTCATTGAAACAAAAAGGCATTTTGTGTATCTTTTGCCAGGAGGGAAGATGCAGAGTTGCTCTTCTGCTCAGAGCAAACTTATTAAGGTAAAAGCAGATCAAGCAAATATCAGCCCAAATGAGAGAAATAGCCATGCCATACTATCCCAGACTTGTCAAACTTTTCTTGGTGATGTTTTAGATGAAAATCCAGACATTGCCATGATATTAACCTGCCAGTGTATAAATGACATTTATCATTTCTGCAATCTCTTTTGATCTGAAATCTTAAGATTCTTCATATGTAGAAGTTTTCAACACATTGCCCTGTCATCTTAATACATATGGGACATCTTTTACTTCTGCAGGCACAGAAGAACCAAGTCTGGATATGTCACTACGGCACAACACTTGGGCAGAGCTCTGTTGAAGTAAATGTCACTATGCCTGGAGTGAGAGGCTATAGAGAGGCATGAAGGTATTAACATCAGATTTAGAGAGATCAAGGGGAAGAATTTGCCTGAGGAGCAAAGCTTTTTCTTTAGGGGAAGAAGGTAGCCTCAATTCTGAGATGCTTAAAAAGGGACAGTTTAAAGAACCTGATTTTCAGAGGCTGTGGTCAGTGTAAGATGGGCTAATTATACAGTGCTACTTGAACAATTAAGTTCCCAAAAATATTTTTAAAAGCTTGGGCTAAGTGCCAGAGCACTAAAGAATCTTGCAAATTTTTTTGTAAGTGGCAGCACTTCAACAGTTCCTCTGAACTGCCCTGGACTGTACAAGCCAGTGCTCTGTTTGCTTTATTCAGTCACCCGAGCTTTGGGAACTACATGCCTTTCTCTTGAAAATCAGATACTGGGGGGGCAGGGGGTGGTTTGAAACTTGTCGCCCTAATCACTTTGGAACATTTCAGCCTACATTCTCCCACCCCTTTATGGGATTTTTTCCTGTTGTAATGTTTTCTTCCTCCTTCAAAGTGATTATTAACAGATTTTTCTAAAATGCCCAGAGCAGCATACTTAGGTCAGAAAACAGAAGCTAGCGTGTTTTTGTCTGCCAGCTTCCTCCCTTACTTATCTTATAACATTTCCCTTATGTATCCCCGGGTCATGCACAGGTCTGGTTCCAACATTGCTTTGTGAGGCAGTGATTAGGTTCTTGCCTAGAAACAGATTTACAGTACAAAGGTTTGAGAGATAGATATTCCCTTATTTATTTATTTTTTTAATCAAAAGACCTATAGAGAAAAAAAATCATGGGCATTTAGAAATATCTATGTCATAAGAAGAGTTTGTGGCACTATATGAAATATTCTCTAGTAATTTTTTAAAATGTTGAATAATGGCACTTATAAAATATCAACAACAAAAAAGTTGGATAGCCTAATTTTGTTTAAGACACAGAAATAATATTGGAGTGGATTGAGTTGTTTTGTGCATAAGAAGTTATTTTTCTTTAAATTGTATGAATAAAATAAACAAAAACAACAAAAAGGCTACCCTTACTTTGTCAAGGTGTTTTACTGTGTGTCACATTTAGCTCAGCTTACCTGGTGGCTAAATGAACATTGCATGGTTAGGTGTTTGAATGAAGTCAGAAAAGTGTTCAGGTGTTGGCACACTGAAACACACTGTGTTGTCTGAAAAACACACTGTGTTGTCTGAAGCTGAAAATTTGGGCTGGAAACCTAGCAAGAGGGTTTTGCCAGTGAGAGATGCTGCTTATAGACTTTTTTCACAACCTTTTCAGGTTGTATGGGCTTTTTATTTTATATATATATATTTATATATATTCCTTTTTTAATTGGGGGTAGTGATGGGATGCGTTCCAGGAAATCAGTTATAGGACAGGCAGGTATGGGCAAAACTCAGCATAGATAAGGCTTGTAAGGCTTCAAAAAGACATTAGAATCAAATGTAGTTACAGGATTTCCAGAGGGAATTTTCCTTTTATCTGAATCATCTACAAAACTACCAATTTTATGACAACAAATGAATCTCTCTTTCTAGAGGAACAGCCAGACATTCTTGCTTCTGTTTTTCAGAAGTTACTTATTTCTATAATACTGGAACTGACCCTCAAATTTTCTGTAGTTAGCCAGGGAAAAATCACTTAATCTTCAATGACTAATGAGCTGAGACTTTTACTCTAAATGTAGATCTCAGTCTAGTAGGAAAAGTAAGGGAATGCAAAAGCACATCTGGTAATTGGAGAGATGAGAAAAAGTAATAATAAAGTGCTCATTTTGAGGCAACAATGATGAAGATAATGGATGATAGCCAAGCAGGCCATATGCACTTGGCTAACAGAATTAATCATGGACTATGCAATGCAAAGCAAGAAAGACAAGCACAATAAAACACTTAAAGACAAGAATGGATTTCAATTTTAGGAGCAGTATAAAACAATATGATAATAGTGATAGCCAAGTTTGTCCTGTGGTTGTACAATCCAAACAGGACACAAATTAAAGCCATAAATAATATTTAATCTGCTATACCAATATATGTTAAAAAGTAATAATGACTAAAAATGATTAGAATTAATCAAATGAGGAGTTCTCTTTCTAGTATATTCAGAAGGGCTAGGGCAATTCTGAAATTGTCAGATATGAAGTCGTGTTTGGAAATGAAAAAGGAATATTACATGTTTCCAACACAGTTTAGCAAAAGCAATATCTGAAAATGCAAGCTAGTGTTTAGATTTCTATTAGTAAGGGAAGACTTATTATTAGAGCCTTGTGATTAGCAGTGTAAAATATTCAAAAAGCAATTTTGTAAATATCTCATCTTGAAGCCATTTTGCAGCATCATCTGCCACTAAGCCTCCAGCTACGGCACCTAAGGGATCATGTTTTCTGTCGTTTGCTGTTACATTTCTCTGTTACATTTCTATATACTTGTATTTCAAATTGTCCAGACAGTTTGTGTATTACGAGACCTCACCCAAGTACAGGCACTGTTGGTTTAGGAATTTTAGGGGACAATTCAAGGCTTTCTGAGGGCGAGAAGAGACTGTAATGAGAAGTGGCTGAGCACCCTCTCCTCCCACTGACTCACAGTATCCTTTGGCCTTTACTGAGAAGAAACAATAGTCTTACTGATACTAATAAAAAGTACGACAAAATAACCAGTACTCTCTGTTGGTAACACTAAAATAAGAGACTGCTGTATGGTTTTTCTGAATTGCATGGCAAGATTTCTTATGTCTTTAATACAAGCTGCAATAAAACCCCTTATGGCCACAAATTAGTCGTTATTAACTTGAGCAAAATCAGGTATGACTTTGGCTGTGCTCTAAGCAGTCAAATGAATTTAAAAAGGAGAATGAGTACCTGAATGTAGGAACAAAGAATAGAATAGAATNAGAATAGAATAGGAGTGGAATCATTTTGGTTGGACCCTTCACCAGCTCCATTGCCCTTCTCTGGGCATGCTCCAGCACCCAGATTTCTTTCTTGTCCTGTCCTGAGGGGACCAGAACAGAACACAGGATTTGAGGTGTGGCCTCGCCACTGCCAAGTACAGCAGTATAATCCCTGCCCTGGTCCTGCTGGCCACACTATTGTTGATCCAGGCCAGGATGCCATTGGCCTGCTTGGCCACCTGGGCACTGCTGGTTCATGTTCAGCTGCTACTGACCAGCACCCCCATGTCCTTTTCCATCAGGAAGCTTTCCAGCCACTCTGCCCCCACCCTGTAGAGGTGTAGGGGTTTGTTGTTGACCCATGGGCAGGATGTGGCATTTGTCCTTGTTGGAAAGCACACCATTGGCTTTGGCCCATTGATTCAGTCTGTCCAGATCCCTCTGCAGAGCCTTCCTACCTTGCAGCAGAACAACATTCCAGCCCAACTTGGTGCCATCTGCAGACTGATTGAGGGTGCCCTCAGTCTCCTTGTCCAGATCATCAGTAAAGATATGAAGCAGGACTGAGCCCTTGGGAACACTGGTGGTGATCAGGCACCAGGTGGATGTAGCACCAATCACCATCACTCTCTGGGTGTGGTGATCAAGTCAGTTTTTTACCTAGCAAAGGCTATGCCATCCAAGCCACGAGCAGCTGGTTTCTCCAGGGGAATGGTGTGGTAAAGGTGCCAAAAACTTTGCTGAAGTCCAGATAGAAAACATGCACAGATTTTTCCTCACCCACTAAGCAGGTTACCTTGTCATAGAAGGACATCAGCTTCATCAAGCAGGACCTGTCTTTCCTAAACCCATCCTGGGTGGGCTTGATCCTCTGGTTGTCCTGTACGTCCTGTGTGATAGCACCAAAGATGATCTACTCCTGGCACCAAGGTCAGATTGATAGGCCTGTAGTTCCCTGGATCCTCCTTCTGGGCCTTTGTGTAGATGGGTGTCACATTTGCCAATTTCCAGCCACCTTGGACCTCCCCAGTTGACCAGGACTGCTGGTAAATGATGGAAAGTGGCTCAGCAAGCACTTCCACCAGCTCTGTCAGTAACCTTGGGAGGATTCCATCTGGCCCCATGGACTTGTGTGTGTCTAAGTGGTGTAGCAAGTCACTGACCACTTTTCCTTGAATTTAGGTGCTTCATTCTGCTCCCCACCCCTGTCTTCCAGCTCAGGGAGTTTGGTACCCTCATAACTGGTCTTACTATTAAAGACCAAGGCAAAGATTTCATTAAGTACCTGAGCCTTTCCCCTCATCTTTGCATTTCCCCCACATCTAATAAAGGATAGTGATTCTTCTTAGCCCTCCTTTTGTTGCTGAGGTATCTATAAAAACATTTTTCATTGTCCTTTATGACACTAGCCAGACTAAGGCCTAGCTGGGCTTTAGATCTTCTAATTTTCACTCTGTACAACTTCACAAGATCCCTGTAGTCCTCCTGAATGGCCTGCCCCTTCTAAAGGAACTAAACTCTCCTGTTTTTCCTGAGCTCCAGCCGTATCTCTCTGTTCATTCAGGCTGGTTTTCTCCCCTGCTAGCTGGTCTTTTGGCACATGAGGATGGCCTGATCCTGTGCCTTTAGCATTTCCTTCTTGAAGAATATACAACCTTCCTGGATCCTTTGCCCTTCAGGACTGATTCCTACGGGACTCCCTTAACCAGCCTCCAAAACAGATCAAAGTCTGCCCTCTGGAAGTCCAAGGTAGCAGTTCTGCTGGCCCCCTTCCTCTCTTCTCCAAGAATGAAATTTTTTTTTAATTTTGTCATTGTTACGTGCTTCAACCATCACATCACCCACCAGCTCTTCTCTGTTCACAATCCGCAGGTCCAGCCAGGAACCTTCCATAGATGGCAAAGAAAGCCATCTACAAGAAGCCTGGAACTTGGGAGTAATAGTTGATTTGAATAAAAATAATAGCAAAAAAAGAAATTGCCGCAAACAGTGAAAGGTCAGGTTGACAGTCAAGTTACATCAATGTGTTTGCAGGACAGGCTAACACCATTTCAGATGCAAATAAAAGGATGCAACACAAACACTTCTAGAAATATTGTTTATGTCTCTCCAAACAGAATAATTCTTTACTAAATACCATGGTGGAATCCAAGAGTACAAAAGGTATTTCTTGGGGCTTTTTTTTTGTTTGCAGTGTTTTGTCTAATCATATTGTGCATACGTTTTTCTAAGACCTTAAAGTTTTTAACAGCATAAATTTTGCAAGCATGGAGGTCCATGCTAAACACAAGTGAATTCTTACTTCTAACCTAAAGAATCATAATCTGAATTTTGTTTGTGATGGTAACATCTTTTTTTAAGATGAGATTTATGTTAGAGGTATGTGTGTTCATGTTTATGCAAGTTTGTGCTTATTCAACTGGTCAAATTGCTTTTTACATCCCTGACTATCTCCTCTGCTTGCTGTGGGCTCTACGGATTATGGTGAGGGCAAAGATGATCAGCTGGAGACAGCTCATAGTTGAACTTGGGCAGGAAGCCAACCATGTTTTCAGCAGATGTTTTGCTGTATGTGGGTCACTAGGAATAATCTAAGTATATGTTTTCCCCCTTTTCATCACTGTAAAGACTCTCAAGCTGACAACTAGAAGCACAGCTCTTCTACCCTAAAATATTTGTTATTTAAATACAGTAAATTCTTAGTCTCCTTTGGGATTTGTGTAGCAAGCTGAACAACTGTTGTGTCAGAAAGGTGCACATGGTGTGTGTGCAGCTCTGCCACGGTAGCACACTGACCTGGGTTGAAAACATTTACATTCTGTTGAGAGTCTCGGAGTTGTATAAACCTGAGTGGACCTGGAGTCTTTGCTTGCCTTTTCACAATGTCACTCTCTTCTAGTGGAAAGTAATTTCTCTGATATTTTAGCCAGGTCCTGTTGCAATAGCTTGCAAAATGTGTTTTGAGAAGCCCTTTTCTGTCTTGCATGCCCTCCCTTCTTTATGCACCCATATCTGTCAGGAACATACATACATTCATATATATTTACATAAATACACACATAGTCACACACACACATATATACATATATATGTAGATCTTTTTCTGGTGTGCTCCCTAGATGTGGTAATTATGGGAAAGAGGATGGGAGTTCTCTGTAACTGGTGCCCCAGCCTCTGCAGAGGATATTTTATAGCCCTTTCCAGTTCACTAAGAGTGAAGGCTGATTTTAAAGAATCTAAACTGTGCAGTTTTTGGCCACTGATAATAATAATTTCTACCTTGCACACTTGGATCTCTTCTCCATGCATGTGCATGAGGGTGGAGGAAAGACTCTGATTTGTACTGAAGTGTTCTGGTAAAACAAGAAACCAGGCTTGAGGGAAATTTTATTTCTTGAAGGTTTTTTCAAAAGCTGATACCATATGGGATTATTACTCCTGAGGTTTCATCACCATGAAATGCTGAGACTTACACTGTGGCCATTAGCTGAGAAGAAGGTTTTAGTGTCAACCTGTGCATGATCTTGCTTATCCTATGGTCTGAAATAGATGACAGTTACCTTCATAGCCCCACATCATCAGGTGGTGGGATCTGGGTCACTGCCCCAGGGGGCACATGGCTCAGCCCAGAGTGTTAACAGTCATCATGAGGGCTGTGACACCACTACTTGTAACTGAGGAATGCTTTGTAGGAACCTTGCCTGGGCACTAGCAGGATTGAAACATCAAACTCCCCCATCCCTAGGAGGAAAAAGAAAGTTTTTATTGTTAAGAACTTTAGCAGCTGTCCTGCTTGCTGAGCAGCATGGAGGTAGGCAACCATGTCAGACACAATTACTGCTCCTTTTGTAATAACCCCTTTTTACAGAAAACCAGTGAAGTGAATTATCAGCCTGCTAAGCCAGATGTAACTTACTCAGACCTAGGCAATGCTTTGCTTTCTGGGTTCCCTCCAGCTCTGTTGCACCAGGGAGAAGCTGCTGGAGAACTCAGCATTCCATGCTGATGTGCCAGTCACCCCTCTGTAGACAGAGGCTGAGGAAGGAAACAGAAGGAATATGTGGGGAAAATTCATTTCTCTTGCCCACGGTAATGTGAAGGGTGTCAGGATGGTAGAAGAACCTTTTTGTACTCTCTGCTCATGCCCCTCTCCTCACTCTGAAGTTCCATTCCTCCCCAGGCAAGCTGCTCTTCCAGCTGATTAAAAAAATACAGCCAAGCAGTCAGGAGGGGTGTCCATTCTGTCAGTTGTGAGGCAGTTGTCATCCCATCCTTCCCCTTTCTGAATGTAATGCAGGCTGTGAGAATGAAATTTCAAACATTATAGTGTTGTAGCCACTCTGTATGTGTAGAGAGATTGTAGGATTAAGCGTGAGAATGACTCAGTGGAAGACCCTTGTATAAAAATGACAGATGCCCTGGTTTAAAAGGTGACAATTTGCCTATGCAGTGAAATAGTTCTGTCAAGACATCAAGAAATTTGGGGACTTGAGTGTAGAGAAGGAAGCATTTGAAAACGCAGTCTGCCTTGAGCTTCTGAAGTAGCCTCCGAGCTCCAGAACTGATGTTTTGTAATTTTGCCTTATCATCTGCTTGGGTTTATCATGGTGGTAATAGGGATAATGACAGAGAGTCAGTCATTTCCACTTAGATGCCAGTTTTTAAGTAATAATAAGCTCACAGCGGGTTCGATTTGGTCTGTGCTGAGAGTACCTGGGGTTATTTTCCCTTTGCTTTCTCATGGTAAATTATCTCAGCCCACCAGGGCCAAGCTGATTTTCTTGCTGTAAAAACAGAGAAGACGAACATGCAGCGCTGCACCGTGCTGTACACTTAGCTGCTTCCTCCTTTGTTGTTTTCTTTATGTTATTTAGGAAGCAAAAATTCTCCGAGCCACCCATTATGGTTCAAATACAGGTCATAAAAAATAGTGTAAACTAATAGTGGACTGTCTCCCCTAGCCCTCTCGCCCCATGCATCTCTCCCCTGTATTGCAATCCCTAATGGGAACATTTAAAACCAGTGCTTATGATAATGCCCTTGTTCCCATGGACACCACAGCGCTGCAGAACCAAGATTAATGGAGGACCATTGAGACTGGTCCTAAAAGATTGTCCCTCTTGTGTATTATGGTCTGTCATGTTGCATCCATTAACAGAGGAGCAGAGGGTCCTCATCGTGTTGGTATCACTGGGACCAAATAGAGCTACTGCAAGATGGCATTTCCATAGCACATCAACAGATCATTTCACCACTGCTTAAGGCATCGTAAATTGGACTTATAGCTCAGCTGCTGGCATAAATAAGTCCCTTTGATAGTTAGTGGAAGACGTTATGACACTCCAGGGTACAGGAGGGGACATTGGCACTGTCATTTTTTTCTCTAGCCCTGGCACCCTGGTGCCTCTGATCTTTCTGAAGATTCAGGGCACGCGCTCTTCATTACGGTTTGGGCACCAGGGACTTGTTTTTTTTGCAAGATTAATGAGCGCCACGGAAATTCTCCAGCGCATCTCGATAATTAAGTCTTTGTTTATCAAAAAACAAGTTATATTAGGAGCAGAAAATTCGCAGTAATTATTCATAATTCTAACAATTCAAGTATAGCTACCTCATTTGCCTGGGTAATTCTGCTTTTTAATTTCTTGCATACATTTGCATATTAATTTTGCCCGTCGGCTGCAGCAGGCTTTGACAGTTTGTTACTATGTGATGGTTTTCACAGGGGTGCGACTCAGTTGGGTGGCATTTCGACTGGGTGCAATGATAAATTATGAATTTTCTAATTTGCTGCATAATGAAGTAACCCCTTCCAACCCAATTAAAAAAAAAAAAAGCAAAGATGGTGTCTTTTAAATAATATTTCCCAGGTATTTCATCTCTCCAGTTTTGTTGTTGTTTTGCAAGCATTTTTTTTTCACTTAAAAAGCAGATGACTGCATTTGCAGCCTTTCAGAGTGACTGTGCCTTTCCATACATCAAACATGATTCATGATTCATGTATCCCCAGACTATATTCATGCTGTAAATTGGCCACTCCTCAACCCTCAGGGCAATCACGGATGATAGCAAAGAAGTCCTAGTTTCTTCTCTGATGTCCAATTTGGGCTGTAGTGATCTGTGTGTATGAGTCTGTCTGTCCGTTTGTCAGGGAGCAGGGATTTCAAATGAGGGAAATAACTGATGTGTTTGTTTTACATACTTGCTCGAGAGGCTCTACTGTTGTAAATTAACTGCTAAACTACTGTGTGGGTTTCCTTCTAATTTCTTAAAATGGTTGTAGAAATAAATATATATGTATTTATTACTTCAGCATTGTAAAAAAGGATCTGTGGAGACTTAATTTGTGGGTGAGAGATAAGGGATTTTAGTTCAGTGTTGGTAAGTGTGTTCAGTACATTTGGTAATTTTATGCTCATAATGCAGCACTTAGAAAGCACAAGTATTGCTGGGTAAAATTTGTGGTGTTTCATTATACAACTGCAGACGGGCAAAACAGTTCAGAAATACTGTAGGCCTGATGCCATCCCGACTTTAAAGAATCTGAAATAACCCAGCCAATCTGTTTAGCATGATGCAAATATTGTAATGATACAATTATGCTGCATTTTTAATATAGAACAATTCCTATACATTTTGTTGTCTCTTAAAATTCTGCATTATTAAGAAAAGCCACGATTTTATCAGAGTCCCCACCACAACCACATGGCAGTAGATCATGGAAGATTACGACATTAATACCCCGCAATCAAGCAGCAGAGAGCACACAACATCAATGCAAAAAACCCCACAAAGTGCAGATTACATAACGAATTCTGCACATCCCCACGAGGTAAGCGAGGAGCCGTCCGCGCTGCCCTCGCCCAGCCTGACACCGCACAAAGCCCCCGCACCACCCTGCAGGAGCGCGGCAGGACTGCGGAGTGCCGAGCGCTGCCATCCAGCCCTGTCACCATCACTGTGACACACAGCACACAACGTGAGCCTGGCACAACTGGGCAGCGCCTAGCCCAGTGATATTATGGCATAATCACACTGCTAAATTCCTGCCCACAGTACAGAGCGAGCAGCAGTAGTGCTGAGCACAATGCAGCGCTGTCATAACAGATATTAAAAGGCGTTCAGCGCAGCCACAAAGTGTGGTGGCATGTTCTGTGTTTGTACATAAAAGCAGAGCAGGCTGTACCTAGCACACAGACGGTGCAGTGCTCTCACCACAGCTGTGTGCCCACCCCAAAACAGGCATGAGAACCTACAGCCAAACAATCACTGTGCAGGAAGCAGCACCAAAACACAGCTTTCACTCCGTTGGTACAAAACTCACAGCACAAGTTCATAAAAGACCCCAAAGAAATGCCTGACACGTGCACTCATTTCTTCATGGTTTAATTGTGATGTACACACAGCCGCAAAACCCTTTGCCTCATACAGTCCTAAAAGTAATACAACTTTTCTCAAATCTACCAAAGTAATTTGAAAGAGAACATCTTGTTACTTATTTGTATTAATCATGAGAAAAATTCCTTACATGATCTTTTACTAGTGGAAAGTGCAGCTTTGTCAAAATCAAGCTTTTCCATAGTAATGTCTTGGTTTAATGACATTTTGACAGATGAGGGGGTAGGTTTCTTGTGGTTTTTTCAATGTTAACCAATCAATTCGGCTTTTTTTTTCATTTTTGCATATCTTATTTCAATTTTTGTAGAAATAAGAAGGTTTTTTAGCACATCAAAATCATCCAAATCAGTATTATTTTAACATTGATGGTTAACCTCTAATTTCTCCCCAAATTTAACTTTGTGGTGAATGCAGTTGTTTGATTCTGAATAAGAGCACCATTTTTATTAATACTTTTTATTTAATATGGAAGAGAAGAAGTCCTGTCTCTGTCTTTTTATGAAGGTGAATGCAAATCCTTGAAAGTACCTAGGTGAAGCTAATAGTGGTCCAATAAGTCATAGAGTTCCTCATCACCACAATTAGTGCAGCAAGGACAAAATGCCGAATATCACGCTGTGATAGCACTGAAATGATACGATACATCCTCAATAACAAGTTCCCCCCTCACAGCCTTTGATGGAGAAGTGTCAGTCTGGAGGGTGTCTGTAGCTTGGGCTGCCCCATGTGGAAGCAGAGTGGTGCCCCACAGTGTGAGGCTGACAGGGTGCAGCACTGGGGACAGCCAGTGTGAACCCATATGTCGCAGTAAGGCGGTGTCACTGTGCTCCAACACTGCCTTGTTTTCTGGTGTCTGCTCGGCAAAACATAACAACTGCGTAAAGGGAAGTGACTGATCATTAAATGTATGCTAATAACATGAGTCTTTGACTGAAAACATCAATATACTCCAGTAAAGTGCACAGTTAGTACACGGCAATTAATATTTATCTAATCTGATTTATACTAGGGCTTCTATAATGCCCACTGCTGTATCATCTATGCTGTGATCAAATGCAGCAGACATACATAGTGAAGCATCTTCCCAGACTTCAGTCTCCTCCCTTCCCTCATTCTCTTTCACTTTGTTATTTATTATTATTCAAATTTATACATCACTAAACAAAAGAGCACTCATCCCAAGCCACTGATAAACTCTTAAAAATACATCTCATAAAATGAGCAGACTCCATAATTATCCATGGATAAAAATGCAACAGCAACCATGTGACTATATTAAATTTAATCAAAATTATTAACAAATCACCACCAGAGTTCCTTCCAACCATTTCTTTGCTCATCTTTTGCCAATGAGCTACACAGAAAAGAGTGGTTTTGCACTGACACCTGAAGGTTGTTTTGAATCAAAAATCAGATGTTTTCAAAGTGATAGATCCTATCTGAGAAATTCCCTTTCCTTTTAGTACCTGTACCGATTTCTTTGGGAGACAGAAGCAATAGCACATTGAAGTAGTTCATGTATCAGTTTGGGTGTAACTCAGCAGTATGGCAATGCTACTCTGTGAGTATGGGTGACTCAAGAGGAACAAATGGAATTTAAAAGTGTTTTAATTCTTGAGTGAAGCCAAAGCCTTCAGTGGGGATTTAAGATAAGAGAGAAATTTAAAGCCAGCCTCATACACTTCCTTCTGCTGGAGAGTAGAACCTTTCTGATGGAGACTCTGTGTCTGCTCTGTTTTTGTGCTTGGTTGTTTCAACAGCTGCAGTAGCCCAGGGCTTTCTGGTGAGGGAGACATGGAAAGATCAGGAACATTCTGTTCTGGAGAGGGGTACTTGCACACGCAGACTGACCCCCAAGCCTTTGTGACAAAGGTTATGATTTATTTTCTATTTAGTATCTTCAGAAGAGACTGATGGACCAGTAAGGACAGGTCTGTATGTGCTTCTGGATTAGCAGGAATGCTACAGCTAAACTGTGTAAAGAGGCTTTTTGAGGTAGGAACCTTCCCCCAGTGGTTCTGGTGGACTTTGTAGGATAGGAAATGGTGATTTTGAGGTAGTTTTGGACATACTACTCTTTGGGTGTGGTCCATGTAGGGGATTATCCTGAGATCCAGGCAACGGTTGCTTCCTGAACAGAGAGATGAGGGTCTAAAGCAAAACCCAATGGTGAGATAATTATCAATAGATGTGCTCCAGTGCCCAAGGGCACATTCTGAACTTTTCTGAGCTTTTCTTTAGCATTGTAGAGGTACCTGAATTGCCTTAATCCTTTGCTGATTTCATGAATTACCTTTTCTCTTCTTGTGGAGAAGGGTTAGCAGGTTTGACATTCACTTAAACTCGTTCCCTACCACTTCCTGACCTGAAATCTGTTTTCAAAATTGGCTGCGAGGTGAGCCTAGTTTAGGGATTTAACTCTGTAGACCAGCCTTTCATGGACCATTTCCTTTCCCTATACCTTAAGCCTCTGTGTTTGACTATTACAAATGCCTCACTGTGTGGCTCAAAGGTATTCCAAATAAGCCAGGCTTTTTATAGAAAGTTAAATACATTATATTCCCTTTATATATTCCCATTATTTGGGAAGTGACAGAGATTGCTCTGCTAGCGTTTCTTCCTTCAAGATTCTGTGTTGCACTGCCCTACTTTTGAGGGGCTGGAGACCAACACCAGGGCACCAGGGCTGCTGGTGTATCCTTTCAAGGAAGTAATCTGTTACTCATCCACTAGGTTTTCTTAATAGTGCGGAATATTTTGCCTGGAAAAAAAACATATCCATACAGTATTAATGTAAAAAAAGATTTAGAATGATTTACCACAGAAAAGTGACTCCGACTCCTGAATTCTTAATAATAATAAAGATCAGCAAGATGTGTAACCCATCCGCTTGTCTTGTTATATTGTTTCTGTATTCAGCTGCAGAGGTGTACATATAAAAATTGCTTCCCAACTAAAACCAGCTAGAGAAACTTGTCCCTCCACTATGGAAAGTAGAAGATAAGCTATTTAGTACTGCAAGATATAGATTAATGAAAACTTGATGCCTAAATGTACTTTATAACAATACTGCTTCTTTAAGATAATTTGAAAGCTATTTTATCATTACTGATTAATTATTCTAATCTAGATTCTAAAAGAAATGTAGATGAGGGATAAAACCAAGATGTTTGGTTGCTGTAAAAAGCCTCAAACTTATTTAATATATCCTTCCTAAAGTCAAAGCACTCAAAAGTCAGTGACATTTCAGACAGTCTTTGCCCAAAGAAATAAAAACTTGTATGTTATTCCCCAGGTATAGTCATATCTGTAAAGTTTCAGCCTGGCTTGTCACTTCCTTTCGTGTAGGCAACTATTGCTTGCTGGTTTTAATGCTATTCTTCTGGCTGTATTAGGCAGGATGAGCACACAAATGATAGAGTGGCCTGGATTGGAAGGGATATTAAAGATTATCTAGTTCCAACCTGTCCACCCTCCACTAGACCAGTTGCTCAAAGCTCCATCCAGCCTGACATTGGAAACTTCCACGGACAAGGCAATTGCACTTCTCTGGAAAACCTGTTCCAGCGCCTTATCACTCTCAGAGTAAAAAAAATTCTTCCTAATATCTGACCTAAACGTACCTTCTTTCAGTTTGAAGCCATTTGCTCTTGTCCTGTATTTAGATGCTCCTGCAAACAATCTCTGTCTTTCCTGTTGGCTCCCTTTAGCTACTGCAAGGCTGGAATTGGGTCACCCTGAAGCCTTCTCTTCTTCAAGCTGAACAGTCCCAATTCTCTCAGCCTTTCCTCACAGGAGATGTGCTCTATTCCCCTAATCAACTTTGTGGCCCTCCTCTGGACTAGCTCTGACTACTGAGTTTTGCTGCTGCATGTTTCTGTTGCTAGGCATACCACTCCTCTGCATGAAATATTTTTATTCCCTAAAAACTTGCCTCAGAATTTTTCAAATAAAAAGGATAGCAACTACTTACAAAGCTGTGGTAAAATGTAATTGGCAGATCAGACTGGAGTAATATCTTTCCTCATTTTTGTATAAATAGTTTTAATTTAGCTTTTTGCTTTCTAAATTGAGCATGTATATTTAAAAATACCCCTAAAAATGAAAAAAATTGGTTCAAATTGCCAAAAGAAACCATCCAGTTGAAAAAATATTTGCTGTACAAGTGTCTTGAAAGAAAACCTTCCACCCCATTTATTAGCAAAACAATATTTATAAATAATTTTTAGCATGGCAACAACTATATGTTAATTATTATCAATAATAATTAACATATTATTAATAATTATTATATAAAGGACTGAAAACTTTTTAAAATGACTGTCTGAAAAATATGCAAGGCAGCAAGTTCAGAACCTAAAGCTATAAATACGCAAGGGAATTGTTATTTAACATGTGCTGTAATTTGCGCCATTTAAATCTAATATTAGAGCTGTGGCTTTTTTATGTCAAATCTGGAGTGCTTCAGCAATGTTAGACATAAATGGTCATCTCTGCATTTGCTGAAATAGATTGTGCTATATATTATAAGAACGTCATGTAGATTTAATCCCTGTTAACGGAGATCTTTCTCATTAGATGAGTAGGACAAAGGTTTTTTCATGTCCTTACATTCAGTAAAGACAAACTATGTTTAAGTTCCTGTATTTATCTGCAAAGACTGGCAACATGCAATGAAGTTTATCAAAAAGGATGATGTGCATTGACTTAACTTTCCCAGTCAATGGGTTCAGTTCAGTCTATTTTTTGTAATTGGGAGGAAAAATTCAATATAATATTCAATATTATATTATTCAATATAATTTTGTGTCATTTAGGGGGACAATGAATGTAGAATCAAGAGAAGGAAAGAGGAATCATAATAACTATTCAAATAATTTTAGCCTGAGAAGCAAATAGATTTGACTTCAGTTCCCAACCTCCCCAACTGTATTTGTGTACACTGTTCAGAGTTTAAGATTCAGATAACACTCAGTATTCAAATTTGTCATAAGCCATATGTGCAGGTGAGAAATTGCAACATTTTGAACTGTTTAAAATTCATTTTATTTGAAACTGTACTTCAAAACCAGAACAGTCCTGCTAACATTCTAAATATCACGTGAGTCTTTAATAGTATTTCTAGGGATATTTTGAGCAGAGCTAATTTCTAATTTTAAGTACAGGTAGTTAGCTAGAGTTTAGACCCCTGATCAGCTAAAAAACTTGTGTCACGTTTACATCAAACTTGATTATGATATTTGTTTTTAGTAGGAAATCATGTGCATATCATTGCTTAATTTTATTTTGCTTATAATTAGGATGGCACACACAGCACTCAAAAAGAGAAGAAGAAAGTGCAACATTTTAAGTGTGTGCTTCTGTAACAGTGCTTTGTACTGATGTATTACTGTATAAAAAGAATTGAGTACAGGGTAGGAAAGGACAGTACTAGTTTGCTGGTTTTATATAAGATATAAACCTAAGCCCATATTTCAGCACCCTGGGGTTTGCTTATTTCACTTTCTCATATTCTTGATGGCCAATTCTGAAGGTAGTTGTGAGCCAAGAAAGTTTTGTGCTGAGGTTAGGTCTCAATGGGAAGCAGGGCTGCTGGGGTCTAGACAATCCCCTTCCTGTCTATCTTATCTTCGGCGTATTATCTTCTTTTACCACCCAGCTTGCTAAAAGTTTTACAAGCCTATGATGTACTTTGTTTCCTAGCCAATGATGTACTTTGGAATAACCTTTAATTTAGCAGCCTGTCTTTATCAGCCCACAGTGCTTTTTGTTCTCCACAAAAGCAAACTACTGTTCACTAACCCAAAAGCTGTGGCAATACTGAGGAGAGAAACTAAGAAAAACAAAACTGATTAGGACAAGATTTGCTTTCAGAGAACCTATTTCTGTCACAAGGGGATGGATAAATAAAATAATGTTTCAATAATTTATGCAGTGCACAGAGGGAAAACATTGAAAATGTGAAACAAAAACGACATGTAAAGAACAACTGAAGTTGATAACTGCTTTAATCAGCTCAGGTGATAATTCTAAAATAACTGGAAATATGACTCCTGTTTTCAGCTCATGAATGGCAAAATACTTTTGGTTATGTATCCCCCTCCCAGAAGTTCACTGCAGTCTTGTTGCTCTCAATGCAATGTGAAACCAGATGAGGTGTGCCCATGACCTAGATTTGAACTCTGTCCTTATCCTTGAGGGACAGCAGGAAGCCCCTTGCAAGGTTGTCAGCCTGAAGCTGGAGGAAACAGGCACCTGACACTCAGCCCTCAGCTCAAGATGCATTTTGTAAACAGTTAGCTCAGTGCCTTACTTCCTCCATGCCTCAGTTTACCTGCCCGTAAGCGAAGGGGTTTATCTGTTCCCTTGGGGAATTATGAAGTATAAAGAATACAGAGATCATGCCCTGGCAACTTTTAAACCATTTCTCTCCCTGTTGAGTGATGAGCACCTCTGCCTCCTTTTCTCTCCTTGAGCTCTGCACATCCTTTTGGCCACAACATTCGCCCTCAGATTATGTCAGCTCAATATGAAAAGAGAAGTTGCTATGGCATCAGCTTAGTGCTCACAGAGAAGGCAGAGAAAAGCAAGCCGGGCTGCCTGGGGCCCCGGAGATGGTGGGGCTGGGGCGGGGAGGCAGCCAGGAGGGCTGGGGGTGACCCTGGGGACGGGCGCCTATGTCCTGCAGCCACTCTGTGCAGGGGTCGGGGTCTGACAGTCCCTCAGTACAAACCCCGAAGAGTCGGGCTCTTGCAGGATTTTTGTGGAGGGATGCTATTGTTTTGCAAGGGTTCTTTGTGCTGGCTGCTTGCTTTTGTTGGCCTGCTGGAGGCAGGGGCAGGTCACTTGTGTCACAACCCCGACACAGCGTGGAGGTGGCAGCCGTGGGAGACTGGGGGCCCCATGTCGGCTCAGAAAGGTCGGGTCCCAAAAGACTGGGACAGGGAAGATGCTGGCATGTCACAGGGTGAAGCTGCTGAAGAAGTTGAAGCCTCTTTTTCTCTCTCCTTCTGCTTCTCTTTCCCCTCCATTTCTGCCTGCCCACCTCCCCCNCCAGCCCTTTGTCGACACTTGATCATTTACATCAAGTTGACATTCGCAGAGTTTACTCAGGGGTCTGTAATTGTATTCTTTCACCGGTTCTGCATTACCAACCATGAAAATGGAATCTTATCATCCTTGACCAATTTTTAATGTACAAAATGATTTGGCCGAGGTTCAAAGGGAGTCACAATTGAAATCAGGTGAATGATACATGTAGGGGTTTTTTTTTTTTCAGTTTCTCCGTGCCTTGATTTGATTTTTCTCTTAGGCATACAGGGAGATGTAGCTTATTTTTATATGTGTGTGCGTGTGTGTGTACAAGCCATATAAATGCATGTATATACTCTACACATATATTGAGGCACTATCCACCTATCTATATTTCGTGTACATATCACTCAAATTTACCTATTTGCAATGCAATGGATGACAATGAAGTTTGCTCTAATCCCTAAAAAGCAATCAAAGAATTGGAGCAGGGTTAAAGCCTGCTGATAGTGCACTGCGATTAATAGGACATTATTAAATAGCCCCCCCTCCTTCAGCTCCTCTTCCCTCCACCCCCCTCCCCCACCATCTTGCCAGATGAAAAGAGGCCTGGGAGACAAAATAAATAAATAAATGAGGTTACATTTACATTATAAAGAATAGGGAAGAAAACAATAGGGGATCCTCCTCACTGAAAAGCATACCATTTCCAAAGGGACAGAGTCCTCAAAGTATGAGGGGGCAAAGGGGAGTTCCTGCTCTCAAATATCGTTAGAATGTTTTTTATTTTTTGGCAGTTTCATATTGTGAATAATATGGACATTTATAACTCAGTCAAGCTGCTTCTTTCAAGAGTACAGTTGCTTAAGATCAAGGAATCTATCAACTTACACAGCTCCCTTAGCTATCTTATCTAAGTGCCTCACAAACAGGAATGTATTTGTCTTCACAATCCCTGGGCAGAAGGAAAATATTCTTGTCTCCATTTTATAGATTGAGGAGAATGACAAAGAGATTTGGGGTCTCAAAACTGGTTTTGGAGGGCCTGGCTTGAGGCACCCAGGACTTTTTACCTTTCCTCTTCTGTAGGAGCTGTTCCCTGTTTTCCTGCCCAGATGGTAGACACCTGATCTATATTGCTGAATTAAATAAATAGTTTCTGAAAACTGTACTGAAGAAATACCAGGTTTGACATTCCTGAGTCACTGGCCACTTTTTAGGACAAGTGACTTCCTTGAGGTCACTTGAGAGAGCAGGTGGCTATCTTGTGAACTGAATCTGGCCTTTTCTAATCACAGGATGCTGTTTCCTAAGATTTTTGGTAAGATAGGGAATCTGTACTTGGAATATTATAAAAATCAACAGGAGAGGCTTTTTGGTAAATGTTTAGGATGGACAAATAATCTGCTAATTGCTTTATCCATAACAAGTCTGTTGGGGGAATAGGAAAGATCTAGTGTGTTGTCACTGAGATGTGTGTATAGCTTCCACGCAGGTAAATTGTTAATGGCAATAGAGCCAAAGTGGTTCCAAGGGCCCTTAGGGTTAATATTTGGCAATGGGACAATGACATAACGTAAGAAAGTACAGCTTTGGTGGGGATTTGTAGTGTTGAAGTTACTGATAAAACACAGCATTCCATGTTGCTGGTCTGGTGATGTCCAAGTCAAATGTCAGCTCTGGGAAAAAGATATAAGCTGGAAGTGTGCTGTGTGCTACGAAGTAAACCTCATGGCTGAATTCTCATAAGATTAAGTGTGCTGTGCGCAATATCCATTTGTCTTAATTGGCAAGCTGAGTTATTTGATGTTCTTAAATAGATTTGCAATTTTAATCATATTTGGATTCTAGAGAAACTCATCCTGAAATATTTGACCACCATTAAAAAAATTGGTGCCTTTAAGCAATCATCAATTTCTCTAATTTTTGGTTAAACTCCAGAACTGGGAAGATTTCTGAAGTCACTGTCCTCATGCTCTTTTTTTTTTTTTTTTTTT
>VZDJ01007753.1:38750118-38770118 GCA_008694505.1 Cyanoderma ruficeps
TTTTTTCTGTGGAATAAGAAGTGTAAAACCTGTGCTTCTAAAAGTAGTTTTGATTTAAACTGTGATCTTCTGATTAAAATGTTACGGGAAAAATTAAAAATTTCCCTGTAAGCTGTGCATCTGTGATTTTAATGGCAAAATATAGACACCTCTAAAACACTCACACTCATTGAAGTGCTTCTTGCTCTTTGCATACTCTATTTCTCATCTCACTTATGTAGCTGTGAGTTTATATTAAAGACTAGAGATTAGCCTGACCAGAACAAAATTATTGTTCATCTCCCAGATGTATTCAGATAGTGTTTTGATGTTTTATGGTGAACAGTGTTACTAAAAAGGAGTGGCATACTCCCTTTGGAGTTGTTCTGGCGGGGTGGTTTTCCAGTCTGGAGTCAACACATTGCACACACAACAACTTGGAAAATGCAGCTATTTCTGTACTTCAGAAGTATCCAGTGACAGATCTAAAAATGTGATGATGGTTAAGCACTAGCTCAAAGATGACAAAAATCAAAGGAAGCTCTTCTATGCAAAGCTTTGTTTCCATAGTCTGTGTTCTTGGAAAAGTGCATGTTAGTGACAGAAGTAGTAGGCTAAGCTACTCTTCTCATATATAAACCTTGTAATGAGAGAAATCAACAGAGCTGCAATTGTAAATGAGATTTTCCTTGATGCAAAGAGAAAGGGAATGTTTTCTGAGGAATGGGAGACAAAATAACAAGTAATTCCTCCTTGGCACTCTGGACAATACTTGACGTGATTGGTGATTGTCCTGAGAAACATTTGGGAACAGCTCTCTTTTTTCAAAGGAAAGCTTTGGATCTTGTTTGTTTGTGGGGGGTGGGAAGGCTATAGAAACATAATAATGCAGCTATTTTAACGTAATTTTTATGAAACTAAAATAATGTAATTTCTGCCCAGCAAAAAGAGTACAATAAAACAAAGATAAGTATACTGAGATACTGGGAAGGTGAGAAGTGTTCATTATCTGTATTCCTTAGCCTGGCACTATGTGTGCTATGTGACCTCATGATGTCCATGTGTGCTGAAGTTTTGTTGAGCAGATTACAGACAAGAGATAAACTTTACACATCGGCAACCTGGCCATGATGGACTTCAACAAAATCATTGCCAGTAACCTGGGAAACTGAAAAGACAGTGCTGCTGGTGGCTGTCTGGATGATGATGGCTCTGACTCTGGCAAAGCTGAGGCGGGTTCCAGATTGCTGAGGTATTTATAAAAATATTTAGCTAATTGGCTCTTAAATTCAGATATTTAATAATCTAAGTAGGATTAAAGACTTGAGCTCTCTTTTGTCTTTGCTGTGGTACAAATCCTTGAAATGATGTAAAAATATTAACATTGATTTCATTGTTTTAGGAATGATTTCAATATGATAACTTCTTCATTTAGCTTTACTGTAAAAATGATTATGTATATAGCATATCATAACTCAAGATGGTCTTCTGGTTTTGGTCACAGTGATATAGAGGATAGTAATATGTAGCCTTTGTTAAATAAGAATGAGATGAAAATTTATAACAGGCCATAAGTATCGTAATGAATACAATAAAGTCTGCTTTTAGCTGTTGATTTTTATTATTGCAGGATCACCTGTATCACAGGAGCATTCCTGACATTTGCCAGAGTTAGAAAGATTTATCCTTGGGCTAAAAGGAAATGCCACAGGCAGAAAGTGTGATAAATTGTGAGAGTTTTTCACAGTAGATTATTTAGAATTAATACTAAAAGAAAGGCAACAGAACCACTACAGCCTCAAACAAATCCGTTCTGGAACCAAAACATCATGACTACTTACTTAACTACTTTTATTTTAGTTTGAGAAAACTGTGACTGAAAATGAAGAACTTGTTAATGAAATCTCAAAAAAAAGAGGCAGAATTGCAGGTAATTAAATTATCTCCTTTGGGATAATATACTATAATTTCACAAGAGATGTGTTAGTCTTAGGAGAAAAGGAAGTGTTATCAAGAAAGAAGTAATAAAACTCAAAGTAAAAGCTGGTGCAAACATTCTGATGCAGCTGATGGAAAACAAACAATTTCACAAAAATTGTTCTGCATGTAAACTTAAATTTTTTGAATGCCATTCAGCAATTCAGCATGGGGAGATATCTAGAAACCAAAACTGATCAAAAATTGAATTTTGTTCTCACAAAAGATGTATAAGCATAAGAATAACAAAACATAAAAAACATTGGGGAAATAAAACTTTCAGACGTTGTCTTTGCAAAAGCTAAAGTGTTTGACTTTTATATTTTCAATTACGTCATCATTAAACGGCCATTCAAATTCCAGTTTGGATGTGAGATGGCTCAGTCAGCTCCATATATTGGGTTCACAGCTGAGTTTCAGTTTCTGTCATCCAGCTGCTTGGGGCTGTGCATACTTGCTGTAGGGTTTTGGTGGAAGGGTTAAAAAAAGGTGGTTCTAGACCTGTTTCAGCTTCTTGCCTAAATCAGAGTTGGTGCGTGGATTGACTACAAAGGCATGAAGGTAAAGTAGCCCAGCAAAATGAAACCAGGGTAAGGAGTTGAATCTTTTCTGTTTCTACAATGGAAAAAATACCTATCCTTTTGGGAAAAACATAGTAATTTTAAAGAACATTTTGGGTACTGAAAAATTGCAGACCACATGTGGGCAGTGTCAGAAAACAAGAGTTGCAGTCAGCAATTCTGATATTCTTATGCATGGTCAGGTATAAAGTGTGTGTCTCCACTCATCTTTTTGAGGTTGTTCTGGTTGTGTGTAGAAGCAGCCAGGACCTCGGGGAGGTTGTCCTTTTCGTGCAGGCAGAACAGGTTTGGGCTGCATTCCTAGGGCAGCTGTATTTTATCAGTGGAATAGGCAATTTGTTGCTGAGTTGAACTACATATATGTTACTTTCTATTGTCCATGAATAACTTTGGGAAAGATGTAGGTCTATCCATTTCCTAATTCTTCCTTTTTCCTTCTTTCAGTCTTTTTGCACTGAGACTGTACAATGCTATCATATAAAGAATTCTCTTTGTCTAGGCTTGCATAACATATCTATTATTGGAATTTCTAGTATTTAGAAAAATATATATTTGGGCATATATTAGAATAATTTATTGTTTAAAATTTGGGATTTGGAAGTATTATTAAATAAACTGAGAAGCAGTTGAGTATGTGTGAAATGGGAAGCAATTATTTGGGATATGGGAGAGTTATATCAAAGAAAGGCTGTGGGCCCACCCCCAAAACTCTTCACAGAAAAGAAAATCTGATTAAACCCCTTGTAAATATGTTCTTGGATTTTGGCTTTCTATTGTCTCTCAAAGCTTTTTATCGAATAGGCACATTTCTTAAATTAAAATGACTTGCCCAGTGCCCAGAGTGCTGAGACATGTCCCATTTTCTCTGAGACCCAAGGTGAGTTATTTTCTGGCCCTTGTAACGTCTAAAATTTGCAGGCTTTAGTTACCTCTGTGCAAATCCTCTGCCACCAGAAATCAATACAGAAGACACTGGGTTTTTACCTCTGTGAAGCAGAAATGACAGTAGCTACATGCAGTGAGTAGTGTGCACTTACTGGCTTTTCTGAGTAGAACCGTGTCTTGAAACTCCCCAAGAGGCCACAGTTATGTGGAAGGGAAGCACCTCCATCTTTCCAGCTTCCACTCAAGCAAGGGTCTGCTTGCCAAGAGTATAATCTTTTGCTGCTTTTTACGTTTCACTCATTATGTGAGACACTGTCAAGTCAATCGAATATCAAACCAGAGGTTTTGCAAATCAATGATGTATAAAGCCTGGCAGCAGTAGAAAAACATCCATGACATTAAAAAAAGTCTGGAGGACTCTTAATTTTAAAGAAGCAGCATTGCTCTGCATTGTTTGTTACTCAGACATCACTCTATATTCATGTGTGAAAAAGAGGCAGGGAACCTGATTAGAAGGAGGCTCAATCAAGAAAAGTGAGATTGATCAGTCCTTCCTTCAGTCTTTGAGTTATACACAAAAATTAAATAGGACAGGGAGATGTGACTTTGTTTTGATAATCCTATGCCTTTTGAACAAAACTGAACAAAAATTTATTTTTTTAATATAAAAATGAGATTACTGGTCTTTATGTTGTCATTGTTTTTCTCTCCTAGCGCATTTTCTACTCCTAGAGCATTTGCAAAATTCAAACCAATTTTTGGCCTCCAGTTCTTTAGATTATTGAAGGCACTATTTGGAAAGAGAGGGAACTGATTACAACTTCTATCTAGGGCTGATCAAGAAGGTTTGGAGGTCTTCCAGATGAGTTTGCTGTTTGGTCTTCATAATTTGCTGTTAAGTTAATCCTGAAACAACTTGCAGGTCAAAGCAGTAGAATCCAATAGATCAAGGTATGTGATGCTGGGGCCAAACTACATGTCTACACATGACAAATACCTAGTTAAAGTAACAACTCTGTTAACTGTCCACTCTAGTGAGAACCTTAATGTACTTTAGAAGTGCTTGAAAGGAATTGGAGCTCATCTCTATCACGGATAGAGTTAATTGCACCCCTGGTTTAAAAAACAAATACTTTTATGAACCCTTTCTCCTGGCACATTCTTTCTAGTTATTGAGCTCTTCCATTCTACTTTTACCATCTCTTTCCTTCCATACCATTTTCCCAATCAAGCCATGTTTCTTTTCCCCACTTTTTCTCTGATCTCTATTGCCACCTTGAAGCTGCTCACTCTGCCTCCTTTAGAAAGGCCCAGGAAGAAGCTGGATTTTTATCTACTTTTAACCCCTTCAGATGTATTAAAATAGTTGAAAACACAATGTTAAAATGGAGGCGTGGCCCACCAGAAAAGCCTCCATTTAATCAAACATATGGAGAAATGATCTTGGTTAAATGCAATGGTGGCTGAATCTACTAGAGGCTAAAATACTTCTAATTATTTTGCTTCTCAAGATACCTACTGCTTACAAGGAGATGCACAAAGCTATCTGCAATTTTACTGAATCCCACAAGTCGATTATTTTGATGACACGCAGTGAATTAGCTGCATTTACCAAATGTTGGGAGAGTTTAGAGACAGAGCATAATGCTTTATGTTGTTCTCTGTCTTCTTGTCTCTATAAACTGCCTCAGTGTTTATCCAGAAAATGCAGACCTCTGTGGACAGTTCTTTGTTTGGAGTTCTAACACTCTTAAATAAACTCTTCCTATTAGTAGATCCCAGTGACATCAGACTGCTGTACCATGTTTAATTGAAAGTGGCAAGCAAACACTGTACAACTGCTTCTAAAATGCCTGGGAGCTATTTGAAAGCTTTAGCATGTTAGAGGGAGAAATGGCCTGGTTCTATCTCCTTTCTTGAGGGAGGGGAGTAGGTGTTGAGAGGGAGAGAAAATAAACCTTCCTGAGCTCCAGAACTGCTTTGTCTATGTGTCCTTAGCCTTTGGTATACTACTAATTTTTGGAGTGATTAAATTTATGTGGATACCCCTTCTGTAATGTGATTATCAAAACAACCAACTAATTGCTAACTGACAGTGAGTTTGGTCAGGTCCTATTTATTTTAAATTGGTTTTAAGAGGGTTTGGCTGTGCTAGTGTACTCGTTTGTGCTATAAAATCATTTCCTAAGTGTGAGAGAGACCAAGAGACCGAGGTAATAGTCTTAGACACTTAGACAAATTTAGGAAAGGGCACTCCCTATTCTCTGTACTGAGAACTAAATGGAAGCCTGGTGCCAGCAGTAAGGAGTGACATTTACAGCATCTAACTGTTAGAAAACCTTCAGATAAGCTACCCTTACATTTCCTGGTAGGAGTCCTTCTAGAAGGCAAGGAAGATCACCCTTAGTAGGTTAAGAAACTATGTTTTTTTCACTCTTTAATATAAAGGAAGCATGAGTTTTGTCACTTTTAATTACTTTTAAATTATGTTTGAATGCTTTATTTAGAGTACTGTTGGGGGATGCATGTAAGAAATCAGTGTTTGTTTTTTTTTTCACCAAGAAAAAGGTTGGTGACTAGAATCATAGCCTGCTCAAATCCATTGATCTCTTTTTACATCACATCTATTACTTTCAAGGCTTACCCTACAGTTGATTAAATCTATTAGAGAACTGCTCTTGCTTACTTGCCTAAGTATTGTGGGTTTAGAATTTTATGATGAGTCTGTAATTAATCCTGTGGTTCAATTTTGGCAAATTTCCATGCGTTATTCCAAATGGCAAAAGGTAGCAGGTTTACTTTGTGGGACCATGGCTATTTAAGCACTTCTTAGCATCTTCATACTGCGGGACTTATAATGTCATTTCATATAGAAATGATAGACCTAAATATTCCTTTACCCATAGTGATATCAGATTAAATAGTTGGTATTTTTTTTTCCTGGGAGATAATTAGTTGATACCTCCAGTGAAGTTCTAATTTATTTTGCAAGAGAAGCCTATAATTGGACATTGCTCCCACCCAATACCAAGCACAAGTGGGTTTTTTTTTGTTTCAGCAGTAAATGCCTCTTCTCAAAGTAAGGTTACTCATATTCTAGAGCAGTCTTTAATTTCTATTTAATATGTGGTTTTCTGTGGCCTGTGTGCGCAAAGCACTCCTTCACAGTCCAGAGGTGAAGCCACAACTTCTACACCACAAACCATTCTGGGACTGCAGGGTATGACCTCAAAGGTCAGTAAGTGGAGAATAATAGAGATGGAAAGGGGAAGATGGAGGGAATCACTTACAAAGAAAAAAAGAGTAAAATAAATATCTAGAAGAATCTGGAGACTGTAGGCAATGAGACAAGAGAATAACTGTCTGGCATATTCCAAAGGGAGTATATTGGGTGTGTGGCCAGCTTCTGGTCGTGGGGGGCTCCAGGACTGGCTTCTGTGGGAAGCTGTGAGCTGTTTCCCCCATGTCCAGGGCAGCCAGTGCCAGCTGGACCCACCACTGCCTGAACCCATCATGTTGGCAGTGCCTCTCAGATAACATATTTAAGAAAAGGAGGAGCTGCAACTTCAGCTGTAGAGAGGAGTGAGAATGTGTGGGATGAAGAGCTTTGCAGACACTCAGGTCAGTGCAGAAGGAGAGGGAAGAGGTGCTCTGGACAAGGTGAATAGACCATGGTGAAGCAGCTTTGCCCCTGCAGCCTCTGGAGGACCACAGGGGAGCAGAGGTCAACCAGCAGCCCTTGGAGGAGCCTACACTGGAGCAGGCGAGTGCCCAAAGGAGGCTGTGACCCTGCAGGAAGCCGGGATCAGTGCTGGATCAGCGTCTCTGTCCTAATCTTCACAAGGAAACTTCTGTCCAGCTGAGGAGGGCTGTGAGAAACCAACTTTGGTGGGCACCTGGCATCCAGCCAGGGTCAACCCACCACAGAGAGATTATCAGAAGTGATTGCAGTCTAGCAAAGTTGTATTTACAGAAAAGCATATTCTATTGTTGAACTCTCTTGTGCTTATAACTCTTTATTCAGGTGAACTACCCACTGGCAGCAGATGGGCTACTTCTTTGAAAAGATTTCTTTACATAGTGTTCTATGTTGGCCTCTTAGACTGGAAAATTATCTGGCAAGAAAAGAAAATGAGGTTCCGGTAGGGAAAATATTTAGTCATGGTTTGGATGAAACCCTGAGTAATTAACTCTAGAAGCAGAATTAACTTCTGTAGAAGCCAGAAGTCTTTCATGGGTTCCTTTCTTAAACAGATCAGAGGATAGGACTAAACTGAAGGAATTGAAATTGTCCTAATACTCAATGTCCTAAAACCTCAGCCATGTTCTGACTCAGTATTATGGCAAGAAATAATTGTACCTTTTCTCCCCCCTGCACTGCAGCTTCAATTGCCAAGGAAATGTGAACCACAGGGGGAAAGCATGCTCCAGCCAAGGTCTGGATCTGGACACAAGAGGCAGCAAGGGCCTGTCCTGGGGCACAGTTCACATAGCCCATAATATTATCAAGAAGGAATAGAAGTAGAGACATGCCTGATTGTCCTAATTAAATTACTGTGTGTTAGATATTTATATTTCTATGAACAGTTTACTGACAGTGCAATATTCTGAACTTGTGAAATAAGGAGTGACAAATTCTTAACAATAAAAATCTTTTGAAGACTTAAAGGCTGAGTTCATTTAGGTTATTTTTTTCTTCCTTTTTCTTCCCTCTCTGACCACACCAACCCTGCACAACTCCTCAGTGAGCAAAAATCAAAACTTTTACTTTTCCCAGATTCACTTTGGAATAAATTTTTTAAAAAGGTAAGTTTTGTGAAAAGTAAAGTACAAAGAATACCCAGGTAACTGAGTTTTGGTTTATTTTGGGTTTTCATAGATCAGATTTGAATGGGACACATGGTGTGTCTCATTCTGATTCTCTCAGTCATCTTGTCCACATCATTAAACTGTCCAAAGATTTGCTTTTATGTGCTTTTGAAAAGCCATGGGCTTAAATATAGTTGCAGTTTTGTTTTGGGACTGGAAAGCATTACTGGAGCTATATTCAGAAACCTCTCTCTCTCTCTTAGGCAGTACAATCATTCTCTTAGAGACCTGTGTCTGGGATTAATATTTTATGCATGAAATGTTTCGTGTACAGTAGTGACATAATAAGAAGAGGCATTGTATTAGTTTGTGCATGAAGAAGAATTGATTACAGAAACAGGAAGTGTGTAAGGACTTGCCTTAAGATGCCATTTTTATTAACACCCAAGTTCATCATTTTAAGGCAAACATGGTTCATGCTTTTTAGTTTTTTATTTTAAATTTTCCAGGTCCTGTCTAAAGAGGTAGCACCCCATTTATTTGTGTTCTTCATGCATATCTTGCACATAAAATAGCCCATGTGGAAAGACAGCAAACAGATAGCTGCAGCTGTTGCCACTTATGCTCCACAGCACAATTTTAGAAATTAATGGTTTCTAATCCCAAAAATAATATAGATACAAAATGATGTTACATTCCAAACTGCCAGGCTGAAGTCCCTTGCTCTTATTTCATAAATATGTTTATAAGAGTCTGGATTAATCTCTCAACTGCAAGAATGTCTTTAGAAATCAGTTGGGTTTTAAAGCTAAAGTTATTGACCTTTGGCAAATCATTGGTAGCCAGGGAAATATGCTGAGGTATCTCTTTGTTGAAATATTTAAGACAATTGCGAGGCATCAGAGCTATTGTTAGATAAAGCTCCTTCTGGTCTTGCCATCTACTTCACTGGCTGAAGATAAATGCAAATGCTTTTGGCACTTTTAGGCTATTGTTAAAGTGCAGGAATAAAACATGCTTGTCTGAAAATTGCAGGTTATTAAAGACTATTATATTGGTAATCCCTGGGAAATAGAGGTAAATCTCTCTTCAGTAGCAGCAACAGAATAACTTCTGTCTAATATTTTGATTATTATTATTACTTTGTGGTTTAGTAAAACAATCTGCAAATTGTTCCTGACCTCAGATTTTCAAAAATCATGAATCAAATCTCTTTAGTCCTAAGACATGAAGCAAAATATTGTCCTGTCTGTTTTCAAAGGCTGTATTTTCAAACTCTTTTTTCCAACTGGAGAGTTTGTGCTTTCTGAAAAATTATAGCAGCCTTATTAGCATGAGCTGTAACATAAAGAAGGTAGCTTTCTTTAGGTAGAATAATGAAAATAGGATATTTACTACATAAATATTTTATTTTAATAGGTTATAAAATTCATCTCAAATGGATAAAGTTTTTGGCAACAAATGTTTAAGTTATGGGATAAAAAAAGCAATAAATGAAAACTTTTTTTCCAGCACTTCTGATCTCCCTCACTTCCAGATGAAAATGAAGAGACATGCTAGTGTGTGGTGTTTTTGAAAATCAGACTGCTGTTCATATTTCACCTTATTACCAAAGCAGGGTGACAGTGACGATGTATTGACAAATAAGATGTCTTCTATTCCATCCTTCTCTTCATGCTACATTAGTTTTACTCTCATCAGTAAATGTGTTATTAAAATAAGTGATATCCAAGATGACAGAGAAAGAGCTAATGTAGGGAGCTTGACGTTGCCAGGGTCATACCAGTCCACTTGTTATTGAAGACATATATCCATCTTCCTAGTTTTACCTCTTTAGAGTCTTTTCTGTTGTTAACCTTTAAAAATAAATACATTGCCTATTCTATGTGCAGAAAGTTTGGCTAAGCTTTTATTACCTCAGCTGTCTTTTCTCTCTCATCACAGCTGCTGGCCATTGGCGGTATAAGTACTGTGCAACCCTTTTCCCCCTCCAACCCCTTAGTTCTCAACAGTGCCCAACATCTTGCTCTGTACCATCCTAGGAACTGGGAAGGAGAGAATAAAGGCGTATGAGAAAGCATCCTGGAGCTTGAGACATAGTGCTGCAGTAAGGGATATTGCCCTGCAGGCAGCAGAGCACAGAGGTTGTCTTGTTCATTTAATGTAGGACTTGGAGAAGGCTTGGGCTTCTGCTGCCTTGTAGTTCTCCTTGGATCACATGGGGGAGTCACATGGAGCACGTGGAGCAGTCAGAGGAATGGGGCTTCAAACATGCTTGAATTTTCAGAGAAAAGGCAAAAAATTAATGGGAACATGAGAGAAACATTACATGCTTCATTCACTTTGCATCCTGACATGATTATTCAGTTTTTTTGTGGCAAGTTAGGGGATTGTTGTCTCCCAACTCAGGCTATGCAACACATGGAGTTTAAACATGTCCTGTGTAATCTGGACATAGCAGCATGGAGGGCTGAGTGGACTAATGCAAACTGTCTTGAGATCTGTCAGTGTGTTCCTGCAATCTGTGATGCATTTCAAAATTGGGAAATGCTTTAAGTCCATGGATATTTTTTTAGTTTTAGGGTGTTTTTTAATAAAGCACTTTGTGACTAAGAGCAGATACAGATGGTAAGTATTTGTGAAGGAGATAGATAGACTTCCAAGAAAAATTTTCAGTCTAAACACATTGAAGGGTCTCAAGCATTATGCTATCCCATCAAAACAGATGTGAGAAAAACTTTAGGAAATAACCAGATTCACAGGCTGTAATGAAATTCATTGTGTAGGCTCTTACATGCAGGGGAACCAGGAATTCAGATAACAGGAATAAAGTCGGGTTTTTGTTCTGACTGGCGGGGACAAATTTAGTATAATCTTAAGGAGCTTGGCCAGTTTGCCAGGGAAAATACAAGGCTGCATAATATAAGATTTTTGAACATATCGAGCTGGAAAAGTAAAAAATATGTAGAAAACATCATAATGGTCCTAAGAAAAGGTGATGAAGGCAAAATCAGTTGTATCTACAATACAGAGATGAAGTGCAAGAAAGAAAACCAGAAGGTTGGTAAATACAGTAACAAAAATGGGGAGCGTGTGGCATTATGTGAAGCAAGAGAAGTAGGGAGAATTGAATTGCAAAGTACAAAAAAATCAATCCATGACTACATGAAGTTCCTGGAAAAGAAATAGATTAATATCTATTAGTATCTATCAGATGAAGGGATGTAAATGATGCATGGGTGAGGAGAGCAGGAAGTCATAGTAGAACACAGAATTTGCCTAAGAAAAGCCCAAACACTGGCTGGAACGTAGGCATGAAATGGTCCCACTGCATTCACTTGACATAGTGACAGAAGATTTTTACAGATCGTCATCTTGTCTCTCACTTACTGTAGCTCTAGTGTTCAGCTCTGGGAGTGACTTGGGAAATTTGTCCTAGTGATGCTCTTGTCAGTGTTGCCTCCTCCTTGCAGAGCTTCTATTTGCCTGATGTTCAACTGTTCATCATTCAGCGTGATGAAAATGAATTGCATGAAGATGCGACTCATCGAAGCTAATGCAGGTTCTTGGGAGGCACATCTCAACACATTATCAAACCAAGGCTCAGCGCTGATTTCTGCTGTTGTCCTTTGCTTTGTCCACCATGTATTTTCCAGTTTGGATTGTTTTATGAGCATGACAGTTGCCTTACAACTTAATAACATGTACATACCTTGGCAAGGAACTGTCAGGTCTTTTTAAGTATTATTAAAACCTCACCTGAAAAAATATTTTAAATCATATCATACTATAATCAGCATACATATTGTGTTTGCGCACTAACTTCATATTCTCTTGCATCATTTCATCTGAAAATACTTTTTTAGACTTCTGTTTCACTCTAGAGGTCACTTTACCTGCCCAGATTTTGCCTTACCTCATGCCTTTTCACAGATTTTTGTGACTGGGCAATAGCTTTTGGAAACTCTCAGAAATGTGTTATGTCATTCTCCCACAGAATAACAATCAGGTGGAGAAAGGAGGATGGTTGCTGTGATAATTCCAAATTCCTAAAAAATTTAAGTCTAGGAGGGACTGTTGTGCAACTTAGTCTAGCATCCTACTGGTTATACACAGCATGAGTTGCAGAACTTTATTGGATGATTCCTGAGTTGTAGAATATCCTTCAGCAAAACTGTCCGGTTAAACTTGTTTTGAGGATTATCATGATGAGACCTTGTTTCTATATTTAATTGCTTTCAAAAATTGTGTCTTATTTGTCTTTTGCATTTATCAGCGTATATACATATTCTGCCTGGTGTCTGATACCATTTTTTGTCTTCTGATTTAGGCTACTTCTACAATCAGAAGAAGTATTTTTCCTCTATGCATACCTACAATTTGACTGAAGCCCTCTATTATCCTTTTCCTTGCTAAACTCAGTATTCATATATTTCAGCTCTGGCAGTAACCCAGGATTCTTTTTCCAGCCTTTTAAACTACCAACTCTTTGCATTTTGACCACCAAGATATGTCATCAGAACTCTCTCTTGTATATTCTAAGAAGGAATTTTGTTCATTTAAAATTATTCTTTCTGTTGGTATGAGGAACTCTCAAAGTTTTACTAGCAAGGTTTTTTGTTTCTTTGTTTGTGGTTTTGTTTGTTTTTGGTTTGATTTAGGTTTTTTTTTTTCCAACTTTGAGGAACTGGTCATAGGAAAAAATCTAAGTAGTCATACACAATTGTTTTTCTTTTTGGAAAAGGAAAACCAGGCCTGTGGATAATATATATTCAGCTACAGTAAATTGTATGCATTCTGCATGTGGCAACAACATGTCACCTTTTACAGAGAAAGAAAATACAATTAGAGAGTAATTAAACAACATGAATTTTTATCTCAGACGTCAGTGCCCTTCAAAGTTGTAAAAGAATGCTGTTTCAGCATAAGGTTTTGCACCTTCTCCTAGCATTTAGGGACGTCTGTCAGATGAACTGAACCTGATTTGGGATGAAAACCTTTATTTTATTTGAGGGAGTAAAAGTTTCAGTGACTGTAGGAACTGTTGAGGACAACAGTATCCAAAAGTGTTCTCAGGCCTGGACTCGAGCATACAGATCAGTAAAACACAGATTATGTTGTAATGACATAGACAGCATTTATTATTTCTTCTACAAAATCCTTTTGGAAGCAAAGTAATGAAGCTTTATTGAAAGAGGAACCACTGATGCTGTCTATGGTGTTGATTTTACCTGTACAGTGTCTTAAAGAAGAAACTTGTTCCATGTCTTGGTGAGAGTATTGCTGAAGTTTATTACTTGTCTTGTGATAAAATCAACTATTTTGGCAATGAAGGCAAGGGTGCAGTCTTTTATATCTTCCTAATTGCTAGAAGGAGGGGAGGTGAGGGAGTGTGTGGATCCCCTGGCTTGCAGTCCAAGTTGCTTCCCAGTCATCAGAGACGCAGAAGATATTTTTTTCTGCTCTTGCAGAGGCAGCTATCTATTACAATTTTTAATTTTCCTTTTTCATGGTACTGTTGATGTCTTTAAATAAAAAATCCATCTGCCCCAGGCCCATATACTTCCCTTTCTGTCGTGGCATTAGTGTTATGTAAGGAACGGTACAGTCTCATTGAATTATAACTGCCAAATGCAGAACTCCAGTCCTACTGTTATCTTCCTGTTAGGGCTACCAGACATATTACAGCACGTGAAGAGGTCTTAAACCTAGTGGGATTGTTAATTTCCCTACAACAACCTTTTAATGCCCAGAATTATATCCTCTACCTGTGATGCTAAATAATAACATAAGGAATTTGGGCAGGGAAACCTACTCTCAATTAAATTGGAAGGGGACCTGTCACAGGAGAGAAGAGGAAGAAGAGGCCCTTGAAGTGTGTCACTGAGTTCCTTATAGTTGATCTGACAGAGTCAGAGTCTGTTGATCTAAAACTCACCCTTCTCCATACTGTGGAGGATGACAGATGTTCAGAGGGACCTAACATGATTATCTTTTTTGCTCTGGGAGGCAGAAGATGTTGTGATTTACTTATATTGCTGATTCAGTGTGCTTTGTTCAGAAGTTTGTAGCAAATGTTGCAGTTGCTTTTCTGAACTAATGCCTGAATTTTATGTGCCTTTTCCCCACATCCCCCCCACAGCAGCAGTGGTTTATTTTGGCTGAGTCTGAAGGTTTCACACCTCTGCTCCAAGGCTATGCCTCCAGATCATATTGCTACCACTGGGATTGCTTTTTTCACTGTCATTCATCTGTACTTCAGACAGTCATCTAGGACCAGCCTCGTACTTAAAAAAGCTCTGGCTTCTTGTTATTTTCTATAATGATGCACAAGGCAGAGAACTTTATGGGGGCAGTAGAAATATAAATATCTTACCAATACAGGGCAGTTAGGTCTTTTGGTTCCATAGTAATTGTCTGAGGAGCAACTTGAATTTCAAGTAGGTTTTGTATTTCATTGTGAATATTTCACATTCTTCTAAGAGACAGCCAGAATCCATAAAGGTCATGTACTGTTGCTGATTCTGTGTCATTTGTCACAAAACAGCCAGCTGCTAAGATCCCCCTATGACCAACATTACCTGGCAGCTCAGATAGTTTTGGGAGAGCCATGTAAAAAGCAATGGAGGATCAAGACAGCGATGACACTGAGGCTGACAGAGTGTCAAAAGGCCTGTTCAAAGACATTGCCATTGTCTCTGCTCTCCACAGCACCAGTCTGCAGCTCATATACAGGCAACCATTGCATGATAGGGAAATTCTTGTTCCACAGGTCTGCAGCCTAGATACCTCTACTCCATCAACCCCAACCATCTGCTAAGCTAAAACCTCTACTTTTCTTTGTCTCCTGTGTAAATATCCTTTTTCCCTCTGCTGGAAATGTTTTTAAGTCTGAAGCAGTGGAAAGAAAAAAATATCATCATACTCAACAACTTACAAACAAATGAAAACACTCAAGAAATGATGGAAAAATAAAAATAAATTGAAACAAATCCAGTAAGCTCTGCTTAATGTAGAATATACTGCTGAAAAGGCTCTCGACACTGTAATTTCTGTATATGTTACAATAAGAAGATGCTCTTTACCTTGGAGGCAACATAAATTCAGTGTGTTAATACACAGGCTGCCGAGGCTAACGCTGCTTTTATTTAAATACTGTCCTGAACACAACATACAGCCACTGTACATTAATGGCATGTAAATCATTGCTGTGCCATAGCTGCCTCAACCCATTTCTTACATTTCTTTTCTAACATTGTCAAACTTTTATTTCATTTCTCCTCTTCTCTTGAATAAATGCTGTTTCCAGTGCACAGCTCCAAGCTACCTCTTTATTGCCAGTTCCAGACCTATGGTACCTGGAGTTAATCACCCTTCAGCTACATATTGTTAACTGTGATGTGCCTGGTACCTATAAAGAAAAAAAAAGGCTTCTTTTTTATACTAGAAAATAAGATATATTCTACTGAATTGCTAGGGTGGGGGAAGCCTTTGTTGAAAGAATGGGACTACAGCTATTTTTATTAGTATTATAAAGAAATCCGTGCTCCATTGAGAGCACATGCTGCAATGTTAAATTGAGGGGAATGCAACATTTCCTGTGCTATCAAGACAGTATTTGCAGCTTGTTTAATGAACTAAATTTCATTTTTATCTCTACTTTGTATTTAGATAAAGAAACAAATAAAGGAAAAAAAATAGGAGATTTCTCTGGCAACATTTCTTTGGAAGGGGAAAAATGATATAGCAGTCTCAACCACAGATATCTTGGTCACATTGTCAGGATGGACAGCACAGTCTGTCATTCATTGCCCATGGCGGTGAACTGGGACACGAGCTGTTGATATGACACTAAACAGAGAATTACATTTTTCTACATTGTATGGAAAACATAGATGTATTCTTGTTCTCTGTGCCTCTGAACAGGAGAACAATGCTGATAGGAGCCCACCACTTTAAATCGTTGTTGGCTATCCAAAGCATTGACAATAGAAGGCAGTTGTGAACTGGCAAAAAAAGGAGAAAAGAATCCTACTGGAAATGACAGGAAACCATTTGGCATGCAGTGAACAGAAAGCAGACTGGTTTTATTCAAACGATGGTTGAATTCCTAAGGACGTGTCAAGTTTGCTTTGGGGCTTGGAGTGTTTGCAGGGTGTCCTATTCTCTTTTGCCCCAGTTTGATTTCAATTCTTTGGATACCAGAGCAATAAACTGAAAACTCCCAGTTATATTTAGAAAAACAATAACTGCTGAGTATTATCCTTCAAAGAGACAGAAACTCCTAACAAGGGTCCTGCCTCTGCACTGGGAATGGACATCTAGAGATATGTGTGGGAAAGGAGGGAGGGGTGGTTTTTTGGTTTTCGTTTCTTTGTTTCAAGTAAACCAAATAAAAGAGTTAACACCTGAGATTCCTCCTATAAGAGTATGTAACCTCCAGGTGTGGAAAGAGGTGATGATCCCTTCCAGTTCAGAAAATCAGTGAAGTTTTTCTGTGTATACAGTGGTAAAAATGAATTTTCAAAGTACTGTTATTCCTATTTAGAAATAAGCATCTGGAAACTTTAAAACCTTGGTATATTTAGCTTCAACTCTCCATCTTTGGACCATATAGGAGGATGCTCTACCTCTTTATTTAAGCCTTAGCTTCTTCAATCTGCTGTTATTTATTTATTTATGCTCCCTTTAGCATTTTTAACTATTTTTCCTCTCACCACCTCAGTTTCCCTCTCAGCTGTCCAGTGAAGAAACCTTGTGAGGAGCTTAGGCATGTTGGAGCAAGCGTTGTATTAACGTGGTTGCTGGTGCAGCGAGGCTTGGCATGACCAAGTGTTTATCCGTGTTTTTGTTGCTGTAATTCCACAAATCCTGTAATATTCTATGCTCTTAGGATATGAGGAAGAAAACTGCAAAGACTACAGCAAGGAGAAATTCCCCTTCTGATTTTAGAGGTGGGTGGGGGAAGAACCAGATTTTGTGACACTTTGGCTACGGTTCTCTAGAGACACGTCTTAGACGATGTGGGACATTCCATTTGGCATTTAGTGGACTGGAGTTTTTGGAAGTAGCTTCCAGGTTGATATCCAGGACTGTGCGCAGATGACCACAAGGTGACCACCTTCCACGGAGATTTACCACAGTGAGAGAAATGCAGTTTGACATTCTGTTAGTGGCCATCTCCCCTCCACACTTTGTAATTTTGTGGTGCACATGGATTTAACGTAAAGACATAGCCAGTGCCTGTGTCAAAATTAGGGTGAAACAGAATGAGGGACTTAATTTTGTTATTGGAGGACTCTTTCACTTGGGAGTCCTGAGGCAGAATCTGTGGCCTCATGAGGGCCATGTGTGGTGAGGGTTCTCTTGCCTCAGAGACAATAAGTCTTTTTACTCCCTCACCTGAATTCTTGAGACAGGACCTGGTGATTTTATAATCCTGCCTTCATGCAGGATGATACTTGCTTGAACCCAGGAGCTAAGTTTGGATCTAGATGCTTTGGCCCCGTGGCAGCAGAGGAACTGCTTTGCTGACTTTTGTGCAGTAGAAAACTTGTGGAGGAGGCTGAGATGGGTGACTGGGGATGCATTTTCTTGGAAAGAGGGAGTCAAAAGCAAGTATTTGTTAGTGTTGTTAAGTGTGCTAAGTGACCCCATGCTTACGGGATATGGGGGAGATCAATATGTTGTTCTGCCTGCACAGACAGTGCCGGTCTTCCCAGCAGTGATTTACTGAAAACTGGAGGACAGGCAGCTAGGAAAATGAATTATTCCACAATTTTTAAAAATCTGGCAAAAGAAAGAGGAACCTCTAGTGATAGCTCTGTATAAGCAAGTAATGTGACCTTAAACAAAGCAAAACTACTATCTATTAAATCTGTCCTGTAAAGTCTGCTCTTGCAATACAGCTGTGTTGCTCAGCTTCTGTCTGTATTATCCAGAAAGCTCCTGGAAAACATTGTGCCATCAGAGGATGAAACCTGTATATTTTCAGTTCCTGCATTTCTAAGAAGAAACTGGCTTTTTGGTCTTTAAGAGTGCAGGAGTTCTACTGCTTATTTGCAAGGGAGAAGCAGAGGTTACTATCACATTTTTATCCACCCTTTCATTTTTATCCACCCTTTCCTGGGTCAATGCTGGGTTGCAAAGCTGCCCATGATGTGCTCAGTCTGTTGCGTCTGTACTTCTGATGGCATTGAGAAGCTTTCAGGTGTTGATATGTTGTACTGTCATGCCAAGGATTAAAAAATCATGAGATTTGGAACTGGGGAGGAAGGTCCTTTTTGAGGATGAGATTGGCAAATCTGTTGCACATTTCATTTTCTTACTGTGATGCGATCCTTTATGTATCAATCCTCTAATAGCTGTGCTGAAATTAGTTGAAGTAAGGATTTCTCTGGGATGGACCAGTGAGATTCATATTTTCAGTGTTCATTAGTATTGTCACAGTCATGATGCAACTTCAGACAATTTTTGTATTTCTGCAGCTGCAGTGAGAATACTTTGGAAAACTTGAATGTTGTTGCAAGACATGAAACTCTTTACTGTGCTGCTGTTCCCGTATCTAGAGGTTCTTGAGTCTCATGACAGTGTTAGGAACAGAAAGAACAAGCTACAGAGAATATGTGTGTCGTCCCAAACACACAGGAAGAAGTGTCTTAAATACCTTGAGTGTGAGTATACTTTCAGTCCTGGGCAAATGCTGGAAAAGGTTTTAATAGAGAAATATAGATTACTTTCCTTGACTGGAAAAAACCCCCAAATTCTGAACAGTAGTCCAAATATTTATTTGAGCAAAATGTATGAAACGTGGAAAAGGATTCTGAGAAACGTCTTCCAGACACTACATCTAGATATCAGTCTATCGCTCATGGTCCAGGTAGTATGGGATTTGAGACACTTGGGGTAGTTCTACAACTCCTTGTAAATGGTATACATGTTAAATGACTGGAGGTGATATCCTCCCTCAAGTTTGAATCAAGTCCAAATACCCCCCCGCTGGTGGGAGCAGCAGTTGGATAGGCAAATCAGGAAGTCACAGCATCTGAATTTAGGAATATTAATTTATTGCTTCTCTTTTTACAATAACGGTAAGTAGACATGGACAGAAATGACAAAAATATTTTGCAAAACAAGATATCAGAAGACATTTTTCTGATCCTCTGGGGGAAAGAGAAGGAAATAAACATTTTTGGTGGAATTCTTTTCCAGACCAGACTATTTATTAGAAATGTTTAATGTTCAATAGTTTAGTGAATACTCCTGTAAACATAATTGCAGCTGGTTGTGTCAATTTGTTGTATTACTTGTGGGGAGAAAAGGAGTGGAGGAGTCAACATCTTGAAATTAAATCGCATCTTTTATTCAAATAGGGGACAATATTAAAATATTTTATTGAAAAGGGGACACAGGTAACAATGGCCATATTCAATTACTAGTTTCATAAATTTGGGGATAATCCAAATTGGTTACAAATTTTGACTGCTTCCTTGACTTCTTCACAACTGCATTATTGGCATTAAGTAGAATTTACCAGTTCTTGTCAGAACAGCTCCTATAATGAAGGGGACATAGCTGGAGATAAGAGTGAAAAGTTATAATACTTTGAAGTCTGTTCAGCGTGGCTTTGTTCTTTCCTTTGGTGAGAACTGGAGGAAGCAAGTGCGTGTTTAGGTTTTTTATTTTTTTTTAATGCAGTCTAATTGTGCCATGGTATTAAGACAGTACATCTTTAAATTTTCATATGAAAGTATGAGCTTTGGTATGACA
>VZDJ01007753.1:38772618-38834008 GCA_008694505.1 Cyanoderma ruficeps
GCATATAGAACAGTGAGGAGGTCCCAAGAGTCACTTCAGACTCCAGTGACTGCTGAGCCCGCAGTCCACACCGCACTGGAAATGAAATTGGAATGACAAAAAAATGGTTGTGCTAGTCTGCAAGGGTGAAATATGCACTTGTGTTTCAAAGGTTATGTAGAGATCACAAGACAGCATTCAGGCACGAGAATATGCACGAGCCTCCAGGAAAGTAAATGCTGTTGTATGTATTTGTTTCCCTTCCCCCAGCCACAGTGATACATATTTATTTATTTTTATATATATGTGTGAGTAGATATATATGTATACACAGAAGTGTTTATTTTTTCTTTTAAAGTTGTATACTATATTTCACACATTCTGCAATGCTTAGGTATGGAGGAGGTAAAGTGTAGGGGTGTGTTTTAACTGTATAGTTCATCCCAATTAAATCTCCTGGGGGACAAGATATACATAAGAGACCTTTCCCTTGAGTTTATTTCTCTCTGGAACGTGCATCCACTTTTTCAACGTGTTTGCCCAGAAGTCTATCTCCTGCTTCCTGGACTATTTATTACTCAATTAGAAGAGCTAAATGGTGAATAATTACCATAGTATCGATACAGCTGGAAATAGACTAAGAAAAAAAATGGATTACAATACCGATTACTGAAAGCTCTTTATCTGAGGCTTGCCATAAGTACAGTTATCCCCATTTTACATGCAGGAAACGGAAATGCACAGTGCTGAAGTGATTTTCCTCTAGGAAGACAGTGATCTGTTAGGACTCTGAAAGGAACAGATTTAATGGCACGGTGAAAGATCTGGTACTGGATTCTCTGTTCTAGCCACTAAGAAAGGTGGCCTCCTCTTCCCCTTTTCACATCTCAGAAAGCACTGAAAGCAAAGGATGCTCTTACCTGTAGTGTCAGGTGCTGTTTTACAAATGCAGTTTTTGGGGTACAGTGGTGTCATGTAGGGCTGGAGCCAACTGCACCTCCTCCTCATGGCAGAACACATCCCAGCCCTGCCAAGGAAGAAACACTGCAGATTTGGCCCTTGCTGTAACACAGTGTTTTGGTGGGGGAGGGCAGGAGACAAGGTGTCCCTCCTGGTTTGAATGTCAGTTGTTGTCAAGTTGGCATCCTGAGCTGTTTCCATGACAACAGCTTTTTGTGCTGGGGGACGAGGTCATGCACCTGTGATCTCGATGAAAAGGACAATGAGAGAATGTACATTATTTAAAGCTTTTATCTTCCAGTACGTGTTTGAGTATAACCTTGAAATTGTGTGAATGAAGGGCAAAGTGTATTTCTATGCATAGGAGTGAGGCAAACTAAATTGGTTAGAAAGAGGTGCGAGGATGGTTGGGGGCATTTTATAGCACAGACACTTCTCTAACTTTTCATGGATGGGTCCAGCTGTCTCATCAACTTCCCATCCTGTATATCAGCAAAAGTTTCCCTGGAGTGAAAGGAGTCCATCATTTATGTGAGACTGAAAAGAAGGGCGAACAATAGGCTTTCACTTGGTATTTTCCTAAAAGAGGCTTGGATTAAGTTAGCCATTATGGTTCTGCTTTGGTTGCCCACCACAGCTCCTGTTGTGTGATGGTCTGGTTGAACACTGAATGAAAAAATAATTGTTGACCCAAAGAGCTTCCAGTCAGAGTGATTATGTGTCACCCTGCACCTTCATTTGTTAAGAATGCCTAAAAACTTCCAAAGCTTCACTTAAGGCTTCAGTTAGATGAGACCTGCTAGAAACACAAATTGTATTTTACAAAAAAACAAGTTGGTTACTCCTTACATTTTCCAAAATGAGATGGAAGATCTGCAAGACACAATAAACACCAACCAGAGGTAGCTGGATTTTGGGTAAGAGATTTCTTATTCTGTCACTCTTCTTGGTGTTGTCAACTTAGTACAATCAAAATGAGTTTGGTTAGCTACAATTTCTTTCCTTTCAGAAATCTTGGAAAACATTGTTGAAGTATTTTCTCTCATGTAGAAAGAAATGTATGGGTGGCTCATTGTGAATGAAAAAGAAACCAGAAAAGCAATTCTGTAACAGAATACTTAAATAACGAAATCAAATGAACTAACCCAAAATAAGGAAAAAATGAAAATCTCAGCTAACTCAAATAGAAACACAAATTATATTATTACCAGCCATAAAACATGATTGTATTTTTATATGTGTGTATATTCTATATAGGTAAATCAACATGTTGACATTTTTATTTCAAATACTCACATTTTTTTTCTGTGAGAGCCATCTCCTGCAAACATATTGAAAGAAAACACATAGACCTTCCCAAAAAACCCCAGGTGGGGCAATGAGAACAATTGAACAAATTTTTCTTTGGCTATTAAATCATAAACTTCAGAGGTGATTTGGATTAGAATTTTCGCAGCTCATATACATCAAGAATTTCTTTAAAATCAAAGCATTCAGGGTGACTTTCAAATTTTTGCTGTTATACAGATGAAAAGGACTGCACCAAGGGAGTAGAAATAAAACATCACAGAATGAGAAGAATCATTAGGACAGTAGATAGTCTGAGGAATGGTTACAATTGTTAGAAAAGGCCATTAAGTTTAGGTGGTGGGCCTTAGTTAAGAAGGGATGACTGCAGCCCAGATCTATATTTCCTTCCTTTGTGCTCTAGGAGAGCAAGTGGTCCCTTCATTGCTATCTCAATGGATGACAGAGATTCCCTGCCCCATGTAAAGACTGCCGTTTTCCCAATATGGAACTGCTAGCATCCATGTGATGTCAGGAGCAGTTTGTGAGGCTGACATAAGAAGTGTATGCATATGGATGCATAGAGCATCACACTGATCCCCAGTCACCAGGGCTAGGAGGTGTGTCCTAGAGGACAAACCAACCTCTGCCAGGCTAAAAAAAGGACAGGCCAAAGTGGAGGTCTCTCAGTGCTTGCACCAGCACAGGGATGAGTCCAGGCTTTGGTAGTTACACATTTAAGCTCTCCTGTCATCTCTTGATACGTGAGAGGAGACACTCAGTGGCTGCTTTCCTCCCTCCCACCTCGGTGTAAGTCAGCTGCTGTGCTTTGTGCCACTGGGCTCGGGGACAGCTGAGCAGGGAAAACCACACACAGTCACTGTTACTGGTGATGTATGAGTGAGACAGAGATCACTGTCACAGCATATCTGCTATTTTCAATTTAATTAGTAGTCAGAACTTCATTTGTCAACTTAATCATTGCAGGCAGACACTGCAGAGGTGGGAAGTAGAGGAAAAAATTAAGAAAACAAACAAAAGGAGGCCTATCTGTGGCTCTGCGCATATTTTATTCATTTCTTAGCTTAGTTTATTTCAATATTTCATATATGCCAAAGCTTAGATTAAAAAAAATGATAAATGTTTGTAGTCTTGTCATTAAGTATTGGTTGCAGAGAAACTGGTTTTGTCAAGTTCTTTCAATAAAATTGTGCTGTTGCCTGCAAAACTACTCAGCTTCTCAGTGTTTCCAGTTTCTTTATGTGTTAAGTAGATAAACATTTGTTCTTGTTTCAGATGAGGGAAACAGTAGATTTTGTCATTTGGATGCTGCCAGCTATGGCCAAACTGAAGGAAATTTTGCATAAAATAAGGAGAGACTCCATCTGGTTCGTACAAGTCTGTCATGGATGTGGGTGTTTGGGAGTCTGTCTCTGGATCATGTTGCCCCTCATCTCATGCAATGGTAGTAAATGATGGTAGTGGTAGTATCAGATTGATGCTGGGAAGTCCTAGTAGACCCTATGGAGTATGTAACCTGAACAGACTGTACAAACTCAAAGGCTTGGGAAGGAAGAGTGGTTGTCATGAAATGCTGTGACCAAACTCATCAGAAAGGTGGTGGCAGAGCTGGGATTGGAGCTCCTTTCCTACACTCTGATGCCCTAGTGAGAAAACTTTGCTGCAAGATCCTGACTGTAGCTGTGACTCTTCCAGACAGTGTAGCCTGCCTTGTCATCAGCTGCTGAACTCTGGCCTCAAAGGAAAAGGCTTATCATGTGTTTATGTGGATTTGCTCTTTGAAAATGCAATGGTCCACATGTTAATTCAGGTCTTACCAAACATGTACTGCTGATCTCTGGACTGTTCTTTTTTTCCCATAAACATATAGCTCATAACTTTTTATTTTTGCCAGGTATTTTTGGAACTGAACATTTGTTTTGTGAATATGTAATGAAAAAGAATATAAGAGGGCATGCAACCATTGTCAGAGCACATTCTTAAAGAGGGTGTGAATGTGTGTGCAGGACCTTCTAACCAGATGGGTTGGAAGACCAAACTGCCTGGCTTCTGCTGTGGTGTGATGATTCATGAGTCACACCAGCTCCCTCTGTGCCTCACCTCTTTCTTCCTTTTTGTCCACCTCAAATATGGCTCTCCAGCAATGTTTTATTTACAGCCTTGTGTGGCCTGAGTCATAGTTTCATGCCAAAGTGCTCTTGTAGCATAAATCATATGTACAATTTTGCATAAATATTTTATTTAATTTTATAACATGATCTCTTATGCAGGATTCATGGTGCTTTTAGGTAATATTGTCCTGGTTTCTTAATTCAGCTTTACTGTCATTTGTGAAGCTTCTCTGATGCTTCTTTGTTTTGAATATTTCTGATGTGCCTGAAGTATTTTGGTACATGGTATTTAAATACAATAGGAATAATTAACAAAAATAGAATACTGATCCTGACAATGGCACTCTCACTCTCTTTCTCATTCAGTCAGTTTTCTAGTCATTTTTCTAAGAATTTTCTGCTTTTATGTCTAAACCAAACCTGCTATCACGGAAAGCTGTTGGTCAGGACTAATGAAAATGAGTTACTTAAATGAAATGTCACTTAAATGAAATGTTACTTAAATGAAAATTAATTACTTAATAATTTCCCACTATGAATTCTTTGTATCTGGAAGGAACCCTTCATTAGGAGAGCTCACAGCTTTTGAAAGAGCAATGAATTTCTATGTCATTGCAACAGCCTGTTGAATTAAATGATTATGATGTCCATTTTACTGATGAGCAAACTGAGGGACAGAGAGAAGTAACTTGCCTGGGGCTATATGGTAAATAAGGATTTAAACATACCTGACTTCTGGCATCATCTACATTATTTTTTTTTTCTACAGCATTTTCTTTTTTCCTTTGTGTGTGTACGTTTTACTTACTTAACATTTTTAGTTTTTTCACAAGTCCTTTTCCTTGAAAATTAATGTAAATTGAACAATCACTCTCATCATTAGTATTGTCTAAGGTTCACTTTATATATATCTATATATGTAAAAAAACCACATTCTAAATGCTGGAGCTACAATGGGAATGTAAGGATTCGGCCCAAGCTGGTGTTTGGACTGAATTTTCTTAGTTAGATGTTGCGACTCTAGGAAAAAGTGACTGTTTACTTGACATGTTCCAGCAATCTAATTGGAAAAGTGGAATTACCACTTAGAAGATGTGCAAGAATGATGGGGAGAGAGAATCTTTAACTCATGAAGCTAAAACGAACTGAAGTTATGTGTTGGAAAGTGCTGCCGTTGCTGCTGTGGAGAGAAGCTTTATTTGAAATTACAAAATGAAAATCACCGATCAATGCAGCCAGAATGGAATGATTGATACCTCAATTGTGCTTCTAGAAAATGTAACATAGCATAAAGATACACTATTTACTTTCTTTTCGATTTCAAGTTTTTGCACATTATAATGACATATATAAATGCACAAATGGGCATTTCCAGACAGTGCAGTTGGAAGCAGAGATGAAAAGAGCTACAGTATGTATCGAACTTCAGGCAGAGCTCAGCTGCAGTAATACTTACTTCTGGGAAAATGGTGAAAACAATGGTATCCCATGGCTGCAGTTGTGTTTTCCTCCACTGCATGAGGCTATGGAACTAAGGGTCAGGAAAGAACTGCACCTGATGCTGTGTTCATGTGTAATAACAAGGTGCAGAATGACTGCTCAGAGTGTAGGACACATTAACAGCTTTTATATTCCTATTGCACTTCCTAGGAAATACCTAAAACTTCACAAGTTCACACCTTAGTTCTTTCACCATTACAAATCTTAGTTCGTCTGCCCCAATATCTCAGTATGTTTATGCAATCTGCAGAAGAGGAATTCCTACAATGTACATTTTCTAACAATGACCTAAGAAAAAGAATATTTGCTCCCACCTTTTTGATGGATGTTTTGATGGATAAAGTACAGAGTTTACATTGTAGACATGAAGTGCCTTGCCTTATTTTGCTTAGTATTTAAACCCAGGATATAAATAAATAACCATTCCAAATCTTGGGCCAGATCTCCGTCTTTGTATTAAGTTCCTGCTTATTATTTATGATTTCCAGCTATAGCTAAGGCTGAACACATGCTTAAGAAACGGGTAATACTGATCTGCTTAAAATATTCAACACAAAACTTCACAAAACTTAAAGAATCTATATAAGACTCAAAAATTTATTTTGGCTTTTGGAGAAGCCTTGTTTGTACAATGTCTACACTTTTGGCTATATTTGACCTGCTACTACTTCAAGGAAAGAAGCTTCCTGAGAGAATGTGCAAAAATGTTATTTGAGAAACAGCCTGTTCATTTTTTTCAATTGCTGAAGGTGTCTCTTTATAGACAGGTTAAAATATTTATATAAATATTGTGATTTTCAGGAATATTTAGCTTATTGTATTTTTGTATTCAAAATAAAAGGTCAGGTCCTGTGTGTACTTATGTAAGAGCAATAGCTCAATTCAGTTGTCTGTTACAGACTTCTAACAAATTTTCACTACTGTAGTTTAATATGGAGTTTGGCCTTTTAATATCGTTATACCCTATTTATTGCCCTTCCCAGAAACTCTAATATTCTATGACATCATAAGTGGTTGCTATGGATATGATTGCTGTGACACAAACATGATTAGTGATTAGGACATCAGACAAAAAAATGCTATGTGAAGATGAGGAGCTGTTTTTATGCAAATGTCCCCAGTATAAAGTGGAGGATGAGGAATGCAGAAAATAGAATAAATAACTAGAATTGCCTCTAAATGAAATGTTTTACCAAGTTTTCCCTGAAGCGTCAGCAGCTCTTTAAACATGCTGGTGATGGCCCATCACAAAGCCAGATGTTACCATTTATCAAGTAAAGTAAAGAGCTCCTCCTGCTTCCACAAATACAAACTGAATATGAAATCAAATGGGAAACTGCTGCACTAAAACTGGAGAAAATATAATGTAACTTTTAGGCTATCAACAGGCTTGAGAATAAAAGAAGTGTCTGAAAGGAAAGTGTCGGCAGCATTACTTGATTCATCTTTCAAAGGCAGAACTGCAGTCGTACATATAGACTTAAATCCCTTGATGGGTGTCCTAAGGTTACGATTGCCTTCTCCCCTCTCCCTGTCACCTTCTCTTCCTGTTCCATACACACATCATGTGCTTCTTAGGGAAAAAACCTTGGAAGTGAGCCTTCAGCAAGCTTCCAGAAGCCCAGACTAGTAAATGGGGACTCAGGACACAGAGGTAGCAGATGTAAACACTTTCTTGCAAGCATGCTTTCTCTTCCATGTCAGTCTTAAACCTGGTGAGAAAAAAACCACCAACAGTATCAATCCTCATGTTTTGTGAAATGATGTAAAGCAGGGAAATTCTGCTCACCCCAACACTGCTTATTTGGTCAGGAAACAGCAGCAGTAAAAGTATCCTTTTCTCACGGTGTTTTACCTAGAAATGTATCATTTCCACTCAGGCGAGGACCTGGTAACATATGATGTAGTAACTGTGGTAATGATGGACTGATGTAACTCACTGAATTTAGGATTAAACAGAGTCATTCAATGGCTCCAGATCTTAAAAAAGGCATGCACAAAATGACAGAAGATTATTGTATGTAGGTGTAACAGTATTCAAAATATCTCCAAATTGGTTTGGAGGGAGAGGTATAGGAAAACTGATAAAGTTGGAAAAAACAGATATACTTTTGTTAATGTAAGTGCTTTTATAGGCCTGAAGGTTAAGCAGAAAACTTGAAAGGGTGTATTGAGTGTAATTTTTTGGCTAACTTAATGTCTTGGTTTAGAAAGACAGGTATCTGCCAGGGAAACTGGGGTTCCCCTTAGAATAGAGGATGTAAACCCCTCACCCCCCGCCAAGTTCTAATTTTGCAATTAACGGCTCTCAGGCAAAGATTTGGGAGTAGGAATAACAGCTTTTTACTAAGAATATAAGAATACAAATGTGGTAGAAAAGAAAAAGGGGAAAAAAAAAGAAAACAAAACCACCCCACCAAACCAGCAAACCAACAAACAACAATTTTGAAAAGCCCTGACAGGGTCAAAGCTACAACCTTGTTAGTCAGGGTGTGGAAAGCAGTCCAAAAGTGAGTCCTCCTGGAATGGCAGGTACAGCTCCGCTGAGGCAGAAAATGATCCAGTAGCAGAAAAGAAAGGGGTCCTGAGGTGGTGAGAAGGGTCCAGCCTTCCTCCCGTAATCGGATGAAGCAAGACACTGTGCTCGTTTAAAGTCCCAGCTTTATCCAGGTGAGAATGGCTGGCTCCTCCCACGGGGTGGAGCATCACACAATAGGTACGCTAGGGGCTTGGGAAGACTGTTAATGGCCCATTATGGAGAAAGATAAGAACAATGCTCTACCTGATACTGACCGTTGGCCCATTATCAAAAGGCACCCACCCCCAACTGTTTTTCAGCAGATGAAATTGAATAGACTATAACCCAGGACACTTAATCAGGTTAACTCCAATTAGACAATTTTGAAGAAGGGCAGTTGGGAATTGTAGTGCACTAGGCTATATTAGCAAGAGAAAGGTCATGAGATTGTTGGGTGAATGGATTTTTTTTTTAATGTATTGAATTTTGAGGCGTTATCTGGGACAGCAAATAAGAAAAATTATAAATGTCAAAAAACAAGTACTTCTTCCAAACTCATGATTTTTAGCACTGTATTGGATTATATTTTAAGTTTACAGGCTCTTTTCTTTCAAAGCAATTTGTAGTTTTCCTTTACACACAAAGCCTGAGAGATCAGGATGTAAAAAACTGGACTGTGAAAAATGTTATCTCACTGGAAATTATTGTTTCTATGCTTTGTGTGTTTCAATGTTCAGCCTGGTGCATAGTGATGAAGTCTATTATATTCTGGGATGAATAAAGGAGAGTTTTGTTGTGCAGTGTTAACTGTGGTGGCTGCAGTGGTACCTTTGCATTTCTGGCTGTGCTGTGGCATTAGCTGGCTCCTTTCAGCATTTTTCTTAATATCCTGATACGGACTATAGGGGCCATTTTTGTAACTACACAGTAAAGCTGGTTTGTGCTGGGTTTGGTGTGCTGGTGGATGCACTGCTGGCGTGGGTGAAATGGGTTTCCCAGTTTACCGCAGCTACACCAGGATATAACCACTGTGAGGTGTAGACAGGAGCTGTTCTGTCCCAGTGCTGCCACTAGGAGTACTTTCTCCTCTGGAAACAGGACTGGCATTCACCCCATCTGCATCAGCTCCCTTGCAAAATCTGCAAGAGGTCCCATGCATAATTTCAGTCTCTCACAGCTTCCCCACACTCTGGTGCCTGTTGTACAATTTGAGACCAATATGTTTCAGGAGGTTGTGGAAGTGGGGGAGGGGTCGCTAAATTATGGTTGCTGTGGGAACCATAACTTTGAATTTCTTGACATCTGTCCAATGACAATCTCAACATTAATGTTGCATTAACATAGTTTTTTTGCATTTAATTAAAAAAGATGATGGCCTGGAATCTGTTAAGGAATTTAAAGCCAACATTTAAACTGTTTGCTGGGAGCAGATATGTCAAAGCCTCTGCTCTGGAAATGCTCACAAAACAGTCTGACAATGTACAATAGCCACAGAGATGAGAAATGAAAGCAAAATTTGTAACACCATTGCTTGTCTCCTTCTGGTGGCTTTGCCCATCATTCTTGTCTGAAGGAAACTGCTCTGACTGCGCTTAAAATAGCTTGGAAATGAAATAATTGTTTCCAGTTCCTCTGTATGCCATCCCTACTCCTGACCACTGACTCATTTGTGTGTGCAGGCTGAGTTTTCTGGGGGCTTGCTTCTCCAGCCTATGCCCTATGCTGCCATCCTGAAGCTTCCTAAGAGATTATACCAGAAGCTCTTGCATATATCAAGATAGGGGCACAGGACAGTACTAAATGACTGCAGCATTCATCTCAATTTCTGAATTCTTAAAAATGTGTCTGAGTTTCCCACATAAAATTCCAGTTCACTTGCTAATTGGTTTTGATTTTGAAAGTTATGCAAAAAAAAAAGTGTTTACGACTGATGGGTGTCTCACCTTAAAAGGTTTGGGGACACTAAGCTTTAGAACCCTCTTTTGTAACCTCATGTTATTTCAATAAGTTCAGCTATCAGACAAATAGACATATGGACTATGCTAAAGTTAGGTGCTGTAGATAGGAGAAAGATGTTCATATGGCACCAGTGTTATTTAGCCTTCTCTCATAACAGAATACCATACTGTTAAAAATTGTCTATTTTTATGTAATTCTTCCACTTATATTGAGATAAAAAAATTATTAGTCTAAGGTTGGCTCACATCATCAGAGCTTCTAAATGTTGGCAATTTCCCTACAGTCTGTTACAGGCAATAACTGCCAGGGAAGTTGCTTGAACACAAGCAAAAATAGGTCTTCCTGCTGAGCCACCAGGCCAGCAATGTAAGGAAGAATTTAATACCACGGCCTTAAGAAAGTTTCCGTGTTCTTCAGAGACAGTCGTGCCTTCAGTAAGGTGACGGAGGGAGAATATAAAATCCCAGAGTTACTGCAAGCCTTGAAAAAGTTGTGAAAGAAGACTTGGCAGTTAGTATCTTTATGTAAAAGATTTTTGCATATAAATTGCATACGCATATGACATTTTAGCTCCAACTTTACATGTGTTTTGGAGGTTGGATGCAATCTTGTCCCTGCCTGTCTGTTTGCTTTTGCCATAGCTGCATCAATATTAATCCCGTTGGTTTTTCCCTGTGGCTTTTTTCTTAATTTCCCTCTCTTCCAGTTTTGATTTAAAAACTATCTGGTTCCTTTTATCCTAGGAAAAAACCTAGGCACCTCTTTTCTATTTTTAAAATAAATTTTTGTATATAAAGCATATATATTTCTTTTTAGTCTTTTCTGGCAGACACCAGTATTCATCTGGTGACAAGAAATGGCTAGAGAGTTGATAAAATGAAGAGATATTTCTTTACAGGAGACATTTTCCCTTCTTTAAAGGTAAAGAAACATTCCTTAAGTATTATTACTATTCAATCTCCCTCTGCCCACCTTCTTCCCCTCTCTCTTCATTATCATCAGAGAATCACAGGCTTTGCCTTACCAACTGTCTGCACACTGTATTTAAGAAATATCACTATTCTGAGCTCAGATTTGGATGGACTGTTTAAAATGACTCATAAATTAACTCCTTTTCTTGTTTGGAAATCGTCAGTGAACAGTCTAGTCTCCCTCTATTTTTGTCTCTTTATTAATAGCCTCCTGGTGAATGTATTTAATTTTTGGGGTTTCTTCTTAACGGTTTTGAAAAACAGGACTGGCTTATCTTTGTAGGACGTGTTTATAAGATGCCATGACATGGGACAGCTGCCCCTCATTGCCTGCATGACCGACGTGGTTGGGGGCAGACACCTCTGAACAATCTATAGTTCTTCAGCTTCATGAAACATAATCAGAGATATGAAATTATCACACTCACCCCAAGCAGAAATTGCAGGTTTCCACAATATTAGCTGATGAAATAAGTAATCCCTCCTTCCCTTCAGTTCTAGCAGCAGTGACTCATTTCAGTCAAGAAACTTTGACTTACCTTGTTCCTACAGTGGTAGAATCAAGGCACTCTAGGAAATGGTAGTACATAAACTACACCTGTAGTGGAATGGAGTTTTTATGCCAGAAGTCTATCAACAAATGATTTGCAGAACTGCACCTCATTGCAGAAGTACTTTCCTGCAATCTAATATTTTTTGATAATTTGAAAATGTTTGAATTTTTTGTTTGGTTGGATTTTTTTTCCACTAAAATTTCCCACACTACTGATTTGATGTGGCTGCTTTAATGAAATGAAATTTGAAGAATGACAGCAAGGCATTATGCTTAAAATCTCATACTTTCTAGCACACACAAAAGAATTCTCTGAATGTTTTTTAAGTCAAAAATCTGATTTCTCATAATCATTCTCATTAATTTCCTGAGGTGGACACATGATATAATTAATAAGATGCACCCGTGGTCCAAAATAAATGTAATTTACAACTCAGTGGTTCCAGTTAGCACAACATTTAATTTGATTCCTAAGCATATAAAAGTTGCTTCCAGTTGAATAAAAGAATGTAGTTGAACAGGGGTTGCAGTGGTGTACCAAAAGCTATGACATCCCTTTTCAAGTAATTTATAAACAGCAGAAGAATTTTAAGAACTGAATTACTACCTGAACTTCAAAAGAGACCATGTATTTCTATTAATATAAAGAACAATTGTGAGCTGTTAGCCGTTAAGTTATTTGAAATTGAAATTCATCAAAAGGGTGGTGGAGGAGGAATATATCTGCACTCTAATGTGGATAAAGGATCTTCTGTGTCAGGTAAAATTACTTCTGAAATAAGAGAAGTTTAAATAAACTCTAAAGAAGACATGCAACTTTATCTTGGGGGTGCCTTTCTCCCAGCTTCAGCTCAAACTCTCAACTTTTTTCCAAACAGATCCTAAATCAAACTTTAGATAAAAAATTCTGTTTCTACAGCCTGGGTTCATTCCTGACACAGAATTTTTGGAAACTCTTCAGCCACTAAAAAAAATATTAATTTTTGTACACCATCCTGATGACTTTTTTCGAAATTGAAAAATCTAACTACATTAGAAATGCATAGTACATTTTTCTCCTTAACATAGGAATTATTTTGTGGAAAGAGGAGATGTCATACATGAGGGATCTGTTACTCATCACTGTGGAACTCCAGCCTAACTCTTTTTGAAGGTCTCATCTCTGCTGTGGAGCACAGGGCTGATGTTTTCTTCTGTAAACTGATATGGTGTAACACATTACACTACTACAGCACAACTTTCTAACATTACCTTTTCACCTCTTTTTAGCAAGTTCAAAATATGAATAAGGGCCAGTGTTCTGAATTGGAATTTCTTTAGCAGTTTTGCTTTCATGGAGTTGTAGCAAGCAACGGATAAATTTGCTTTGTGTGTGAGTGCCAGAAGCAGTGCTGGTATTTCAGAGTAATCGATGTCCCTGGGACCCAGGCAGTGATGCTGGGCTGAAAGGACAAATTGCTACATGCAATTTGGCAACCTATTTAAGGGGTAAAATAAGCAAGTTTTAGCATGATTATACACCATCTCTGTTTTACTAATTGCTATTTGACTAAAAGCTGTTTTTTTCCAAAGCCCCTGGAGCCGTTATGCACAGCAAAGGAAAGTAATAATGAAAGAAAGCCTGATATTCTGCATATGAGCAGCAGATTGTGTAAATCCAGCCTTCCGATTCCGATATTAGCTAAACATGCTCCTAATATTGCTGCACTGATTCAGGATAAAATGCAGCAAAATGGGGCAGTTTGAAAAGAGTCCCTCTTGTTCTATGTGGAGACATAACGAATTTAGCAATAGTGGCATGATTAGGATATTTTGAAACCAAATTAATTCAATTTATTTTACAGACCATTTCTCTTTACTTTCAAGTCCTGAAAACTCAAAGGTTTATTCACTCTCTAATTCTCTGTAGGATCAGACTGGGATGGGGGAAAAGATTCTGTTATATAAAAGAGGTTGAAGTGAATGGGTCTTCTTTCAAAAGGAGGGGAGGAAAAAAGACATAAACAAAGCAACTAAAATTCAGATCAGCTTTTCTTCATTCATTTAGATATATTCCAGATTGGGAGCTTTGGATGTAGGGTGAGATGAGAGTTCTGTGTCATGAAACTATGGTCACTTAGACCGTAGAAGAAAATCATCAAAATTGATTTCATGTTTGACACAGGACAAGTATCAAGTTAAAATCTTTTATTTTACAATACTAGATCTGAAGTTGCATGTGAAAGGGAAAAGGAAACAGAGAAAAGCTCAAAAAAATAAAACAAGGAAGTGGGGAGGGGGAAAGGCAGTACTAAAACTGCAGTCTTAGCTTTCTAAACCCTTTTGCTTCTCTGATTGATACTTTTCAATTATACCTTCCCATTTCACTGACATTTGAAATGCTATTTTTTTCTAGTGATAACTTCAAATGTTTAAGTTCCAACAGCACCAGTAACCCTGTTTAGCTGTAGTAGTAAATTGGTTCCTTGTACAACATAATGGCAGTGACAGCCTTTTGCTAGGGAAATGAGTTCTCCAATGGGACATGCCTATGATAAGACGTCCGGTTTTGAAATTGTATTTCTCTGTATCAGAATTAAATCTGGACTTTATATTTCTTTGCTGCCACTGCTCCGTAGCTGGTCCCTATACAGTACGACCAAAGACTGACAAGTAATGCTTACACAGGAACCCTTTCACTTAAATTGAATTTGTCCTTTTATGTTTCCTCCTATTATTAGCTATTAAAATCTCTCAAACCCTTTTTTAAACAGTGATAGGCTTTGGCAAACCTGAAACTCACTGCCTTGGAGGAGAAAAAAAAGAAGTGTTCTACTATTAAGAGCAGTAATTTCCTTCCCTGGGTAAAATTAACTCGCATTTAGTAAAATACAGTATTGATTCCCTGTGTTATATGGCAAGATATACAGAGTATCTTCATTGCGTTGAGAAAGGTCAGGATTTGAACCCATTATACTGGCACAGCTAAAGGCCTTTAAAAAAGGATACCAAAGAAAACGCAAATCAGTGCCACTCCTGGGCACCTTTAGAAAATCCAAGCCTTCTTTCTTCTGGTTGTCATATTGCATTTCTTAGAGTCTTTAATAGTTAAAACAAAAGTAATGTGCCTCCTGTGAGAATTGATTTGCATTGGTACCTGACAGTACCATAAGTGTGTGCACTTAGTGTTATTATTACTGTGTGCTGTAATGGAACAGCACAATGGAGGTCACTAGGAGATCATCAGTATATGTAATTTCATTTTAACCTTAGGTTTACATTATCACTTAAATAACAAAATAATAATCAGTCTGTGGGAAAGAGCAATTCTTTTTCTATTTCTCGCAATAGAAAATTAACTCAATGTGATGCCTATATTGCTCTCAATACTGATACCAATTCCATCCTATTTTTCTTCAAAGAAACACTCCTGGCAAACCTAGGAGAGAAACTGCTTGGAACTCCAGAGATGTTCGGAAAGAAAAAGGTTTAGATTTCAGCAATGTCCTCTGACTTAATTCTGATTTCATTCCAGCATAGGATGAATTCACAGTAGAAAATACAAACAAGAATGCTTTTTGACTAAGAGGCACACATCTTGAAAAGGCTATTGGACTTCTACAGATTATCTATATAGCATTTATGTCTGATTTAGAAAGGCTGCAAATTTTTGCCTTCAGTTGCCATCAGAGATTAATAAGATGATACTTTTCCTTGCTATGGTAGAGATTCCATTGCACCTATTAAATGATTACATTTTATTTTATTTTATTGTATTGTATTGTATTGTATTTTATTGTATTGTATTGTATTTTATTGTATTGTATTGTATTTTATTGAATGATTAAATTTACTGCATAAGAAGGATTTGGACCTTTAATTGCTAATCTTGTTACTTTTTTAAAACATTGACCAGAATATAACTTTTACAGCCTCTGTCTGTGTTTTCTAAATGTCATTAATAATCAGAAATGTTGAATACAGAAGGGCAAGTTAAATCCTGTCATTGAAACAGCAAACAGCTTTAGTCAAATGTATTGGCACAGAATTAAAAATGCATCAAGCATGTATTTGTCTTCTCGATGGGAAGCCCTTATTAATAGTTTGAAGAGTAGAAAGCTTAGCCTTATGCAACAAGCACTGTAGTAGGTTGGTTTTTTAAAAATTATATTTTAATGTGTGAAATTGCAGGATGCCAAGGTTGCCATTAAAACTCCTCTCTTATTCCAGTAATTTTCCTACTTAGATTCATTCTTTTCTTTCACAAAAAAGGACTTCATAGTGGTCACAGCAGAAATGCAGTGATACTGAGCAGAGTGCAAGGTTTATTACTACACCACTGTCAAAATATTGGACATAATAAAAGGACATGAGTCGGCTCACTTCTCTGAGAAATGTCTCCTTTTCTCTCTTGTGAGTAGGGATTTTCTAAGGAAGTGTATGTGCTTTATTCAGCATTTTAGTAGAAATTATTTATAGACAGACTATTTCAGAGGAACCCACTTTTTTGATTCCAAACCAGAAGAGTAGCATGAACCCATAAAAAAAGATTGTATTCTCTATAGACCACAGGACATGATTCCTACCTCAGGGATCCCTTTGAAAAGAAATCAGATAAAATGTCTGTGTTCAAAACTTTGTTTTGGCTTCAGACACTAGAAATTTAAAAGCAAGTGTTTGTCTTCAATACTGTTACTCTTCCCTATTCAGCCAAGGTGTGGGAGGTTTGACAGACTTGGAAAATGTCTTCTTTGTATTCTGGAATAAACCATATCTAATTAAATTTTAAAATGAAATTAAGGGAAATCATCAAATCTGTGTGTGGCCTGGCAGGTGCCTCAGTCTCTGTTTACTAGCTGTGGGCTGGCAGGTAGGAGTCCCCCGAAGTCCTTACAGGAAACCTACAAAACAGAACAAACCTGATTTTGCTATCTCATTCACAAATCTGATCAAACTGCGGTAATAAAGAGTGTGTATGAATCTTCCCTTGTCTTACAATTTCTAGCAAGCGCTCAAGAATGCTTCTTCTATATATGTTGACAGAGTAGCCAAAGGCAAACCCTGACCAACATTGCTCTGGACATCCGTCTCCTCTTGTGATCCAGCCCACCGATGCCCCTCAGCAGGGTTAAATAACTCTCCTGCTAGGAGGTCAAGATTAGTCCATTCCTATATTTCACCAAGATCATCTTGGTGTTGTCATTGCTCCTTTTTGACAGCCAGCTGTTGTTGCTTGATGACATTATTGTGACTCTTTTGCTGATACTTCCTGGCGAGCATGCTCTTTTCTTCACTTGTCAGTTCCAACCCAAACCACTTCCACCACTTGACATAATGGGTGTGAAAGTTTTCCCATTACAAACCCAGACCTAGAAAGCAGGTTCTTGTATTAGCATCCTCCCCTAAACATGTGAGCTTCAGGCATGGCATACCTGATCAGGAAAAACAAAAAATATGTATCGGCTATGAGGTCTTCAAAGGTTGCATCGTGTGTTTGTTGAAAAGGAAAGATGTGACCCACTAAGGTGTGTCCAGAGTTTATTTGAACTTTTTATGCAGTTGGAATGGGAAATGGGGTGAGTAAATAGAGATTAAGCTGAAGAGAAAATTGGAAGAATAAGTGTGGGAAATGTCTTATGCTTTGCTTTGCTTTCACACAACACACATGTTGCTACTACTCTTTTAAAGTTATTTTTTAAAATGTGCTTGTGACATTATAGTGTGAGTGAGAACAAAGCACTCTAAATTAACAATGCAAGTGAAAATAATTAACAAGCTGACCACATGCCTGCTAACAATCTCAATCAAATTTGCAAATTGCCATTAAAACAATGACAAAATGAAAACATAAAACCCCCCATAACCCCTAAATCAACTGTAACTCATGATTTTATACACATTTGATGCATCTTTCAGCCTGCTTGGAGACCTGCGGCTCTTCAGGCAAATGGTGCTGTGGGCAATCTCTTCGTTGGTGGTTCTCATTTGGCAGACAACTGACTTTTAAGTCTGTGGGCTTTTACTTTGTGTCCTTTAGCATAATTTAGTAATTAGAAAAGTGAGAAGAAGGGTGGGTTTTTGAATAGTCTTTAAAGGCCTTGGTGGGTTAAAATCAACTCCTTAAGTTACACCCAAAATGAGCGTGGCATCCTACTTATCCTGGTAAACATATTTATTACACTTTTTTTTTTTGAACCAGAAAAGCTTATGTGTGGCGACATTCTGCACAAAATTATATTCCTCTTTGAGACATACCTTTTAAAATTCTTCACGGTTTTCCTGATGCTTTATCCCCTTCCTGTAATTCATGGACAACTAAGGTATGGAGACTAATTAATGTGTCAATGTCCAGGGTTTGATTTTGTATTCATACCTGCCTTACCTGTCTTAATCAGCAGCTTGGATTTTAAACAGCTGGCTTTCCGAATCTCTTCTAGTTGTGTACACATGGCATTTTCTTTTAGTTGAGGTTTATTGTCAAGTGGTTTTTTCTCCTCTGTAAAAAAATCAATACAATTTGAATTTTTCTACTCAGACTGAATCCTTGGTAAATTGTTGTGGATGGTTATTGATTTCTTATATCTGTAAGTTTTTTTTTTTTTTTAACTAGCATTAAGGTAAACAGAAGTCTTATTGTGTTCATTTTACAGGATAACACTTATCTAGACAAAAGAACACATAAGCACAGGGCTTACCAATAGGTAAGATGCAGCAAGTCACTTCCAATAACACAAAATAAGAACAAAACTTTTCCGTTGCTGAGCAAAATGGGAAGATTGCTTTCTTGTCACAAATTTTGATTGAATTGAGTCTGTGCTTTTGGAACAGCTTTACTGATAGAACAAGAAATATCATTTAACTATTTCCTACACTTTCATGCTCACAGAAAACATAGTAAAGGCAGAAAAGGTCTTAAATGAGGATTATGACTTTTTCCTTACCCCACTGAATCTGGTGAGGGAAAGAATGAGAAACATATCCGTCTTAAAAGACATCAGGTTGATCCTTCCTTTTTAGTTCTAAACTGCAAAATACAAAGGAGACTCTCCTACTTCACTCTGAAGGCAAGTGGAGCAGCCATTTCTAGAAGCACAAGAAAACAGAAAGTTGAGAAGTAGTGCTGAGTTTATGAAGTCTCCACCATACAAAAACAAACAAGTATTTCCAGTGATCCCTGAGGCTTCCCACCTTTGGGATCAAAATCTTTCAAGCAGGCATTGCAATTCTATACTGAGGCACATAGTAATAACAACAACTTTGATAAAGTAGAATGAAGGGAAAGATAATGAATTCCATCAGAAAAATGAATGGATAATGTGGGCTTCCTGGGACAAAAGAACAGTTCTAGGGAACATGTGACCCCAGAAGTGACATGAACATTGTGAACACTGATGTTCAGTGACAAACATTCTGAACTCCGATAATTCTCTTTCAAAAATGTTGATATTTACCTTTTATAAGGTATGACTGTTTTAGGGTCATGTCATACATCAGAACTGCTGTGGGGAAAGTTTGAGTTAATTATTGCAGAATGAGATGCCAAATAATAATAGGAATCCAAAAGATAATGTATTGAAATGTTTGTTGTTTCTTTTTTTTTTTCTTTTCTCTGTCTCTCTTTCTTTTTTTTCTTTTTTTTTAGCATTCATTCTTTTCTGCTTCCCTGTGGAGTGTTCAGTTCCTAGGGTGGCCTGAGGAGAGATCACTGATGCTGTGCTTTGTAGTCTATTACAGCACAGCTGTTCATCAATTAGAATGGAGAAAATAATCCTGCTGTTTTAGAATAGCATGATGCGCCTTCTATGTTATCAGGCAAAATGCAAACTGGATACATGAAACCCATGCAGTGAGGCTGCCAATGTGAGGGGGAACCTCTGACTCAAAAAAGTTCTCCTTTATTATTCTCATTTTCTCTGCTAGTTTAAAACTATAATTACAAACTTGAGCACCCACTCTACCTTATGAAATGAAGGAGCAGCCACAGTTGCCCTGCAGGAGCCAGTAGAGCAATTAGTGAATCAGAGGTCAAGAATAAAGCTAAGAAATGTGAATCAATGCTATGCTTTTACAGTGTCTGTTTTTGCACTGCTTTCTATTTTTTTCCCCTTCCTTTTCCATTAGGCCTTCTTTTCTTGTAATAGCAGAGGAATGTGTGCCGAAAAGCAGATAGTTAGTGCCACTTTGCCACCATATGCCTTTATATTTGGAAATTTGCATAAACAGCAAAACATTAAAACAGGATTTATAACCCCCCCTCAAAAATAGAAAATATATGCAGAAGTTTCAAAAGGAAACCATGGGAGTAAAGTTAAAAAGCACCAGCCCTAAATCCCATTAATTGGAAACAGAGTATTTTATTTGTATTCATAACATGTATCTATTATGCAGACTGTCTAGTGTACAGCATACAGTTTTCATGGGGGCTAAGGAGCCCTGCACATGGGCAATGCTCTGGATTTCTGTTGTAATCCTTAGTGTGTGGAGCAGACACCCAGAACAGCAGCTGCATTAAAAACCTGAGAGTTTGATATGGATATACCATGGTTAAAGCAGAATCAATCCTCTCTGCTGTACCACAAACACGTTGGCACATGCCAGTCCCAGTTATATTCACGCTCAGTCCTTCATGGAAGCAAAAAAATACACTCTGAGATCCCCTAAATCAATCCTCAAGATCTAAAAGAGTGATACAAGTTAAAATTTTCTTCTAAAGTCTGTTTTTCCATTCTGATCAATGCTTCTGCAGAGAAGACACAACCCAAGGTATTACAAAGAGTCTGCTTCAGACCTGCTCCGGGGTTGGTGCAGCAGGTCTGGCTTGAGGTGTGAATGAACAGCTTTGGAAACCCACTGAGACCAGAAGCTCCTGGCAAGGGTGTGCTCTGGGGTTCTGAGCGGCACCAAAGGCTGAGGTTCTACTGTGATTGCTGCTTTTTTGTTGCCTCCTTCCCCTCTGTGCTGCAGTATCACCAGGCCAGGCTCTCCTCTCCAGCCTGCACCCTTGCCTTCCTGTCTACATGACAGAAGTAAATAAGAACAACAAATTAATTAGGGAGGGGACCACCTCTGCTTGTCACAAGTGGTTAACAGCTGCAGGATATTCTCCGTTCATTGCATTTTGACATGAATTTAAGACACCTATCTCCAGCTCCTGCTTTCAGATGTGGTAAGTAAAAGTGGCCTTCTGCTTCTGAAGTGCAGAGAGGCGACTTCAGCCAAGGGAGAGTCTCACTCTATCTGAATTTTACCTAGAAACAAAATGGAAGATTTTGCTGTTCATACTTAAACCCATTTTATTAAATGGTCTGAAGTATGGTTCTGGCTTAACAATAAACTAAGCAGGACTTGGATATGGGCTTGTGGTGGTGTCTCTTTTGAAGGGAAGGTCTCAGATAAACACCTATGTCAGGGAATATTCACTTGCCCAAATACAGAAGCAGGGAGGTCCTTCTGGTCACAGGGTCCTCTCTCTGGGCACTGTAAATTGGCTTGCAAACCTTTATCATCTTGCACTATTTAGCCTGTGTCAAAACATCTGAATTTTTCTTTTCTTTCCTATCAGATTAAAATTTGAATTTACCATCTTGTTGCTCTTCTCACTCGTGTAATTAGACCTGTGGATGTATTTATGGTTTTTCTTGTTTCTTTCTTCCTAGTACTCCTGCTGTTGCATCTTTCACAAACATTTGTTCTCATTTCTCCCTCTAGTAAGAGAACACACTCAAAAACCAGGGATAGTGGATAGTAGGGACTAGATAGTAGGATAGTAAATACTGTGCTTCATTCATTTACTTTGACAATTAAAATGCAGTAAGCTATTTGTTATTCATAATGTTTCATGTGCTACTGACTATTGCTTTATAGTTGCTAAACATAACGAAATTGTAATATGAGACATTAACTGATAAAAGATCTTACTACAGTATTGCTTCTGCTCAGTCTTGGACCAGAAGGGGCTGAAAGGCAGCCATTTTGAGTGCAAATTAGACAGCATATAGATTAATAATTATCATTGATAATAATAAAAATTTTGAATGGCTAATCCATGCAATGTAGTTATATTCCTCTTTCTCTTTTTTAAAATAATCTTTTATTTGCCCTTTTGTGTTTGGGCCTGTGAACAGAATCCCAGATTTTCAGATGCAGTTGATATCTAGACATGTCTACAGATTTTGTTTAGGAGTAATAATTTGCTTGTAAACTGTAAACAGCTACTTGAAAACATTTGCATTTCATATAGGCCAGGTTTTGTGTAATCTATAGAAGTTCTCCATACTGCAGCCATTGCTTTAGTTTCAGCCATCCAAATCCCTTGTGTCCTCACATAGGACAAATGGTGCTCAGCTGGGCACCATATGCAGATTCAGCTCTTCATTTCCAGCCCACGCTTGATACTGAGACAATAAAAAGTCAGTGAAGGATTTTGCCTCTCAGTGTAGCTGGAGCCTCAGCTGTGTATGTGCCAGTTTGACTTATCTTCCTTTTCTGGGATGGCTCTTGTGCCACCAGTAGTAGTGAGTAAACATGGGAATGATGAAAAGGGCTAGAATTGATTACAAATGTGGAAACTCCACTTCTAGGTGATTTACTGTGAAACTGCCCAGTGGTTTATGTTCATTCTGATGAAAACATACTTGATTCACAGTGGAGTTTTCCCAGAATGCTTTTCCTAAAATCTACACTTATTTTCTTTTTTTGTTCTCAAATTCTGACTGTTCCCCTTGCAGAATTGTGGATAAAAAAGTTCAGGATGCCTCTGCTGTTTTGGTGGAATGTTGAGGGTGGTGTTATATGCAGGAAGTCTGTATATATTCAAACTTCTGCCTCAATAAACAAAAGAAATTAATGCATTACCTTAGACTATCACTCTATTTCTTATACTAAAGTTTATGTAGAAAGGAGAGGCTTAATTCACAAATGAAATTAATTTGACAGTCCTTCACTAATTCCAACTCAATGCCTGTCAAAGCTGCAGTATAGCAACAGATCAGCATGACTGGCATCAACTGCTCAAAAAAAGCCCTCCACTAGAATAGCACATTGATTGAACTTTGACATTAAGACACATAACTGAAAAGGATATGAAAAGAGGGAGAACACTGGTCCCTACACAAGGTACTGGTCCAGCTGCTCACCTCAGTAAAAAACCAAAATTTCCTAGTAAAAATACCCTAAAGTTTTGTAAAAATAAAAAAATAATAAGGTCCTTAGGAGTTGAGATACATTTGAATTTTACGTAAGCTATTTATTAAATATGGAAAAATATACTGGATAAATTGAACATACATAAACCACTAAAATCTTGCTAACCAGCTAAAACTTACCAAAAGATCCAGAATTCCTCAGTTTAAAGGCAGGTTTTGAAGAACACTGCAGACCTGGGAGATTTGTGGATCTCTGAAACTAAGGATGCCTTTTTATAAGTATTTAATGATTGGAGACGAGCATTTGGAAAGGCAAAATACTGTTGTATTGCTAGAGAGAATGAACATTTACAACACCACTATTAAATGAGCTGTTAAAATCCCTTTATTTGAAGGTAAGACAAACATATGAAATACTCATATTTCATAGTTCTTATGCTTAAAGTTGAGCTTATGCTTGAGCACTTTCTGCAGTCAAGGTGAAGAACCTGAGCACAAGCTTTTTAAATTCAAGGAAAATTTAACCACTCACAGAAAGCCAGAAAAATGGCTACCATATTTTCATGCATATGACACTTAGCTCAGGCAATTTGCATCCTCTTAAATGTTGTGAGGCTTGAAAATACATTTTCAGATAACCTACACATACTTGGCTGCTTCTAAGCATGGGACCTGGAGAAAAGGTGTGTGGATCTGTGGTAAAACTGCCCTTGCAACATCCATGTACTTCTGCTGTGGCAGAATCTGTTTTTTTAACAGATAACCTGTGGTTGAGATGTGGTACATTAATCAAAGTTTTTGGTAGAAAATAAAGAAGGTAGAATGTGTGTGTAGATTTGGAGAAATTTGTTATTTATTTGTGACTGTAGGAGACCTCAGCTGTGTTTTTCACCTCAGCGTGGAAGCATTTTGATCAAAAGCCCAGTGCAACAGAGATAAAGAACTTGCACGACAGATACTTTTTGAAATGGAAGAAAAACATGTGGTATTTGTAGCCTGGAAATGTTGAAAAGAAATATGTAAGATTAAAACAAGCAAGTCCAAGTGTGTTTTTTCAGTAGATAGATATATACGTATATACTTAATTTAATGCAGCAGCTTTGGTTGGTCTATTTCTCATTCCCCCCCTCCCCCCTTTTTTTAAAGCATATAAATTCCAACCATGTTTTGTGTGAAGGGTCTCAGTGCATACTGACATTGTGAGTGTCAGCTCCAGATCACTTTAATCAGAGAGTGGATATGCATGATAAAACGGATAAGGGACTTTAATCAAAAAATCCGCTGGTCTGGAAACGTGACGCACTCTGCCAAACACACTTCATCCCACTTTTCTTGTGCCACTGCCAAGATTTTTATTTCATGAATATGCATTGGACATGATATTACATTAAAATGTGACATTGTTGTGTAGTGGTAGGGATTTAGAATTAGAATAAATAAATAAATAAATAGACTTCTGTAAAGTTTTTGTAATTGAACATTAGTATCATGTTGTGATTTTACATATATTTATTCATACACCCCCACCCTTTTCCTTCTCTCCAAATTTATTTTTGAATTGCATATTGCATTCATTCCTTTCTGCTTAATAAGAAAAACAACAGTACTAGACAGATGCTTTATTTAACTTTTACCTATAAGCATAATGTATAGAGTTCTCACCAAGGAATTCTATTTTTGCATACAAAATACATGTCTCTGGCTCTGTGGCTGGGGGCATTTTTGCTTCTACAGCCAGAAATGACTCCTTTGCACCGAGCCTACACCGAAGTGTATTATTCTCTATACAAAAGCTCCCTGTGAATTTCACAGGATTTGGATCATGTGCCTAATAAACTGAGAAATCCTTTGTTTCCTCCTAATTTTGCTATGTTACTTTGTTTCCTGGAAATTGGTGAGGATTATAAAATTGATGTATGGAAATTTGCATCATCAAGTTTGTGCTATCCTCAGTTTTAGATATGTACACTTTCATGTACTTGGGCCAATCAGCTTTGAGTTGGAACATATAAGCATTTCTACAACTGTCCCCTTGAAAACCCCCACACCAAGATTTCTGAGAGCAGATCTCTCAGACAGTATACTTTGAAACACACACCCTAGCATGTGGTGGAGCATTCCTTAGACTAAAGATGGATGTGTTTGCAGTTGTACAGTTTCTCTGCCATGAATACATACAGGATGGCACTTGAGGAAAACAAACTAGTCTAAATGCAATGGTTTGCATCTGAGAAAAAACCAAGGACCTAGTCCAAATGTATACAACTGTTAAATTCAGTGAGGCTGTGCAGAATTGCCTAAAGAATTTCCCCTTAAGTAGGCAAATATATGTTACTCCTACAATACTGTTGAGTGTCTTTGTGGCATATCTAGGATGGATAACGGCTAGGTATGAGTCACAGAATGGAGTTTCTTTTCCCTCTTGTCCCCTGACCTGCATGCTTTTGGTTAAAGGAGAGAATGATACAGCCCTCCTTTCACCAGGGACTTGAAATCCCTAAGTTAAAAAGTGTTGGGCAGTTAGGGAGTTGTTCTTTTTCTTAAGCTGGGGGCAAGAATGGATGTTCTTTATTTGCCAGTTGAGGACTTTCGTGTATCGGTTATTCAGTGAGGACCTCTTCTTGTAATGGATGCATTCCGAGACTAATTTTAATTAAAGCCAAACAAACAAAAATTGTAATTACCTGATTAATGATCTGGAGCACCAATATTTCATAACTTGTGTTATTCAAATGTACAGAGGCTGTATAAAGCTTGTGTGGTGTAGAAGGTTTCTAGAGTGATAACCACGCTGAGAATCTGGTCTCAGCTGTTAGCTTTTAGACTTTTGAAAGAAAGAAAAGAATAGTGATTGTTGGCTGATCTGTTGCTGACAAGGGCAAAAAATATCGAAGATAAAATTCGGAGCTCTTTAAACTACTTCTACAGTAAAGTTATGGCCATTTCAAATAGAATTTCCTTTATGAGACTCAATTTCACCATAATTTATACCTGCAATATATACAGCTTCTAATGGTGAGAGCAGAGAAAACTTGACATTCATTCCCAGATCCTAACCAGAAAATGAAATCTGCAACTTAAGAATTTTTCAAAGATTTTATAGGCACTTAGGCTTAGATTTTAGTCCCACCACAGAACTCTCTGGACTGGCTGGTGGGTACCAGGGAGTTCAACATCGCCCCTTTCGCCAGAGTTCATTTGATAGTGCTGTGAGGACCAAGAAGGATGGCAGTAGGGGGACCTGTTTGTCCACTTCTTGTCACTTCGGAGTGTTTTGTGGAACCAAGTGGCCTCAAAGCTCATCCTGATGCATTCCATATGTTGACCTTGCAAAATTGCCATGGGCAGTAATGTGCAAATTTTGCCCCAGGATATTATTGTTGTACTTGTGTTGTTCCCTGCCACTGACAAAATTATTCTTATGCATCAGCAAGAGTTAGTGTCCTTCATACCTTCTTTAGAGCTGGACAAACACACTTTCTGAAGAGCTTTATGCCTTCATGGTATGATTCTTAAGTGCAGATGGATTTATTTAAAGGAAATGATTTCCATAGTATTCTTAAATCCTCAGAGAGGATACTGAGGCCTTACTGACAGAACTTTTCCACTCATAGTCAAACCTGTAGTTTTCAGTCTCTGTCCTTTTCGCTTTTAAATGATACTTTTCTGAAAACAACATTTTATTCAATGCACAGCTTTGTATGGTTGTAACCACTGACAGACAAACTCTGCTCATGGGGCAGGCACAAACTAGGTTTACTACAACTCCTGTGATTTCTGAGCTCACACAACGCTGCTCCTCAATAAAAGCCCAATTCAAACTCCTCTCACTGCTTTTGTCCAGCTCCTAGAATCCACTACACTCTCAGATAGCTAAAACACCACGGTTATAGCAACTCAAACTCTGTGCATCCTTTAGACTACCCACCTCATGTATAGACCATGTAACAAGGCAGCTGGAGATGTTGATGAAGTCCTATCCCAGCAGAGCGAGGGGAGGGCACTTCCGTGTAGATTTCAAAAGGAAAATCACAGTTATGGCACAATCAAATAGTCAAACAGTTAATAGATTAGAAACATCTAGTATAAAGCACAATGACTTCAATGGAACAATATTCATGGTCTCAAATTCCTGTAGATTATGGATATGTACTCATAGAAGAGCTTTTAGTGGCCGATAGAGATATCTGCAAAGACAGACATCAGTCAGAACTGCCTAATGTAGAATGAAACATCCCCAAAGGAAATTACCATTACAAAAACTATTATTTAATATTAAAGGTAATTGTAACACAAGGGCATGACTCATATCCTTGTGTTACAATTAACTTAATATTAAGTGATAGTTTTCTGAATGGTAATGAGGGGAAGTTAAACCTGACACTTTGTCCTTAACCCTTGCTACCGTGCCTGACTATTAATATGACTAAGAGTTGTCTGTACAGTCTGTCATTTACTCATGTCACCTGTTAGTCATGATGAAGTGTGGAAGGTAGAATTATAATACCGGCTTTTACAATTAATTGGAGAATGCTCATTTTGTGGATGGTTATACAGGATAACTGACCTTTACAACCATCAGACTAGAGAGCTGATGCATTATATTGATAATGAGCACTTTAGTATGTTAAGACCATGACAGCCTTATAAAGATTCACAGCCTTAACTTTCTGTACTCCGTGCCATCTTCCTAATAGTCTTCCTCTAGAGCTTTTTTAGGTTGCTGCACAGTTCCAGCTGGTATCAAAGATCTGTACATAGAAAAGTGCAAGCACATTTCATGCCATGATCATGTTTAAAACCTTCTAACATCAGGTTTCCTGTTTTGTAGAGCATGCCTTTAGAGTTCCCAACACAAAATTTGGGTGTTTAGAGGCAGCCTTAGCTCACTTTAGTATAATATTTATGTTTCTGTATATCTGTGTATTGTATTGCTACTGATAGCGCATGGACAGCTCTGCTTTCTGCACTCCGCCATCTGATTCCTTAATAGAATTAACAAGTTAAGGGTAAGGTAGAATGTATGACTTAAGAAAAATAATAAGAAAATCATTATATGCTTAGTCAGAATGAATTATTTTGCCTTTGTTTATGCCATGTTAATGGTTACATCACAAATTCTTTATTATGTCACAACACATGACCTAGCAGAAACACTGTATGCAGTTTATAAAAAAAATTAAGTTTAAAATAAAAGATATATACGCTCTTTTCTTATCTACTTGTAGCTGTTATTTCAGCCAGAGAACTCATGTTATGAATTCATGTTATTAATTAGCAGGTTGGGATATCTGCAAAAAGCAGATAATTGTGAGATACCAGCACATAGTCCATGAAAACAGATATCTCAGGATGAACTCAGCTCTAATAATTGTGTCTATGTTTGAAAAAAAGTTTAAATCAGGAAATAGACCTGAATATATATCATCCTGCTCTGTGATGGACCCTGTTGCTAGGGTATAGTACTACTGCTTTAATACTTCTCTTGGGAGAAAGAACATTGTTTTACCTATAGTCATGTTGTAAGCTCTCTACACAAAGAAGATTCCACAGGATAGGAGAAAATCTCATGAAGAAGTTAAAATTCCACCTAATATGTGGAGGTGAGAAAAGCCATGTGACTCCATTGCCTTTTACAGTGAAAACGTGGAAGGAAAGCTGCAAAGTAATAAGATATCTTTCCCTTTTGTTGTTAATACTAGCAGATGTATGTGAAAACCCACAAGTGTATTTGTTTCCCTGTTGGGCTGTCAGCAAGACAATTTTAACCTGAAGTTGCACAGTGCAAGAGATACGGGAGACAAATACTGGTGTGTCAAGCCATGATGTTGTGCCAGATCCCCTGGTCCCCCTGAAGTGCAATGGTACCAAAATAAGTTTTCTCTGGCAGGAACACTTGTTTTCTCTGGCAGGCAAACTCTGCCAGTCCAAAGCTGGCATTTTCTAGGAGATGTGGCAGCCCTTTCTCCTGAGCAAACGCTGCTGTTCCATTTCAAGAAGTAGCCTTGCCCTGTTTACAATCCTGCATTGTTTGTAAGGATTGGATTGGCTACACATGGGCACATGGAATAGAAAAATGCAGGAATGTCATCCTCTGCCTGCACAGCCACTGGAGCAGTGATGAGATATATGGCAACAGATCAGGCCAAAACTTCGTACTTTTTAAGTCCTTAAATGTATATTCACAGATAGGGAGCTGTCTGTGTGGCAGTTATCCAAACTCTAAAACCCCCATAAATACATATTTACATGACAGATTTACATGATTTGCTCTGGAGCTTTTGCACAATTTTCAGGTAAGGTTTTTCATAATCTGCAATGTACTGCAGAGAAAGGGTATTTCCACCTCAGACTGGGTTCATCCTTCAAGAAGCTCTCACTGTTCGAGGTTAGGACAGACTCAAGCCCTGCTGGGGATCTCTGTTAATTTCTTGGCAGCTGCAGAGACAAAGAAACTAACAGAAGAGCTTTGAGAGCCTGCTTTAAGGAGACCATAATCTGCCCACATAAATGTTCCTGGAGATTTTGAAACTGATTAGTTGTGGCATTCATGACTTATTTTACTACCTCTAGGCATGCCAGCACTTTCAAGATGGATGTAAGGAACTCACCAGCTTCACCAGTAATGCACCTAGATGGAGCTTTTTCTGAGTTAAATCTTAATATGCTTGTACTATGTACAGGAACTATGTTAATGTAACATGGGTGACTCAACAACAGCTCTGCACAGGAATGAATTAGCAATCACAAGTGAAAATTTGTTTTGTTTTGCTGTTTAAAGACAGTCACTGAATGAGAATGTTAGTCACCTGTTACATAATCAGGCTGTACAACTGACATCTCTATTATATATTGTACAGAATGAGAGAGGAACATCACTTATTTACTCCTTTTCTAATCTTTCATCACGACTTCAGTGGTTTACATTAAATTGATGACATATACAGTAGACACTGCAGAAAGATGTGTTTCTGAGCCGAGGCAGAAGCTAGGTTTCCTCAATGAATAGGTTAGCAGTTACTGTGTCTGCACATCACTAGGGATAATCATACCAGACCAGCAAAGTACCTTAGGATCTGCTTACCTTTGAGCATGCAGGCAGACTAATTGACTTAACTGAGATTACATACAGGCTTAAAGTTAGTCGTATGCTTTGCTGGATTTGTCATTAATCCCATGGCCTGAAAAATACAGAAGCTTTATAGTGAACTTGGAGGCCAATGAACCAAACTTTCTTGAAAGGCCTCCTTTGAAATTAGGAAACTGATTTTTGGGAGTTTGTTTGTTTGTTTGTTTTAAATAAAGGTTCCTGAGGGGGTGGAAAGGTTGACAAGGGAATGACTGACCCATGCTGTTAACTAGCATTGCCTAACTGCATCCTGAGCTTTTCCCAGCTTGTTCAGAATATCCACCAGCTAGTAGTCCCAGGTCCCTTCTTGAATTTTACTTGGCATCCAACTTAAGGCAAAGTTTCATCTTAGTCAATGAAGTTACTGGGAGTGGTTTACTGTGAATGCTATTGTTTCAGAAACTGAAATGTACAGTGCTGCATTTTAAAACCAGTAAGATCTTAAAAGAGGTATAGCTTGCTGATATATAAGGTTTGCACTTTTATTGCTGAAGCATTATTTCTAATGTTTGGCAAAAAAAAAGGATAGATAAACACTTAAAAATAAGTATTTTCCTTCTTAGACACTATTGTGAAACTAAAAATTATTATTATTGTTATTAGATTGGTGATTGTACATGAAAAGAAGTGGGTCAGAAACTCTTTANATAGAGAAGAAACAAACAACCAAATTATTCCTCCCATGTTAAATATTTCTGAGGATTTTTTATATAGAGCTATTTCTTAATTTTTTGACACTACTATCTCATGTTACATTCATGGCCCAGAAAACATCTTAAAAATAAGAAAGAAAAATGAATGATGCAATATAATATTTTTTGTAGTCATGGAAGTCATGATGGTACTTCTCCAAGAGGAAATATAAGTTTAGTTTTAACTCAGCATTACTTCTATATCCCTTGACATAGTAGTATTATTCTGATCATATTATTTTATGGCAATATTCTGAGTTTTTCCTGACATGCCAATATTTCACTAGCATTGTATAGAAGCAATGCAATTTGTGGGATCTACACAAATACAAGAGAACTGGGCAATGAGATATCTAAAACTTTGGTGACCCAAGGGACTGCAGGATGTCATATAGGGCGGAGATCATGGCTGATTCACAACTAATTTTTGTTTTATTTTATCAATATGAAGCACATTGCTCTTATTTATGGATGTTATATTTTGTTCTGAAAAAATAAGTCTAAAATGTTTGGTTCCTCATCCTTTACCAGTATGTGCAGTTGGCTTTAAGACTCAGCCTTATCTCACTTTGCTGATTCAGCTGTCACAACTCACAGGGTCTCTTCTCCTTCTTTTTCAGAATGAGATGAAAAATCTCAAGAAATGTCCATGGCTTGAAAAATCAAACAAAACTGATCCACATCTGCTGTTGGCTTAGGATAAGTTCTGTGGGAATATAAATGGAACAATGGACATACCTGCTGTCTTATATAAATTGTGCGGTTTCTTAGGTCCTCAGCATTGAGGAAATTGCAAACTATCATTTGTTATCTTAGAGTAAGGAAAACTTATCTGGAATGTACGAATTTTGGAGATTGTTTTAAAACAAAATATGTTCCTTCCTTTTCCCTTGCATTATTTTCCTGTTTTCCCTTATTTTCTTTTCATGCTAATACAACTCACTGGTTCATCCAGCTCTGGAGAGCCTTGCAGATAATTTACTCTTAATTGTGAAGGTGGAATCAGATCTACTGCTTGAAGGATTCTTCAAGTGCTGGATGTACTTAGCTATTTTTTTGTTTCAACTATAGAAGGTAGAGGCCTTGTGTACTTTCTGTTTGTTTGGTAGATGTGATAGAAAACCCAGTGTGCAAGAGACTGGGGAACTTGTCAATAGATACTACATTGAAAATGACAGTGAACAACTCCATCTTTTGAGTTTTATATCATTGTCTTGCAATATTATGTTGAGAATTAAAAAATACAGCCCTGCATGTTAAATAGTCATGGTATTTAGGAGTCCTCTTTTCATTTCTAGTAGCCTGACACACAGAGAATATCTCAGTAATGGTATTCTGATTTATCTGCTATCTAGTAATGTTCTTCTTGCTGGTATTTCCATTTATTCAAGTTGGGGTTTTTTGCATTCCACCTGTTGATATCCAAGCAATTGTGGTAGTGCCAAACCAAGTCCCGGTATGTGTGCAGTCTGCTAATTCATTCATATTATTCACTGAGCTTTACTAAAAAGAAAATTAAAATACCACCTAATTGCAAAACTATGAGTTTCTCTTTATTTTAGAACTATGTTTACCATGGCAATTTCAGAAACCACAGAATAGATTGAAGCCAGTAAATGTGTGGTGCAGATTCTCTATATCTCTATGTTTAAGTCAACTAGTCTGAGGTTTCCCGTAAATAATAACAACCCACCACCTCTTCCCCATGTCATCTGCACATCTGGTCAATGAGATAGAGTACCTGATGGTTTTCTTCTTGCCATCTCTTCTGTATGTCCCATGGCAGGTTCTCTGGGTACCAGTACTGGTCAGTGAGCAGGTTCAGATGGTTGTGTTTTCGCCTCCCTGCAAGTTTCACACTGTTAATGCTGGTGTAATTATAAAACAATCACAGGTGACCTTTCTGACCCCAGAGAAATTTCTTTTGCATTTGATATTTAGTCATTTGTAACAGCACCAGTGCAAACTCTGCATGGAGGTGGGGAAAAACATATTTAAGTAGATCTTGTCTCTTTGAAGCCAATAGTATCTGTATGGTTTTGCTTGTTCACTACTTGTAGTTCATAGGAGTGCAACTATCTCGCAGAGGAGAGACAGTGATTTTTTCCATCTCTGATGGAAAGTCAAGAACATTTCATCAACACAAAGAAGGTCTGATTGAATGAATATTTAAGGATGGGATTTTATCGGGTTTTGAGAGAAGATAAGGGGATCTATTAATGGTAAAATATCCAGCCTTCCACCCCAGTGCCACTCTGCCAGATGCTGTCATGCTCCTGAGTGTAATTTCATTGAGGCATACGGACATGCTGGAGCATGACCCTTAACGTGATGCCATCCTGTGTGTCTCTAACATAACACCAGCACATGAAGCAGGACTCCAGGCTAATCCCGGGCTCCAACAAGGGCAGCCACAGCAAGGGTAAAGCCATGGGGGCCTTAGGGGTGTGTGCTGAGAGTCTTGAGCCACTTATTTCATTGCCTTGGTCTGCTCATTCCTCCCACCTGTGTGACAAGGAGAGGGGCTGCATAAATCCTGCAATACTGGCAGCTTGAGCAACACATGTCTGTTGTTGGGCTTGAGGGAGCAGAAAGTTTCCCACAAAGTCCAGTGAGTTTGTGAGATCTTTGATGCCTGCTGGTGTGAACATTTCAAAGACCTTGAAGTTATAGCACCACCCAGGCAGCCAAAAATATGGAAACATTAGTGACCACCACTCTCTCAAGGGGCAGTGGAAGGAATGGTTTGTCCTCCTGTGTTGCCACAGAAGGCTTCTCCTCTTAGATAACTTGGTCATTTATAACTGGGGTTGGAAAGTGCAAGCCAAAATGGAATCTGCATTAAAAGAACCTTGTGGGCTGTACAAATCATAAGGGTAGCTACTTCATAGAATACTGTCCACTGAGGCATATATTTAAAAGGCTAGATAAAATATCTCCTAGCCATTTTTTCCAGTTCTTTTCTTTTTATAGTCCACTGCAAAACAACAATAGATAAAAAGACTGTATATAATGCATGTATATTTTGTTGGGTTTTTTTACCTTTCCCAAAGGAGTCTCTGTGCTTCCCACACTAATTGTAGGTTTTTCTGAAAATGCTGCATGAATCATTTATAAATAAAGAGACTTTAAAATCCCTAAAAGACTCCCTGAGGTATTGAGTATTTCAGCATAAAATAACTGTTAAATGGAGTTATTCTGAATTAGCATTTACTGGAAAGTGGTGAAAATAAAGTTTTCTTTTCACTGTGAATGTGCAATAATTCTTTTACACAGCTACCCAGGGTAATTGACAAGTGATTTTCATAATTCAGGTTTTAGCAAAGAAATCATCTGAAGTGGCTAACATTAAATGAACGGAGCTGCTATTAAAATATAGCTTTCAAGAGAAACTGCGTGAGATGTCAGAACCAGGGGCTCTGTGTTGAGACCTTAAAAAATAATTCAGGCTATAAAGTAAAAACATATACAAGTTCCAGAATAAATTCATACATACACCTTCCTCACACACTCATACACACACTTAAAATAATAAAGAAGTAATTTTCATCTTTCTCTTAACATCCTGTGGTTATTTTAGTGCACAGATAACCCTAGAAAGTCAAGGCACTCAGAAAAGGTAACTGATTTGCATGATTCCTTTGGACTTCATAACCTTGACTGTCCGTACCCACTGTACAATCAGAGGTCACATTTGATCTCTGCGTGTAAAATTATGCAGAGGAAGCTTCCTCAACACTTTGTAGTTGATTGACAAATTGGTCTGTCACTCAAATGCTCCTTCAACTTATCGTGAACAGTAAAGAAAATTATCTGTTCTGTGCATATGTGAGAAAAAGCCTGTTTATTAACCTCTAGTCTGCTGAAGCTGTGGAACATATAATGCTTCGAGGAATATGTACTATATAAGAAAAGTATGCAAAAAGGTACAGGTGTGTATATATATGTATATTTGCATGTATATATTTGTGTGTATATCATATAAAAATGTGTCTCTATAATAGAGCAATCTGTGTGATACATACATATTTCACATGTATATGCATGTATCACACTAGTTTCCACAGAGAATTTTAGGCTTGAATTGAATTTTTCTTGAATTTTGTGCAGCATGGTAGTTACAGACAGGCAGACACCTCTGAGATGATTCTTAGAAATATTTGCTAGAACAGGCTCCATAATCTAAGATGCCTGTGACTATTATCTCTCAGATATTCTGCCTACACCGCAGCTCTCAGGTGCTGGGCTATTTACAAACATTGCTGTATCACAGTACAAGGATTTAAAAGCAGCTGACAGTAAAGGTAGAGCCTAATTCACTTCAAGTGTTAAGCAGAGGCAACTCAGATTTAGTGGAGCTATACCTGTTTATCTCAGCAGCAAATTTAGTTTTACATACCATGGAATACTCATCTGGCATCCAGTTGCTTCAGCTTAGGGAAATATTTGCAAGTCATATATATGTATGTGTCTTTTTTGCTAACTACTAGTCAGTGTACATTTATTTATCTGTCCGATCTAGGTGAGAAAAATTAATTTCTCTAGGAATTTGTCACTAGATTCTCTGTGTGTAGCTGAACCTCAACTAATGATATCTCGATAAAAATCTGAAGCTACGAGTTGATGAGGCTTCTGTGCCTTGCTGGACAGTTTTTTTCCACCATAAGCCCTGTGCACAGCTACCAGAGAGCAGTCCTGATGCAAACTCTCCTAGTTCAAACTTTGTGAAAGTCCAGTTCACAGGACAGCTGTGACTTGCCGGATTCTGACTCACCCCTGGCAGTGAGGAAGCATGCCTGATCAAACCTGGAGAGAGTGTCTCTGCCCTCTTGACAAGATCAGAGAGGTTTTGAGTAAGGTATTTGCTTCAGATACAGGCTGTTAAGTGACACAAACTTAAAAAATCCCACAAACATAAATCTCCACAATTGGCGTTAACATAATTTTTTTCCAATAAAAAGTTTTCCTTCTACTATTTAATAATTTTCTTTGCCAGTGGCTGACTAGCTTGAAGTCTTTGAAACACTGAGCTTTCTATAAAATCCAAATAATTCTCTGTAAATCAAAGTACTTGGCATGCTTGCTGCAAAGCCTGAAGCTTTTTTTTTTTTTTAAGGTAATCTCCAGAAAGTAGTTTGTACTCATGTTTTCACAGTGATTAAATATGCAAAGTAATTTTCATGATTATCACCCCGTTCTGAACCAAATCAGATGCGGCTATGCTTCTCTTTGTATAAAGCCAGTTATTGGATCAGATTCCAAAACAAATCCCCTGAATTTGGCGGATCATCATTTTAAAAGGGGGCTTGTTAAGGTAATGATTAAATTAAACCACCCCTTTAAGAATATTTAGATCTGGTCCGCCAAGCGGAACGGTCTAATGGTTTTTAAATTAGAAGCTGCGAATGCTAGTGAATTTCTTTTGTGGGTCAAGTGGGTATTAACAAATGCTAAGACTGTTCTCTCTTTTGTCATCACCTTGAAATCTGCAAAGAAAAGTGAAGAGTGGGGAAGACGCAAGGAGAAAAACACTGTTGGTATTTTAACATCAGTGCTTTTAAACTAAGGGCAGCCTCAAATTTACAAGGTTGGATAGGAGAAGGTATGAGATGATGCTGTTAGTAATCTCTTTATACTTTGCTCTTGAGAAAGAGACTGAAGCTCGAATCTTCAAGGAAGTGGAGAACCCGAGTGCATTCAATTCTGGCAGTCTTATGCTATTGCAGAGGTGTAATAGCCTGCTAACCACAGGAGCGTGGATAACAACCCCTACCTGTGGCTTCCAGATTTCTTAACCCTGTCAATTTTAAATGTGCTTTTTAGACTCAGATGCTGCTGGGAATTTGTGGCTGGGAGAGACAGTTTTTTCCTTGTGTGGAGAGGATGGCTGGATGCTTTCCAAAGGCAGAGACTTCAGTTTCTCTTTTTGATACCCTAGGCACACTGTTTGTCACTAGTATTTTACATCCCTCAGTACTACCTAATACTGGAGTTCTGTGAATATTGGATTTATGGGGCATAACAATCTCCCTGGTGGGAGGAAATCCACATTAAAATATAAATCTGTCAAGTCAGGTCAAGTCACAGCTAACAAAGTACCAATGCTGATATTCTCTGCTTAGTCCCTGCTTCTTTTCAGTCATACTTAGGCTTCTGAAAATGGCACCACTTGGGCCAAATTTTTCCTTTACTGAAATGGTTTAAGAGAAAAATGTTGGTCAGGGGCAGAGGTGAAATTTGAGTTTCTTTGAGTGAGAAAAGTGGGGAGAGAAATAGCTTTCTGTGTATTCACACAAAATCCTTGTGACTCTTCTCTTTATGAATAACCTTCTAAGCAAGGGTAGTGGTGGAAAGCTACAAAAAAAACCCTATAACTGGTGAGGTTCACTTCTGCAGGTGAAAAAGTCAGTTTTCAGTTGACTGAATTATGACCCTTTAGAAATTGCATGCTTTGGACAGTTTCTGTACCGTTTTTTGCTAAGCTTGTAAAACATGCACTCAAGGAGAGACATGCTTTGTGTTTGTGTATGAGTTGAGGGAGGGAGAGAGGACAGAATGAGTTTGCTGTGAAATGAATGATTTTCTGACCTGACAGAGTGGTTAGGGAAAGTGGCTTACTGAGCTGAGTCCTGGGCTTATTCTCTGCAAAGCAAGTAGGCAAAGTGATCAGGCCTAAGACTGATTGATATGAAGTAGGATTTACAGAGAGAAACAATGAATCCAACACACTGTCTTCATTTTGTTATTTGAATTCATCTTACTGCATCTGGAATACTGCATCCAGATCTGGGGCTCTCCATACAAGGAGAGTCTGTTGGAATGAGTCCAGAGGAGAGCCACTGAGTCGATCAGAAGGCTGGAGCACCTCTGCTGTGAAAATGGGCTGGGAGAGTTGGGGCTGTGCAGCCTGGAGAGGAGAAGGCTCTGATGAGACCTTACTGTACCTTCTAGCACCTAAAGGGTACTGCAAGAGGGCTGGGGAGACACTTTTTACAAGAGCATGTAGTGAAAAGAGGACAAGGGGGAATGGCCTTAATGTAAAAATTCAGTATGAGGAAGAAATTCTTTACAGTGAGGGTTGCAAGGCAGTTGGAATAGGCTACCCAGAGAGGTTGTGAACTCCTTGTCCCTGGAAGTGTTCAAGGCCAGGCTGGATGAGGCTCTGAGAAACCTGATCTAGTGGAAGGTTCCCTGGCTACAGCAGTGGGATTGGAACTAGATGATCTTTAATATCTCTTCCAAACCATTCTATGATTCTATTCTGTGAGAATTTATCTGTCAGTGAGAGACCATCATCCTGTGACAACATTTTAATACACTGAAATCTTCTATTTTAAAAATTCCAGTAAAATGCTGATAAAAAGTTTGTAACTATGACAAAAATAATTAGGGGAATATTTCTGTTTAACACCTGAGAATACAAAGAAAACCCCAAAAACTCACCCATCCACCCACTCACCCAACCAAAAAAAATTCAAAAAACATTATTCAGCGTTGTTAAACAACCTTAAGTCTGCTCCTTGCATATAGACATGGCAATACATGTGGTCAGTTGTAAATAACCTTCCATATCCTATTCAGTCGTTTGTATCAAAGCAAACAAAAATTTTTAATGCATATCACACTCAAGATGCCAGTAAGGCTGATCAGATTTTAATTTGCACGTAAGTTTGTATAATAAATATTAAACCTTTGGTTCAGATTGCCACATGTAATTATTTTGGTCAAGAAACCATTACAGTGCAAACATTAACTGGAAACTAATGTTAATAATATTAAATTCACATACTTTTTTCTTTTTTGAAGCAGAGAACTCATTTGTCTCTCACTAAAAAGCCTTTTGATTTTTCATAAACGTGATTTTGACTCAGGAAGAATATTTCTAACAATAGAAAGGTTGCAATGGGTTGGACTCAAGCCATCATGCTGTATAGTCTAATCTGTCACCACAGTGACCAGGTTGTAATGAACTTCCTTCACAAAAAGACCTAATACATAATTAATGTAAATTCACGGCAGGATTTTTGTTCTTTCTTTAAAAGCACAGGGCACTAATTATTTTAATGCCTGTTTGGACTGTTCCCTTATTCCCAACTATATTTTCCCTAAAATAAAAAGTGTTAACAAAGTTATCTCCCAAAGTGCTTGGTGAATAAAACCCTGAAGCATTTCTCCTTTGTGCATCATCAGGGCCCAGTTAGTTTGAGAGAGAACCTGAAGTGAAGTTCATTTTCAGATAACAGTTTTTCCCAGTCTGTGCCCACCTTGATCCCCTCTTCTTTGTAACTTTCAGTTTATTGCAGAGACTATCTCTGAGCAATCACTAAGCCTGCACCTTCCTTCCTGCCTTCGCCAAAGGAAAGGTGCGATTGAATCTTGGGTTTTGGTTGGGGCTGACAGTTCAAAATTAACTCATCAGTTGGTCCCTATTTTCGAAGGGCAGAGAAGACATGGTATTTCTGGGAAATGGGCTGCATGTTCTGTCAGGCAGAACACAGTATTTCAACAGCACAACTTTAGAAGTGCATACGAGTATTATCTCTGTTTCCAGCAAAAGAAAATGAGACTGAACAAAGCATTAGTCTAAAATAACTTCATCTTCTCTCCAGCGTTCAGGCCTTAAACCTGAGAATCACCCTGTCTTGAAGTGGACACTGAAAAGTGAAGTTATGCTTCAGAATGTCTTTCAGAGCCTGTGGTTTTAGATCTGCTGCTGTTGCTTCAGGGCAGTCATGGACAAAGCTATTTCACTCCTTCCTAAAACTGCAGACATGGAATGTGTGGCCACAATTATTTTCAGGCTGAAATTACTATTGTAAAGATGCAAAACAGGTTGAGGATCCATTTTAAATTCAAAAATGTTGTCTCTTAAACATATTTCCTTAAATATAAAATTTCATGATAGAAAAAAGAAGTAAAATGGATATAGAATCCAAGCAAGAATTTTTGGTTTATTCTATGTTTCAAACATTTGTTTGAGGTTTGAATGTGAATATTTTTAGGCCTCCAGTATCTCAACTGGCATCTAGCTTTCTCTGCTGAGCTATAAGGTCAAAGCTCTGCTTTTGGGTTATCTGCAGAGGGGATCTTGACTGCATATTGTGCCCTTGATCCCTGCATAAACCAGCCATTGACGTCAGTCTGAGTTTCATGTGCAGATTAGAGCGGTGTAAGCTGTTCACAACAAAATCTGAAGTTGTGCAAAAGCTTCTGGTAGTTTGAAGTTTGAATGCAGAAATAAATCCAGAAGAGGTTTATGTAGAATTTGACTCACTAGCAAACTTTTGAAGGAAAATTCAAGACTTTTTTCTCTAAACAAAAAGAATTATTATTATTTTTCTAATGCTCAATGCCATGGTTTTGCCCCCTGGTTTTATATGCTCTCATGGTAGGCATGTGGATTAAACAAAGCAATCCATGAGAAGCAATGCCTATACTTTTGAATGTCACCAGCTTATCCACAAGTTTTGAATGCAAAGTTTAAACCCCAGAAAACTGCAAGATTACAAAAAAAAAAAAAAAGATGGAGGAATGACATGAACCAAATGATTGAGTGGATTGCAAACCTTCTCCACTCACAACACAACCAACTGGAATCAGAGTTTTTCCCATCCTGGTCAGGCACTATTCAGAGCAGAACCTGAGGAGTATAAAGTGTACATATTAGAAATTACCTGCTGGTCTAACAACGGAAGCCAGTAGGTGTTGCCGTACTGAGTGGAAGTCATAAACCTGAAGGCTTGTGGCAGATGAGAAAAGGAGATTCTCCCCTAAATATTTGGGAAGTAGGGACGCCCTTTGTAGAATATTTTTTGTGACTCTTGAGCTGTGTATATTTTGCCTGAAGGAACCAATTCCCAATGTCTATGGGTGAATTTTTTGAACAGGGAAGGCAGAACTACACACAGAGGACTTCTATCAGAAGAGCTGCCCTTTCTCAAATAACATCACTTAATTAAAAATTATAAAGGTATATTAACCTTCTCAGACAGGAATGGATGTCTTTACAATAGTTCTAGTCTATTAGTAAATAATGTACATTTAAAAACATTTATAAATATGTATTAAACCAAAGCAGTCATTTTGGTGTCTTAGCTAATTAATATGCATTGGAGAGCTTTCTATTGAAGACTTCTTCCTTTCTTCTTTTTACTTTAAAAAGTGAAGAAGTTAGATTTAAAAAAAAAAATCAACCCACTGAATAATAGTAGGCTTGGGACATAACCCATAAAAATCAGGACACCAAAACTTCATTAAAACTTGTCTTGAGAACTTTTCTGTGAAGCTGATTTTCTTTTTTCTTCTTCTCTTTGACAGTTAGAATTAAAGGACAAAGTGACAGCTTAATTTTAAATTTCCTGGCTTTGGTCCACTTGTGTTACAGCCTTAATAAGGAAGATATAGCTCTGCTAAGGGTCATATTATTTTTGGCCCATGGAGGAATGTTCAAGGTGAACTAAAGGGCAAAGCCTTAGGCAGGATGTTACCAGAAATGAGATAGGGATTACATCTGTCCCTTCAGAAACATTGTTGGCAGAGGGGTGCTGCCACTGTGTGGAGCCAGGGCTGTTAGAGGAGCTTCTTGGACTCCTTTGAGTAACTTGTCTTTCTGTTTGCCACTGGCCAGCTCCTCTCATTTTGGCCCAAAAACCTCTGCCTTGCTTTGATTAGTTGTGAATCACCATTTCCTGAGGCTCTGAGTATCTGAAGGTAAGACTCTGTGCTCTTAGAGAACCAAAGGAGCTCTGATCCTAAATGGTACTTTCCAGTTACTGGACAAATGAATGTTTTGTGACTGTGCTTCTTCATAGAGGTGGTGTTTGAGAGCTTGGCATGTTATTTGGAAGAGACATTTCTCAACTGTTTCACCTGATATAGAAATATTTTTGTTGTAAGAAGTGGTAAAACAGATAATAAAATAAAAGAAGATTTGGTTTGAGTTCTAAATACCAGCACACATACTTTTCTGACCTGGATCACATCTATCCATCTATATATATTTATTGAGTAAATTATGGAGAGATTTGGAGCAATGAAAATTCCATTGCAACCAAGTAGAGGTTTACAAAATCTGTAAGATCCTTAAGTGATTTAGCGTTTGATAACAAAATCAAGTTAATAGTAAACAATTCACAAATGTCTTCCTACCACAATGCATGTTTGAAAGCCCTCTAAAATCAATACACAAGATCCCACTGGTTTCAGCAGATTTTGCATCATGCTCTAGCTAAATCATAAAATTCAATTGGAATTTACTCTATATGCTTTTATTTCCCTGGGCCCAGAACAATAACATAATTTTACTTTGTTATACTACTGAGAGAGCGATGCACATGCTGAAAGATGAATTCTGATCTCTCAAAGTAACATTAAGCCAGGATGTCTTTCACATTTTCATACTGATACGTGAGAAAGCACTTTCTGCTTCATGCGAAATGCTAGCATGATGGCGCTGAAATTTAGAATGAATGTAATTCCTGCTGTACCAAGGCCCTTATGAAAACAAGACTCTTTATCTTGTGAGGCTGTCCTGGCAATACAAAGCTTAAATAGAAGAAATAAATGTTCTTCAATTTTACAAAAGCATTGTGCTTCTGAGCTTTGCATTTTTTCTAAACTCCAGGATAGTGTAAGAAGAACCAGTAATAGAGAGGCAAGCTTCCATAGTTTCCATATCAGAGAAGAAATGCACACAACTCTGTAATAAAGGGCAAGGACATTCATTTGACTTGTTGGTTTACTTTGTTATAGGGATGCCATTCATGTTTCTATAATTAAACTTATTTCAGCACCTCCATTATAAACTTTTATTCTTGCTGAAGAAAATGCTGTCATGTTCCATCTGTTTCAGTGTCCTGGAGTGCTTCGTTGTCTTTTTTTTTTCTTTGTTTTTGTTTTTGTGGTTTTTTTTGCTTTGTCTTTTTTTTTNTTTTCTTTCTCCTCCTTCATTTTGGAAAGGTTTAGCTTTAGTTCTAAGAATGAAAGTCATATAAATTTCATGCCTCTTTTATATCTGTGTCTCTGGGGGTGTCATCATGCATCACTCTTCTCATTCTTGTAGTGGAAAATGTGCATTTTTAATAGGTCCTGGACTTGGAATTAGAAAACTAATCTTATATTTTAGTTCTGACAGAAATTGTCTTGCTGCACTTCTGCACTGATGAGCTCAGCAGGTGTTTCTTCAGCAGCTTCTTTCTGTGACTTGATACTGTGACTCATGAGCTCTGGGTGGTACTTGCTGAGGGGACTGAAGTCCCTGGTATCATAGTGCAAAAAGCTGAAGGGTCACTGTGCCTTCTCTGAAAGTATCATAGTTCCCAGTCTGTGAGTCTCCATAAAACAGAGGCAATAGCTACAAACCAGAATTTTTGCATGGTAAAGATGGTAGGCAGGTAGGAACAGTAACCTCTTTTATACTTGCCATAAATCACCAGAGATGGTCAGGCAGTGCCCTCAGTACACCAGCCTGTAAAATATGTTTTCTTCTTGTTTGTCTTCCCTGCCTAGGTATCTTTTCAGTTTGAGGTCAGAACTGCAAGTATGTGCACATGTGTTTGAATGAGTAGAGAGGGGTTATCTTTAGTTTCCTTGTATTTCTTACCAAGGTAAAACACAACTGTCAAGTTTGGAAAGACTCATCTGTCCTCGGAGTGGTTTACCTGATGCACAAATATTTAGCTTGGAAGTCTGGCCCTAAAGCTTTTCAGGCATGTAAATCCAATTCTTAACTGCATAAGCACTTTTGGGGCACTTGATCCAAGCCTGAAAATAAGTCCTTAGACCACACCAATATATTTTCTTGGTGGCAGTCCACATCCAGGAGCCACTTTGTATTGTTACACTACTGTGTTCAGTGTTTGCATTTAACATTTTTATAATGAAAGAAGAGCAAGGAGTGAGAAATGCAGAGTCTAATGTTTCAGTTGTGTGGTTCTCACAGTTTTACCTATTCAAACAGGTTTAAAAAAAGGTTTCCTACCTCAGCCTCACAGCAGTGTGCCATTTTATTATAAAATCAAAATCTTTTTGAGAATTTTTTCTCACATTCAGTAGTTTGGAACAATGATAATATAAAGTATTCCTATGTAGATTATACTTTGCGGCAAGCTAGAATATATATTTCAGCCAGAAAAATCATTGCAACTTACCCTGCATTGGAAAAAAAAACAAATAAGAAAATGAACCTTTCATATACCAGTTGCCATGTTTCAAAAATTTTTTCTGTTACAATGTTTAGATACGATTAAGATTCCAGATTATCCTGCTTGTACTGTTTCACTGCCAGTCTAAGTTAGTTTTCTCTCTAGCTTTTTTTTCACTATTTCATTGGATGATTTTTTAAATAGATTTCTCTCTTCAATAAAAGTCCTTGCTTTCACTAATATAACATTAATTTCTGATTGATCTATTCTGAGGTGGAGAAATAAGGTCAAAATATATATTGGCATCCTGATGGCTTGAGCTGGTCACTGCCAGCTCCCAATCAGCAGCCAACTTTTCAATTAAGAGGTGAGAGTGAGCGATCTGTGCTGGTTTTGCTATTTGTCTCATCTCGGAGAAGTGACACATTTTGCCTTTCTGAAAAGAGCTCTGAAGACTGCGGTTCAAGTTAATTTTGATCGGTGGCTGATCTCCACCCCATATCTGAAGAGTTCACTGGGGTTCTCGGCACCATCAAAGTGCTTGGAGGTAAAGGTATGAAACACAGAAAATTATCAGAGGAGTAATGATGATAATGACAGAAGAAGACGTACTGGGGAAGCAGCTAAGATATTATAATCCAAAAAATTGTTATGGGTAATTTTCTTCTCATAACCTGAGGACAAAACCTTTATTACTCTTTAAACTCCAATATTGTACCGATTAAATTCCGGTTTAAGAACTCACGTTTCCAGTCCACTTTTCATTTCAAAATATGTCTCCTATTCTTGTTCTCAGAAGTCCCATAAGAACAACTTTATATTCTTCCTTTTTTCCCATCTTCATATTTTCTATAATTAAAACACATGAAGGAATATTATGTTACAGAAACTTCGCCAATGTGCTTTTGGTTTTGCAAAAGCACATGCTTAAAATCATACTATTTTTTCACACAAAAAATAATATATTTTGAAAGAGAAAGGAAAGAAACTTCAAGCCATTTTCTTTTTCTCTTGCTGCATTTAACTTTTCTACCTCACAGCTCAGATTGCTTTTTTTAATCAAAGCAGTAATGGAAGAACAGTCCTTACACTCAAATGCAATCACATTTAATCATATTTAATATCCTTATTTCTCAGCTGATCAGACTTTAAAAATTTGATTGCTTTAGTTTGATTTAAAACTTAAGGCAGGTCAAACCCAATAAAAAAGGTGTATTTTTGTTGTTAGTGTGTTCCAGTTGTGTGGTTTCTTAACATTCTCGAGCTTTGGGCCATTGTATTGCTGGAAAAAAGATTTCTGAGCACCCTTTCAGTGGAAATGAGCAGAAAATAAAACGATACAATTTTAGCCAAACATGATACATTTTTTATAAGAAAAAATAAATTGATTTGATGATACATTAATATTTGTCCTACAAGAGAAATATTTTGATTTAGTCTGAATATATTTTGCTACCCACTTCTGTTTTTCTCTGACTTGTTTCACAAATAAGTTCAGTGGAATAGGTTTCTGAGTGTTTTACTCCATATTAAGTCCAAAATAATTCCAGTTGACATTGAAATCTCCCGTCTCTGTCTCGAGTCTTCATTTTCAGTCTGTAAACAGAGGTCTGTAGCTGAGGTCATTGCCCTTGTTGCAATTTCCCTGTAAGTTCCAGAACATAACCTAACACACAAAATGCTTGCTTCCTACTTCTGTGAATGTAAAGCTAAACTGTGTACTGAGCATGTCAGATTTTCTTTACATGAACTGTACCTGGTTTCCTTTTATTTCAAACTGGATTCTTCACTTTATATGGGAGCACACTAACTGCAAATTTCTGTTGTGACCACCAATCATGATGCTGAAACATGCCCGAAGTCTGTATGCCTTAAGAGCAAAACTTTAGGGACCCATTTGTCCTGTAAAATACTCCCTTGAAATCTTTTGAGTACTTAGGATGTGTCAGTCTTTCTTCCATGAGAATGAATGAACATTATGCCTTCATATAGGCTGAGGCTGCAGAATATGGTAAAACCTGATCCTCCCAGTCCAGCCACATACATAAAATTTGCTACGCCACAGACGGAATGAGTGAATGAAACTAATGAAATATTCCATTCATTGTTAATTTGATGCATGTGTTCTGAGTGGTGAGAAGGAACAGAGCAGGAAAGGGCAGGCTTGTGCCAAAGTTCAGGGTCAAGTCACTGTGGAGTTTTAGCACAATCTTGGAGATTAATCTCTGGATTTCTGAAACTGTTAGAGCATGATGATTTGATAGGCATATGTAAACTGTAGGAAAGTTCCTTCTGAGATATATCTTAACAGCAATGAGAGGTAATCAGAAAGTATGCATGTTGTCTGTGACATCATGGATCAGTCATATGTAAAGATTATAATTTCATTAGTTTATCATGAAGGTGAATTTATAAAATGATGGACAGTGCTTTTGAGTCTGGCACACCTCAGAATAAAGCTTTGTAGTTTCAAGGTCACATTAACACAGTTTTATCGTTACTTTCTTCAGTGAGGACCTGTTATCTGAAGAGCAGATATTACCTTCTGTGAAATTCATTATATGTGCTAAATAATTTAAAAAAACCCAATAAAACAAAACAGAAAAAAACCCAAAATAAAACAAGAAACCAAAAAGAGAGATGTCAGCCCTGATTTGGCAAGGAATATCAGCCATATAACCTATTCCTGGTTACTGCTGGTGTATCTGTACCCATCTCTGCCACAGCACCTGTGAGACAAAGGGGGAAGTGTAATATGCAAGACAGGGGAGTGCATCTGTGAACCTGCAACCTGGCTTTTCTGTACTGACTTTCTTTATGTCCCCTGTGTTCACAGCTTGTTCATTTGTGGGACTTCACAAATAATGTAATTAAAAAAAAATACTAGTGCACAGTGTCCTGGCTGGCCAGCAGTACTCTGCCTTACATTGTTCAGTCTGACGTTTCTCTCTCTGTTTGAGTTCTTTTTCATAGCCAAAAATATTGTGTGAGACTGCTGCACAGATACAATATACTTCTCAAGAGGCAGATGAGTTTTGAAGGTAATGTGAAATGATTCTATCATAACTTGCAATGTACTCTGGGAGGGGAGGCATTGCATTGATATAAGATGATGATTTAAGTTTTGGCAGACGTTGAGTAACAGTTACCATGCATTTTGCCTCCAAATTCTCCTAATTCAACTTAATAGGCAAATCATGTTTTCTCTCTGCTTTCCTGATCATCCTCCATTAACCTGCAGTCTTTGATAAATATGCATTGCTTCATAATGTTGCATAAACATATTTTAGAAGGAAAATAGAGAGTAAACAAAACCCAAGTTAAAATGATATTAAAGACTTTGATGGCTTATTAATCATTTATACAAAGTTTATTAATCAAGTGGATACTTTAAAACAAAATGCTTTCTTCCAAAATCAGAGAGCAGAGGCTATGCTGGCCTCTTCTCTAGTATGAGGTGAAGGCTAGCAGGAGGAAGTTCTCTATCTGTAACTCAATTTTAAAAGTTCAGACTCCAGGAACATCCCCATACTTATTCACTGTCCCTGTCTACACTGAATCTGATTCAAGGGCTTTGTGTGCTCCTGGTGAAAAGTCACCATATACAAAAACCTGCCCATCTCCTCCATCACAGTTTTCTTCCTCTTTCCTTGGTCTTTCATTTACTGCTAATTTTTTCTATATTTCTGTCAAATCTCTGATGAATAAATGAAGTGTTACCTTTGCTTTGTGTGCCCATGAACTAACCGATTTGAAAAATACAAAGAACCTCCCTTCCCCAAATCAGCTTTCCTCTGCTAGAGGTTTCAGCAGCCCAAGTGAGAGCACAGCATCACAAGTCACTGTTTCAGTCCTCATGACAGTTGAATGTCAGGCTGGGACATGGCAATGGACACTGGAGGCTGGGCAGAAACCTCTGACAACAGAAGAACTCATGATGAGGAAGAAGACTTGTGTCCCAGCTGAATGGAAATCTTTGGAGAAAGGTGGAAGTTGGCAACCAGGAGTGTAAGGACAGTAAAGCTGGTAGACTTCTTCAATGAATCTGAAAAGATAAACTGGCTGCTATTTGTAAAGTTATACTTGATGGGCGGGTTACTCCTTTAAATGGAACTTTTACACAGAGAAGCTGTGGTTCAGTAACACTGTGCAGCTGGGCCACAATGGCAAAGGAGTTGGGTCCCTAAAGATGTGGAATCACAGTGTAACTCTTAGCTCCTATATCAGACCTGTAGTAAGTGCATGCTCTTACTCAAGTCATTCTGATTAATGTATTCTTGAAATTACATGGGAAATTCTGGGTAATTTCAAATCAATAGCAAACTTATGTTGACTTTGTAAGGGCCAAGGTTTTACCTGTAGTTTAAACAAGAGAGATCACATTTTGGCATGTGTTAACCTTGTCATGTTAAAGCGTAATTTCTTCCTAAGTGTTTAACTTGCCTGGTCGAACATGAGTTAAAGGATACACAGCCTGGTCCACATTTAAACATGTTAGCTGGACCATGTTAAAATTCACTCTTTAATTCCTAGTCTAGACAAAGTCACACTCTACAGGAGAAGGAAGAAACTGTCTACAATCTGGGTGATTAATGGGCTGAAAGCAGATGTGAGATATAAAAGAGTTTGTAAGCCCCCTTTACTACCTGGAGGTAAAGTTTGGCTGTCACAGGCAAGAGAAAAGGGATAAATTTCAAAGAAGGCTGAAACTGCAGCCAAAATGCATTAAATGATTACACGGCCAGGACTTACTTTGATCACACCTCAAAAGTAAAACAAACACAAGCGTGAAGAAGAAAGGTTCTTTTCCGCCCAAAATAGCTCAAAAGGATGAATTCATTAAAGAAAAACAAGCACTCTAGGGCAACAGTACCAAACATGTCGTGGTGCTTTAAATCCCTCAGCCCCAGTAAGGTGGCTCCACTCAGGGCACTGGCCTAACCCTGCAGTCTCCCTTGATCCCCAGGGAGAGATGGGGGTGGCTGTGAACCTTTGCGTACCTGTGAGCTCCTGGGAAGGGAGCACAGTGTCGCCAGTGGACTCTGTGCAGGCTGGCATTCATGTAGCCTGACACAGAAGTCATCAAACAGCTGGAAATCAGAGCCAGTGGAAAAAAAAAAGAACCAAAGTACCAAGAAAGAAAATGGAATAATACCAACTTACATAGACAAACATCTGTAAGTCACAGAGTTGCAGAATCTCGGGTCATCATTTCCATTTGAAATACAGAAAATTAGAGAAGGGAAATATGAAAAAGTTTGTTCAGGTCATCCAGATGGTGAAAGGTAAAAATCTCTGTTTCAGTCTGTTGCTGTCTTATGAATATCTACTAAAGAAGAAAGAGGGAAAGTATATTCATATATATTCTGGTTCGGAATATTCTGCTCTCAAAGGAGCAGGCAGAGTAATGAACAAAGGATATTCTCTCCTTGTGGCTGGAGTTTAGCCAAGATAATTTTGCAATTAGGAAGGCAAGGTAGCTTGTCTTGTTGTTTAGGTAGTTTAATCCCTTAGACTGGATAATGACCTGTCTGAAAAAAAAATAGATTTTAATATCACTTCAGTTTTATAGTCTTACTCTGTATGATTTGTTGTAGGAGGCAGTGAAGCTCCATGGGTATATATAGTTAACAGCAGATATTTCTGTTCAAGACCACATCTGATAATATTTGGCCCTTTACTCTTTCAAACCTCTAGATTTTAAGTAACTTTATAACTGTGAGATGTGCAAAAGGCTACAATCCCTTTTCTCTGCCCCATTTTTCCTGATTATGTAAGAAAAAAATCCATGTAAAGCTCAAAGAAAGGCAGCATCACTGTGATGTCTGATAACTTGCATTAAAGAGACTGAGCAGATGAATTTGCAGAGTCTTGTGTCTTTTACCTGTCTGTGGACTGAAGAGAATTCTACCAAGAGACAAAGTTATCTCCAGGTTATCTCATTCTTTTCTGTGGAGTCTCTATATTATTTTATACACCACACACATCTCAGACCCTCAGTTTTTCTATACTCAAAATGGTGGGGTGACATATTGTCTCTTTCCAAAAATATTTGAGGGTTAAGGCTGCAAAGTTTGTTTTAAAATGCCCATTATTACTTAGAGCTGATTTATAATTTATAGTAGAAATCCTGATGCGTTTTGGGGTGGGGAGCAGAAATCCTCTAAAATCTTAGTGAGAAAATATATAAGCAAGTTCAGCTTATGAAAATGATTTCTTGAAAACTTAGGCTGGTTGAGATTATTTATTTATTTTTAACATTGCTTGCAAAAGCTCTAACAAAATAAAAATATACAAGCAAAAATTTTCTTTTACCTGGATATTGAACTGTGCACACATTAGGAGCTTTATTTCTGGCATGTAAGGACTAAAAAAACTTTTCAGGTACAGGCTAGGTTTACAAATACGCTTTAAGTCATTCCAGCAGCTGCAAGTATATCTAATTTGAAAAATATTGTTCTGATAATATGTCAACAAATAAGCATAAATGAAACTGAACCTGGAAAAAATCCCAAACTCTTTCCTGTTTTTTATTTTTTTACATAAAAGTAAACTTCTGATATCAGAAGAAACAATAAAGAATAAGGAGTACAAGCATTGTTATTTTTTTAAATTTATTTTTGTGTTTCAAGTCTTATTTTACATATTTTGTTTTTAAAAAGGAAGAATACCATATAATTACTGTCACACTTTTTGTAGCACCTCCTTCAACTTTTATGGTAATAAGTAATGACAGCCTCAGTTCCTCTGTCAAGGGAAAGGGTGAAGTCTTCATTTACTTCTAGTATAATAGATTAAACTGGAGAATCCATTTTAGTCAAGGAAGAGTGGATGTTGGTGAAGTTATGAGCTTACTGCACCTTTTAAAATGAAATATTTAAACAAGTGGAACCTTACGTGGTTGATGCATTAAGCTGACATAGGATGTAAATCAAACAACACCTAAATGTCCTTTAACAAAGTCAATTATATTATATAAGCGTAGCAGAGATGGAACTCCTTTATCCTGTGCATCTGTCAGTTTCTCCTCCTAAGATAAAAACCTTTCCACAGATGCAGAATATAATTTATAACTGCTCAATATTGTGCTATAAACTGAAAAGAAAATTAAAAAATGTATTCTTTATTAATGTTATTGTGAAATGGTGTTTCATAATCGAAACATCTACTGGAAACATCTACTCAGTTCCTGAAATCATCTCTATTAGATTATGTAGATACCATCTAAGAAAATACTTCTAAACTTAATCTGTCAAGACTTCAAAGAGTCTATAAGCAAATACTTAGATTTGCATTAGATTTTTGACTTTGAAATCCATTATTGTAAGTTCCTTGCTGACTTTGATGTGCTGCCTTTACACCTCCTCTCTGAGAAAGGAAGTGTAAAGCAGCACATTAGTTTATAGATGTTCACAGACTGTTTTTCGGATAAGGCCATTTAAATCTCTTTTGAAGGTCAATCCCAGCTCTTATCATTCAAGAAGTAATAATAACAGAGAGAGCCTGCCTAGAGTAAGGACTGCTTTAAAACACAAAATAGCAGGGGTGGAATGAACTTACTTAACTCCTGACCTAGCACAATATCAGCATTCTAGTGTTTTGCTGTGACAATGCCCTGCTAAGGCATAGTGTGAAATTTCAATATAGGTGTATGGAATTAAATGATTAAGGAGAACAAGAGGTTGTAGGTGTTTACAGCTTATTTTTTACTTTCATTTCTTTGATTTCTTTGTCGTTGTTCATTGCAATTAATAATGTATTGGGGAACCATTAAAACACACAGAGAGGTACCCCATGTTCAAACACAAGACAAAAGAGTTTCCATCATACACATGCCACTGCTTTCAAACCTGGCTGGCTAAATTTAGACTCCAAAAATAATCTGGAAGCAACTTGTTTTTCCCAGACCTGATTTTTCTCTTCACTAGACCACTCTAGTTACCATGGAACTAGGCCTGTTTTGGATCTTTTCTGCTCTACTCTTATGGATGTCACTTTTCTATAACTCATAAGATAGATTTTGAGCCATTTAGGAATATAATTATTTTGCTTATTTTCATTAGTTTTCTTGATCAGCAAGAATGAGAAAAAATTATTTTTCCTCTTTTGAGAAACATTCTGCATGCAAAGTCTCTTTCTAGTCACTTTGTCTAGCTCCATTTTGGTTTTGATGATGATTTCTCATTATGTACCTTATAAGGTACATAATGTAGTCTTATAAGGACAAAAGATTTTGGAAGCTGTTGCCTCCATGTAAGGGACCTCATTCTCAGAGGATGGAGTCTTACTTTTGAATGCAAAATTTGGCAAAGAAAGCAGTAGAAAAACACAGCCAGGCCTGAAATTATTAAACATAGTATTGAAAAACATTCAGCAGCTTTTCTTCCTTTTTCAGGTTTTGGGTGAAGTAGGGTAGCAATCATGGTGTTGTATGTTCTGCTAGTTGAATGCTGACAACTCTGACTTTACAATAACTAGATTATTTGCCTGTGATTTATGAGTAGAATGAATTAGTTTTGAAACTCACCTTGTACAGATGCAGTTTTGTGTGATTTCAGCAGTGTTTTCTGTACTGCTAATGAACTAGTAGAGGTGCTTCAAAATGTCAATGCAGCCCAGTCATTTTGCAGGCAGCTTTGTCTCTGCTGTTCTGATGAGACAGAAAAGCTGTGCTCTAAACACAATAGTGCTGTCATAATCCCATCCAATAGGTTATAGGAGTGACCAATATTGAAGAAATCTGCAGTAGAATGTACAAATCTTCAGGAGTACAAATCAGCCCTGTAAAAACAGCAGGGTCAAACTGATTCTAGAAATATTATGCTGGCATATTTGCAGTTGTCTTTTTATATGCCCTGCCTTCTTCTGTATTAGCTTTCATGTGATCAGGAAAATACAACAGCTCTATGTTTTTAAGAAAGTAACTTGAGAATGGGCTGTTTAACTTGCAGAAGGATTTTCTTACCCAAATTATTTGTAGAATATACAAAGGTTTATAATAAAACTAGTAATTTTAAAATTTATGTTTGAATCATGGATAACAGTGAGAAAAGTCAGATATGTAGTTCCTCAACCCACTTAAATCCAAACAGCACCTAAAATGCAGTTTCAGCATATTTTGTCTGTGCTCCAATCCCTCCAGTGTTTTCTCACTTAAACAGTTTCAGACTCCAGCTTTGCTTCTGATGATTTTAGGCACTTATCAAGTCATGATTCTCGTACTCCTACCCCGGTCAGCAAAGGCATGGAAGATTTGTTATCTACTTTTCTTCGGATGGGAAATGACGCACAGATATGAAAAGAGTTGGAATTTCACAGACACACTGTCAGGGCAACTGCTTGGGATCACCAGCCCAAAGGTCTAGGTGAGTTTGAACCATTGCAATAGCCTTTCTTTCTGGATCTAGAGCTTACTTCATGGCTTTTGCAGCAGGAGAAGGAAAATTCACATGTATGAACCACTCTTCAGCATGTAGTTGTTAGGACTGCAGGGCAACTTAACAGTTCTGGATTGCGTTGAAAGAGGTAGTGCTCTGGTGATTTTTTTGTCAGTACAATAAGTGTATGGCTCTGAGTGCTATAACTTCACAGGCAGGTTGGAGCATTTGTGCCACAATCTGTACTGTGGAAGGCTGGAGGAAAGCAACAGCTTGTGGGTAGAAAGGCTACTAAGCCCTCTGCACACCAGGAAACAGGTTTTTTTTATGCTGAACTTTTCATTCTGGCCTAGAAATAAAAGCAATCCTAATGTAGGTCAGGAGCAAAAGAAGTAGTTTAGGCCTCTTAACCTAAGCTTACATGCTGTAGTAAGGATATTTCCCGTCACTGATGTCAAACACTAGATTTAGATAGCTAAAACTTTAACTCCTGTAGCAGTGATGAGAAATATCCAGGATCTACTTAGATAAATGTAAGCTTAAATGCAAATAAAAAGCAGTATGTCTCTAATTCTTAAGACACTGGCTGAATCTGACTCAGGAACTTTAGTGTACATATATAGAGGATCAAAGTAAAACTTCTTCTAGAAATACTTTTCCAGAGATTCATAATTTTAAGACTCCAGCGTTACTTTAAAACCTTTTCTTGTATCATATTCTTTCTCTTCATATTAAAAAAAAAAAGAAAACCAAACCTTCTCCTTCCCCCAGTAAACCCCAAAACTGTCCAGCAGGATCATTGCATAGGATCTCAGATTCCACTTGTCTGTGATGTAGTTCTGCTTGAGGTCCAGTTTTCCGGTGTTCCTGCTGACCTGACAACAACAGTGTATTTTCTGTCTGCCTGAAGATCACTGGAGAAGTGCCAGTCATAATCTTCTCCTTATTGATTCTGGTCAGCAGCTATTGACAGCTTTAAAAAGATTATGTTTTAATTGGGGATCAGATAGATGGCATTTTAAGGTATTTAATTTCACTTTGCAACTTACTATAGATTATCTGAGTGGTTCCACAACTCAAGAAGGATAAAGATGAATGTGTTGTCCTTTTCTTTAGGTGACCCTGAGTGCAAATGTAGCTCAGGCTAAAGTGACTGAAAATCTTTTTCTATCACTGGGCTGAAAAGGTTGAATGTGAATTCATTAGTATTATCTTTGTTTAAGGCGCAATATCTATATCTCACCAAACTCACATCTTCTGTGGTCAAACTTATTCTTATGTGGTTTAAGAGAGAAATAGAGTGGTGAGATAAAAAAAAAGAAAAATCGAGACAAATAGTAAGAATTTGTTTTGTCTTGAAACATGTATGTTCACCTACAACTCTGCAAAATGGGTTTGCAGAAATATCATCTTAGAGATTGTATAAAGGTCCCTAAATTGATGGTGATTGCATCTTCTTGCAAAGGAAGTTCAAGGTGGTGCTGAATAAACATCCTCCTAAAACTATCTTCTGCATTTTCAAAGAAATGAAGATATCCTTACAATGAAAAGCAGTTCAAGAGACAAGCAATCAAAAATAAGTACTGAATTTTGAGACCTAAACCACCCTGTGTACCTCAACCTGAACAGCCAAAGTCTGATTATTCCAACTTCCGACTCAAAATTGACTAGTGGACTGTCTGGAGGTGCCTTCAGGAGATCTAGATCCATCTCACCAGGAGATGCTTGGTAACACATAGTGATGAAGTTCAGAACCTAGTGTCCCATGCATGCCAGATGCACCAAAGATTATAATTTCCTATTTACTGGGCTGTAAATTGTAGGACAATTTTCCCCAGGCATACCTTTTTTGTCTATCTAGGCTTGATTTGAGGGCTCTGAACAGGGGATCAGATTTTCCAACACCCATCTAAGCATTGCAGAGAAATTCATCATGTTGCATGGGACAGAGCTGATAAGTCTCAAGGGTGTTACCTTCACTACACAATGATACTTCACACATTATTGAGGATTTATGTGAAGTATTCTATCTATGAGTATTGGGTTTGTGTGGTCAGGTTTTGGTAGCTCCCCACTGCCTTTTCTGAACCTTAATACCACACAATCGGGAGTGTATTGTCCCTCATACAGCTCCTGAGGGGCTGGGAAACACAGTTATCCCTATAGCACTGCTGGAGACCTGGAACATGGGGTGATATGTCCAAGCTCATAGTGGAAGTCAGCAGGACAACAGGGAGCTGAAAGTCAAGGTTGCATCCTGACATGAGCATCATTTATTTTCCTCAGTAGAAATCTAACTAAATAAGAAATGTGTAGGAAAATCAGAGTAAAGATGACTTCTGTGGACTTTGCAGAAGTGATGAGCCTTTAGAAGAAGTTAAAAATAAGCTGTGCTTTACTCTGAGTTCAAGATTTTCCAGTGTTGGCAGAGTATTAAATCTTTGTTTTCCTTGTTGTCTTGAGGAACTGGCTGAAGCACCATGACTTTAGGAGCCTTACAAAAATATGGAGAGAATCGGTTCAGCCCTGTGGCCTCCTGAATGACTCTTGTTTTATTCCACTTTTTGGTGTACAAAATTTCCCTCTCCTTGTTGGAACATTAGTCAGTTATCCTTCAAAAACTCTGTAGGCTCTTAGAGCAGAAGCAGAATATGTTATTTTGGCTAAAGATGGAAGAGATAAGCCTGGAGGAACAGAATAAAAGTATGAAGTAAGATGGATCATTGGGAAGTGACCAAAAGGGCTGATCAGAGCAGTGAGCTGAAGTGAGAGAGGGTGCAGGCCATCTCTTTGACAGCAGTGCTGAGATGTCCCACAGGAGGGTGACACAGATATCAGATAATAAAGGGAGAAGCAAGGTTGCTGTTATCAAAGGGAGAGATGAATGCATTGCAAAACTTAAACTACCCACCAAGGACAGCCTCTCAGAAATACCAAGAAATCCTGTATGCAGCAACTGCTTTTGTACAAAGGATTTAATTGAAATAACCTCCAAGCCCATGTTGAGAAGGCCGTGTTAATTGGCTCTGCCAAGCTTAAATGTTGAGCAGCGATTTATATTTCATGCACTAACTCTCATATGGGACAAGAACCAAAGAAAACAGGCTTTCCTGTGGCTAGCAATGAAGATGGTGCTTTCTCTCTTTACATCAGATATTACTTATCCCAGAACTATTTCCTTACATTTGAAAAGGCTTTATTTGTGGCTGAGGTCAGACTGACAGACTCCAGGGAAACAGCATCAAAATGTCCCCATAAATTTTATTCCCAGAAAGTGGGTGAATCCATTCCAGGATGTTTTGTCTGATAATTTTGTTGTTGCCAATCCATGAGAACATTATAAATATCATAATCAAGTAATTGAATTACAGTAATTGCCCATGATTTCTGTTCTCACAAAAGGGCTCTAATGAGAACTAACTTTGCTCCTTACTGAGCCACTTCTTTTACCTGGGCTGAATTAAGGACAGTCCTTTTAATCCCCACGTGGAAGTCAACCTCTTGGTCTTTCCCAGCCTCAGGCTCAGCCTGGGTTATATTAATTTGCTTTTAGTGGTCAGCAAGCTCAAGGAAAATCTATGCTCAGCTGCTCCCTGCTGTTTAATGGGCTGATTCAACATCAGAGAGGGAGAGGTCTCATGCATTTTCCTCAATTTTATCCTTCTTGCTTCTGATTCACTCATTCAACTATGCTAGTGATGGGAACGGTGGGACTCCACATATATAGATGCAATCCCAGCAGACACTGATATTTGAAGCACCGTGTTCTATAGACCTGCTTTGAGCAAGGTTAGTCAACTCAGTGCTTAAAAAGCTGGCAGCCATCTGGAGACCAGCCTGCTCCAGAGTTCAAAATTGTTTCCTTCACTGTTGGTAGCAACAATGGGGAGGGGGGTGATGGGTTGAAAGCTTTCTTAGAAGCAGAATTGGAGAAGAGGAGAATTCACTGCAGGCTGAAGTCACGAGGTAACCCCAGATCCTAGAGGTTCATGGACACTGTGCTCTGTAGTGCAACCTCTGCTTAGAGGCATCATTAAACTCCTGATAATTAGCAAGTCATTAGGTTTTGACTACACTTAAAGGTTAAAAGGAGAAACTTTGGTGATGGATATTTTGTGTTTTTCTTTCTCTTGTGTTATGTATTCTCTTTGTGCTAAGTGATTCTTGTGCCCATCTCTTACCCACAAGCTGAAATCAGCTCATATTGAAACCCCTTTTGAAAACAACCCCAAAGTTATGTCAGCTTCACACAAATTGAGGCCACATTTTAAAAAAAAAATGATGGGTAGGAAAAGTTTAACACCAGTGACTCTTTAATTTTTGATCAGAGCCTTGAAGATGTGCATTTGATAGCAAGCTGGAGAGCTGTATTATAACACTGCAGTGCAAATCTGCAAGATGACTATCTAAGCCTTGATGAGATAATGTGGGCCATGTCATTTCCTGTAGTCAATATTTCCTGTAATGACTCCTCCAATATGATCTTGCTTGATTAAGTGTTGTTTAAGGACTTCTATCATGTTCATTTTTCTATCCACGCAGTAGTTAAAGATGTCTTGCAGTATTTGGAGCAAATCTCAAACAGTACATTTCAGGCTCAAAACAGACAAAGTGTGTCATCCTTAGTATTTCCAAGGAATTAATCTAATACTCCTAGGACACTTTTTGCAACAGCTAAAGTCCTGTAGCAGTATACCTATATATCTAAAAATTATTTGCAACATATTTTACACTTTGGGGTTAGTATTCCCACATAGTGAGCTATGTAAAGCACATGCAGAATTTTCAGTCTGCTTATGACTTTTAAAGTGGTGAACATTCAGCAACAATTGTCCTTCAGAGTGCTGAATGAGTGCTGAATGTATTTCAGTTCATTGTATGCTTGTAGAACAAATTGAGAAGTAAAAATGAAAATGAAATAATGATTGGAAAAAGAAGACAAAGGGAACAGTACCATGCCATGTAGTGGGAGGATGGAGGGGAGGATTGTGAAGGACAGTCTGTGTGACATCTGGCTTTCTAGGCCTGCCATGTGTACAGAGGACAAATTGCAGTTTGTCTATAACCCTTTTGAACTGCCTTTCCTGATATAGTCTACAGACTTTCTGAAAACTTTGGCATTTGTGGAACCAGCTCTGTGTCCCTTCCACTTGGCAGCCTGTCACATCCCAGAGGACATCTGAGGGCTACTGAGATCAGAAGAATACCCCTAGATCCTAAGAATTCTTTGCTTTTGCAATGCCTTGAGGGTGCCAGTGTTGCTCTGGAGGGCTGTGAGAAAGTTTGACCCTGACCATGGTAACCACAGATCCTGGCAGCAAAACATTCTGGGTGGTGTGTCTACAGCTTATCATATTAGAGAGAAAAAATTCCTCTCAGACTCAAGTGAGGGATCTGTATTTTCATTCACCTTGCCTATCTGGGATTTTCACATGGAATTGTGTGAAGCTGCAATTAAAACTAGGAGCTAAATGCTTGCCTTCCTTTTCAGCTCTTTACTCAGTAATAGAATATTTTACCTGCAGATAGCAGCAAACTCCTATGCATTGTATAACAAAATCTTATCCATGGCAAAGTACCTATTTATTTTTTAATAAAATTTAAAAAACCCCCAACAGTCTTTCTCTACCTAATTGACAAATCATGGCATATTTATTTTTTAGAAGGTTTTTTTAAAATCATATATCCCACAACCTGACACAGTAGCATGCACTCACTGCACTAGCTTCTTCTACTTTTATATGTACAGGTGAAAATAACTAGGGGGAAAGGATGTTAGTGCTAGGATTCAGACTTTAACCAAACCTGAGATAAGAGTCTACAAGAAAAGCAGTTTTCATTTCTTAAGGGAGTAAAAATGGACATCTTAAATGGATGAGAAATAAAAATATTTTGCAATGGGCATCATCTAAAGGCTTTGCCCCTAAGGTATCAACAGAGAATAATATCGCAATCCAAGATGTTACTGTAGCAATAAGCTACAGAGAGGGCTGAGTGGGATGACAAAAAGCTTTGTGTGCTACAGTAATCCCTCCCTCCTCCCCAAGTACAGACATCCATTGCTTTGCTTGCTGCCTTGTTGCTTTTAATCACTTCTAAATTTTTTTTTTTACATTCTTAATTTCATTTTTTCTGACAGAAATTACATTGTTAATATTACACAAAATGGACTTGTTCATGCATATTATATGTTTACTTTGATCTGACTTACTTGATACTGAAAGACTTTTCTGAACCATTGAAGAAATTGAATGTAAAATGAGGGTGCGTGAACAGATAGAAACTGTGTAGTCATAGGATATTTTGGTCCATGAGGCCTGGAATCACCAACATGATCCATTTATGGTGCAGATATTTTTTGCCCTGTTTTCTGACCTCCTGTTGCTGAGTAACAATGGACAGTCCCGGTGAACTCCGCTATAAGGCACAGTATAGTATTGTTGTTCTTATCAGCTGCCAATATTTAGATTGCAGTCACTCCAGAAAATACGTAAGCAGGTGCCACAGAAAGACATCCTTTCACTCTCTGATGTGAGCTTGAATTTGGAAAAGCTGTGTGATTACAGAAATCCCTTTATCTTCTCTGGTGACAGCTCTTTTTAGCATCAGTGGCACAGGGTAGAGTGATACATTTTCGAAGGGCACTTCACAGGCACATTCTGAAGATTGGGCACCCAGTTTTAACCTTCTTACATGAAAAGGATATTTTGAAAGCTGAGGATGGGAAGGGCTCTGAGGCTAAAATTGTGCTGCAAGTCTTGAGTGCTTAAGGGCTCAGGCAGGCAGAAAGTCAAGGAAAGTTGCAGCACAGCTGTGCCCTTAAAAGAGGTTGCTTTTCAGTTGCTGTTCTGCTCCCCTTTTTATACTGTAGGTGTACTTCATATATGAGTCAAAAATGAGAGTTCAGTTTGAAATAGAATGTTTTGAGTTTACACATTCCTACTGCTTTCTCTTCCTGCTTTTTGGAGCTGGGTATATTAGAAAATACTGTATGTGAGAAAAGTGACTGAGTAAAAGACGATTCATGTATGTACTTCCTATGTCCTGCTTTTTATAAATTTAAGACTTTGCCACCGCATTAAGAAACTATATTGGGGCCATAGAACTTCCTTTGGTAAATTGTCAGCACTGCAGTGAAGTCAGTGAGGCCGAGGACCTGCCTGACTTTGCAATCAAGCCATCAAGTAAGTATTTCCTGTTGTGGATAATCTATTCAGTAAATACGGAGGGTTTCAACTTACCAGAAATATTTTCATCCTTCCCCTTTGAATTTTTGTACTTAATACTATCTGGTCAATCAATAAATAACCTGATCAGCTGCCCACCCACACAGATATGTCCTTAAGGCTTTCTGTCATCTTGTAACAACCTCTTGGCAGCAGTTGTGGAAGTTCCCAGAACCATCTTAAATGAAAGGACAGAAAACACTGCTTTAATGAGAAATGTACTACTTCTAAGTGGAACGAATTTGGACTAGTGCACATTGTCAGGTCATGCTTTAAAATCTAGCATTGACAAGGGTGCCTCTTCGGCACATTTTCTAATTCCATCAATTTTTAATGTCTGAAGCCTTCTTTCAAAGCTGCTGGTCTTGGCGTCTAGGAATTCTTCCTTGAAGACTGCTTTTTAGTTTGTTTTAAAGTAGATTATTGCATCCATTCCTAATCAGCAGACAGTTTGGACTTGTAGTCAGAGCATGGCTTGAAGAGATGCTTATTACTTTGATATGTTGTTGAAAGATTATATCCTCTGATAAAATAATTTTTGCTTTTTCTATCTGCATCCCCCTTTTTCTTTTTACCTCAAACACTTCCTTACATATTTTTTTTTAATATTACATTCATTTCCATGTCTGAAAATGTGAATCTTAATATAAGCCTCTCTTACACTCTCCCCCAGTCTTTTGTAGGTTTTTGGTAATCTGTCTGTCTCTTACTACCATTTTACTGAAGACCAGACCCTACTGTGAAAAGCTGTTTCTCTCATTAATTTGTTCATGAAATCACCTGAAGTTTCTACAAGAAATCCCTCCACAGCAAGCAACTAACAGGAAAAAAAAAAAAAAAAA